>OW240912.1:333631828-333751716 GCA_933207985.1 Pelobates cultripes | reverse complement strand
CCCCAAAAAAAAATTTGTCTCAAACCCTCCCTCCATCCCTCACTTCCCTGATCTGTAGACTGTCTCTGGCTGCATGTGTTGTTCCCCTGCGGTTTCAATCAGCAGAGAGAAGCAGGGATAAGATGCAGCTTCCTATCCCTGTCTCTCTCCATACACAGCGCCACCTACTGGCCGGCGCCGGTATTGCAGTTCATTTTCACACACACGAAAAAAGCAGCACAAGCTGAAAAATCCCCCTTGCCCCCTCCTGCGGACGCCCATGGCGGTTAGGTACAGGAGGCACGTTACATATTGCTATGGGCATCAGGACAGAGATTATCTGGTAGGACAAGCTTTTATCTATAGCCCAGCACGTCTTTAAACTGCAGTATGTCAATAAAAATAAAATAAAATGTTAGGTACACATGTTTGCACAATTCGGACATGCTTGGAAGAAAACATGCTGAGTATATGCACTAGTTAGCTGCACCTTTTTACACAGGATAATATAAATAAGGGCACAGTGGTTAGATTAACTTGACAGGGAACTAATTAAGGTATCATGCTGTGTAGTGCTAGCCTGTTAATCAGGTGCATGTCTGCTGAACATATGAGGATATTTAAACTTTTTGTTATACATACCGTGTTTCTCCGAAAATAAGACCGGGTCTTATATTAATTTTAGTCACAAAAAACAAACTAGGGCTTATTTTCAGGGTAGGGCTTATTTATTTACGGTACCGGTATGTACATTAAACCCCCCCTTTAATTAATCCACCCCCCCTTTAATAAATCCACCCCCCTCTAATTAATCCAGCCCACCCTTTAATTAATTCACCACCCCCTCTAATTAATCCAGTCCACCCTTTAATTAATTCACCCTCCTTTAATTAATTCACCCCCTCTAATTAATCCAGCCCACCCTTTAATTAATACACCACCCCTTTAATGAATTCACCCCCTCTAATTAATCCAGCCCACCCTTTAATTAATTCACCACCCCCTCTAATTAATCCAGTCCACCCTTTAATTAATTCACCCTCCTTTAATTAATTCACCCCCTCTAATTAATCCAGCCCACCCTTTAATTAATACACCACCCCTTTAATGAATTCACCCCTTCTAATTAATCCAGCCCACCCTTTAATTAATTCACCACCCCTTTAATGAATTCACCCCCTCTAATTAATCCAGTCCACCCTTTAATTAATTCACCCCCTCTAATTAATCCAGTCCACCCTTTAATTAATTCACCCCCTTTAATTAATTCACCCCCTCTAATTAATCCAGCCCACCCTTTAATTAATTAATCCACCACCCTTTAATTAATTCACCCCCCTCTAATTAATCCAGCCCACCCTTTAATTAATTCACCACCCCTTTAATTAATTCACCCCCTCTAATTAATCCAGCCCACCCTTTAATTAATTCACCACCCCTTTAATTAATTCACCCCCCTCTAATTAATCCAGCCCACCCTTTAATTAATTCACCCCCCCTTTAATTAATTCACCCCCCGCCCCCTTTAATTAATTCAGTCCCAGACATAAAATATCTAGCGGTACTCACATTTCAAAGATTCCTTGCCGAGTCCGACCACTGGGAGCCTCACCGCCCGGAAATGGATCCTTCCGCTGAAGATCCGTGAAGGCAGACTGACGGCGCTGCGAAATGTCGTCATCACGTTGCGCGATGCCGCGGCCCGCAACGCTCCTCCTACAGTAGAAGACGGAAGTCTCGCCGCAAAGGTAAAATGCCTAGGTCTTATTTTCGGGGTAGGGCTTATATTGCAGCCCACCCTGAAAATCCGACTAGGGCTTATTTTCGGGGTAGGGTTTATTTTCGGGGAAACACGGTAGCTGCGCAATATATAGGCATGTAATAGTTAGACAGTGGTCTAAACATTAAGTGATGGCAGAGCAAATAGGCACAGGAGCAAATAAAAAACATTACAATGAGTATGAATTATGCAGCGGGCTTGTGCTTTATCACTGCGTTTGGACTTGCAGGAGCATAGTCTGCCTCTGAGTCAGTTCCTTCCGATCACTATACGCCTGCTCTGGAGGTCTGGCAGGCGGGCCAAGGATAATGGCTCAGCCTGCTAAGTGAGGTAAGTCCCGGTAAGAGGGTATCTTTCTGTGTCAGGTCTGCAGTTCCGTAGTAGCGGGGGTCAGCTAGTGGGTCACGGACTATTACTGCTCCAGGTGGTGTCTGCCGGTTTTTCTGTGGCGTTGCCTGTGTCCAGCCTGAGGGGGAGCCCTGTGCCTTTCGTGGCCGCCTGGTTCGAACCATGCGGTAGCTGGATGTGGGGGGCTTCTGCAGCTGTGTGTCGTCGCTTTACGGCTGAGTGGGGAGCGCTACTTGGGCCGCTGCCATATATGAATTTTTCCACTGTCGGTGCTGTAAGCCTGGGAAGTGGTCTCCGCGGTAAGCAGTGGGTGTTCGCTGGTGGGAAGGCAGGACTGCTCGTCTGCCACTGTGGTGGTGCAGGTAGACAGAGTGTACGTTCAAGTCGCTGCCAGAACTATTGGAATTGCCTGTCCCGCCATGTGAGTATGTTCCTGGAGTATGGGAGCCACGCTTCCTCCGCCATGTTGGAATGGCCGCAGTTCTTCAGGCCTGTGCTTGCGGTTTGTGCCCTTGGTTGTGCGGGAGCCAGCTCTCCCGGTGGGGCCCATTTTACAGTGTCTGACCAGGCAGGCTTGTGTGTTTTTCATGGCGCTGAATTTCGCATATCCGCCATATTGGAGGCCCTCACACCCACCTTGCTTAGTGAGGTCGCGGGCGTAGTCAGAGGGTGCCAGGCTCAAGGTCCTCCATCTGGTAGGGACCTGGATGTCCCCCACCAGTCCATAGCGGGGGAGGGAGTGTTCCAGAATCGTGTGTGGCTTTAAGTGGGGTCCCACACGAAAGAAACAGCACTATAGTGGGGTTTAGCGCTCTGAGTACCAAACATAAAACAGCGCTATAGCGAATCAGCGATATGCGGGTTGCGCTAAACAGAGTATCCCTGTTTTATTGTCAGACACAAAAGGGAGGAGATTAGAGTACCATGGGAGAAAGATAATTCATATATTGACATATGCAGAATTTTATATAATGCTTCATGAGTAGATCAGCCATGTTGGTTATGTGGATTTGTCCCACATACTGCAGACACTCCTTTTATTAGGTACCTCTAGAATAAGTCAAAACTTTCTCAAGAAATAAAGAATGGGTTTAGTTTTTTTACAGCCTGAGGTAGGAGAATATTCTGATAAACTAAGGAGATTGATCCTGATTAATGTAGCTGATCAAGGAGGATTATGGGTGCAAAGTAAGGTGGGCGAGAACTTGATAGGAAATTCCAAACTTAATAAAAGTAGTACCTGTGTCAGATATTATTTTACAGAGTATGATTTAGCAGGATATCTTTGCACCAACGACTCTAATACGCTAAGTGTTACAAAAAAAAGACAATGTCGGCCCCATATAATGCTAATAGCAGAAAACACAACTTACACCGCAGTATTTATTGGCTATGCGGTAAGTGGGCTTATAGAGTATTACCCTGCAACTTGAAAGGAAGCTGTTATCTAGGGCGGGTATTGACTGCCTTTACAATAAGAAATGATCTACCTAAGGAAGACTGAGAAATCAAAGAGATGTTAATATTAAAACCAGCACAACTGAAAAGGTCCTTCTATACATGTTACCCCAGGTAGGAGTGGAATTGGCTTTAGCTAAGATAAATCAATTAGCTGAAGTATTAGATAATGCCTTGAATTATTCCAATGATTCCATTAGATCTTGAAAGATTGCTGAGTTCACTTGGGGCAAAACTGGTGATTGGTGTGATTGTGGAGATATATATATGTATATATATATTGTTTTTATTGGAGTTTTGTCATAAAACAAAATAATACATTAACATTGTAGAAACAAATTGCATGACTTTTGTTCAGATGTAATTGTGCTTACGTTGTATAGATATATCATACATGATATTCTATGCATACTTGTCGCATTTTACAAGGGATTAGTATCGTGCATTGATAGACATTTAGATACAGAACACATCGCTGGACTTGTTCGCACAGGAGAGAAAAGTGGTTCGTTAGACATGCGATGTTACATTACTACATCTGCGGATACGGCATTAAACATACGTGGACTTCAAACGAATCTACGCTGGCTGCCACACTCGGTGTAGTTTGGTCATGCAAAAAATTGGAGCATATAGAAAAGTTTGGAGGGAACTGGGCTAATTAACGAGGGTGAGGGACTGGGGATGGGGGATAGTGCTCTTGGTTATGTTGCTGAGACAATATAGGGTTCTGCGGTTGTGTGTGGACCTTTTGGGCCCCCCAACACCAAGATTTCTAGGATTTAGTTTATGCTCATTTTCCTTGCCTCAGTTTGCGGGATATTGTGTGGTCTAAACATCCAGCCGGTCTACTTTTTAGTGTGATGGTCGGTTTTTTTCTTTAACCTAGCTGCCATTTCCTCACTTAGGCATGTCCCTTCTACCCGTTGTACAACCTCCTGTATTGATGGCAGCTTGGGATCTTTCCAATGGTTCGCAGTACTAATTTTGGCAGCCAGTAAGATGTGCGTGATTACTACCTTGTAAGGAGATGTGTGGATTTCTGGTGCCATATGCAGCAAGTAATTTTCAGGGCGGAAGGAATGTGATAAGCTACTGGAGGAGGCTTTTATAAGTTGTATCGATTACAACCAGAGTGGCAAGGGAAAGCTTAGCCCAAGATCATTTTCCCATTGTAGCATGTACCTATGCTTGACCAGTGCGTCTGCTGTGCCAAAATCAGGGTAGCATGCCGACCAGCAGTGTATTTAAGCAAGGCTGACAAGGCATCTGCCTTGGACGGCACTTTCAGGGGGGTGGCAAAAAAAGCCATCCCCAAACACCCTGGCCAGCCACTTATCCTGGTGGGCTCAGGAGATGGCCGGGTGGCCACCTCTGGGCCCCCCCTGAGGCTTGCATGGGCTAATTTGGGTGGTGGGCGGCGAGGTACCACTCTGAGCTCTTCACTGCTCAGCTCTGTTGCGTGCACCCCAGTGATGCCGGAGCAGAAATATGACGTCACTCCGTCTCCGGCATCACTAAGAGGCACGCAAGGGAGCTGAACAGGAGGATCAGTGCTCCCTCGCCGCCTCCACTATGAGCCTGTCTGCCCGCCTGACCACCTGCCCGCGTGCCTGCCAGCCAAGCCATCAGCAGCCACACTGGACTGCCACCAAAATGTAAGCAAGTAATAAAAAAAAAATTGTGAGTGTGTTAGTGTGTGTGTCTGATAATGAGTGTGTCAGTGAGACTGTTTTTGTTAGTGTGTCTGATGGTTAGTGCATTAGTGTGTGTGCGTCTCTGTTGGTGAGTGTGTCTGTTAGTGAGTGTGTTAGTGTGTGTTTGCTTGTCTGTGTCTGTTAGTGCGAGTGTGTGTCTGTCAAAACGTGTGTCAGTGAGAGTGTGTATGTCTGTTAGTGAACGTGTATGACTATCAGTGTGGGAATGCGTGTCTGTCACTGAGAGTGTGTATCTGTCAGTCAATGTTTGTCTGTTAGTGAATGTTTGTCTCTGAAACTGAGTGTATATGTGTCTGTCAGTGAGTGTGTATGTGTGTTTGTCAGTGAGTGTATGTCAGTGAGTGTGTCTGACACTGAGTGAGTGTGTGTCTGTCAGTGAATGCATGTGTCAATGTGTCTGTCGGTGAATGTGAGTGAGTGTGTATGTTTCAGTGAAAGTGTGTGTGACAATGACTGTGTATCTGTCAGTGAGTGTATGTCAGTGTATGCATCAGTGAATGTGTGTGTCTGTTAGGCAAAGAGCATGTTGGTTTTTAACAGGAAGTGAAATTTAGAAGGGGATGAGCGGTGCCTGAGTTTTGTCATGCCTAGGGCAGCACAAAACCAGAATACACCACTGATGCCGATAAAGGTTTGTATGTTTTCCATTGCCCTGTGCAGCACAGGCCAAATGTTGTCAGATGAAGATTGTATACCTTTTGCATATGCAGTTGTTGTATTGTGTGCTTGATACGGAGGTAGGTAAACAGTATCCCTGGAGGGCAAGGAAAATTCCTTGAGTAGATCCAGGAAATCTTTGAGACCCTGTGGATCAAGTAATGAGTGAACATGTGTTGCCCCCCCCCCCCTTTTACCCAGTTACCCAAAGGGATCCCCTCAGAGAGAGCAGTTAGTGCCATAGTATTCGAGATTGGTTTGTCCCATTAGTTGTGAAGCCCATCTCTTCCAACTCTTTAAAAGATAGGAGGTGGAGGGTAGCACCTTGGACTGCCCACCCCTGGGTACCGTCATCGTCCGTAACAGGTAGTTCAGTGGACAGTGGGTTAAACAGGAATTCTCCAAAGGGAGCCAGACAGGGGACGAGGTGCGTGTTATCACGTCCAGTCCTAGTGCCATTATGGAAGCTCTATAGTATATGGTGACGTTTGGTACTCCCAGACCTCCCTTGTGGAGAGGAAGCCAGGTCAGCCACTTGGAAACCCTTGGAGGCTTCCTTTTCCAAATGTGTGCAGGCAAGATGGACTAAGATTTTATTCGGGATTGGTATAGGGAGTGTTCGGAAGAGGTAGAGGACATGCGGTAAGGCTATCATCTTGATAGTATTAATGCAGCCAAACCATGAGATCTCGTGGTTACTCCACTGATCTAATTGCGATCTGAGCTTGTGTGTAAGAGCTACGTGGTTTTCTTGGAGTAGGTGGTGGTGCGATTTAGTTAGATTAATACCCAGGTATTTCAGGAAGGACTTACGCCTATCGAATGGGAATGACTCTTTTAGGGATTGGACTTGATCTCTAGGCAGTCCTAAAGGTAGGGTCTGAGTTTTTGTACCATTATTTTTATAGTATGAGACTTTGCCGACTTTGTAAGGAATAGTAAAATATCGTCGGCAAATAATGCCCGCTTTTGTTCACCTTACTGGGTTTGTAGGCTTGCTATGGTTGCTGTGTGTTTAATTTTGTGAACTAGGGGCTCCAAACAAAGGATGAATATTAGTGGGGGGAGTGGGCATCCCTGGTGTGTGCCATTGCAAATTGCGAATGTTTTGGAAACCAGAGTTGAAGACTTTAGCTGTCGGGTGTTGATACAGGGCTTGGATACTAGTGACGAATGCCTGAGGTATTCCCATTTTCAGAAGCGTGGCTTGCATGTAGGCCCAATTGACACGATTGAACGCCTTTTTAGCGTCGAGCGCAATCAATACACCAGTTTGCTTAGTGGAGGCAGCTCAATCCATTAAATTAATAAAGTGTCTTGTATTGTCTCCCACTTGCCTTCCAGGACCAAACCCTGCTTGTTCTACCGATACCAGCTGACAGAGATATGGTTTTAATCCAGATGCTAGCAGTTTGACATAGAGTTTAATTTCAGCCTTCAGCAGGGAGATTGGGCGGTTTACTGAGTCTAAAAAGGCAAAGATAGCCTCGTCAACAGGTTGTTGTACTGCGGTGTCATTACACAGATTGTAGAGCTTAGTGTAGTATCTGGCTAATGCGCTCACTATATCATGGGGGTTTTCTGAAAGTGATAAAGGGAATTTTAGTTTGAATGTATTTGTTTTTCAGTTTTTGTTAATAGTCTACCTGCCTTGTTCCCTTGGGTGTAGAATGTTAGTCTCAGTGATCTGATATGTCGTTCGGTTGTAATCAGTGAGATTGCGTGTAGGTTGTTTCGTAGTTTTTCTAGCTTCCTGGTTATTAGTTTAGATGGGCCATGTTTATTCTGATTTTCCAGATCAGCTTGCTCTTTGAGCAAACGAGCTTGGGTGTCATTCATCACTCTTTTCTTCCTGGCACCTAGCTGGATAAATACACTCTCATGACTGCCTTATGAGCAAGCCATATGGAGGTCACAGACATCTGATCGCTGGTATTATGTACAAAATAGTCTTCTAATGTTTTGGTTATGGCTGGCTTGGCTATGCTATCCTCAAGCAGCATCTCATTCAATCTCCACTTTCACCTAACCCTGCCAGATGCAGAGCTTTGAAAGTTATCGTTAGGGGGACGTGGTCCGACCATGATCTGGCGCCCACGGAGACAACCACAATGTTGGTCAGGGTGGCTTTATCCACCACGCATAAGTCTATATGTGAGTAAGTGTCCCTGTTGGGTATTTGCACCGTCACGTGTCATACAGATCATGTACGTGTAATAAGGTGGACAAGGATTGACTGAGTAAGCATTTGGGAGGGGACGCATGTCTCCCTCCTGCTTAATGTCTATGTTGGGATCTAATGTGCAGTTAAAGTCACCACATATTATTGTGTGACCTTGCCTGATAGAAGCTATTTTCTGAAGGGCTTTGCAAAGGAAGGGAATTTGTGCTTCGTTAGGAGCGTATAGCGAGACAAGAGTAACTAGGATTCCACTCAGTGTTCCCACTACTATTAGTTAACGGCACTGATCAGCTGTGTACTGTTTGTTTAATTGGAATGCCCAGTCCGAATGGAAGAATATGGAGACTCCCTTCGATTTGTGGGGGGAAAGAGTGTGAAAATCCTGTGGGTATTTCTTAGTGTATAATTTGGTCAGAATACGTGTGCAGAAATGGGTTTCCTGAAGACAAACCACTGTGGCATGGGACCTATGCATTTCTTGGACTGCAAGCCACCATTTATGGGGGCTGTTAAACCCTTTTGCATTAAGCGAGAGGATTTTGAATAGCGGGTCAGCCAGAAGTATTTGGGATGGGATACCTCTGTGTCTAGCTCCGTTGTCTTAAAACACCCTGCCTGGTCCCTTCTATGTGTTGGTAACTAGTCTCAATAGGTGAGCATATATAGGTCTAGTAATGGTGGTCATAGTAAGTGTAGGACTCGCTCAGGCTCCTTTTTGGGTCCATAGCTTTCAACCAGGTGGGCCTCGGTATTTGAGGTAATGGGCATCTTGAGGAATTAAAGGAAGCAGGGTTTACAAAAAAAAAGTAAAATAGTAACAATAAACATGAAACTAGGTATATCCAGACAGTCCATGCAGGCTATGAGAACATGACCGAGGGGAAGAAGCTCAGCAGAGCGTTCCATTGTCAATCAGGGGGTGGTGTACATGAGCAGTCACCGATTCTGCCCGTAGTTTGAATTTAGCCTGTGCTATTTAGAGAAGACCTGGAGGAGATCTAACAGATTCCATCTAACAGTTAACACCCAGGTCCACCCGGAGGTTTGCTATGTTAACAATGTAAGTGTATGCTCCTATACAGGTTGGGTCCTACACAACATATCTGCCCCCATGCCATAGCAAGAGTGTCAGCTTCTAGGTTAGGCCAGAATGTGAATATGCATAATACAAGGTTGTCAGCCAAATAGTGGGGAGTGTTGTGAAGAGGGTCAGTTACCTTAGTCACTTTGTGAGTTACTGAACTAGATAGTGGAAATAGTGGCCAGGGACACTGAGATGGCTATGGTGGCTAACCTGGAGTCATAATCGCTGCGAACACGCAACCTCACCATAAATAAGTACAACTAATATGCAGATCAATATATAAAATGACCAAACTAGTAGACCCAATCAGGTGTTAACTAGTTTTTAACATAAGGTTCCCCTATGTGGCGGTAGCAACTCTCCCCCCTGAGGTATGACTCTTCTCGTGGGCTTTACTAATATTGGGAAGTCAGCAGAGTTAGATAGTTAGATAGTTAGATATATATCTCATTTTGTAGATATATATCTCATTTGAGTAACAAACAATTATAATGTTAGTCAGGGCAATGTTCCCTCATCCCTGAGAGCCCAGCAGGCCCACTCCCGTTATCACCCCAGAACTACCCAGGGTGGAGAAAATTGGTGTAGACACCTATGTCTGGACGTGGGGAGATTGTGCAGTCAAGGAGTCAGGCAGCCTCTGGCCGTGGGCACCTGTGATGACGTGTGAGTGCTTATGGCATTGACCGGAGGGTCTGCTTCCAATAGTTGTAACCTCATGGGACCACATTTGGGTGTAAACTGAAGGCCAAGCCAGTGAGGTGGGCAGATTGCTTAACATGTGCCCAGCTCCCAGGAAAGGGAACCCTCCACCATCCTTAAACTTATATAATAACCTTTAACTCATACATAGCGTGAAGCTTACTAAGAGACCTTATCAGATACTCATATGCAGACATTGGAATATACTCAAGTGCAGTTGAAGAAGGTCTGTATGGGTGCTCAGTCTCTGAGGTAGGATGACTTCTGCGATTGGAAATGGCCCAATTCCTTCAGTTTGGAGATGCCCACCTCCAGTTCTAAGATCGGTACAGTGCTGCCTTTGTGCCACACAAGCAGCTTAGTGGGGTAAGATATCTTATGGTTCCTTAAAGTCTTGGTGACATTGATTAACTCCTTCCTTCTCATCATAGTTGTCGCTGATAAGCCAGCAAACACATTGATGCCCTGGTATGGTTCAGGTAAGCAGGGAAGCTTCCGTGTGACATTGAACAGCTGATCTTTGGACTGGAAGTAATGAAAACGGGCTTTTGTATCTCGTGGGGTATCTGCAGTAAATCGTTGAGGCCTCGGCAGACAGTGCACATGGTCGAAAGCCCAAGCATGGTCTTCCAAGTGCGGCACCAAAGCTTGGTCTTCCAAGTGCGGCACCAAAGCTTTGCATAGGGCCAAGAGGAATTTCGGTAGTTCCTCGTTGCACACCAAGTCAGCCATGCCCCTAAAGCGGATATTGTTCCTTGTCATCCTGTCTTCAATGTCTGCTATTTTATGTTTTAGGGCAGCGTGGTCGTCTTCCAGCTGTTGCAGTCTATCCGCAACCTCATTATGGGCCACGCAGAATTCTTTGACCTTATGCTCTAGGTGGCTGGTTCTGCCTCCTGGGTCTGTCATTTCTTTGCGGAGATCCGTGACTTGCAGCAGCATCATCTGTAAGCTTTTGTCTGTAACCAGAGAGTCTTCAGGCGGGAACACCATGTGCTCTGACTCCGATGGACTTTCTGATGCAGGTGAGTGTGCCGTGTGGTAGTCGCCATCTTGCAACAGCTTCAGACTGTCTTTTTTGGCACTGTGGTGAACCGGGTCCATGAATTTTAGTTGTTTTTTCAGGTGCCATGTTGGTCACCCAGGTAAGATCTTCCTGCTGGTATAAGAGTTGTTACAGTCGTTTGTTCGGTTATATGGACTCGGTGTTACGGTAGCAGTTACTCCATGCGACTGCTTGCCCTCTAGACACACCCCTGTGATTGTGGCTTTGTTTGTTATTGTATGTGTTTTCTTTCTTCTAATTAAGGAGCTGATTGTAAAGTGTACTGGCACTAGCCCCGCAATGACTTTGTTGGAAGGTGAAGAATTCCCTAATTTAAAAGACCTGGAAACTCTGAATAATGCAATGAATGATGATTCACATGAACAGAAATTAATGAACACATGGATCGCTATGCAACAAACTCCATCTTGTCACGGAACAATTTATTAATTGATTCATTAACAGGATCTGTTACGAATAAAAAGGGAGGACTGTGAATGTTGAGAAAGTGTCTAAGCTCCTCAGCCGCCATCTTATTAGTATAGTATATCAACCATGTTTTTCCTCTCTGTGACTTTGAGTGCTTGAAGGGTTAAGTATGGATGTGCTTGCTCCAAGTAGTTTTACAAGAAACTGGTATATCTATTTGTGGTGAACAGAACTTTTGGAGGAGCCTGCTTGTCAGCCTCCTGCCACAGGACTATGGCCCCTGCAATAGACTTGGCTAAAATACTTTTAAAAGACTTTGTTCGTGCAATTGGGATTATATGATTTGGTTACCGAACAACCGCACAAACCAGAGACCACCCTGGAGCTTGTTAAACTTTACTGATACTTTGTAGCAATTTCCACAGCAGTGTTCTAAGTGTTCGTCTGGGTGGCCACAATTCTTATGGACGACCACGAGGTTGCAGCCATCTTGTTCGCATGAACACAAGCAGCGGTGTTTGGTCGTAGAGTTCATGGAACTATTTTCGGACACTGAAACGCCCAAACACTGCTGGACTTTCATGATCGCCTGTGTTCAGTTCTACGGCACTTAGAAAGACACTGTTCGCCGGAAACGTTCCCACGAACAAGGGAAACAAGCTCCAGGGTAAGAACATTGACTATGTTCGCTAGTTTGTTTGGTTTTCAAACTACCGAACTAGATCGACCGCATGCCCTGATTCTCTGTAATTGTTTTGGGCATGGGACCATGCATGCGGTCGGTCAAATAAATTATTTCCAGAAAATTCCTGAACCCCTGAACCTCTTGGTGATTTTTGGATATGTTGGTCACCTAGATCAGGCCTATCAGGTGATGGAACTTTGTGGGGTTTTATGTATTTTAAGGTACTTTTGAGGTGTTTGGGAAAAAGTATGTTTTTCTGTGATTGGAGATAATTGGATTAGATTAGTACAGTTCCTGATCCAATTATCTCCCAGGCAAAGAGGAGGGATTATTTTATTATGTATGGGAGTGTCCTGGATCTGAGAGCCAATGTAATTGTGTATTTGTTTTTACTGTGGTTTACTCTCAGGTCCAGGGGGAGTGCCCTTGCATGGGGACTTCCATATGAGGCCAGTTGTTGCTACCATTAAACGAGTTCCTGCTTACCCTCAACATAGAGTCTCATCTCATGTGTGGGGTAAACGGCTGTATCTACCCTGGGGATTGCTATATCACTATACTCCCCTGGGATTATAATCACCTGCTAAGGGCACACAAGTCAAATGCTTGTTGATTGGCTGCCCTGCAGCTTTTCAAAACGTGCCATTAAATCGCCGAACACTGAACTCGAACCTGAACTGTTACTGAAATGTCCGGACTTGGGTTTGGGGTCGAAAAATCCTAATGTTCGGTATGAACCCGAAGTTTACAGTTCGAGTTCACTCAACTCTATTTATAAATTTTTTTTACCAGGAAAGCTACGCTGAGATTTCTCCTGTTTACAAGTGTCCTTGAGAAGACATACAAATATGTTACATGTACAGACAGTACAGTTATAAATACATTGTTACACAGATAGTAGTTAGAATTAGCATTATTATGAATTAACACTAACATAATATAGTTGCATGTAGATTTTTATTTTTCAAAGGACTCCAGTCTTGTGTCAGAATAGTTTTCTAGCATGTTATTCCATGCATGTGGAACTTTAAGGGTAAACATTTGCTTCATGTACCTTTTTTTTAGGTGAAGGATGGAAAGTAAGAAGCAGGAAGTGGAATGGGACATAGCAGTGTGAATATACAGCTCAGGTAGTGTGAGATGAAGACAACGGTGGCAAAAGGGTGGAGCTTAAGGTAAGCTCCTTTCAAGGAAACAAAGGGTGAATTTTACCTTAAGCTCTGCCCATTGTTAAGATTGCCAAGTGTATGAAAATATATAATACAAAGTAGTCCCTACCTTTTTTTTTCTGGAGGTTTATCTTAGAACAAGCAAACTTAGTTGTGGATAAGAGTGTGTGAGAAGACAACTTGTAATGGTCTGCTAACTACAATATTCCATGTTTCTATAGGTTTTTGGTGCTTTTCAGGACACAATGTTTTATTAGGTCTTTGGGATTATATGGGCACATCCAGATAGGTCAAGATGTGGGGTTTACAGAGTAAGAGGAAGAGTCAAATCCCAGGGGTTGAGACTAGTGCCCTACCATCTGAAAACCTCAACAGCTGATGCTGGTACAGTCTATACGCATGGTGCTAAATAAAGGACAGAACTAGACAATCATCCTGTATAGGCCTAAAACCTTGGTCACCAAATCTCCCTTCAAACCAGTGATGATAAATTGTATATATTCTAGTGTCAGATATTCCAGAAACCAAACTAGACCCTAACTGATATGAGACACATTTTTAGGGGAGAAATGTGCAGAGAATAGAAAACACTATACAAATAATCTGGAATGTAAATGAGAACCATTTATATAATTTATTGGAACACTTTATAAATTATAAATAGTGAGTACAATGACACAAATGCCCTATGGACAGCATTATGTCAGAAAACCTACTAAACCAGTTTTTTAAATGCTAAACTCCCTATACACAAAGAACTCTGATCTGATTACCAGGTAGGGAAATCGGTTACAGGAGATAGCTCTTAAGCACTTAGAAATACATTAGTGTCGAATGCATTAATGCCTTTTAGTATATTCCTGAAGAGCATTTCGGTAAAATCCATTACTGATAAGCTGGTAAGTAAAATATCTTTATTGGGCATAAATATTCAAATGAGTTAGAATACCATATAAAGCTTGTCTTTTTGTTGTTGCAAATGTAAGATTTTTTTTAAGATACATTAAAGAGACACTATAGGCAGCCAGACCAGTTCACATCGTTGAAGTAGTCTGAGCGCAATATCGCTGTCCACCTAAGTCCTGCACTTACTTTGCAGTACTAAGATTGCTTCTACCAGACAGTCAAGGAGGCGTTTCCTGGAGTTCCACAGAGTTTGACTCTGTGAAACAACACTGGACGTCCTCATGCTGTGCTTGAGAATGTCCAGCATCAGAGAAAACCCCATAGGAAAGCACAGAGTCAATGTATTCATATGGGGAAGGCCTAATACGCCCGTGGCCTTCACCGCGCATGTGCATTAAGTCCCACAAAGGATGACGTCAGAGGACATGGACCTTGACTCTCGGCGTTGAAATAGTGTAAGTGAACAAAGGGTTATTTAATTCCTGGGAGGGGGACGCAGAGCCTGAGGAACACGTTAGTGTCAGGAATACATGTTTGTATTCCTTACACTAAAGTGTTCTATTAATCTGCAAAAGTATTCAAGATATTCAGTGAACACAGACTGAAACATCTGATTGAATCTTAATGGGACATTTTTCAAATATACACCCAGTGAAAACATTTATTTGTGCATTTTTTATTAGGGTTAAATAAAAAAAATAAAAAAACAGCTTGCAAAAGCTGCAGATCTCTTGTCTGAAACCGTTGCAAGCCCTCCCCTCTTAACCCTGCCCAGACTTTCTGTGGCTGTCCAATCACAGACTTTCTAATGCAGTTCAATGAGAATTCTATGCAAGGCTGTTGCTTTGGGTTATTGCTGCCTCTTCTTGAGCTAAACTCAACTGAGCTAAATAACCAGGAATTAACAGGACTGTTTAATTGAAAGCTATGGTAGATGTAACAAGGTTAATTTATAAAAGTGTCAATTTCTTTGAACTTTTGTTAAAAAAAGAGGACACAGATTATGTGCTTTAGGTGTCTGGAGTGTTCCTTTGAAACATTTTCAGGGTTATTCACTCCGAATTCTGACTGCAATATCCAGACATTGTTGATGGAATTCATCAATGTGTGGATTTTATAATTCAGGCTCTGAAGGTCCTGAATTTGGACCGGATGTCAGCCAGGATGAACTCTGCCAGATGTCAGAAATCAAGGCCAAAGGCATCGAATCCAGGCCCAGAGAATTCAACTCAGGGCCTGGTTAAAAAAAAAAAAAATCAGAACGATTTGTCCGCTGGCAGCACTGTAAATAAAAAAAAAAAAACCCTCAGTAAAAAACCATTAGCAGCACGAGGGATAATTATGTGGCTGCTGGCCAGCCATTTATTTCCAGCCGCCACATTAAATAAGTAAGTTATTAAATAAATAAAATCCTATGTGGGTTAAAATGACCTTCATATTATTATAATGGAGGTAACATACCTCTTTATGCCCCCACCTGCCATTTTGGGATGGGGCAAGTGAAATAACAGGGGGGGGACATAGGGCCATTGGGTGGAGGTTACTTTACATTTTAAGGGCTGCGACCCCTTTACTGACCTGGCCCTAATACATATAACAAAGTGGAGGGGACCTATTTTCCCCTCCCCTGACTCGACCCAGGGGGCCATAATACTTATAATAAAGGATGGGACATATTGCCCCTCCCATGGCTCCCACCTTCGCTATGAGGTAAGGGGCCCTAATACATATAATAAAGGGGGGAACCTATTGTCCACTCCTCTGGCCTCCACCCATGCTGGGGTTTGGGGGGGGGGTAATTGATTATGAAATAGGGGCATGGTCATTACATTGTCCACCAACCCAAATAATAGTAACCCACCCTGGGTGGCTGGGGTCCTCAATCCCCTAACAACCCCACTAAAATAAAGTCCATATTTATCCTCCATCAGTCTAATGATAGCGAGAAGCGGGCAAAAAGCTATATATAAAATAAATAAAATTATGTATATTACCATCAGAATTATTATTTTTTCTAATTCTTCACAAAAAAAGGCTAAATAAAAATCCATAATTCCCAATTCCACTAATTACAATAAAAATAGGTTTGAACAGATATTAATCTAACGTTACCCATGGAAAGGTCACACAGGATGAGTGCTCCTAGCCAGACAAACCATTTTAAAAGCGTTCTCATGTTATGACAGCTCTTGCAACGTGTGGGAAAAGTTCCCACATTTTGCATTATTACCAAGAGCGCTCTGATTAGTTCGCCAGTAAACCAATCAGAGCGCTGTGACAGCTGAGTCTTGAAAGATGTGAGTCTTGGGTATCAGAGCGCTCTGATTGGTTGGTTACTAGCAAACCAATCAGAGTGCTCTTGGTCATATTGCAAAATGGAAAATTTTCCCACGTTTTGCGAGAACTGTCATAGTGTAGGAATGCCTATTAAAGGCTATACTCCACTAGGAGCATTTATTCTGCGGCAACTCTTTTTTTTACTTCCGATCGTAAGTATAATTTTTTTCCCCACAGGATTTAGATTTTTCACCCCTCCGTACTATTATTAGAGTGAGAGGGCTTAGTAAGTACTTTATTTTACGGGGGTGGCTAGGGGATTAAGGATCCCCTAGCCACCCAGTGTCACAATAGGTGCATGTAGGTCCGCGCACAATCCTTTAAGACCACGACCGACCCCTGTAATGTCGGCCGTCTGGGAGGAGGTGACAGTTTGTCACCTCCTCCCAGCATCATGCAGGGAGACAGCGCAGGAGAGAGAGGAGGCAGCCACAGCATGAGGGGAGGGAAGCACTCCAGGCGTACTCTGAGGGCCTCACTCACACCAGCCAGCAGCACTCCAAGCCACCCTCCTGGACACATAAGGTAAGCCGACAGGAGGTTGGCAAGGTATATAAAAAAAATATCACTTGTGTGTGAGTGTGTGTATGTGTACAAGTGTGTGTATGTTAAAGTCAAATCTTAGGCATGTGGAGTGTGACGAGGAAAATGTTGAAGCTTTATGGGTAGATATCTGCTTGGGACATCAGACAGTTTATAAAGGGGTTTCAGTCAACAAGCGTTGTGGTCATATTAAATGCCTCACATGTGGATTTATTTGTCATCTAAGTTCCACATTCAGTCCGTTCAATAGTACTGAGGTTTTTTCTGTACAGTCACCAATTACTTGCAACACTTCTTTTGTGGTATATCTCCTCATTTGTCCTTGTGGACGGCAATATGTGGGTCAAACTATTAGATCTCTGAAACGCAGGTTTCGAGAGCATAGAACAGCTATAATACGTAATGATAACAGATCCTCGGTGGCTCGTCACTTTGCAATTTCTCATGATAATAATCCTGTTGGCCTTAAACTAGTGGGAATAGTACATATTCCCCCCCATCAGGATTTAGCTAAGAGGAAAAGGGAACTAATTAAGGCTGAATCAGTGTGGATTTTTAAGCTCAATTCCATGTCACCTAACGGTCTAAATGAGGAGCTAGAACTATTCTGAATGTTCTTTATATTATATTTGTTCCTTTTTTTATATCAACACACTATATCAACCTGTTAGTCTTTAGGTTTTTATTTATGCTTTCCCGGATGCAATAGTAATTTTGCATGTGGTATGCATGTCATATATTTTTATATATTTTTGTATTTGTTGCCTGACCTTATTATTAGGATTATTTAAGTATTTTTATATTTGTCTTTATTTATATTTGTTTCAATGTATATAGTTTTAATATGATTTGATTTGAATAAGAATGTGAATCCAGCCCGGGTTTTTCGACTGCAATACATGTGGGGTATTTAAACCGGGTTTTTACACACATCATTCTCTGTCTTGAAAAAGTCCCGTGGGAGGGACGAAACGCGTAGACGAGTTGATCCTTATACCTGCTGTGATCGGGTGATACTTTGGGAGTGAGAGCAGGAAGTGTTTTGTACTTTGGCGGTCTTTTTTGGATGAACCCGCTGGTTATCGGAGTTACAGCAAGCCGTAGCGGGGAGTGTGTTTTGTACACATCGCGGTCTTTTTTGAAGATTCCGACCGCGGTGTACCACCTAATCATCTCGGAGGACAATCTGCGTTATCCACAGGATTTTACCATCACTCCGAATTTTCTGCATTCGTGTCAAGCTTGCTTCATTCATCATTTTTTCCGCTGCCCATTTTTTGCACATACCTCGGTGGGGGGCCCACACCGAGGAGAGGTACTCCCTGTATCTATTATACAGTATATCCATTAACTGTTGTATCTGTATTTGGGTTCGGCAGGGATAACACTCATACACTTTGTTGCTTTTCACATAGTGTCTGGGGAAATTCCTCTGACCCATCTTTGCATTTACTAGTTGTGTAGTTACATTTGTTTTCTTTGAGAGATATACTGTTTCTATATTATCACAGCAGGTTTAGGTCATTTTGATTTTTATGTTTATTATTTTTATCCAATTTTATTGAATAAAATATTGGTTTATTTGTATATTCATATTAATAACTGTTTAAGGTTTCTTGATTAACGAGCGCACACGCTTTGTTTAACTTTTGAGCTTATACTCAGTTACAGTCGCTGGTGGATGTGTGTAGCTGCTCTTATATTTATTTTTATGTTTTTATATATTACACCTTTATTATACTTTTTATGTTATAAACCACCTAATGTAAATATTAATGAGGAAGAAAAGCTGTTAGAGCGAATTGGAAAAGCTGCAAATCGGAATAACACGTTAATTATTGGAGATTTTAACTTCCCCGGACATAAATTGGGACAGGGGGACTAGTACTTCAGCAAGAGGAATCAGGTTTTTGAATGTGTTATATGACACCTTTATGTCACAACTGGTTCAAGCACCAACTAGAAAGGATGCTTGTCTGGATCTCGTTATAACAAACAATGTTGATCTTTTAACCAGCATTCAAGTAGGGGAGCATTTGGGAAATAGTGATTAGAATATGGTAATTTTTTAAATAAACTCAAAAAAGCAAAAGCACGTGGGGTATACTAAAACATATCATTTTAAAAAAGCCAATGTAAGGGGGGGCGGGGCCTGACTGCAGAGCAGAGTGGACGTGTCTCCTTGTGAAAAACTCCATGTTTAAGCGGAGACGAGATGCATACTGTTCTAGCCATGGCAAACAGAACTGGGACCTACCGGGGGACACCTCTCATGTTGCCCATCCAAGCGGAATCTCCTTTTCGGTTCCTGCGGCCCACTCACACGGCTGGTGTGGGGGGGCGGCCGCTCCCCTGCGCCTACGAGCCGCAACACAACTAAGCATGTAACCCCGTCCCCCCCCCCCCTTTGGACCGGTGGGGGTCATCCCGGTCTCCGCCGACCCGAAGCATAGAGTGGAGCCATCTCTGGCAGCTTCAACTCGAATGGGCATCAGTGGCGGCAGTCAAAGCAAGATGGTGGACGAGTCCATGCGGCCGGAACCCACATTGCCAAAAGCTACTAGTGAGCAGCTCACCCCGGGGGAGCACTATTCTGGACATGATCTTCCAGCGCTTTTGGGACAGCCTGGAGCAACGTCGTAAGCTGAAGTACCCGGCCTCTGAGAAACAAGCAAAGAGGCAGGGGAAGCTGAAAGAGAGGGGGCTGTGCTCAGGCACACCACATTGTACCGCGGCCAACACTCACACTGTCAGCCATTATAGGCCGAAGGCCAAACAGAGACTCACTCCACGGCACTGACCACAACGCCGGAAGCCCGACCCGGCGGTAGAACACCCGGGTTTTCCAGGACGCCCACAATGAGGTAGACCGGGCCTCAAAGAGTCACCAACGGCCTGGGGCTTGAGGGCAGCCTTCCATCATGCGCTCCTCGCTCTACTCATGGGGACATTCTACACACATGCTGCCGTGCCACCCCGTGGAGGTATCGGCTGAAAGTGGCCCGAGCGACCCGCGAGACATGCTCGTGGATACCCCCGGCTGCAAGCTGCACCCAGCAGGGAAGCCCCCCTGGGACTTCCATGTTGTCCTCCATGTACCCAAAGACACCTTTGGCTGGCTGCCGCCTGGCGGTGCCCCGACGAACTGGCGGTCTTTCAAGCATGTATAGTAATCTACTGTAGCCTGGCCTACTATACTCTGTTTCTAATGTATTAGCCTAATATGTTTAACCCATCTCGATATGGAGGGGGAAGTATTTCCTTTTTATGTGAGCCACGGGTGTATGCCTGCGGTGACAACTGGTGACAGAGTTCCTTATGACACCTTTCTGCGCCGCTCACTGAGGGCCTAGGCTACACACAGAGAAAGAGGACTAACCGCTGCCTAAAACAAGCCTGGACATCAGTTAGTGACATACACTAAGACCCTTGTACTACACACGCACACCTCAAGGCAGCGACATAACTATGATTAGAATATTTGTTTACCTTGTACTCACAAATGCCTGTTAGGACACCTAGTGGCTCAACTGCACTGCTCAGACCTCACGCCAGGCTACAGATATCACCATGTTTTCTTATAAGTATCACTCCTTTCTTAACACTCACTATGTCTTATATTCGCCACGACTCCACTAAAAGAGTATAACATTTAGATACAGAAATAAGTATCTAACTTACAATTACTGACAAAAATAGTGCTGTTCTTGCATGCCATGATGTTGTTCCCACTATCTTATTCTTATGGCTCGTACCAGCTGTCGTGGCGATACGAACATGTTTATGTTACCTATGCACTACAAAAATAAAGATTGACAAAAAAAAAGCCAATTTCAATAAGATTAGGGCAGCTCTACAACATATCGACTGGCATAAACTCCTTAGTGCTAAAAACACTGAGGATAAGTGGAAACTATTCAAACAAATACTAGAAAGGTACATTCCTCAGTATGTACCATTGGTTAAAAATATAAAAGAAACAAATTAAAACCAATGTGGCTTAGTAGAGAAGTAAAACAAGAGATTCAAAATAAGAAAAGGGCATTTAAAGCATTGAAATCAGACAAATCAGAGGCATCCTATATAAGATATAAGGAAACCAATAATGCTTGCAAAAAGGCAATTAAAGTGGCTAAACTAGAAAATGAGAAATTGATAGCCAAATAATGCAAAACCAACCACAAAAAGTTTTTCAAGTACATCAATTCTAAAAAAACAAAAAATGAAAGTGTAGGTACACTGGAAACAGAGATGGGTTTGTTAGTTAATGAAGACCAGGAAAAAGCAGAAATTTTAAATAACTATTTTTCTTCAGTATATATTAATGAGGATCCTGTGGCAAGAGATATGCAAATGATTGCTGCAAGAAACTTGCAGATAACTTGTGATGGGATAACTCGAGACAAGGTGCTACAGATATTAAAAAAAATTCATGTAAATAAAGCTCCGGGGCCTGACGGTATTCACCCACAAGTACTTAATGTCACAGTAGTTTACCCCAACACGCAAGATTTAGTCCAACAATCGACAGATAGAGCAGATACATCTTACCGTACCTTAGAATGGCCGGACTCGCCGTATAGCAGAGAATAGACAGAGTCAAGAACGAGCCGAGGTCAAGGGAACAAAGAGACTGCGAGAACAAAAACTAGCCAAGATCTGGTACACAGTAGTCAGTAAGCCGGCAAACAAGACAAAACAGTGAGAGAGAGATAAACGGAGTCAGATACAAAGCCATGGTCAAGCACGAAAATCACAACTTAACACAACAAGCGCTAAAGGGAACTGAAACAGAAACCACGATAGGGCAGGGAGTTAAGGGAGAGGTAAGTATAAATACCCTAACCTTTACTTTGATTGGCCCCTGTCATATCCACGCCCCCAAAATGTGAGTGTATGAGGAACGTGGGATGACAGGGGCCAATGGGAGACCGTTGTATTTTTTGGCTCCCACTGCCCCTTTAAGAGCGTGCCCGAGACGCGAGGCACGCTCCTAGAGCTAGGCGGGACACGTGACCACATCTCGCGGTCTGTGCCCACCTTCATCCGAGAGCCGCGTGCGGCGGGAAGAGAGGACCTTGGCCAGCCCCCGGGTAAGGTAAGTACCGCTACACTTAAGGAGCTAAGAGGGGAAATAATGAACCTCTGTATTTAATTTTTCAAGATTCTTTTGTTTCAGGTATTGTACCAGAGGATTGGAGGAAGGCAGATGTTGTTCCTATATTTAAAAAGGGTTCAAAATCCTTGCCTGGAAATTATAGACCTGTGAGCTTAACTTGTGACTGGGAAAATATTTGAAGGGCTATTAAGGGATTATATTCAGGAATTCATTGGGAAGAACTTTGTTATTAGCAATAATCAGCATGGTTTTATGAAACATAGGTCATGTCAAACTAACCTAATTGCATTCTACGAAGAAGTAAGTAGAAGTATAGATCAGGGTGTTGCAGTGGATGTGATCTACTTGGATTTTGCCAAGGCGTTTGATATGGTTCCTCACAATAGGTTAGTCTTCAAACTAAAAGAAATTGGTGTAGATGAATATTCTTGTTCTTGGGTAGTACATTGGCTTAAGGATAGAGTACAACGAGTTGTCATTAAATGGTAAATTTTCAGGCTGGACAAAAGTGGGAAGTGTCACGCATTTAGGCTGGAAGAAAGGAGATTTCATCTAAGGCAAAGAAAAGGTTTTTTTACAGTAAGAGCAATAAGTATATGGAATTCTGTGCCTGAAGAGGTGGTTTAGTCAGAGTCTATGCAGATGTTTAAACTGCAATCGGATAAATACTTCCAAAAACATAACATACAGGGATATAATTTCTAATTAGTGGGGTAATAGCTGCTTGATCCAAGGAGACATCTGACTGATATTTTGGGGTCAAGAAGGAATTTTTTCCTAGTTTGTTGCAAAATTGGAAGCTCTTCAGACTAGTTTTTTTGCCTTCTTTTGGATCAACAGCAAAAACATATGTGAGGAAGGCTGAACTTGATGGACGCAAGTCTCTTTTCAGCTATGTAACTATGTAACTATGTGTGTGTGTGTTTGTATATGAGTGTGTGTGTGTATGAGTTTGTGTCAGGGTGCTTGTGAGTGTATGTGTGTTAGGGTGTGAATCTGTGTGTGTGTATATATGTCAGTATGCTTCTGTGTCAGTGTGTGTGTGTGTGTGCACAAATCTGTGTGTTTTTATGTCAGTGTGTGTATCTGTGTCATGGTGTGTGCATATATCAATGTTTGTGTGTGTCAGGGTGTATGATGTATGAGTGTGTTAAGGTGTGTGTATGTGTCAGTGGGTGTATGTGTTGGTGTCTATATGAATTTGTGTGTATATGCCAGTATATTTATAGGTATCTGTGTGTTAATGTGCATGTATATCTGTGTAAGTATGTATGTACAGTCAGGGAAAAAAGTATTTGATTTCCTGCTGATTTTGAATGTTTGCCCACTAACAAAGAAATAATCAGTTTATAATTTTAATGGTAGGTGTATTTTAACAGTGAACATTAATCCAGGAAAACGCATGTCAAAAAAGTTATAAATTGATTTGCATGTCAATGAGTGAAATAAGTATTTGATCCTCTATCAATCAGAGAGATTTCTGGCTCCCAGGTGTCTTTTATACAGGTAACGAGCTGAGATTAGGAGCACGCTCTTAAAGGGAGTGCTCCTAATCCCCTGTATAAAAGACACCTGTCCACAGAAGCAATCACCAAATCAGATTCCAAACTCTCCACCACGGCCAAGACCGAAGAGCTGTCCAAGGATGTCAGGGACAAGATTGTAGGCCTAAACAAGGCTGGAATGGGCTACAAGACCATCGCCAAGCAGCTTGGTGGGAAGATGACATCAGTTGGTGCGATTATTCGCAAATGGAAGAAACACAAAATAACTGTCAGTCTCCCTCAGTCTGATGCTCCATGCAAGATCTCACCTCGTGGAGTTTCAATGGTCAAAAGAACGGTGAGGAATCAGCCCAGAACTACACGGGAGGATCTTGTTAATGATAAAGGCAGCTGGGTCCATATAAACTATTGGTAACACACTACGAAGTGAAGGACTGAAATCCTGCAGTGCCCGCAAGGTCCCCCTGCTCAAGAAAGCACATGTGCAGGCCCTTCTGAAGTTTGCCAATGAACATCTCAATGATTCAGAGGTGTCATGGTACCTGTAATTTCCACCTCTGAGGAGGTCAGGCATCAGGACATGGTCTCTCACAAAGGGGCTTGTATGTCCAATCATTTCAGCATTTTCGGCTGTTTTCACGCCGGCCACGTTAGCTCCGCCCCCTTTTATGACGCGACGGCCAATAGCCGACGTCATGACATCATTGACGTCGCGGACTGCCAGAAACCGCAATTCAGGACCTTTTGGGGGCGTGGTCATCAATTAAGGTGACAAAGTATAAAAAGGAATCATGTGTTACAACTCATTGCCCTGTCGTGGTTCTAGCTTGCTAGTCACTCAGTGCGTTCCTTTCCTTGTGATATTCGGTTTTGACTTGGCTTTGTATTATCGTTCTTGCTTCTCTCTCCTAACCTTAGACCCATCTTGTCTCTCGCTAACCTGTCCTCCGGCTCCCTCGACCTTAGCTTGTCTTTTGACAATTCTTGTCTTCTCTATACGTTAGTCCGGCCATTCTAAGGTCCGGTATACGTACCTCGTTCTGTCTGCATTCTGCGTATTGGATCCCTGTCACGATCCTGACATTTCGACAGGGCCATATGGATCCTGCAGGTGCTAGCTCTCAGACTGGTTCCTCTGACTCCAGATTTGAAGCCATGGACCATAGAATGGACCAAATGGCTCTAGCTTTGCAATCTTTATTAGCACGTCCTAGTACCCAGTCAGAGGAGATGCGTTCCACCACTAGCAATCCTGTAAGTACAGGTTTGGAAGTAGCCACAGTGGGTGCATCCTCTCATGTCACTTCCCCGTTACTTTATGGGGGTCGTCCGATACATGTCGAGGTTTTTTAAACCAGATAAGCATACATTTTGACCTTCAACCCCGGGCATACCCTACTGACAGGGCTAAGGTAGGGTTTATAATAACACTACTAATAGACAAAGCGCTTAGATGTGCTAATCCTCTATAGGAGAATGATAACCCTTTGGTCTATAATTATAATGCCTTTGTCGCAGCTTTCAGGAGGACTTCTGATCCCCCCCTGTTACGCCTTAAACAACATAATAGAACCTTGGTAGATTATGCGCTAGAGTTCAGATCCTTGGCGGCAGCAGTCAAATTGAACGAACAGGCTTATATGGATGTATTTTTGAATGGGTTATCTGATGAGATTTTAGACGAAATTGCCACAAGAGAACTTCCGGAAAATTTGGAAGATTTAGTGTCATTTATTTCCCGAATAGATGAACGTATGAGACAGAATACTCGGGAAAGAACCAGTAGACCCTCTATAAGACTTGCCCCTTCCTTCCAGAATCCTGATTCCATTAACCCAGCTCCTCCAGAACCCATGCAGATAGGCACTACTTGCCTATCCGAGGACGAGAGACAATACAGGAGAAGGGAGGGTCTCTGTTTATATTGTGGACTAAGAGGTCACCTGCGTCTAAATTGCCCTAATCGTCCGGGAAACGCTCGCACCTAAGTTCCCCTAGAGGACGGGCCTTGGGTGTTTCTATATTGTCCTCTATGTATAATGATAAAGACCATAGGCTTCTTATTCCTGTCTCTTTAGCTTGGGAGAGTGGGGCTATAACTACGATGGCTTTGTTAGATTCCGGAGCAGCTGAACTCTTTATAGATCAAGCTTTTGCTAATAAGCATTATCTCCCATCTCAACTGAGAGATACACCCTTGGCCGTTGAGGCCATAGATGGTAGACCATTGTCAGAACCGGTAATATTTCATGAGACTAAATCTGTTAAGTTGACCATAGGTATCCTCCACGAGGAGATGATATCCCTCTTGTTAATCTCCTCCCCTGCAGTCCCAGTGGTCCTAGGGTATCCCTGGCTTAAAATACATAACCCTATCATTGATTGGGAACATGGAGAAATAGTATCTTGGGGATCAGGCTGTAGGGAAGGATGTTTGCTGAGAGTCACAACTGTTTGCCCAGTAAACTCCCCTATCAACTCTTCCCAACCTACAGATTTACAGATACCTTCTCAGTACCTGGATCTCAAGTCAGTATTTGACAAGAGGAAGGCTGACAGTTTACCTCCTCACCGGTCTTATGACTGTACGATTAGACTCTTGCCGGTACTATGCCTTCTAGGGGTACGGTGTATCCTCTGTCCACTAAAGAGAATTTAGTATTAGAGGAATACATAAAGGAGAATCTAGACAAAGGATTTATTAGAAGGTCTTCATCTCCGGCTGGGGCAGGTTTTCTCTTTGTAAAAAAGAAAGACGGTACCTTGCGGCCTTGCATAGACAATCGGGGATTGAATAAAATTACCATCAGGAATGCTTATCCCATTCCTTTGATTACAGAACTCTTTGATAGACTGAATGGCTCCAAGATTTTTACCAAGTTAGACTTAAGAGGAGCATATAACTTGGTAAGAATTAAACAGGGAGACGAATGAAAAACGGCGTTCAATACCCGTTGTGGACATTATGAGTATACTGTAATGCCGTTTGGGTTATGCAATGCTCCGGCAGTCTTCCAAGACTTGATTAATGAGGTTCTTAGGGAATTTCAACACGAGTGCGTTATAGTATATTTGGATGATATACTTATACATTCTAGGGACCTTGAGTCTCATCACAGACAAGTCAGAAGGGTATTACGGAAACTTTTACAACATGGATTGTATTGTAAATTGGAGAAATGTAGCTTTGATCAATCTCAGATAACTTTTTAGGTTACGTAATTTCCAAGGACGGTTTATGATGGACCCGATTAAACTAAAATCGATGCTAGATTGGCCATTACCTAAAGGACTCAAAGCCATACAAAGATTTATTGGGTTTTCTAATTATTATAGACACTTCATTAAAGGTTACTCTTCTATTATTGCTCCTATTACTAACATGACTAAACAAGGGGCTAACACCAAAACTTGGTCTACTGAGGCTCTATCTGCTTTCGAAACGCTCAAAAAGACTTTTGCTTCAGCACCTATATTGGTCCATCCTGATACCTCTTTACCTTTTTTACTTGAGGTTGATGCGTTTGAAACAGGTATAGGGGCAGTTTTATCCCAAAGACAAAGTTTGGATAAACCTTTGCACCTGTGCGTTTTTTTTTCCAAAAAATTGTCAGATACGGAAAGGAGATATGATATTGGTGATAGAGAACTATTAGCAATTATTATGGCATTAAAAGAGGAATTTGTTAGAGGGAACTGTACATCCTGTTACCATTTTGACGGACCACAAAAATGTATCCTACATTGGAGAGGCCAAAAGATTATCCACCAGACAAGCCCGTTGGTCATTGTTCCTTACCCATTTCAACTACTTACTCACATACAGACCTGGTTCAAAGAACACCAAAGCAGACGCGTTATCCCGCCAACATGAACCTATTACCGTTATGGAAGACACCTTGTCTCCTATTGTTCCTAAACAATATATTATTGCAAACACTAATGTCAAAATACACTCTCCGTTGCTTTCGGATATAGTGAAGGAACAGTCTCTTGCTCCAGAACGTACCCCTGAGGGACGGTATTTTGTTTCTCCTAAGTTCCAAATGGACGTGCTTCGATGCTTTCATGATAGCAAGATTGCTGGTCACCCCGGCATTCACAAAACTTACTCACTGATTTCCAAGGACTTCTGGTGGCCTAATTTACGTAGGGATGTGAAAGATTTTGTCAAGGCCTGCGATGTCTGTGTTAGGAATAAACTACCACATACACTCCCTTGTGGCTTATTGCAACCCTTAGACATTCCCAACAAACCTTGGGCCAGTTTAGCTGATTTACCGGTTTCTAATAAACACACAGTTATCCTCACAGTGATCGACAGGTTTACCAAAATGGTTCATTTTGTTCCCTTGCCTAAACTTCCTTCCTCGCCCGAATTGTCCAAGATATTTGCGAAGGAAATTTTTCGCTTACATGGTATCCCCAATGAGATCGTGTCTGACAGAGGTTCCCAATTCGTTTCCCGTTTTTGGAAGTCCTTCTGTTCCCAGTTGGGTATCAGGCTAAATTTTTCTTCTGCCTATCATCCTCAATCCAATGGAGCAGCCGAACGCACTAACCAAAATATTGAGCAATATCTACGTTGTTTTGTTTCTGAACACCAGGACGATTGGGTCGGTCTGATTCCTTGGGCGGAGTTTGCTCACAACAATCTTGTTTGTGATTCCACTCATAATAGCCCCTTTTTCTTGAATTATGGCTTTAACCCTACTATTCTTCCGTCGGTGTCGCCTTCTCACGGTATACCGTCAGTTGATGTTCATGTGGCCAACCTGAGAAAGTTGTGGGATCAGACTCGACGAATTCTTGCCCGTAGTTCCCGCGGTGTTCAAGATGCAAGCTGATAAACGTAGACAGCCTGCCCCTGTCTTTTCTCCGGGTGATAGGGTCTGGTTGAGTACCAGGCACATCCGCTTGAAAGTCCCTTCCATGAAGTTTGCTCCTCATTACGTTGAGCCTTACAAGGTTTTAAGGAGGATTAAGCCGGTTTCTTATCTGCTGGACCTGCCTCCTACTCTCCGCATCCCTACCTCTTTTCATGTATCTTTATTGAAGCCTCTTGTCTGTAACAGGTTTTCTTCCCAGACTTCTTCCCCCTCTTCAGTCCAAGTTGATGGTCAGGAGGAATATATTGTCAAGTCCATTCTTGATTCTCATATTTCCAGGGGGAAGTTGCAATATCTCGTAGACTGGAAGGGTTATGGCCCTGAAGATAGGTCTTGGGTTCTTTGTGAGGATATCCATGCTCCTCATCTTCTTCGGGCTTTCCATGCTCGGTTTCCTTCTGGCCCCGGTCCCGTCCGCCCGGTGGGCGTATCTGAAAGGGGGGGGTACTGTCATGGTACCTGTAATTTCCACCTCTGAGGAGGTCAGGCATCAGGACATGGTCTCTCACAAAGGGGCTTGTATGTCCAATCATTTCAGCATTTTTGGCCGTTTTCACGCCGGTCGCGTTAGCTCCGCCCCCTTTTATGACGCGACGGCCAATAGCCGACGTCATGACGTCATTGACGTCGCGGACCGCCAGAAACCACAATTCAGGACCTTTTGGGGGCGTGGTCATCAATTAAGGTGACAAGGTATAAAAAGGAATCATGTGTTACAACTCATTGCCCTGTCGTGGTTCTAGCTTGCTAGTCACTCAGTGCGTTCCTTTCCTTGTGATATTCGGTTTTGACTTGGCTTTGTATTATCGTTCTTGCTTCTCTCTCCTAACCTTAGACCCAGCTTGTCTCTTGCTTACCTGTCCTCCGGCTCCCTCGACCTCGGCTTGTCTTTTGACAATTCTTGTCTTCTCTATACGTTAGTCCGGCCATTCTAAGGTCCGGTATACGTACCTCGTTCTGTCTGCATTCTGCATATTGGATCCCTGTCACGATCCTGACAAGAGGATAACTGGGTGAAAGTGTTGTAGTCGGATGAGACCAAAATTGAGCTCTTTGGCATCAACTCAACTTGCTGTGTTTGGAGGAGGAGGAATGCCCCAAGAACACCATCCCCACCATCAAGCATGGAGGTGGAAACATTATGCTTTGGGGGGGGGTTTCTGCTAAGGGGACAGGACAACTGCACCGCATCAAAGGGATGATGGATGGGGCTATGTACCATCATATCTTGGGTGAGAACCTCCTTCACTCAGCCAGGGCATTAAAAATGGGTCGTGGATGGGTATTCCAGCATGACAGTGACCCAAAACACACAGCCAAGGCAACAAAGGAGTGGCTCAAGAAGAAGCACTTTAAGTTCCTGGAGTGGCCTAGCCAGTCTCCAGACCTTAATCCTATAGGAAATCTGTGAAGGGAGCTGAAGGTTCATGTGGCGGGACTGCTGCCAGTGCGTGAATTGCCTGTCTGATATTATGTGTGTTTCCCCATCTGTTTGTGTCTCCTGCCCACTCCCCATTTGGGAGTGCTTCCACGAAGGGACTTAATTCGCCTCCCGAATGGGGACCATCCTGATACCCAATTTAGAATGTTGGCTTAGAACCTTCACACCTTGCCACATAGTGTCAAACCGCAAACTGCAAGGGAAACAATTAGTGAGCGCTCCTCCAGCTGGCGGCCATTCGTACAGACGAACGCCAGCAAGGGGGAGCGTTCGTGGATTGTTCCTGACTTATTCGTTTCCCGAACAAGGGCCACCCCAGTGCCCCATTAGAATGTTTGTGCCAATAAATTTGAATGGTCGCACTCGCAACATAAGTGTGAAACTGCAAGGGAAGTAATTAAAATTAATGAATGCTACCCTGGGTGGCCGCCATTTCGTATAGACAAACGGCACCCAGGTGAAGCGTTCATTTCCCAAAAGGAGATGCTTTCCTTGCCTGGTTTCCACACAGGGACCCCGCGAATGGAGGCAGTTTGCGACAGGGGCTGTTGTGAGGGTCCTTGAGGTTGGTGTGGACACTTCTGGGGAGCTGGCGAGTTTGGCGGGCTTTGCGGTGCTCGCTGCGACAAAGACCAGCTCTTTTCCTGCAGGTGGGCTCTTTGTGCCTGGATGACAAAGGGACAGTCCCTTTTTCCCGTGCTTGGTCTCCCAGGTACAGAGGCTCATGGGATGAAGACCCCCCTGTCCGTGGATGTGGGAAACCCTGTGTTTGGGCGGTGGGCTTTTGGAGACAAAGGGCCAAAGCCTCTTCCTGTGTTAGGATTCCGGGGGAGGGGACTCTGGGAGGGGTGTGGTCAATAAAGTGTTGTTGTACCTCCAGAACTGTGTGTCGTCCAGTTACTGGGGGGAATGGGTCCCTTTATATCCAAAATGGTTCCTGTTCAGCTGAAGGAAGTGAAATAGCGGAGGTAACCGGTTATGACTTAGAGGATCTGCAAAGAGGAGTGGGACAAAATCCTGGTGGCCAACTGCAAGAAACGTCTGACCTCTGTGATTGCCAGCAAAGGTTTTGCCACCAAGTACTAAGTCGAAGGGGTCAAATACATATTTCACTCATTGTCATGCAAGTCAAATTATAACTTTTTTGACATGCGTTTCTGGATTTTTTAGTTTTTGTTATTCTGTCTCTCACTGTTAACATATACCTACCATTAAAATTATAGACTGATAATTTCTTTGTTAGTGAGCAAACTTCAAAATCAGCAGGGGGTCAAATACTTTTTTCCCCTCACTGTATGTATGTATGTATGTATGTATGTGGCAGTGTATGTGCATACATCCAAGCAGTCAAATATCAGCACAACATACAAACACACTCCTGCAATCTAATAAATATTACTTACAAACCCACCCCTGCATTCAAACTCCAAAAAAATATACAAACACACCCCTTCACTCAAACATAAATACTTCACACAAATGTACATCCACATGTAAAAGTGAACATTACATTCACACACACCCCTGCAATCAAATTCAAACATTACATACAAAACACCCCCCCCGTTTAAAAACACAAACTATATACAAGCACCCCTTCAAACGCCAACACTGTGCATTACAATATAGCGCCAGTAAATGCCGCAGCGCTGTACAGATACACTACCTAGAAATTTTGACTTGGGATGCCTTGGAAAAATATTGAAATATTAAGGGCACCTTGAACCTAAAATGTTTGGGAACCACTGTGTTAGATTATTAAACACATGGAATAAAAAATTTTCATGAAATAAATGCATCTTAATAGATCCCTTCCATTTAATTCAGAGGCACAATAACTATTAGACTTTCTTTTACTTAGTGTCTAAAGATACAATTGGTATCCCACTCCACATTTAAATCCTGCAGGCAGGGCCGGATTAACATAGGGGCTGATGGAGCTGCAGCTCCAGGCCCAGGCCCATGGAATAGGCCCATTTAAAAAAAAAAAAAAAAAAAATCTTTTTTTTTTTTACACACTACTCTTAGGTTTGCCACCTGACTGGTATTTTAATGGCACAGACGGTATTTGAGGCTGCCTGGCCCTGCAGTAATACCAGCAATACAAATGCAGGTAATTTTCTCAGAATAAATGGAAATTACTCTGCAATACCAGCACCGGCCAGTAGGGGTCACTGTGTGTGGAGAGAGGCAGGGATAGGAAGTTACAGAATATCCCTGCCTCTCTCTACTACTCACTGATCTGTGGGGGAGCAGCTACACAGCACAGAGAGTCCAGACAGCAGCTGTACAGCTCAGGTAAGTGAGGGATGGGGGGAAAGGCAGCAGGGACACATGGGGACACTAAGACACTAGGGGACACATGGGGACACTGAGACACTAGGGGACATATGGGGACACTGAGACACTAGGGGACACTGAGGCACTAGGACACAGACACTGGGAGACCTGGGAACACTGAGACACTTGGGGACCCTGGAAAACATGGGGACACTGAGACACTAGGGGACACTGAGACACTTGGGGACATGGGGACACAGACACTAGGGGACACACACTAGGAGACACTGGGACTCTAGGACACATGGGGACACAGACACTGTGAGACCTGGGGACACAGACACTTGGGGACACTGGAAAACATGGGACACTGAGACACTAGGGGACACATGGAGATGCTGAGACACATGGGGATGCTGTGAGACATAGGGACATTTGGAGACATTGGGACATGGAAACACTATGTCCCCCAGCCAGTGTCCATAGTGTATCAGTGTCCCCAAGTCTCCCAGTGTCTGTGTCCCATGTCTCTCAGTGTGCCTAGTGTCCCCATGTGTCCCAATGTCCCCATGTCTATGTCCACAACTGTCCCCATGTCTCCCCAAGTGTCTGTCTCCCAACCAGTGTCCCCTAGTCTCCCAGTATCCCCTAGTCTCCCAGTGTCTCCTAGTCTCCCAGTGTCTGTGTCCCTAGTGTCTTAGTGTCCCCAAATGTTTCAGTGTCTCCATGTCTCCCAGTGTCTGTGTTCTTAGTGTCTCAGTGTGCCTAGTGTCCCCATGTCTCCCAGTGACCCTATATGTCCCAGTGTCCACATGTCTATGTCCACAACTGTCCCCATGTCTCCCAGTGTCCCCAAGTGTGTCTCCCAGCCAGTGTCCCCTAGTCTCCCAGTGTCTGTGTTCCCATGTCTGTGTCCCTAGTGTCTTAGTGTCCCCAAATGTTTCAGTGTCCCCATGTCTCCCAGTGTCTGTGTCCCTAGTGTCTCAGTGTCTCCATTTCTCCCAGTTTCCCTAAATGTCTCAGTGTCCCCATGTCTCCCAGTGTCCCCATGTCTCTGTGTCCCCGGGTCTCTCAGTGTCCCCAGTATCCTACTGACATGGGGACACACTGAGACATTGGGACACTGGGAGAAATGGGGACACATACACTGGGAGACTAGGGGACTGGGCGAGATGGGGACACTGACACTGTGATACATAGGGACACTGAGACACTGGGTGACTTGCAAGACTGAGACACTAGGAGACAGGGAGACACTGGGAGCAATCCATCTATACAGCAGAATCAAACTGTGAGTAGTTTGTTGGTGATTTTACAGAATATTCTCTGATGTCACTCCTTGTGATTTACACGCATAACTAATTAATTATACAAATGATTTAGGCTGGTATTTTTTTTCCAAGAAAGGTGGTAACCCTAACTACTCTTCACATACTCCTGCTTAAAGGAACACTGTAGGGTCAGGAACACAATCATGTATTTCTGACCCTATTATGTTAAAACCACCACCCTGGCCCCTTCTTGCCTCCCTAAATATAGTAAAATATTACTTGTATTCAATTCTGCAGCTGCTGGCTCAGAAGTGGTGGTCTGAGCAAATTACAATACTTTCCCATAGGATTGGCTGAGACTGTCAACTAGGCAGATCAGGGGCAAAGCCAACACAAGTCCAACATAGCATCTCCTCATAAAGATAAATTGAATCAATGCATCTCTATGAGGAAAGTTCAGTGTCTGCATGCAGAGGGTGGAGACTCTGAATGGCAGTGCTGCACACTAGGCAGTACTGCCCCAGGAAGCACCTCTAGCAGCCATCTAAGGAGCGGTCAGTGGAGTTATTTTCTCTGAAAAGACAGTGTTTACTGCAAAAAGCCTGAATGGAATGATTCTACTTACCAGAACAAATACAATAAGCTGTAGTTGTTCTGGTGACTATAGTGTCCCTTTAAGTTTGGAAGCTTAAGAGGGATGTATGGGAACAAAACTTGTGTGCACTGGCTGACATTAAAGTTAGTTTAGGTAATGCAGACGTTGGTCTCTCTAACACTGTGGCATGTCCCCTTTCTTCTACACTCACTACAGACACCTTCTCTCTGTCTCAGACTATACCAGGAACTTCTGCCTGCTAGTAAGAAGGTAAGGAGACAAGTGGACCAGCGAGTGCTAGGGGACAGTCCTTAGAAAGAATGTAGTGAGCGCATCATTAGACGCATTTATGTCAAGCTCAAGGTGCTGCCTACATAGTATGCCCTTAGTTGGACAGCCTGCAGGATTGGCAGGCAGCCTGACATGCATTCATGCCAGGCTGACCTTCCAATTCTTTGGACAAACATGCCCCCTTTTTGGGCATGTTCACCCCTTTTGGCAGGTCTTGTCACGTGATTCGCGCCAGTGGCACACCCTTTTACCCCGCCCATTGACTTCCTGCTTCACTGGACACTGCTGTTAGGGGTTATGAATTTACTTGAAAGATGAAAGCATAAATTAGAGAGAAATTAGCATAGAGTATGTATTTTCTTATAGCTGCATCCTATGAGTTTCCCTCCAGCACCATCTCCATCAGATACATGATGCTTGAGAGGTATGATTGTTTTAATGTTTTTGGTCGATAAGATTCCGTAATTAGGCCCATCATAATTGTCAGCACCAGGCCCACTGTGCTCTTAATCCGGCCCTGCCTGCAGGGATCTTGTCTGCAGAGTAAGGATCCAAAACATCTCATTTTTAAGAAGGCACTTTTCTAGGTTGCCTCCTCTTGGACCCAGTCTGCATTTCTGGATTCCCTGAAATGAGAACAGGTCAGCCCCCATGCAGAATCTAAAGTGTCTTGATATAATACTTTGGACATGCTCCGCTATCCTTACTTTCAGTTTTCGTTGCGATAATTGCATCTTTTTTGACAACATCTGAATAGGTATACTATTATACTATGTAGTATACTAGTATACTACAATAATACTATACTATTATTTGGGAGTGTGGACAATGGCATGTCCATCCCCCCCCATTTTATAAATAGAGTCCTCACCCACCGTTGTGAGGGCCAGAGGAACGAACAATAAGTTCTCCCCACCTTATTTTAAGTATTAGGGCCAAAACTCACCACCTTGAGTGTGGGCAAGGAGGGGGGACAATAGGTCCCTTCCCTTGTTATAGATCTATAATTGCTGGCAAAGGTGGGGGCAATGGGTGCGGACAATAAGTCCCCCCCTACGTTTACACTGCCAGTGGACAAATAATTCTTCAAATGATCAATTCACTTGCAAAAAGCAGCCAAAAGAACTTCTTCAGCTCCTGGTGATTTATCTGCAAGGAGTCCTCGTCAGTGTTGTACTCATGCGCAAACGTCAGAGTACAGCACTGAGGTCTACGAAGGATCCTGCATGATCATTTTATAAATAGTGAGGCAATGCCGTATTCCCACAGCTATCACTAGTGACGGCTGGTGGACGTGACAAGACATGACAAAAAGAAGCCCTGCCTTCTGTCAATTTTTTTCAAATGGAGGAAAAATACATAAGGCAAAGAAAGAGTAGTAGTTTTTTAAAGATAAAAGCTTGAAAACGGAACAGTTTAGGAGTGAGGAAGAGAAGAAGAACAGATTGAAGCAAGCTAAGCATACAGATTACCTCGAGCCTTTATATAAATATGACTAACATGGCTATTGCCCCCGTTTAATCTGCATCTATAATGGAGGTCATTGTGTACTGGCCATTTATTGTAAGATAGAAATGAATGAGTGGCTAAGTCTGTAGAGGTAAACAATTCCTAATTTCTTTATAATAAATAAACACAAAGCCCTATTTACATAGCATTGGCCAAGATAATTTGAGATGAGAACGGAGCTTTTCAGAACGATTTTTCTATCTGTTGTGCTTCACCTTCCACCTCCCTCCCCCTGAATGCATTCTACAACATTTTAATGTTACTTTAGTTGCTGTAAAATGTTAGCACAGGAAATAGACCCATAGAAAAGCGCAGTTTCAGTTGTGTGGAGTCATTATCTGCCATCCTTGCATCATGCCCACACAGGAACACACAATAACATTGTTGCAAGGCATTAACTACCCAGAGAGCATGAAGGGAAGCCATGGCTCCCCAAGGATCCAGTTATCTCTGCCTATTGTAACAGTGCTTACATGTTTATGTATCTCATCTAACTTCCATATCAGCAACGATTAAGAGTTAGCAGAGCATTGTACTAGTGTATACCCCATTCATTGCAGCTCAGGGTCAAATGATGGAACATGAATGAGCAGTCGGTGCATTGCACAAGTGCTTCGTATACCCATGCGGAATTACAAATTCTAAAAAATGGATAGTTGGCAGTTATGTAATATACAGGGACAGAGAGTGGGAAAAAATAGGTTATATCTGTTCCCCTTACTACTTTGTTTATCTTCTCCAGTCTCCTACTCTGTTACCTATAACTGACTGATATTTGTTATTTTTGCTTGTAATTTACTGCAGTAGAAGCTGGTGAGTATTTTTACATTTTGGTGCAAATTTACTGAGCTGAAAAAAAAATAAACAAAAAACATCAGCTTGCTGAGTTGGAATGTTTTCAGTTTCAGTATTCTGGCCTACATTTGGAAATTTCCAGATTCATTCTCAGTAATTTCCTGTTTAGTGAACATAGCGTTTATATTAAACCATGGTTGTATAGGCTGGCATTTTTTAACCATACGAGTGTGGTTGCAACAGGTAAATATGTACTTTTGGGACACACAAAGAGTTTGCCAGGCAGTTTATTATTATTAAAATTAATAGCATTTATACAACGCCAACATATTCTGTAGCGCTTTATTTGTTTTTTGTTTTGTGCATGTATTTGTATAGTGAATTATGATACATCCTGGAACAAACTGGATCACACTGGTAGTTGGTCTCTGGCAATTTGTGCTCTTAAACCATCTTTGTCATTATTATTATTATTATTATTATTATTATTGGTATTTATATATGTGACGGTAGTAATCTGTATCACCGTCAAGCATTCCCTTCTTCCAATAAAAGAAAATCACCAAGTAATCCACAGGAATAAATATCGCTGGTATCGCCAAATAATCCACACATGAGCCAAAGCTTAATGCTGGAACAAGACTGATTTACTGGAAGCAACAGGCATTCAATTTAAACAGTAACAGACTCCTCCTCTGGGCCAGGCTAGATAATTGAGTTTCAGCAACATACTAAACTCAATTATCTGCTGGCCAGAAACATTACAATTTTCAACATTTTCAGAAAAGTACTTTCTATAACACATCCAAAGATAACATTAACATCCCTGGGTAGCTGAGGATACTGGTAGTCACATATCCAAATCTCACGAATTTCCGTTTGGTAGTTTCCGTGTCGCATCGTGTAGAAGTTTGACCGGCTCAGAGGTATCCGATTCAGAGTTCCATGAAATCAGCAGCAACAGCCGGTCTCCGTTCGCGTCAAATTACACGAAAACCACCGTTTGTATGATGCAGCTGGTTACATGCGAATGTTCCCCTAGTTCGCTAGGTTCTATCTACCGAATGCCAGTTTGATTCGTGGAGGGGAACGTATTCAGCCAGGACTTCCATGAGGACCGGGTGTTCGCATGTTTGCCGTGCCGAAAATAGTTCCAGGCAATTCATGCATAAGCCCTGCTGACCGCATTCGTGAGTTTTAAGATGGCCGCCATCCTTTGTTCTCGCCACGTGTTCGCATGCTTAATGGCGGCCACCTAGGAGTGGTCTCCGGAGTGGTCTCTGTTCAGTAGACGAATACATTTATTCAATACATAGTGAAACAAACTGATACAGGCATTTAAACAGCAGGGAGAAGGTATAACTGAAGGCACACAGGTAAGTACATGAAAATCCGTCACAATATAGCGCCAGCTTATTCCGCAGCTCTTTACAATAAAATTGTCATAGGTCATATTATGAAGGAATAATAAACAGAGGTTTATCTATATCGATAGAAATTTATTTTAATACACACACAATATAAATATAATTATAACATTATACTTATACTGCACAGTCCCTTTGCAGCTTATTCGCCACAAGAACAGACTGTACATGGTCAATTGACCATGTACACATGTGCGCTGCGGGGTTGGAAGAGTTCATTTGTGCCACGTGCTGCACGTGTTCGCTCAGCTTCGTGAAGGCATCAAATTTGGCGGCATGATGCCCATTTTCAACATTTTCAGAAAAGTACTTTCTATAACACATCCAATTTAATATTGCAGTCGGCAGTTATCTTTTCTGTCCTCGCAGTCAGCGCTCCAATTGGAGAGTTTGTCTGCGAGGGCACTTTTGGCAGGAATATGTGGTATATAAGCCGTTGTGTGGTAAATGCTTGGCGCCAAAAGAAGAAAACAGTGGAGTGGGCACCTTCAAAATCTTATACTGCAGCAGCTGCCCCGGCCTCCCTCCCTATTTTTGTTTTGATCTTTTATTGGGGTTAAGGTCACCTTCCTAAACAAAGGGGGGGGGGAAAGGGGTGGACTATATGGTATTGGTTATTGATATGTTTAAGTTCTGGCTATATAGAGGGCAGGACTATGGTAAGTCATGAGTTAAATCTCTGGGTGGTTTTTGAGGCCGGAGATTTATGTTGTTTTGAAAGTGAGTAAAGCCATAGTTACAATGTGTTTGGAAACTAAATAAAAGACCACGGCCTATTCTTCCACATACCTGTGTCGGTGTGTTTTTTATTACAGTTATATATGTGTGGTTTTGAGTGTATATTGTGATAGATCTAACCCTTGCAGTGCACATGTTTTCTATAAACTTCCTCAAATTAATTTCACTTGGATTGCCATCTAAATTTAGTGTGTGCTGCAACCTAGTAACATCATCTTCTTCTCCTGAGATGCATTCAGTTCTGTCCTGTATAGTTCATTAGTAGGTTTTGGCTGTACCCAGCTGGAGTATTTACTTGGAGTACAGTAACTGAAAAGCTTTGTAGGGCCCATTAAAAATAAACGTCATGATGTCAGTTCCCCTTGGAAATCCTTTCAGCACCATTCACAAAAATGGAGATAGGCTCTTCGGATTTTAATTTACACAGGAAAGTTTAAATAGGAAGTTCAAACGAAACTATTGTTATCAGAGAAACCTCTGTGCCTGTCATGAATAAAACATGCTTGCATCCTTACAGAGCTTCTTGCAATGTAATTGGAAATGTAAGATGGGGGAGGGAAGGGCTTTGCCAGCATTGCTAAGCAACAGCTTACTAAATACTGGAGAACATCCAGGGAGCCTGGTGGCCTTACATGGTCTGTCTCCCACTTAAACATACACAGCCATAGAAATATCTCTGTCTTCAAAATTGTTACTGCTGTGTCACATTATTTCACTAATAGCAAATATATTCTGTGCTGCAGTTGATTGTAAATTGTTGAAATAATATTGAGGGCCCTATGCTAGCTACTATCAGTTCACACAAAATCATTTTTTTATACAGAGGGATAGGACATTGGTATCACCACCATATACTAATACACTGGCGTGTAGCCATGGAAACCGTTTTGCAGGACTATAATGCTGTCCCCATGTTTTGTAGAATAGGCAGCCCATAGAGAGACAGTCAGCTGATGGGCTATTGCTTTGGACTGAATGTGGGTCAAGTTAAGGGCTGTCTTCTTGGTCAGAATTCGTAAAAGAATCGGCACCAAAAAGCTGTGTAAGTACAGGGAAATTATAATTATAAATACAATTATCCATATAGCACCAACATATTCTGCAGCGCTGCACAATTGAAGACAAGACAGACATTTAATTCTCACAAAATATATGACATATTGGAACAGTAGGTGATGGGGACCACACCCAAACGCGCTCACAATCTAAACAATCAAACTCGCGGCCTGAGTGGGGATCATACCACTACATGCCATACCTGTGGAACCACTCTCTAGGCTCCAGAACACATGAGTGCACATCTTTTATAGCTATACATTTTAATATTGAGTCTGGCATATTGCACTATATATCTCTGATTTCTCCTACATATCTGCAAGAGAAGCTGCATCCACAAGAACCTCCTATAGAGTCTGTACTCCACCATATCCTCAGGCGGGGATTATTCCGCCCAAGCATCCAAGTTGGAACTGCACCTAAGCTCCTATAAAGTGTGAGTGCATTTCATTTTATTTACACTCACCTTACTGTATTTGTTACGTACTTCACTATCAGTTTCCTATTTCTCCTCCTCCTTTTTTTTTTTTTTTTATTATTCTTTTTTCAAATTTTACATATATAACATCACAGACACGAACAGTTCAGAATTAGACATATAGACTTTGATTTACAATAGAAGGATATGTTAACTGTTAAGTAAACTTCACACACAGAAACACAAAAATCACAATTTAAAAGAACTGAGCGGATTAGGCGGGCCTAAACTATAATAATTAAGTTACTTCATAACTTTACTGAATACAGTACCACAGGGAGGAACTAGAGTGATCTTTATATAGAAGGATATTCATAACAGAGAACGCCAAAGTATACAGTTATATCAGATTATCTAGCCAAGGTGACCATTTCTCATCAAATTTTAAGTGGCTATCATATTGAAAAGTTATTCCCTTTCCATATCGTGTTGGTATTTAAGCTGAGTTAGCACTTGGGTCCAAGATGGAGTCTTTTTCTGTAGCCAATGTCTTGATATTTCTATTTTTATGGCCATCATAAGTTGGATTATTAGATATTTATTTTGAGTTGAGAATCTTCTTAAGTTAAAATGGAAAAGAGCAACCAATAAATTATCGTCCAAATCTTCTCCCACTAAGTCTGATATAACTCTAAATACTTTATTCCATATAGGTCTTAAAAGCTTGCATCCCGTGGGGCGGGACCGGTCCGCCGAGCTGGACGGTCGCAAGCCTGAGCAGCTCCTGCAATTTAATGAAATTTACTCTCTAACATCATGTCTCACCAACCTAAAATCAGACCACCAGAGCAGAAACCCAGGGCTGAGAGACTGCTGGACCCGGGGAGAGGCTGGCTCACCGAGCTTCAGTCCCCCGGGGGGAGAAAGACACATTGCCCCAACCGGGGCCTTCTCCTGCGGTGAGTGGGGCGGACGGCCGCTGCTCCACTATCCTGCGCCACGGAACTCAGCCATGGGTATAGACCGGCGCGGATCCGGCTCGGCCCCCCCCCCTTCTGGGCCGGGGGAGTGATCCCAGCCCTAACCCTGTGGCCCTGACCGCGACACTGCAACTGAGGCCGGGGAGCCCGACCGCCACACCTAAAATGGCGGGCGCCATGTGCGCTGACGGTAAAGGGAATACCTGCTCCCATCTCATGCTCAAGGAGGCGCAGACATTCCGGACATGCCGCACGGAGAGACGGCGAAACCAGCTCCAAACCTCGCAGCCACGCAAAACAAAGCTACACAGGCGAATCAAGAGAGCAGGATACAACGGCATTGAGGCGGCCTCTACTGTGTGTCTCACGCATTCTACCGCGGAGGTGCAGACACAGACGGACGTCGCAATCTGTGCACCAAATTCACGGCACAACATCCACACCAACTGCCTCTCACCTGGATCTCAAGTTGCCCGGGAGGGCTCCTGTCGGCAATCAACCCGCATTAGGAGGACTAAGCGGTGCCGGACACCCGAACCAGAACCAGAACACCCACACACTACAGTTCTAGCGACCGGTCAGGATAGACCTGCGGTATACACCGCATCAAAGGGGCTTGGAGGAGCGACCTGATCACACATGCTGAACTTCGATTGCCTAAGGCCTGCCTCATCCTCTGGGAGCTTCAGCTGAGTGGACTGGGGGCAAGCATTATAACAACATCTGCGATAAAAATAGTTTTGCTTTGATGGTTTAGCCTGCACATTTAACCATATGCAGTGTTAGCTGAAGCTCTATTTACTAACTATAGAGGTACTAACAGCCTGAAGCTTCTAAATATTTAGCATAATCACTAGTGATAGCTACACAACCAACATGCAGATATGTATAGGCAACTGCCAATCTACCTCCTAATAGCATATTCTGCAATAGCAACACCTTACCTTATAGCATTAACCATATCTTATCCTGCTCTGTCTAATCGTGTAATTCATCTTTCCTGTTCAGCAACATAGAACAACACCTAGATAAGCGACATTATTATATACAAAATTGTGCTATACCCACTAATGCCTAGCTACAGTCATGCTATGTTGAAAAATGTTTACCTTAGCTGTTGTGGCATTGTAAGCCAGATGTGAATTTTCTATGCACAAATAAAATACAGAATTAAAAAAAAAAAAAAAAGCTTGCATCCCCACCAAATATGTTTAGAGCTACCTTCAGCACAGGTACATCTCCAGCAAAGTTTGGAATTATCAGTGTTGATTCTATTTAGAATTTTTGCTACCCTATGCCATTGATGAAGAATTTTATAATGAAGCTCTATGATATTTAGACAATGCAACGATTTTTTAACTTCTTGACTTGATCTATACCACTGCTCTAACTCGATTAAAGACCCACTTTCTTGTTCCCAATTTTTCCATGGTTTTGGTTTAGACTATTTTTCTTCCTCTCTCAATAATTCATACTAACTAGATATCGATTTACGATTAGTATTATTTTTAAATAGATCATTTAATTTTTTATTTATCCTAGTGTTGTCATAAAGCTAATGGTTGTCCAAATAATTTTTGATTCTTAGATATGTGAATAATTCTCTTGAATTAAGGTCAAGACTTAACTGAAGATGTAAAAAAGACCTTATTTTATTAAATTCTAATAAATCATCTATTTTAGTTGAACCAAATTTGATCCAATTACCTAAATTTAGGTCATTAATATTATATTCCATTGTCTTAATTGGACTATACTTAGAAATTTTATTTAAAATGTGATTTCTTTTCTTGTATTTTACCCAAATTTCATAGATATCTTTTATGTATGAAGTTTCTATATTGGAGATGAATTTTACACTTGCCCCAACGTCAATCCATAACATATTAGAAAGATCTTTTGAATTACACAAAAAGGATTAAATTTTATACCAAGGCTCTTCCAATGAGGTTGGGCCCTGCCATCTCCACAGATGGTACAGCCTAGAGGCTTCGTAATATTTGATAAGGTTTGGGACAGCCAGGCCACCCTTATTGGGCTTTTTCATTACGTGTAAGTTCGAGATCCTTGACCTCTTATAATCCCATATGTAATTCAGAAATAATTTATCAATCTGCCTAAGTTTAGTTATTGTTATAGATAAAGTGATCATTCTAAACAGGTATGACCAATGAGGTAGAATATATGATTTGATGATATTTATTCTTCTCAAACAGGAAATTCCTATGTTTCTCCACTCTTTGAGTAATTTATCACTGGTATCTTTTATAAGATTATCCATGTTTTTATCAATCATTTCTTTTAAATTATAAGAGAAATTAATCCCAAGATATTTAAAACCTTGAGATGACCAAGTGAAGGGATATTTAACTAATAATCTATTAATTGTCATAAAATCTAAATTGATTGGGATAATTTGGGATTTACCAATATTTAATTTATAGTTTGAAACTTTACCATAGTCTTCCAACTCCCGAAACAAGGCCCCTAGTGATAAATCCGGATCAGACAATGTTAATATTTCTCCTCCTTTTTATGGTTATTTATACACATTCCAAGGACATTCTAGGCACTGCACCTCCCTCTTTGTTTTTACCTATTTCCTCTACAACCACCAAGTTTCTATCAGTCATGTGTTTTTAACGTTCATGAGGACATTGAATGCCATCAAATGCTGCTCATAGGGAAATTTGGATTCAAGGCATCTCTATGAAAAACATTTGATTGGAAGTGAGCACGAAAATCTCATCCACAGTGCTCCTCTATGAGGAGCATTGGATTAAATCATTATTGTGCAAGTGAAGCCTCAGATTTTGCAAGAGGAGAAGTTAGCGTCAGCAGTGAGTCTCTGTGCTAGAAAAAAGGTAAGTGAAACCTTTTTTTCTCTAGAGAGCTGGAGTCATGTTATAGGTGTTCCTCTTTCATTAAAAGGCATTTTAGAAACGACATAATCCAGAATAGTAGAATGTTGCAGCCAAAACATTAAAACCACTGACAGGTGACATGAATAACATTGATTATATCATTACAATGGCACCTGTCAATGGGTGGGATATACGAGGCAACAAGTGAACAGTAAATTCTTTAATTTCATGTGTTGGAAGCAGGAAAAATGGGCAAGCAAAAAGTGATTTTGACAAAGGCCAAATAGTGATGGCTAGACGTCTGGGTCAGAGCATCTCCAAAACGGCAAGTTTTGTGGAGTTTCCCGTATGCAGTGGTTAGTACATAACAAAAGTGGTGCAAGGATGGACAAACATTCATCCAGCATCAGGGTCATGGGTGCTCAGGGCTCATTGATGCACATGGGGAACGAAGACTAGCCTTTCTGGTCCAATCACACAAAAGAGCTACTGTAAATCAAAGTGCTAAAAAACATAATGCTAGCCATGATAGAGAGGTGTCAGAAAACACAGTTCATTGCAGTTTGCTGCTTTAGGGTGATATGTAGCCACAGACTGGTCAGAGAGCCCATGATGACCTCTATGCACCATCAAAAGCACCTTCTATGTGAACATGAGCATCAGAACAGGAACATGGAGCAATGGGAGAGGTTGTCTGGTTTCATGAATTATGCTTTCTTTTAGATCCCGTGGATGGCCGGTGTGGCTACTTAGAGGTTGTTGCAGACCACGCACACCAGTTCATGGCATTGGTGTTCTGTGATGGCAGTGCCCTCATTTAGTAGCATACTGCACCCTGACACATGGCAAAATTTATTCAGCAATGGTTTGAGCAACATGACAAAGAGTTCAAAGTTGCCTTGGCCTCCAAATTACCCAGATATCAATCCAATTGAGCATCTGTGGGAGGCCCTACCTCGCAACTTGCAGAACTTAAAAGGATCTGCTGCTAATGTCCTGCTGCCAGATGCCACAGGGCACGTTCAGAAGTCTTGTGGAGTTCATTCCATGGTGTATGACACGTTTTGGCAGCATTAGGGGGACCTGCAAAATATTAGGCAGGTGTTTATAATGCTGTGACTGATCAGTGTATGTTGTTTGCGTATGGCACTGTTATTCATATTTTACTTGTGGCCACTTAATGTTACTCGTTGATTTATGGTTCCCTAATAATATTCCAGCAGTACTGAGCAGCAATATAGAACCTAAGCACTAATCAGATAAAAGTCAGTATGCTATACAACATATCAGTACTCTACTCAAGTGGAGCATGGGTCACTTGGGGAGTGCCATCATGTCAGCCAAAGAGGATCAGGCTCCTGACAGCAGCCTGGGCAATTACCTCCTAAATAGTCTGGTGGAGTACTATCCAACTTATCTAATAGATATAAAAGATATAATAGGTGGCTACTTTGAGAAGCAGCTGCCTGATGTAAAATGAAAAAAAATACTATTATCACCCTGCACCCTCCAACAAAGTGTAGAGATCTGGGGCTAAGGAGTTCCACATCCAGATATTTAGCCTTGAAAGTCCACCTAGCAACACATGCAGGGACGGATTAACATAGGGGCTGATGGAGCTGCAGCTCCAGGCCCAGGCCCAGGCCCAGGCCCATTGATTTAAAAAAAAAAAAAAAAAATGTAACTTTTTTTTAATTTTTTTTACTCACACTACTATTAGGGTTGCCAGGTATTTCTCATGTATTTCTTATGGTTGCCAGGTATTTCTCAGAAGTATTTATCAGGTATTTGAGGCTGCCTAGCTGGTGCCGGTATTGCAGTAATACCGGCAATACAAATGTCTATCTCAGTATAAACAGAGATTATTCTGCAATACCAGCGCCAGCCAGTAGGGGTCGATGTTTGTGTGGAGAGAGGCAGGGATAAGAAGTTACAGCATCTGCCTCTCTCTACTCACTGATCCACGGGGGAGCAGCTCTGCACAGAGAGTCCAGACAGCAACTACGAGCCTGCGAGACATGGGGACGATGAGAGACTTGGGGACACTGAGACATTGGGACACTGGGAGACATAGGGACACTGGGGAACATGAGGACCCTGAGACACTAGGGACACAGTGGCTCCATGTCTCCCAGTGGCCCCTAATCTCTCAGTGTCCCCATGTCTCCCAGCCAGTGTCCCCATGTCTCTCAGTGTCCCTGATGTCTCTCAGTGTCCCTAGTCTCTCAGTGTCCCCATGTCTCTCCCAGTGTCTCAATGTCTCTAAGTGTCCCCTAGTGTCCTAGTGACATTGGGACACTGGGAGACATAGGGACACAGACTCTAAGGGATACTGGGAGACATGGGGACTTTAGACACTAGGGGCACTGAGAGACATGAGGACATTGGGCGACTTTGAGACCTGGGAGACATGGGGCACTCCCAGTGTCCCCATGTCTTCCAGCCAGTGTCCCTAGTATCTCAGTATCCCCTTGTCTCCATGTCCCTGGTGTCTCTCAGTGTCTGCACTGTGCCAGTGTCCGCAGTGTCTCAGTGTTTCCTAGTCTCCCAAAGTCCCCTAGTCTCCCAGTGTCTCGGTGTCCCAATGTCCCCTAGTGTCCCCATGTCTCCTAGTGTCACCTAGTATAAAAAAAAAATTCTCAGGCACTCACTGTGATACACACAAAGAAAACAAAAACTATCCCTTACTGAGATAGTGAGTGATATACTAAAGTGCCTGAATAAAAGCAGCTCAACACAAAAAGTGGAATACCTTAATCCACAATAAAGTGCAAAATACAAGAAAATGCAAAATACAAGAAAAAAAAAAAAAGGTATAAACAATATACCAGCAAGTGGAGCGCTATATTGAATATATATATAAATAATGAGGGGGTATACTCACCCCTCCAACATAGTGATACAATGTGTCCAAATGTACATACAAAGTAAAACAACAAAAAGAGAGAATATAGTGCAGATGGTTTACAAAAAATAAAAAATAAAAAAATGAATAATGGTAGCAATTGGTTGAAACCACTCACGTGGGTTGGAGCCTATAAGCTATTGGCTCCGTAAGTGACTCCTTCTTGCTCTTGAGGCAGCAACACACCCCTTTATCCCAAACGATATTCTCCCGAAGATATGGAACAAACAGAGAGAGAGAACCTCATAGGTGGTATTGTACAGATGGTGTATACAATATAGTGAGATAGTAATAGATATGCTCACCTTAGACAGAGCCTTGAATTCCTGGCTCTGAGGTTTGTTGGCAATGTGCTAATTTATTGGGATAGCATTCCCCACATGGTGTTCCTGGAGGCTAGAAAGGACTATATGGACTAATATATAAAAAAATAACAATTTATTGTAGAGATAAAAAAATAATAATAAAAACAATATTTAGACTTCTCAAAAGCACATAAGCTAAATGATGGAAAGTCCAAGTATAAAAGTCCAAACTCCAGCTAAACGCGTTTCACTCTTGTATGAGCTTCCTCAGTAGCTGTGAAGTAGCCTCAGGAATCTTCCACTTTATAAGTGCTCTAAAGTTGATTCGGATCCTCCCTTTGAGGTCACAGGATGTGTGATTATCCAATCATAAGGTCAGAGTCTCTTTCAAATTTCTTATATTGATCACCTGTAGTAAAAAAGCTTACATTGGCTAAATTGCCTGTCAATCAATCAAAAAGCTTGATTATTATTGGTGGTTGGATGGTGCTGTATTTTTCAAATTTCCTATATTGATCACCTGTGGTAAAAAAGCTTGCATTGGCTGAATTGCCTGTCAATCAGTTAAAAAACTTATTCTATTGGTGGTTGGATAGGGCTGTCTTTCTCAAATTTTTTTATACTGATCACCTGTGGTAAAAAGGCTTTCATTGGCTGAATTGCCTGTCAATCAATTAAAAAACTTGATTAGAACAAATTCTATTGGTGATTGGATGGGGCTGTCATGTATAGCACCCATTCAGGGCAGTGGTTGGCGGAAGTGACATCACTTCCGCCCTCCAACATCTTCCCAAATGTCATTGTTAATAAAAAAAAAAAAAAAAAACAAAAAAAAACGGAATGCATATTAACAAAGTGAAATAGATAGATAGGTACAATAACAGAGAGATTTCCCTCAAATATAAAATAAAAGGGATTACCAAAATGGGGGTCGATTAAAAACTTACTGGATGAGAGAGTGCAATCAAGACAAACTTCTCCCATTGGATTTCAAGACTTCATTTTATAAGAGGACATAAAACCAAATGGCATAAATTTTGATAGTACAGATATAATATTGCAGATGGTACAGATATAATATGATACTGTTGAATATATGTTAAGGATAATTAAAGGAAATGACAGAGTTCGAAATCTATATTTAAACCTTTGGGTTGTAAAGTCCCAAGGCTAAAAATCCATCTCATTTCATTTTGAGCTAAAATTTTGTTAAAATCACCGCCTCTCCAATTTCCTAAAGTTTTGTGTATGCCCATAAATATGAGCCCCTGAGGATTGCTGTTGTGTGTAGTCTTGAAATGATTGGATACACTGTGTCCTTCATATCCCTTCTTAATGTTCCTTATATGCTCTTCTATTCTAATATGCAGATTACGTTTTGTGCGGCCCACATACTTGAGGCCACATGGACATTCCAACAGGTACACTACATTGGTTGAATGGCAAGTGATGAGATTGTTTATGTTGAACTCTTCATTTTCTTTAGTACTTTTGAATTTCCCTATATGTCTTTTTTTGCTTCCAGTGTTCCTGCACGCCAAACATATTCCACAACCAAAGAAACCTTTCCTAGTATCAATTGGCTTTATGCTGCATGGTTTTCTGATGTGGTTCCTTACTAGTAATTTTTTCATGTTAGGTGCCCCTCTAAAGATCACCTTGGGTTTGTCTGGTAGAATGGTGAACAGGACTGGGTCTTCCTTTAAGATTGACCAGTGTCTATTAATAATTTTTCTTAAATGACGGTTACCATGACTGTAATTACAGAATATAGGTATGTTGCCATTATCATTAAATCTTTCTTTATTCTCATTAATCCCTTTATCTATTAATAGGGTTTCTCTCTTAATTGCCATCACTTGATTGAGATCTTTGGTTAGATTATCTTGTTTATATCCTTTTTCCAACATTTTACCTTCTAATTTATGTGACTGTTCAATAAATTTAGTTTCCTCAGTGCAGTTCCTTTTTATCCGGATAAATTGAGATTTGGGGATTCCCTTAAGCCAAGGTGTAAAATGACAGCTCGTGGTGTGAATAAAACTATTCACATCTACTTTTTTAAAATGAGTGCTAGTTTTGATTTTATTATCTTCAATAAAAATGTCAAGATCTAAAAAATTCACTCTCGTTTTGTTAAAATCCGTAGTGAGGGCTATGCCCCAATCATTATTGTTCAATGTATTAATGAAGTCGGTTAGTGATTCTTCTGTTCCTTCCCAGATAAAAAACAGGTCATCTATGTAACGGCGATAGGTAACGAGGCCCGTCGCCCAGCCCGCCCCATGATGGATAAACTGGAGCTCCCAATATGCCATAAAAAGATTGGCATAGCTGGGCGCGAACCTCGTTCCCATCGCCGTCCCACAGGCCTGTAAATAAAAATGTCCATCGTACCAGAAATAATTGCTGGTTAAAATTAAAAGAATCCCTTGCATAATAAAATCTATATGGTCAGGGGGAAAATTACCTGATTGCTCTAAGAAAAACCTGGTGGCCATACAGCCCCTATCATGTGCAATATTGGTGTAAAGGGAGCTCACATCAGCAGTGGACAGAAAATAATTTTCGTTCCACACCAATTTTTCTATGTGTCTTAATATATCCCCAGTATCCTTCAGATAGCTGGGTATTCCTTGAACAATTGGTTGCAAGCATTGGTCTATATACTCAGATAATCTACAGGACACAGAACCAATGCCTGAGACTATAGGCCTCCCTGGAGGTTGAGTGGGATTCTTGTGGATTTTGGGGAGGTGGTATAGTACTGGAATTCTTGGGAAATCAATTTTTAAGTAATTAAACTCTTTTTGGTTCAAGATCCCATTTGTAAGTCCTTCATTTAGGTAATTATGGAATTTGTCCTTGAGATTCTTTGTAGGATCTGCTCCTAATTTTATATAGGTATTGGTGTCCTCCAGTAATTTGTATGATTCCTTGTTATAGTCATCTAATGTCATTAAAACTACACCCCCCCCCCCTTATCGGCTGGTTTTATAATTATTGAATTATCTTTCTGGAATTTCTTCAGGGCCATACACTCTTTCCTGGTGAGGTTCTGTTGATGTTTATTGGGTTCTTTAATTTTATTTATATCTCTCATCACTAATTTTTCAAATGTTACCATTTCACCTGATATTAAGTTTTTGGGATAGAACTTTGATTTTTCTTTCAAGTTAGTATGTTTATAGATATCATGTTGTGTATCTTCAGAATTAGTTAAAATAGGGTTCTTGTAGAAAAATTTCTTTAGACATAATGTCCTCTTAAATTTATTTAAATCAACATATGTCTCAAATTTATTTAGCTTTTTAGTTGGTGCGAATTTCAAACCCTTCTGTAACAATTTGATTTGAGGAGAATTCAAGACATATGCTGTTAGATTGAAAATCCCTGCTTGTTTTTCTCTATCTTTCATATTTACTGGTTTCGTCTGTCTCTTTTTTCTCCTCTGAAGGTTCGCTCCTCCTCTAACTCCCCTTCCTCTATACTTCTCCGTCTCTTCTGTGGTGATCTCTGTTGGTATTGGGGTTTGTGTTTGACTCTGTTCCTCAAGTTCCAAAAATCCCCTTCCTGAGGGGTTCTGGCTAATGTCTCGAATCTATTGGAGATAGGTATATGTGACAACCTCCTTGTACTTTTACGGATTTTACTTTGGGCCGTTAAAAACTCGTCAGATCTTGCCCTTCTTTCTGTTCTTATTGGGGTTCTGATATTATCTTGGATATATGGCCTCGACACACGTGGTTCTCTTGTTTTCGTGCTCGAAACCTTAGGACGGTTCCATTCATTAGTGTGATTGGTTGTCCTGTATTCTGTTCTATTTCTAGGCCCATTTTGGAAATTGGGTTCATGGTACCTGTTTCGGATGTTATTTTGATAGTGTCTGACTGAGTGTTGTATTTTATATGGGATCCAATGGGAGAAGTTTGTCTTGATTGCACTCTCTCATCCAGTAAGTTTTTAATCGACCCCCATTTTGGTAATCCCTTTTATTTTATATTTGAGGGAAATCTCTCTGTTATTGTACCTATCTATCTATTTCACTTTGTTAATATGCATTCCGTTTTTTTTTTTTTTTTTTTTATTAACAATGACATTTGGGAAGATGTTGGAGGGCGGAAGTGATGTCACTTCCGCCAACCACTGCCCTGAATGGGTGCTATACATGACAGCCCCATCCAATCACCAATAGAATTTGTTCTAATCAAGTTTTTTAATTGATTGACAGGCAATTCAGCCAATGAAAGCCTTTTTACCACAGGTGATCAGTATAAAAAAAATTTGAGAAAGACAGCCCTATCCAACCACCAATAGAATAAGTTTTTTAACTGATTGACAGGCAATTCAGCCAATGCAAGCTTTTTTACCACAGGTGATCAATATAGGAAATTTGAAAAATACAGCACCATCCAACCACCAATAATAATCAAGCTTTTTGATTGATTGACAGGCAATTTAGCCAATGTAAGCTTTTTTACTACAGGTGATCAATATAAGAAATTTGAAAGAGACTCTGACCTTATGATTGGATAATCACACATCCTGTGACCTCAAAGGGAGGATCCGAATCAACTTTAGAGCACTTATAAAGTGGAAGATTCCTGAGGCTACTTCACAGCTACTGAGGAAGCTCATACAAGAGTGAAACGCGTTTAGCTGGAGTTTGGACTTTTATACTTGGACTTTCCATCATTTAGCTTATGTGCTTTTGAGAAGTCTAAATATTGTTTTTATTATTATTTTTTTATCTCTACAATAAATTGTTATTTTTTTTATATATTAGTCCATATAGTCCTTTCTAGCCTCCAGGAACACCATGTGGGGAATGCTATCCCAATAAATTAGCACATTGCCAACAAACCTCAGAGCCAGGAATTCAAGGCTCTGTCTAAGGTGAGCATATCTATTACTATCTCACTATATTGTATACACCATCTGTACAATACCACCTATGAGGTTCTCTCTCTCTGTTTGTTCCATATCTTCGGGAGAATATCGTTTGGGATAAAGGGGTGTGTTGCTGCCTCAAGAGCAAGAAGGAGTCACTCACTCACTGTGATAGATTTAAGTCTAGTGAGCAATTAGAGAGAAGCTGTTATATTTCTACTCCTGTCTCTATTCTGCCTGTGAATACCTTATGAGTTAATAATTACTCAATCATTTCTAGTTCACAGAGAGATTTTTCACTTATTTTTTAATTCTTCAAGTTTATTCAAGACAGGCAATAGATAAGAGCAGTAGATAGGGGCTGCAATCTGAAACAAGTTACCAACCCCATACAACTGAGGGTTAAAGCAACTGTAGCTAATTAGTATCCTCTTTATGCTCTCTCCGTTTTGCAACAATATTGCAACACTGTGATAATACAGAAGCCCTAACCTGACAGCTAGCTGACTCAGTTTCTTCACTCAAACTGTCTCCTACGGTATATTGAATTGCATTAACCAAAATTAGGAGAAGAGAGATTGCAACAATTTGTAATTACAAACAACCTTCTACTAGTTCTATATTATGATATTGTAGAATCAATTACATCAGCCATCTGCTCCCTGTATCCTGGACACCTACTCAGTGTGATTTAAGAAAATCCAACTCCTGATAGAGACCTCACTCAATAAAGTCAGAAATTAGGACAATTGGACGACTTTATATTCCTTATCTATTTCTGCATATGTCATCTATTTTTCTGAGTAGGTAGAGGTAAAGCCAGTTGGCTTTGGATTTGCTATCTGATCATTAACATAAGTGGTGTGCAGTGTTCTATCAAAGAGCATACATTTCCTCATCTTGTGTTCCTTTCCAGTTCCTTTTAGCTCTGGAAATAGGTAGTTATTATTACGCTGTGATAAATTTAAGCAGATTTATTGAACACCGCAACGTTTCAACCTGTAACCAGGTCTTTATCAAGTCTCCAGTGTGTCCTATGTATCACAGTGTCCCCTGTGTATCAGAGTGTCTCAGTGCCCCATGTCTCCCAGTATACCTGGTGTGTTTCAGTGTCCTTAGTGTCTCAGTGTCCCCTAGTCTCCCAGTGTCCCCATGTCTCACAGCGCACCCAAGTGTCTCAGTGTCCCCTAGTATAAAAGAAAAAAGTCTCAGGCACTCACTGTGCTAGATTTAAGCAGGTTTATTTGGCACCGCAACATTTTGACCTGTACCCAGGTCTTTATCAAGTCTCCAGTGTCCCCTATATATCAGTGTCCCCTATGTATCACAGTGTCTCAGTGCCCCATGTCTCCCAGTGTCCTCTCATGTCTCAAAGTTACCCAGTGTCCCAATGTCTCCCAGTTTCCCAAGAGTCTCAGTGTCCCCAGGTCTCTCAGTGTCCCAATGTCTCTCAATGTCCCCTAGTGACATAGGGACACTGTGAGACTTGGGGACACAGACACTAAGGGACTGGGAGACATGGGGACACAGACATGCCCCCTTTTTGTGTGTGTTTGACCCTTTCGGCAGTTCTGGTTATGTGATTTGTGTCAGTGGCCCACCCTTTTGCCCCGTCCATAGACTTCCTGCTTTACTAGACACTGCTGTTAGGGGGTATGGGTTTACTTGAAAGATGAAAGCGTGGGTATGTGTTTTCTCATAGCTGCATCCTATGAGTTTCCCTCCAGCACCATCTCTATCAGATACATGACGCTTAGGAGGTAGGACTGTTTTAGTATTTTTGGTCAATAAAATTTTGTAACTAGGCCCATCATAATTGTCAGCACCAGGCCCACTGGGCTGTTAATCTGGCCCTGAACACATGTGATGTGATCAGTGTAGCATAAAGGAATCAAATCAACCCCAGATTTTTGAGTCACTGAGATTGTGTCCCATCACATTAAGGGCTTCATATAGGACTATAAATTTTAAAGGCTCCACAAACGCAGAGTTTGTTTGCTGAGAAGGAAGAACGGGGAAATAAACAATATGACTTCTGCAGTCATCATTAGCTTTGTGCCTGTGCCTAAGCACTGTAATTTTATCCAGGGTGGCTACTATAGATATGCAATGAATGTTTAATTACTTAGAAAGGGGATCTGGAGTCTATTTACAACTAGACATAATTCTCGTTTCCACAGATTGCATTAACCTGACAATAAGTGCTTGATTTCTCTGCTTTGTTTATCGTTGATGCTAACAAACATTTCACGTTGCTAAGGACAATGTGAATGGGTATGATGGTCATTTAATTCCCACATATGATGGATAAATCTACAAAGGTTTTATTGATTAAAATATTAGAAGTAGTAAGAAATACATTCCTTTGTAAACAGTAAGTTCAAACAGGGCAAAATTGGAGAAAATAATGGATTAATTTCCAAATAGTGGATTCACACATTGTCCCTCTCATTAAAAAAAAGTAATGTTTAATTCTAAGAATAAAATTCTTTAAAGATGTTAGATTTTTATTTTTTAATCAAATGTCTCTCATGCATTTTATTTGAACCCAGTGTACACCATGTCTCATCTTCCCTTCCACACCCTCTTCTTTTTTTGTTTATCTCTTTCATACTTCACTTTCTAAACTAAAATGTCTCGTCCTCTAAAGATTCCTGCTTTTTATGGACGCATGGCTTATTCAGATCACAGCTATTTCTACAGTGTAGGATTTCTTTACCCAGCAATGTGCCCTTGTTCTCAATTTAACTTGCATTTGATTTTGATTTTCTTCTTATTAACTTTCATTATCACTCAGTTAAAAGAAGGTGTTTGTTGATTGATTCTATTGTCCTTCTTTCACCTTACAATGTTGTACCAAGTTTAATTGTGCACTTGTAAGCTCTATTTGAAGTTTGCTTACACTTTTTTTTTCATTAATAAAATTGTATAAAAAGAAATGACTTGTATAGCATTGGTTTAGTGATCTTTTATTCAATTGTATAATTAGCTCTGTGATGCACGGTTTACTTATAATATGTACTGTAATGTATTCTTCACAACACCTTCACTAGATTCTTCACCATTTCATAGAGACCTGGATATAAGCTTCTTGTTTCAACCAATGTGGACCCTCTAAAAACAGCACACACGTACACGGCAGGATTGTTCTGTAATAAAATATATCAATGGCATGCCAATAGCACATATGGTCATTTTAAGGAAAACTATCATGTTTTATTATTGCCTAGAATAAAATTGTATTTATTTTAGACATTGTGTGTATCATATTGTAATGCATACATATAAGAAAATGCCTCTTTCCAGTGCATATCCTGACTTACCCATGCTTACTGTTGGTGGACATGTGTAAGTACATTTTGGTCAGAAACTCCACTAATATGACCAAATATTGTGCAGTTTACTAAAATCTAGGATGCATTCACAAATCTTGCTGCATCTCAACTACGTTTCAAAAATGTTTCAGTCTGTCAAATTGCACACCATCCTCAGTGAGATAATTGACACTTCCTCTCAAAGAGGTCTCTGATTAAACCAATAGAGGAGCTATAGCTTGATGTAACAGGAAAAGGGTAAAATAATCCCCAACTGGGGGTTCAGATCTAGTACGAATACCCATGTCATGCGTCCCTTTTATATTGGAACTACAGACCACCACCATGATTCGTCAAAGTAAGGTCTTGTCCTCTACCCACTGGACAGGCAGGCATTCTCTGACCACTTCTTCTTGCAGGTAGAAATCAATTTCTATGGGTGCTCTCAACACCATCTTTACAAAGATGCTTTTGTCTCACAAGCCCCAGTGAATCAGCTCTAAGGACACAGGTCAAGAAATTCTATCACCATGACCTCCCAAATAACAGAGACAGCACAAGGACAAGCCTCTAGCAAATTTACATCTCACAGCCAATATCATCTATACAATATAATAAAATAGGAGAACAAACATGCCATATCAGAGCATAATAAAATACATCTTGGGAACTGGGTAGGTAAATTGGGAACACCTAGACATCAAAATGTTAAAAAATGCTGCTACAACAACCAGAATATTCAAATATATGGAAATTAGACCATTTAAGCATTCAACACCATCACTACAATGCTAAAAGAGAAAGATTTCAGAAGGACATCCTGTTAACTTTGTAGATTTTTTAAATACTATAAATAACATGAGATACTAAAACAGGGCTTTATTTGCTTAGGTACCGAAGAAACATGAAGAATAAAAAAGAAATTTACAGAGATTAACATACATTGAAAGACTGAGACCATATCACTTCCTTGTACAGCATGAAGTTAAGAAATTGAAGTTGAAGGTTAAAAAACCAGACAGACAGCAATGAAAGATACCCGAAAAAAACAAACAAAAAAACAGTGAAGTGAATTTGTGTAGTCCTTACAGAATATGAATCCAAGTTTAATTCAATCAGCTTTCAAGTGGTTTCCATGGTACGCATATCTAATGTAACTGAAACTTATTTAGTTTTTTACCAACAGGAGCAAGCATCTGGACAATTTAGATAATAAGATCAGTTTTCGTCTAAATACCTTCTTTTGGATTGTTAGCACAATGAATCTTCTGTTTGTATCTAATGGAGTGCTGGGAGTTCAAACAAAAGTGAGCTATTAAGATAAAATAATTGCAGATATTATGCCTGTTCCAACATGAACTAACTTTTCTAAGCATTACTAATACAAATAAAGAATAGTTGCACCATAGCATTATATTCTTGTGGGAGTTAGACAGGGAGCACTAGTTATTAACTACTTTTCTAAATTTAGATATCTCTCTTTTAACCCATGTGTTTTGTTTAGCAAAGTCACTTGATCTAGTAGTATGTACTCGGAGTTTAAAAAGCAGAAGCAGAATGCTAACCCTGCCGCTTATTCATTGGCTGAGATTGTCAGCTGGTAGAAATATGCTCAGAATTGACTTTAGCTAGCCAGCCTCAATGACATTACATCTACAAAAGCAAAGGGGTTAAGCATCTCTATCACCAAATATAAACTTTATCTACTCTGTTTCTACATAGTTGAATTTCAACATATAGCTCAAATATTAGGTTCTTGTCACGGGTGGCGGTACGGAAACTGGGACCCCTCAGTGCTTGATGATAAGTGGGAGTCTTCAGCGTGGAAGTGGATTATCAGGGTCTGGAGCAGGGTAACCACACGCCCTCTGGTGTTGAGCACCAGCATTTGCACGGCCACATACCAGAACCCTGATGCAGCTACACGGATCCCAGGAACTTGATAAGGGGGACTCTGCAGCAGACATGTATCCAGTACAGAAACAAGGCAAGGATAGTCACCAAACAAGACAGAACTAATAGAACCCAGAACCAGAGCAGGACAGAAAGCAGAACATGTACACAAGACATAAGGGAACATTAACTAAACAGGGGCAGGACAGGACTGTACATGGACTGGGAATACAAACTAAAACAAGACAAGATATAATAGGCAAAACAAGGAGAAATAACCAAGTACTATATATGAAAAGTATGGGGATTTAGTCACATTATATGATCATACATTGCATAAGCCTGCCACAACGCCAATGTACCCCATATTCGGCAGGTCCTACACTGCCTAATGTTCACTAAAAGAACCATAAGAAACACATATACAGCACTTACCTGCAAGAAAGGGCAGAGACTTGAAACACTTCTGCAGGTCCAGACTGAAACAAAATGAAAACAAACGGGTGTGGCAACATAAAACAAACATTTAACCCCTTCACGCCGTTACGGCGTTCTATGCCGTCGCAGCTTTAATGGGCTTTAAAGCCGTAGCGGCGGCATAGAACGCCGTAACTGCTTTCAGCCCCAGAGGACCGGCGGTACTTACCTCTGCCGCGATCCTCTTCTGGAGGGCTGCCAGACCGCCCAGGCAGCCCTCCTCCGGTGAATGAGGCCCCCGGGGGCCATGTGATCGCTCTCAAAGAGCGATCACATGGCCCCCTATAGCTGGCTATGGATCTGCCAGCAGGGGGACTGTCTGAAATAGCAGACAGTCCCCCCTGCTGGTGGGAAATGTAAAAAAAATAAATTAGACATGTGTAAAAATAAATTAAATACATTTATATATATATATAATATATGTATATATATTATATATATAATATATATACATATTATATACATATAACGTCATACATAATGTATTTTAATACTAATATAAGTATATATTAATATTAAAATACACTTAGACTGACGTTACATATATATAATATGTATATATATTATATATATATATATATATATATATAATAGATATATAAACATATATTATATATACGTATAATTACAATAATAAATAAATTAAATAATAAAATAAATAAATAAAATATTGAAACAAAATTTTATATAAATTATATATTCATATGTAATTTCATTCTAACTGTATTTTGTTATTTATATATATATATATATATATATATTGGTAACAAAATACACTTAGAATGACGTTCTATATATATCTATCTATATATAAAATACAAATAACCGCAAATAAATATATATAGATAAATACATATAATTACATAAAAGATTACATTAGTATACATGTAGAATTTAAATACCTATAAATGCGTATATATTAAAATTCTACGTGTATATTTAAGTAAGCTTTTAACATAATTATGTGATTTGATTAGTTAAAATTTGATTGACATGCCTGACAACACAGGGAGAAAGTGCAGAGAATTTAATTCGCAAGCACTATATTTGACCCTGTAACTCTCCAAGACTCCATAAAACCTGTACATAGGGGGTACTGTTTTACTCGGGAGACTTCGCTGAACTCAAATATTAGTGTTTAAAACTGGTAAATTGTATTACAACGATGATATTTTAAGTAAAAGTGAAGTTTTTTGCATTTTTTACAAACGAACGTCATGTTTATGGACTATATTATTGTTGTAATATGTTTTACTGTTTTAAAACACTAATATTTGTGTTTAGTGAAGTCTCCCGAGAATAACAGTACCCCCCATGTACAGGTTTTATGGTGTTTTGGAAAGTTAGAGAGTCACATATAAGGCTTGCATTTCATTTTGTTGACATTGAAATTTGCCAGATTGGTTATGTTGCCTTTGAGACCGTATAGTAGCCCAGGAATAAGAATTACCCCCATGATGGCATACCATTTGCAAAAGTAGGTATTGCAAATGGGGTATGTGCAGTCATTTTTAGTAGCCACTTAGTCACAAACACTGGCCAAATATTAGTTTTTTGCTTTTTTCACAAAAAACAAATATAAACGCTCACTTTGGCCAGTGTTTGTGACTAAGTGGCTACTAAAAAAGACTAAACATACCCCACGTTCAATACCTTTGGTTGTCTACTTTTTCAAATGGTATGCCATTATGGGGGTAATTCTCATTCCTGGGCTACCACACCGTCTCAAAGGTAACATTACTAATCTGGCAAATTTCAATGTGAAAATGGAACGTTCTATATTTGACCCTGTAACTTTCCAAAACACCATAAAACCTGGTAATGGGGGGTACTGTTGTACTCGTGAGATATCGCTGATTACAAATATGTGCATTTTTTTGTTGTAAAACCTAACAGTATTATGACATTTACAGCTAAAATGTGAGGCGGAACTACAATTTTTAAAAAAAATTTACAATTTCTCACAGTTTTTTAAATTGTATTCATAATAAATTATGTTTCATATATAAATATTAGATATGAAATGAAAGCCCTGTTTCTCCTGAACAAAATGATATATAATAAGTGTGGGTGCATTTACTATGAAAGAGTTGAATTACGGTTGGACAGACATGTAGCGCAAATGCCAGGTTTTGTTTACATTTTGTTTTGTTCACAACGTGTACATTTGGCTCCGTCCTTAAGGGGTTAAAGGAAACCTGGACACTGGGAATTCCAGGGACGGATTACAGGAATGAACCCAGAAAAACCAAGCATAAAGAAAACCAGACATAGAATAGAAAACCAAAAAAACAAGAAAAAAAAAAGAATTGCAAAAAGAGTACTGGATACCAGAAGCCATCACCAGATTGATCCGCAGAACAAGGCATGATGTGACAGTTCTGTTTTGGTTCCAAACTTGTACAAATGAAGATTTTGCGGTACCTATAATCTTAATTTTTTTTTTCTCGGCTTACATCTCTCTACTGATTTTGTTTTCTTCTTTTACTGTTATTTCCTGTTTGTCAATTTGATTAGTGCTACACATAACATTTTCCATATCTGATATTGCCAATAATTCGAGGTGAAGAAAGATTGTTTTTCCAGCGTTCACTCACTGCTGATCCTCTAATGCTGAGAGCCATGAGAATGGTGGCTCCCGGGAGGTATTCTGCCCAAGAGTAATTTGACATCAAAATCAGAAGCAGTAGATCTTTTTTGCTACTTCCATAAGAAAGAGGTAACAAGCACCTCCAAGAGAATTTACATAATGCACCATGGACATATTGTCCATCCGAAGTAGTATACAGCAGTTGCACAGATACTGAAATACCCCACTATGAGTTCTAGGAAGTTGATGTGAAGATCAGTCTCTGGTTCTGACCGAGAACCCCCTGTCAAGAGGTCCGCACCAGTCGTGCCCCAGCGCCATAAGCTGGATTCCGACTCTACCTCAAAATTCAGAGACAGACCAAAAATGGCTTTGTCATTCCATACCTCCATGTGACATATCCACCAATTAAGTTCACCTGAACTGAACAGGATATTAGAGCTACGAGGCATACCAAGGGGAATGTGATCCAACTGAACGGTCCTTCTGAGCTCCTTCCTTGGATTGCGGTAACTAAAAAACTGCAAACTACAAATCCCAGAGACTCTGATAAGTGAATTGTGTACTGCTTTTGCATTAGCAAGTGTGAGGCAACATCACAGAATAGCATCTAAGTAAATCAGACAACGAAAGTATTTTGCCCTGAGATTTCTATCATTGGCTTCAGTAATTTGGTGAAGCACCTGAGACGGAGCTCATGCCAAATGAAAGGCAAGCGAATTGGCACGTCGATCCTGCCACTAAAAGCAAAAAAAGGCTTTGACTTTCCTGTGCTACTGGCACCGACAAGAACATGTCCTTCAGGTCCACATGGGTAAACCATGAAAGAGTTGAGTTGAGCGACTGATAAAGGGATGGAAATCTCTGGTCTTTTTCAACACCAGGAAGATGTTGCTGAGGAAACCACCATCGTTTGTAGTGAATTGAACCACCCCTTTGGAGAAAAGTGTATGGCTTGTGGGTCATCCTACACCGGATCTGTGTGGAATTCAATCATGTAGTCTTGGACCATCTATAGAACCCAAGCATCTGATGGAGTGACATCCATTGCTACAGGAAAAGGGAAAGTCTGCAATTAGTAAAAAAAAAAATGGGGAAAAAAAAAATCAGATTTAAGCTACTCAACCTGCTGGGAAGCTGGTTCCACCTCTGCTCCTTGAACCTCACTCTCGATCCTGGCTCTTTGGGGAGGAGAAAGTATTTTGCACCAAAGTTCCAGGGAAGAATGCGGATGCCTGTCTGACTTTGGGGCCATAAACAGCTTGTAGCATGGACCTGCTGTTGACAAGCCCCTATAAAAACCCCTCTGTATGATGAGGACCTGAAGACCTTCCTAAGGGAGACCTTATGTTCGCATGTTTCTGTAGTATTTTAGGAAAAGGCTTGCCAATCTTGATTTTTTTTTGCGATCCAGGGGTCCCTTCATGAGCGGGACATAAATATAACAGCAGTAGACTTGAATACTGGCATAATGATGACCATATCCAGGAGCACAGACCTTGGACACTCTGCCTGAAGCCGGTTCCGTACTTTGAGGTTGAGATATTTCCGCAGCCAGAAATACACCAAGTGATCTTGTGAAGCCCATTCTCAGGAACGTGGATGTCCGATGTTCCGAGGAACAAAGGATGCCAACTTGAGTCCAAGAAAAGTTCTCATCTGTCAGAGTACATGACAGTTGCAATCCACAATGAGCATGGCAGTCTTCCACCACCGATACTCTAACATAGGTAGAGTCGTCATAGGGTGCCTTGTCTTAAGTCTGTTCTCCTTTATATTTGGCAATAAGTTACAGTGGTGTAGAAATATTGTCCTCATCTTCCAAAGAGTGAATGGAAGGTGAAACGGGATCCACATTCTCTACTTACTGTACCCATACCAGGAGCAGCCCACACCATTATGTTTGTCCCTTGTTTTATTTCCTATGTTTTCACCAACAGACTATGGTCACTACCCCTGGCTCACATCACCTTCTCCTCCAGGCCAACTGGCTAGGATCACCCTTCCCACTGACTGTAACTGGAGTCCAGAAAGCTGCAAGGACTTTAGCAGGACTTATGTACAACTCTTCTGACGCTCTGGTGCGGCCGCGGCTAGCCTCAACTCCTGGCCAACTTCTACTCCGGTTTTCCCTTACATCCCTACCAGTTACAAGAGCACTTTCCGAGGGAAGGTGCCTCAGACTATATGCCACAATCTGTCCCTGGGAGCCAGGGGGAGCATCCCTTATTTCATCCACAGCTCCCGACAGTTGACCATGTGTGCGGTCAAAACTTTATCCCAGTGGCGTTTAGCCAAAATAGCGCCCGGATTCTCATGAATCCGGGCGCTATTTTGCCAACATAGGCACTTGGATCAGAGCTATCTGGGGATGTATAATGTGTGGGGTTCCTGTATGTTTTATTGTAGTTTTGGGGTGTTTTTGTGTTGTGCATACTGTATCCAGGAGATAATTAGTTTAGCAAACAGCAACTCAATTACCCATTGGACAGCTAGGATCCTGTTTGGAGCTCTTCCAGTGATATTTGGTGGAGGCGCTCAGGTCACACTCTGACCACACCAGCACGTCTTTGGCTTCCCAGGGCAAGCCTTGGGCCTTCCAGCGCAAGACTCATTCTAAAGGCAGTTGTGTGAGTACCTTGGAGAGTGCCTTCTTCACCCACGTGGCATCGGCTGCTTTAATCATCGTTTCGAATTCCTGAGAGTGATCAGTAGAGTTATCCATGACTAATGTTTAAATGGATAAGATGATAGCCTGTCTGGAGAAACACAGATAAATAGTAATGTGAAGTGGTGATCCCATAAACACTAGGGGATTGGCAACCTGGCTGCAGAACTGGGGGTCACCCAGACATAAAACAGGTAACGTCAAGAGAGTGGGCCCAATTTGTTGTGCTCTTACGAGGCCCATGTCTTATGAGTACTGACTGCAAGCAGGAATTTGTAACCCTACCACCAATACTAGTCCTACAAAGGGTAAAACAAGTAAGATGGGGGCTCACCCCTGGTAGACACTTGTTGAAGGTGTACTAAAGGCACTTCAATGAGGTTTCACCCCAGTTCAAAGCAGGGGACTCACCTTGGTTATATGGTTTAGGAACAGTAGGAATATATCCTAGAATTGAGTCAACACACAAGGGGGCTCATCCCAGGATGTGTATTGCAGTGAGGCGTGTTTAACCCCAGTATAGAGGTATAGCAATATATACCACAGGTATGGTGGCTCACCACAGAATAGAGGTAATAACAATGTGTATCATGGGTAGGGTGGCACACCCTAGGATAGAAACAATGTATATAACAGTTATGGGGGCTCATCCCAGGATGGAGACAATCTATACTACAGTTATGGTGGCTTACCCTATGACAGAGATAATGTATAGTACAATTTGGGTGCTCACCTCAGGATAGCTGCACTGTATTCTATAGTTATTGGGGATAAAGGGTTACAGTAGCAATGGGGGCTTACTTTAGGATATGCCCCAGGACTGGTAATAAGGGCTCACCCCAGGATATGTAGCCAGCAATTGTTGGGGCTCACCCCAAACCACCCTGTACTGTAGAGACAGTCCAGGCTAAAATGGCATATACATGTTAACTATATTCAGGGACGGTGGAAGGATTTTTGCTGCCCTAGGAAAAAATGCCATAGGCTCTACCCATCATCTGACATCATGATGCCCCACCCATATGATCTGCCATATGAATTAACGCCAGTGCTGCACACAGTGTCTTTTCTCTGAAAAGGCAGTGTGTTTACATTAAAAAGCCTACCGGGACAGACTATGACACGATAACAACTACATTAAGTTGTAGTGCTAGCCCCTTTAATGTGAGGTAAATTGGAGATTAGTGCTACTACAGTATAATATACTGGTTTGCCTACTTACGACCATATGAGGACAAGAGGATGACGATGGGCATTGGCTGCAGTCTGGCTCTACAGGTCTGGTGTAGAACAGGCTCTCTGGAGAACAGGAACAGCTCCATTTTTGGGACCCCTTTCACAGCTCAAGGTCTGGGCCCCCAGGGCACACAGATGCAAGGTGTGCTTCTGTGTGTGTAAGTGATGCAATGTGTGTTTCTGTGTATGTAAGGGATGCATTAAGTGTGAGTGTGAGAAGCAGAGTGATTTTGTGTGTGTGTGTAAGCGAAACAGTGTGTGTTTGTAAAGAATGCATTGTGTGTTTTTGTGTGTAAGGAATGCATTGTGTGTTTCTGCCTGTGTAAGGGAAGCATGGTGTGTCTCTGTGTGTGAGTAGGGATGCATTGTATGTTTCTGTGCATGTGTGTCTGTGTGTGTGTGTAGGGATGCATTGTCTGTTTCTGTGTGTGTATACGGATGCATTGTGTCTTTGTGTGTGTGTAGTGATGCATTGTGCATTTCTGTGTATGTGTGGGAAGCGTTATGTATTTTTGTGTGTAGTGTGAAAGAGAGAGTTTGTGTGGTAGGACATTTTTGTGTTTTACACTCCCCTTTAGTGTATCCCTTACAAGCCCCTTGTGTGTCTCTTATCCCACTCTCTTTGTATGTCTCTTATCCCCCCTGTATGTATGTCTCCTACATTCTCCCAACCCCTTTGCGTGTCTTACTTTCCCCAGCTCCTCTGTGTGTTTCTCTTTTACCCCCAGGTCACTCTGTGTGTCTTTCTCCCAGCAGGCCCCTCTGTGTGTCTCCCTTACTAGCAACTGTGTGTCTCCCTCTCAAGCCCCTCTGTGTGTCTCTTTCTCCCCTACCAATCCCGTTGTGCTTCTTTTTCACTCTTTCCTTACCCTCTCTGATGTCTTCCACTCCCCCTGTCCCTTAATGGTCTCTTTAACTCCCCATCCCCCCATTCCTTAGTGGTCTCATCTTCTCCCCCTGTCCCTTAGTGCTGTCCCCTACCCTCCTGTCCCTTAGTGCTTTCCCCTCCTTTTTCTCAGTGATCTTCCATGCCCCCTGTCCCTGGTGATCTCCCCTGCCCTTCTGTCCCTTAGTTATATCCCCTGCCCCCTGTCCCTTAGTGAGCTTCCCTGCCCTTCTGTCCCTTAGTGATCTACCCTGCCCCCTGCCCCTTAGTGCTCTCCCCTCCTGTCTCTTAGTAATCTCCCCTGCCCCCTAGTGCTCTCCCCTCCTGTCCCTTAGTGATCTCCCCGGCCCCGTGTCCCTTAGTGATCTCCCTTGCCCCCAGACCCTTTGTGCTCTCCCCTGCCCCCTGCCCCTTAGTGATCTCCCCTCCCCCGTCCCTTAGTGCTCTCCCCTGCCTCCACGTCCTTTTGTGCTCTCCCCTAACCCCACGTCCCTTTGTGCTCTCCACTGCCCCCCTGTCCTTTAGTGCTCTCTCCCACTCCCCCACCCCTGCTATGGTGGTCTCTCCTCCCCTTTCCCCCTGTCCTTTAGTGGTCTCTCTTGCCCCCTGTCAATTAGTGCTCTCCCCGTCCCCCACGTCTCTTTGTGCTCTCCCCTGCCCCCCTGTCCTTTATTGCTCTCTCCTACTCCCCCCCTTCCTATGGTGGTCTCTCCTCCCCTTTCCCCCTGTCCTTTAGTGGTCTCTCTTGCCCCTAACCCTTAGTGATCTCTCCCCTCCCGTGGTTTCTCCCCCCCTCATCCCTTAGTGGTCTCTTCTCTACCTGGTGTTTCCCTCCCTTCCCTTAGTGTTCTCCTCCTTGGTGTTCCTCTCCCTTCCCTTAGTGTTCCTCTCAGCTCCCTCCCTGGTGTGCCTCATTACCTCCCTGTGTAGCGTGGCCGATCAGAGCAGACCGCAGTACAGGATCTTTTTCATGTACCTGATCTGACAGGAAGTGCTGTTTCAGTGAGCACTTCCTGTCAGTCTGGACAGGAACAGGTAACTGAAGCTCCTGTACCGAGGTCCGCTCCACTCGGCCACACTACACTGAGTGACTGGCAAGAGGGAGCATTGTGCGCTTCCCTCCTGACAGTCCCTCGATTCATGTACCCCCACGCCGGCCCTGCCTGTGACTGAAGCTCGCTGTACAGCGCTCAGGCGGCTGCAGCTTGAGGGGCGCAGCGCTGTCAATGCATACTATTATACAGGTGCAGGGCGTTCCTTCTTAGTTGCGCCCTAGGCAACTGCCTAAGTTGCTTATAGGAAGCACCGGCCCTGACTACTATATTGCAGTGGCAAGTATGAACATATGTACAGTATATATGAGAAAGCAATCCAAAACTATATGCTGATGCTGGAGCAGCAAAGAAAGAGGAGGTGCTTTTAGGATCATGCTCTTCTATTACTGCTGAAAGACTGACCTGGTCACTTTACACAACTGGCGCTGGACTCTGGACCACCTCCTCCACAAGAGAGCTGTGTTTGCTCTTGCACACCGTGTTGGGACACTACAGGACAACAGGGAGCCTAGCTTTGGTCCCAGATAGGAAAATTCAGCAATCTGGTAACACTTAAAATTGGTATCACTCACAGGAACACAAACCTAAGCACTATTGGAGGGGAAGTCAGGGAGATGATGATGCATTCATCTACACCAACGACTTGAAGGAGGTCCCCTCTGCAGAGCTCCAAGAAACTATTATTGTAGCTGTTCTGGTGAGTATAGACAGTCCCTGCAGGCTTTTTGTTGTAAACAATGTATTTTCAGAGAAAGGGCAGCATTTATATTACAGCCTAGGGACACCTCACGTGGCCAATGCTCAGAGGGCTACTAGAGGTACTCCTGAGGCAGTGCTGCACAGTGTGTGTGCTCTGCATGGAGACACTGAACTTTCCTCATAGAGATGCATGCCCGCCCCGCCTCCTTGATGATCTCGGCCAATCCAATGCTTTTATAGAGACATAGAATGTGACCGCAAATAAGAACCATTTGGCCCATCTAGTCTGCCCAATATTTCAAAATACTTTTAAAGGACCACTCTAGGCACCCAGACCACTTCAGCTTAATGAAGTGGTCTGGGTGCCAGGTCCAGCTAGGGTTAACCCATTTTTTAATAAACATAGCAGTTAAGCCTTCCCCCAAAGCCTCTAGTGGCTGTCTCATTGTAAATGCTTTCCTATACGACAGGCTGAATGCGTGCGCAGCTCTTGCCGCGCGTGCGCATTCAGCCGACGGGGCGGAACGGAGGAGGAGAGAAGGAGGAGAGCTCTCCGCCCAGGGCTGGAAAAAGGTAAGTTTAAACCCCTTTCCCCTTTCCAGAGCCGGGCGGGAGGGGGACCCTGAGGGTGGGGGCACCCTCAGGGCACTATAGTGCCAGGAAAACAAGTATGTTTTCCTGGCACTATAGTGGTCCTTTAATTAGTCACTGGCCTTATCTTAATTCTAGGATAGCCTTATGCCTATCCCACGCATGCTTAAACTCCCTCACTATGGGAAAGCACTGGATTGGCTGAGATAATCAATTCTGAAGATGTCAGCCAAAGAGGCGGATCAGGGACAGATTGGAAATAAGGTAAGTTTTAACCCTTTCTAAGGGGGCTAAGATGGGGCAAGCCACCTAACTAGTGATTTTAACACTGCAGGGTCAGGAATCCCCTATAGTGTTCCTTTAACCCCTTAAGGACACATGACATGTGTGAAATGTCATGATTCCCTTTTATTCCAGAAGTTTGGTCCTTAAGGGGTTAAGCTATATTAAGTGTGTTTAGATATCAGTCTGCATAAATAAGATTATTGTTTGAAATTAGTATCGTTTTTGATATTAAAAATATTGAGGCTAATATCTTAAAATGAGCCCTGCTTTTTTTTTCCCATTCTTTCGATAATTCATCAGATTTATTTCCTCAATCTTTGTGGTTCAACATTCATATTATAATTTTTCTGTTAATCGAAAATGATCTAAAGTTTGGCACAATCTAATGATAGTCTTGATAACATTTAATACAGATGAATCACTACGTACGTACTATATAATGCCCAATGCATCCTTCTATGCTCCCACAGCTTAAAAAAACTAAAAAAGTTAAATTTAACTTTTCATAAAAACTTTTCATACCCACTTCCTTTCTCAGACATCACTTCAGTGCTCACTTCATTCCTCATCCAGATCCTATGGGTTTTATTAATATATTAGACAGTCATAAATAATAGATACTGTATAGGTATATTAATGCACATGTATCAAGGCAACATCTGTAAGAGATCCAAATGTACATTGCCATATTTTGGTGTTCTGCACCTTTATATATTTACATCTCTAGTAGTATTACTAAAAACACACTTTTCGTGGCTGCAGTCATCTGTAGACAAATGTAATTAGATCCATATGTTTTTATAAACATCCCGTATTATTTTTTACATGTGATTCCACTGTTCTGTGATTTTGCCAGTTTTGGAATGCTCAGCAGTCTTTGTTCTGTATCTATAACATTCATCTTTTTTTCATTATAATTATTTTCTATTTGTCTACGTATCTTAAATGTATGACATCAATTAAACCAAGGATGTGGCTGCGTGCAAATTATATATCTGCTATGGTGAAGAGTTTCAGGGGTGTATCTTTTCCAATACTCTTATTGCCCAAACTTTAACATACACGTGTGGCCTTCTTTGAAGTGTCACACAATTTTACTGCAAAGCACAGTGTTTTAATAACACCCCCTGGTGGCAGATTTTGATCTTGTTTTTTGTAATTATTTTTACAATTTTCATTGAAGAATACACTCATATTCCAACCTGTATGATCCCTCATAGCTGTTTTGACATTACATTCAGCAGCCAAGGACAGCGCACACTGTTGTGAAACATAACATTTAAAGATACTTTGTACGACATCATGTCACTGAGTTTCAATTTCCTAAAGCACACCTTTTTAATTTGTGTACAGCAGGGGTAGTCAACATTTTAACACCTACTGCCCACTTTTGCATCTTTGTTGATGGTAAAATTTCCTTACCACCCACCAATGCCCCAGTAACTAATTTTATAGCGCAAAAGGAATTTTTAAATTTCTTTTTGAAAGGAGTGTTTTAAAAAAAAAACAAAAAAAAAAAAACACAATAGGTTCTTAAATTAATCTATTTCTTATTCCTTTTTTTTTTTCTAATTTCTATTTTACTTTTATTCTATGTGTGCGTGTGTGTGTGTGTGTGTGTGTGTGTGTATGTGAAGGGTGCTGTGTGTGTGTGAGGGGGCAGTGTGTGTGTGTGTGTTAGGGGTGTAGTGTATAAGGGGGCAAGTCACTATGTGTGTGTGTGTGTGTGATGGGTGTAGTGTGTGCTTGTGTGTAACGGGTTCATAGGGTCTATGCTGTGTGTAGGTGCTTGAGATGTGAAAAACTATCTTAATGTCTCCCCCTGCCTTCTTCTTATCTTTGGTGGTCCAGTGGTGGCATGTTCACTTTAGCCTGCAGCTCCTCTGGCTGCAGGCTGACTCTTCTGTCATCCTGCGAGCACAGCACTGCATCTGAGCATTGCCATGGCAACATGCGGCAACGCACCGGACCAGCCTGTTTGTGGGAGGAACACAGAGCCTCCAAGGCACTTCCCTCCCTCTGCTGGAACTAAGTGCCAGTGAGCCAGTGAGGGAGACCTTTGATCTCATCACCAGAACGAAAAGGGCTTACAGCAAGGCTGGCTCTGCATGGGCCGGCAGGTGAGATGAAATTATCTCCCCTGCCGGCTTTGGTCCATGGCCATAGAGGCCCACCGAGCATTTTCTGCAGAACCCACCACTAGTGGTAGGGACCAGGTTGACTTCCCATGGTGTACAGCAATAGGCAGACAGTTGACATTCCTGCGTACATTTTAAAACATAATGAAACAAAAGTGAATTTGTGAATATCCATAAATTGGAGCTGCTACTGCCACCATTTCCAGTGACATTATCTCTCTGCAAGTCATGATGGATTTCTACAGTATGTGACATCACTACATGATTGTAGACAAGTGAGAATGAAGAATGTGTCAAACAAAATAACACTAGCATGATATGCAGTAGAAAGTAACATTAACGCCTGCATCTATTAATGAATTGTTTCATTGCTAGACTACCTGAACCCCATCCAATGACAAATATGATCTGTCCACAAAACTTAGCAGGACACTAAACTCTGCTATCTTTTGAGAAGGAATCAACTGGATTGAATTTGTGATCAACTAAAGGAACACACAGCATGATGCAGTGGTACTGGTGCCAGTAGTGCCATGGTACCCCCATTGTTAGTAGTCAAACTGTTTTAGACTAGTTTGACTTCTTACCAAGGGTCAGTAGGGTGCCCCTCCCTGCCACCACTACTGCTGACAGAGAGTCAGAAGGTCTCTGTCTGAGCTAAGTACTGTGGTGCACGAACTGATTTGTGGATGAATTTCGAAAACTGTCACGGACCTACTTTCAGCATGCCTTGCACACGTTCTAATTCTCACACACGAATATGGTAATTTAATAATCCGTTCAGAGATGATGCTGGGTAAAGTACAACCATATTGAAACTGAATATCAGCAAAGTATATTATTTTTATGTCTGCTGATACATGGCTTGCTTAATAAATTTGTAAAATGTAATTTATGTATTAAAGTGTTATTGCAACCAAAAACCAGTGTTCTCAAAAAACATTAGAATAACCCTGTCTGTGTTGGTCTGCCTCCCCCCTCAAAAAAACCCAAAAGCTAAAATGGAATTGCTGGGGAACATGAAATTACTGAGTCCATGCTCTCCCCTCAGCATGATCCTCCTTGGCTGATGTCACTCCCCGGAGAGGAGGAATGTCAGGGAGGACAGAGGAGAGGGGAAGCATGATGCTGCCAGTATGCTCCGTGTGCTGGTGTCAGACACCCATTTTGCACAGAATTGTCTTTAGGCAACGAGACACTTTGTTCTGGGTTGACTAATGACAATGGCAGAGGTAGAGTTACCCCTTCAGCAGTTAATCTCCTTATGTGCAGTGTTTCAAAGCAAAACGCCACATACAGACTCCAGGAACCATGACCACTTCAAATAACCGTAAGCTGGTAAAGCTGGTAGCTGATAAAATTAAATAGGAAATATGGAGAACTGATAAGGAATTTGCACATTTAGTCCAGAGTAGCTGACGTGCAAAAGATAGCTGTGCTGGCGAATTTTCCATCATGTATATTTTGTGCATTTCCATTGTTAGTTTTTCACGTCACAGTTTAGGGGAAAAAAAACACTGCTACAGAACAAAAGAAACCGCTAATACAATTACCAATGGGAGCAACATCTGTTGTAGTGAAAATAGAAAACAATTGTTTATTTAAGCATCATACTAGGCATGTCAAGGCTCCTTTTACCATATCTCATATTAAATGCACAGTAAGCAAGCAGAGCTGTAACATTCCTCAGTGGAACAGCAGGTCAGGATTAGTGCATTGGAAGGAGAATTAATGTGACCAGCTGCTGCTTTACTAGAAGGAAGCAGATATCCTGTGACTCAGCTGTGGGGTCATGATTGCAGTCCTGGGGGATGACAACATTATGTGGGAGGAGCTCTTCCTGGCTCACTGACTCAGCCATGTAACTCCTTCAGGCCTGGTGACAAGGAATGTACCTGTTGTACAAGGTTAATGGAGTCAGTTGGGGCTACTTGTTACTTGTGCTGGGCCTTGAGCTACAAATATTTAGAGGAAATATGTTAATGGTGCCATAAATGTTTGCAGGACAAGTCTCCCAGCCAACCCCCCAGTCTGGGGCTACATAGACACACATACATAGACACACACACTCATACACACACATACAGACACATACACAGAGACACGCACACTAACACACACATGCAAAATATTTTAGTCACCCTCCTATTACCTACCTTTTAGGTGCAGGAGGGTGACTTCCATGGGGTCCAGTGGCTCAGGTTGATGGGAGTCAGAGTTCCCACTCTGACTCCCTCTCCTTCCTCCCGCGCGGCTCCCGGTGGTTGCTGGGAGGAGTGACCGGGGCAGTCACTTCCTCCCAACGTCTGACATCATCAAAGGGGGCCCGGACGCGCTGTTACCGGGCCCACTCTGATGATTATATTCATCATGTTAGGGACACCCGATGGGCCCCTTCATGTGTGGCCCCGGCAATTATACTGCGTGGCTAGGGCCCCAACACATGGCAGCGGGCACCCGGTCGCAGGGGTCCGCAAGGCAGCCGGACCCCCTGGAGTGACGAGCCCGGTCGCAGCTGTGACTCCTGCGATATGTACGCCACTGATTACTATTATTATTCAAAGAAAGAGTGAAAGGGTGAATAAATTTCAGCCTTTCCTTCACATATTCCAGTCAGCAGTGTCATTCTTTTTAAAGGGACTCTATAGGCACCCGAACATTTCATCTCATTAAAATGGTCTTGGTGTAGTGTCCCTGCCCCCCTTAGTCCTGCAATGCAAGACATTGCAGTTTTAGAGAGCCTGCAATGTCTTCAATACAGGGTCAACACTGCCTCTAGTGGTTGCCTCCCAGACAGGCACTAGAGACCTTTCCTGCTTTTTTACAGAGTTTAACTCCGTGAAATGATGCAGGACATCCTCACGCTTTGCATGGGCACATCCATTGTTTTGCAAAATCCTATAGGAAAGCATTGATTCAAAGCTTTTCTATGGGGAAGGCCTAATGTACGTGCACAACTCGCCACACTAACACATCAGGTTCCCCCCTTGTGATGACAACAGAGGAGGTGGAGCCAGCACGGAGGGACTTTGGTGGTGGCGGGATTGGAAAAGTGTTTTAAAGGGTTTTTACCCCTTTCATTGCAAGGGGATAGGGGGGGTGGGGTGGGACGAAGAGCAGATGGACACTATAGTGTTAGGAATACAGCTTTGTAGTGTGTCTTCAAGTAAAGAAATAAATCACATACTGCCTACATGAATGAACACTCTCTAACGGTCAGTGAAGTCATCTGAAATGTCACATAGACTAGAGATAGGATTACTCATTAAACTGTAGACATTCTCAGTAATTGAATAGGGAATTCCACATTTTAAACCATAAAAGCAAAACTACAAAAATGCTACAGTTAACCTATTTTTCAGTCTCTGCTATTTTGGTCAATATGTGAAAGTCTGTTGTTAGTTCACTGTTTAGTAAACATACTGGGTTATTCACTAAACATTGAATTGTTGGGATTTCTTCAACGGATATAAAATTTTACTCTAAAATAAACAAATTTGAAGCATAGCTGAGTTGTAGATTTTTTTCTTTTTCCAATTTTTTTTTAAAATTTATTTATTTTTTTGTAAATTTGATTTTTATTGTAGGATGAATATCCAATAAAACAGGTAGACATAACAGTTATGTAGCTAAATAATGAGACACGCAGGTCTCCATTGTCTCCGGTCTGCAGTTAGACAACCTGTTCAAGCGCTTTGGATTCGCAGATCCAACTTGGTTGAGCTTATGTTAGAGTCTAGACTAGAAATGACCGTATTGCGGTTTAAGTTCAGGTAACGTGTTTAACATGTTTGCCTCTAGTTAGATAGGCGTCAGAGTTCTACATCAGCATTTATGAGCAACGAGAAGCGCAGGTCTCCACAACATTTTGTTAGGGAATCGTGTCAGTACTGCTGTGTTTCTGTGGCCCTTAGCGCCCTGTTAATGGGGCATTGGTTAGCGTTTCAATGAAATGTAGCCGTTTTACCACCCACGCCTTAGAGTGTGTTTTATTCTATTGGTGACTTCTATGGGTGTGGGGTGGTCCCTCGACGGATGGTATGTCTCCCTTGTATCATGTTCGTGTATTTTGCCACTATTTGAGTTGGTTAGTGCTTGCCTCCTCATGTATATTGGGTCTTTTTCCAATTTAGCCTTCTTTGCTTAAATGTTAAATTCTCTGGTCAATTTCTAACAATTCATGGTATAGTGAAAAACCCTGACAGTTAAATTAGATATCCAAATCTTATGATTCCTGAAATCAGAATCGCTACTAAAATCCTTTTCCTCTAGTGCACATGAAGCTAATAATCAAATCTAGGGATTCATGTTAAGTAAAGGTCAAGCTAAATAATTGTTTTTGATACAATGCAGACAGGCAACATATTGTAAAATTCTATTAGCAAACAGCGGCAACATTCACCCAAGATGCCTTACACGCCTGCCCCCATCCTTATGGTGGGAATATTCATTGTAGCAAATTGAGCATTTGTGCCATTGAAATCCCAAGGATGTTCCATCTACTTCAATAAATGTGAATGAGAACCATTGTACACTATAAATTCGAGAACAGTCTCTTGAAACTACATTTCAATTAAATCTTTCTATGTCTATATTAAAATAATAAAAATGAAAAATGTACTATAACAACTACAGCTTATTGTAGTAGTGATGGTGCTATAAGTTTAAGGGTGTTGTACCACAGGTTTCTGTCAATTTGTTTTGGAGTGACATGACAAAAAACAAAAGCAAACAAACAAAAACAAAAAACAACAGGTCTCTTCCCACCATCCACAGCCTGTCTTCCTCTGCAGTCGCACTGATAAATTGGAAATTACACTCCCACCTTACCAAGTGCATGCCCATCCATCTAACCTTTGGCAGCAATGATAGACTGAGATTACTGTATCACTCCCTATGTGTGCTCAGCCTAGATTACTATCCAAGTTTGAATGGATTTGACATTCAAAATGCAGAGGGTACATGCTATGGACATCAGGGAAACCCCTGTTTTTTATTAAACTGTTCAAAAATGGAAAATGGACTCATACATTCATACAGCCATAACCCCAACCATGAGCTGTAGTCTTAGCTCCCAACACTGGCAAACAAAATTAGATGGGATTGGTAGACCATTAGAGGGGCATCGCCAGTGGGATTGGAGCGTGTGAGCCTGACATCAAGCATGCCAGGCTGACTGACAGTCTGTCTTGGTTACCCAATCATACAGGACCACGCAGAGAATCCTACTGAATCACACTTTGCGTGGTTCTAGTGCAACTCACAGCACAATTGTGTCTAAGGAAGTGCTCATGCTGTGCTGCCCCAGGGAACAAAATCAGGACGGTGGAACAGGACCCCAAAATTTGGACTGTCGCATTGAAATCTGGACTGCTGGTGGCCTGTGTAGTGGTTATAGTACTTAGAATGTCCCCCTAACCAAGAACAATGTAGCAATGAAAAGGGGTTGCAAATCTAGGCTTCAGGAGCCAAACTGGGGAAAAAAAATGCCATTTTGGAGAATTATAAAATGTGGCTATTTTGTCAATTCTATGGAGTTTCTGTTTTCATGAATAAAACCACCATTTGTAGTCATAAGGGCTGTGCCCACTCCTATGCTCTGTGACTTATCGCTGCCCGTTTTAGTACATGTATAGTATCTGCAAACCTAATGAATATTTACCAATCCTACGGGTATTAAAAGGAATTATTTCACCATAATTTGTTTCTGACTTTATGCAACTGAGAAACGGCATCGAATCTGGCATTCAATGGGTCTCAATCTTGTTTTAAAGAGATAAGACTGTTTGGAGCTGACATATGGAACAAAAAGCCTATTTAATTGGGCATAGGAAACATAGCTGTATGGAAATGAATAATTTACTACATCCAGAAAAACGTGTTTCATTTACCTTTATGTGTTAGGAAATGGGAGGTGCTGATTTGTCCAACAACACATCACTAATGTATCCTTTTCCTTTGTGTAAATCAGACTCACTCTTAGAGGAAGCAACTCATAAATGGATCTGATATTGACACATTTTAGTTTCCAAGGCAACTAAAAGCAGAGCAACCCAATATCCGATAGGCTGTTATCACTTATTCATGAGAACGTTTGCCACCCATACAGTGTAACCATAGCAACTACAAGATGACCTGTTAGTTCTGGAAGAAGCTGTGGGGGAGGGGTTTAAGCAGGTCCCTGATGCTGGTTTCAGTAAGTATTGTTCATCTCTACGAGAAGGGAATCACAGTTGCGCATGTCTATACTCACATTAAATGGAATACACTAAACATAACATACAGAGAGATCCAAGAGGTTTTTCCCACCCATTTTTTTTTAGTACATATACATACAAGGTTATTCACTTGGGTCTGAATGTGGTCTGGATGAAACATTTTGTTAAAATAACCCAATAGCCAAACACGCATATTTGGCATCTGTTTTAAAATCAGTATTTCTCGCATGTGACTACTATTTAAAATATGCATATTTAGCAAACTAAATTTCAACCAGAAATTTAAATGTGGCAGATTTGTAAAATAAATTCACCTGCTTTTTACAGGTAAATCTACAAAAAAAATTAATAAATATTTTCCAAATTGACAGATGGGAAAGGGGTTAAAACAATAAAGATGATTAAAAAAAAAAATAATACAGATATCTCCATTTTAGAGCAATTCAGAAAGTGCAGAAAAATTGGAGGAGGGAAGACATTATTACAAAATTGGGGAAATCAAAAATGAAATGCAGCCATTTGGATTCAATTTTGACTTTGAATGGTGTAATTTTTGGAGTAATTTTTCCATTTTATTTTAGCACATTTGGTAATAAAAATGTTTTAATTAGTCAAACATTGGTGTTTTATATTGCTGAGTTAAAAGTCACTTGAAGTCTGGTTTCAGACAAATGTAAATGTTGTTTCTCAGAAAAATAAATATTTTATATTTATACTTTATGGGTCTATGCACCAAAAACACTTCATTAAGATAAAGCAGTTTTCATGACTTTAGATGGTCCCTTTAATTTCCTTGCCAGTCACAGCATTGTACTCAAACTGTACTGTGCTTGTAGTTATGTATCCTATGTGTGCAGCCCATAAGGTAGGTTTCTTTCCAAGCCAGTTTAGTGAATAGTGAATCACTGATTGGCTGAGAGCATTGTATAAAGTCCAATGAGTACTGCACCATTGCGGTACTCCATGCTTCATGTAAGTGAAGTTTCAGAAGCTGGAAGCCGTCTAGGGAGGAGCTGAGACCAGTGCTGGAGGCAACTTCAGGGTTAAATTGTTTTAAATCGGTTTAACCCCTAAAGGTAAGAGTGCCACCAAAGGCCTGCTGGCACCATACAAATTTAATTTAAATGACGTTGTTTTGGTGCCTGGAGTGTTACTTTAATATGTGCAGGTAAAGTGATATCAAATCCAGGCCTTCTGATTGATGCTGTGGGTAGGCTTAAATTACAGTATTTTAGATAAAATTAATGTAGGAATATCCAATACTTATGGGATAAATACACATTATAATTAATGATTTAGCTGGATGAGAGTGATGTCAATTGAATAAATGCTTTCCTAAGGGGTTTTATAGGACGCTGGGCGTCCTCATGCAAAAGGTGAGGACGTGCAGGGTCATTTCACAGAGTCATACTCAATGATAGGCCAGGAAGTGCCTCTAGTAACTGTCTGGTATACAGCCACTAGAGGCAGGCTTAACCCTGCAATGTACACAACGCAGTTTCTCTGAATCTGAAATGTTTGCAGCTGCAGGGCTAAAATGACAGGGGCACTGCACCCAGATCACCTCCATGAGATGAAATGGTCTAGGTGCCTATAGTGTACCTTTAATCTATATGTATCTCTTTCCTAACATCTGTCATGTTCCTAAAAGTGAAATTGTGGTCAGAATATCAAATCATTAAATCAATCTACATTCTGATGGATAATTACTAATTTTGCTTGGCACCATTCACCTATTTATTTTCTCTCCACAGTTGGATACAAGTTTTTTTCATGTGAGTGAATGTAAAAAATGTTATTGATGGATTTAATCTCTACAGGGATACGGTGTATGGGTTCTGTTTTGTCTACACACAGTGAAGATATATCAAGGTAATAAAACAAAGCACATTCAGGCCTGCTTTAACGCATTGCTTCCCCTCCAAAGAGGTTTTGAGTGTGGCTCCCCTCCATTTGTTACGTACCTGGCCAGAAGGTGTAACATACCTCTAGAAGGGCACAATTCACTGTGATAAGTGTCTCCTTCACTAAGTCCTCCAACCCACCTCTGATACTCTTGCAGTGCTCAATCTTGCTATCCTACCAGATCAGATCTCTGTACAAGAGCCTCGCCATTCAAGGCCAGTAAAAACAGCAGTGGAAAGTAAAATGGTGGAAATGCCAATGAAGTAGGCCCAATGTATGAGATACAGATACATATGTTTGAGAAAGCCCATTATATTGCTATGTGGTTATATAGTCACATACATTCATATTTTACACACTGGTGATTGTTTAAGAATCTACATACCCAATAACATGTGTGTATAAATAGCTTAATATATATGTGTAAAAGTGTTATTTTGGGGTTAATAAGAATAGGAGGTTTTAATTGATGAGATGTAATGGATGTTGTCAGGGAGGGGCACTTGGCAGATTGTTCCCACACGGCCCCTAAAGGCCTTAGGCTGGTCCTGTATCTAGCCATGTACAGATTACTAATCATCTTAATATCAGTCAAAACTAATATGTTTGTTTTTGTGCAATTCATTTAGTATCTGTATGTAGGATTGCTCTACATAAAATATAATATAATCATTTGATATTTCTGCAATGGGTCAGAAAATAAGGAAAAAAAAACAAAAAAACACCTGTATGTGTAGCTTATTTATAGTTTGTATTTCTATTAACATCAAACTACAAATAAAATCTCTTTCTTTTTCCACATCATAGCTATAAAATAATTTTACACCTTTGATTCTATGCAACTTAGGTTCTGGTGTGGAAGTATAGAGCTATGAATATGCTGCGGAATATGTTGGCACTTTATGAATACCAGTAATAAATAAAATTTTAAAAAACTAACAGGAAAAAATATATATTTCAATGAAGGCAGCTCTTCCCCTGGAGCTCTTTATTAAACTATATAAAAAAGATAAAATAATTGTATACATTTAGGTAATAGATATACTAATGCATTATAAAAACAAAAGCATTCTAATACGAATGGCTGTCACATTCAAGCCCTCCCCTGTCTACTAAAACAGCTGTGATGATTCTTCCTTCTGCTTCTGTTACCAGAAAGAACTGAGTATCTGCATTATTCTGCAGTGTCTCTGCACCAAGGGCGGTGTCTGGGTCCCAGACACACACAGTGAATGAAACACAGCATTATGATGTGCAATGAAGGGGGATGGGAGACTGCAATGCGACAAAACCCTGCACTAAAATACAAGGAGGAGCGATGGAACCAAGACAAAAAAAAAGCAACGAACAAAGGCTTTTTTTTTTTTTCCTTCTTACAAACGACTTCCTGTCTTCCATGTGTGCTTGCACTTTCTACACATTATGTTTCTAAATGCTCTGATATACCATTAATCAAATTCTAATCATAGCCCTGTTTTAAAAAATAAATTCTTACACTGTAAGCCAATAATAACAATAAAATGATGCTTTTCAATCTGTATATATAAATATTAAAACTTCAAAAGGAAGACCTACGTAATTAGCAATATATACATTAATCAACAAATAGCTAGAGTTTGGGCCTATGTGTATAGGAAGCATAGAGTGATTTATTAAATATAGAAGCTAGATATACTCTGACATTCTGGGTAATATATGATTCTCTGCAGCTTCAAGACTAATATGTTGTTTTAAGGATGCCAGTAGAATTGAAATGATTTAAATCAGATATTAGTTGAAAGATGAATTACTTTTATTCCCCCAATAACATATGAATTGTACACAATGCTAGGCAGCAATTTGCGTGTGTAATGCTGTAGAAAGAATCCGGGTTAGTAAAAGTTCTGTCCCATATACACTAAGTTTAGTTTATGTGTAAACATTAAGCAGGCAATTACGCATAAATTATTGCGCTATTTTTTAAAATAGCTAATTAAATTAATTTTACACAATATTATAATATCACTTATTACAAGGCCAATCACCAAAAAAAAGGCTGAAAATCAGACAAATACAGGAATAAAGGAAAAAATTATATCCTTCTGATTCTATGTAAAACCTTAACAACCAATATTGCACCTTACATATATCCATTATTGCCCCAATTACCCAGTTACATTGTACAGTATAGGGGCAATAATAGAATTTGTTGACACTTTATAAATAATAATAATAATAATAATATTAAACAGCACTAACTGGCCTAGTATGGCAGTTGGATCCACACTAAAGAGGAAAACTCAGGATGTATGCTATACATATTAAGCTTACCAAATATTTATACCCAAGCTCCAGTAGAGGCTTTGTGCTGGAGCTCTGGTCATAGCTGGTCAGCAGCTCGGCCAAACCCTGCACATTCCCTCACCTAGAAAACTGTAAATGGGGCGGTCAATAAACCAATAGTAACCAGTGTATATTATCACATTACTCAGATCTGAGGAATGGAAGGGCTAAGGGAGCTCAATTCTATATGTCACAAACTCCTTCCAAACTTGAGTATATTCAACAAGATTAGACCCACAGAACACAAAAAGAGACTCCTGACTGGTAAAGCTTTTTTCTGGTTTGCGAGAGGCTCTCTGCCACTGCCGACTGTACTCATGTATGTATTTTTAGCAGATGCAAGAAATTGAAAGGTGATTAGCTTTTTAGGTACATTTTTCATTTTATTTTTGCACTTTTTATACATTGTGCACATAATGCATTATAAAACGGGGGTCACTTTATCACCAAGTGTCCTTTAAAAAGCTTGGAAGCGATATGGCTGCCAAATGTCAAAGGCCAGCAGCCCTGTGGCATGATTACCAGCTGATCCCCGGCTGCAACAGTGTATGATGGGATCAGATGTCAATTGGCTATTGTTGGAGGCCTCAGCAGTAAGGCAGTCCAGCAATGGTGATTGATTGACTCTCAGACTGTCTGATAGCCTATCACATTGATCATTTGCCTCAGGTGTCAGTTAAGCTAATGTAATCACTGTGACTAGCTAACATAGCGAACATTAAGCCTGAGAGCTATTCTAATAAACTGTAATTTGTTAAGATTAGAGTTAGCAAGGATTAGTTAGTGGTATTTAGGAGTATCTTGGGTCAGTGTTAGGATTAATTAAGGTTATCTAAGGTTAGCTAGTGTTAAGGTTTGCTAGATTTTTAGCTACGGTTCAGGTTTGAATTAGCATCAATGTTACATGCTGGTTAAACCTGGTAAAGAAATACCCGTGGATTATTGCTGCACTCAGGAGATGCAGAAGAATACAATTCTAGGGTTTTTGAAATCGTAGAATACACAAAAGGCCTGTGACTAATATTAAATGTGTATATGTATCGATAACTGAATTTGCTGTGGACCTGGTCTTATATTTTATTACATAGTAATATGTATACATTGTGGTTGGATTTCTGTGCAAAATGTAAATGTACAAGGTAAAAAAAATGAGCCCTGCAAACATTTCTTGCCCCGGGACCTGCAAATGAGAAGAAATCCTTTAAATTGAAACATCATCCACAAAAACAGAAAAAGCTCACCCAGGAGTTAAGACACTGTCTTATCACTTAATGGGGAAACTGCACATGTAGTTATCTGTGGACACCATGTTTGTGTTGATGACGACAGTGAAGCCAAGAAGATTAAGAAAATACCTATAGGAATAGTTTTACTCTATACACACATTAATAATTTGGAAAGACAAAGTATAGGGGCAATATCACGACAGGTGCCATTTATAACATTAAACCAGTACAGGTGAGATATACCATGGAATTAACCCCACTTGTTTTTTTCCATTTATGACGTAAATACAGCAAATCTATAGACCGCAGAATAAAATGCTTAGTTGTGTTACAACATCCATGAAAATAGGTTGATGTTTTAACAGAAGGATATAAATGGAAGTGTTTAGCCATGTGGTTGGCTTTCTTCAAAGAGAGGAATTGATGATGTAAAAATCAAGCAAATAACGTTATTCACAACCATTGTACTGATTTTAATGTATTATGGATATAAAAAGGTAAACTTTTTTTGGGCAAAGTCCATCATTTTTTTGGCAAGCTCCATCTGTTTTTTGGCAAATCTTCAGGGATCATGGCTGAAACATCTCTGCCCATCCTTGTCCTGTCATTATTTTTAGGAGGAGAACTGGGACTATTCTTGCACAATAAAATTATACACTGCTTTTTTTTTTTTTTTTTTTAACAATTTGTTTAATTACAGCATCAAATATAAATATAATGTATAACACAAGAATATATTAAAATAATTAAAAACCGAGCCAGAGTTTGAAGAAATAGCTTATCAGCAATCAAATAACCTCCTGATAAGTTATCACAGTAAAAGGAAAAATTGCTGTCACTGCCAACACCACATGCGACATATTGCCCCATAATCTGCTAAGAGAACTACCAGCCTTTAGTTCATCATGCTATTCAAATTCAGTCCACGCTTGCTTTTATTTTTTTACAAAAATGGAAAAGGAACTGCACTCAAGACAGGGTGCTTAGCTGAACCAAGGGCTAGCACAAGCCCAGAAGACAATAAATAGCAGTATTAGAAAAAGGGTCCAGGCACTCGAATGTCTTCATGCCCCTTTATTGAAACATGTGGAACACTGCAACGTTTCAAATCTTAATGGAGCCTGACAAAGACTCCACTGGGAGTCGAAACGTTGCAGTGTTCCACATGTTCCAATAAAGGGGCATGAAGACATTCGAGTGCCTGGACCCTTTTTCCAACATTGCTTTTATTTTTTGTCACATCCCTTCTTCATAACTTTAGTTATTTTGTATGTTTACAGTTTTCAAGCTGGTGTTTCAATGGTGATGCTTTACTCATAAAATACTAAATTATTGCACATTTATTAATTGCTCCTTAACTTTCAAAGCTGACAGTGTTTGCCTTTGCGCAAAAATGTTTTGGAATATATGTCTTCCTTTATCATCTGGCATCTTAAATTTTACCAAGGATGAATCTTCATATAACTTATTCTTCTCTTTGTTCCTCTAGCGTCTAACCCCTGTCTGTTTTCCCTGATGTACAGTTACCATGAGGTTTTTCTACATTGTACATTATTATATATGCACACAATACAGTGGGCACAGAAACATAGTATGTAGCAATGTTTTTATGGTGATTACTTGTCTATGTACATTTTTCTAGTTTACAAGAAAGAACTGCTCAAAAAGGACAAAGATTGTATTCATTTGTCTAACAGTAATGTTAGCCATGTTTATTTTTTTACAAACTGTAGAATAGTCATCAGTTGAACTGATGATTATGGGTAGGAAGTTGCATAAATTCACACCCTGAATCCACCACTATCAATGGTTTGTTTTTTTGTATCCTTTTTTAAAAAATGTATTATTTTAGTGGGTGGTAAGATACATTGCAAGAAAGATTTATTGTGCAGGCCTGATCTAACACCACCATTTCTTATAGGGTTGTACAATAGGAATATAAAAACAAGCACACTATATGAAACAAAGCAAGTGAAACAGTAACATGAGGCGTGGAGGGCCCTGCTCAAACAAACTTCTAAAGGACTTTACTTATGTTACATGCTGAGTACCTATATGTGCCTGGGACGTTATATGAATGCCATATAAGGTGCGTGTGAGATACACCATTTTGGGTGGTTGTTCTTAACTACACGTGTGTTATATGTAGTATGCACAGTGATTTTTCTAAATATTAGCCAGAAGTTCAGATGCATAGCACTAGGACAGTAAGTCATTGTGAGAGTTAAAACAGCACTGTCAATTTTTTTTCCATTTTCAGATTGCTTGTTCCTTAAGTATTATACTTCCTCCCTTGTCTTTATTTACATTATTTATGTTCTCTTCCTTTAGCAAAATAACATTATCCGGGTGCTGCCATCTTGTTCTTGTGTGTCCATTTCTGACCACCTCTGGGATTCTTTTGACTGTTGGATTGTGGGTAAAACAGTTTGGGAGCGGAAAAGGAATCTTGCTTAAAGGGAAACTATAGAGCTAGGAATACAACGTTTTTTTCCTCGCACTATAGTGACCTATAGTGCCTCTCTACCTCGGTTAAAAAAAAACCTTTATCACTTACCTGATTCCAGCGCAGAGGACCCTCGGTGCTGGGTCAGGTTCCTCCTACACTCCTCCTCCCAACGTCAGCCGGCATGGGGGACCTATTCGCCCCTATCGCATTCGGACTTCCCCAATAGGAAATCATTGCATATGCTTTCCTATGGCGTTTTGGATGACGCTGGATGTCCCCAAGCAGAGTGTCCATAAGTCGCCTAACAACCCGGAAGTCCCGGAAGTCCCTCTAGTGTCTGTCTGGTAGACAGCCACTAGAGGTGGAGCTAACCGTTCAATGCAATTATTGCAGTCTATCAAAAACTAATAATATTACAATAATTACAATTGCAGGGTTAAGGGGCCTGGGACACTGCATACAGACCACTAAAATAAACTGAAGTGGTCTTCGTGCCCATAGTGTCCATTTAAGCTCTGCTTATTTACATGGATTACGCTCAGGGCCGTCTTTAACGCGGGGCAAATGGGGCAGCTGCCTCGGGCCCAGAGGCTTCAGGGGGCCCAAAGCAGCTGCCCCGTGGGCCCCGCTGCCCTCAATAATTTCCCACCCCCCAAACACACCCCAACATTCACACAAACATACTCCATATAAAAACATGCTTACATTCAAACACACCAATACTGCTCAGTGCTAAATACAACCCTGCAAGCATGGGAAAAAAATAATACGGTACCAGCCGTCAAAGCATTGTTGGAGTTGCACAGCAGATAGGGTGGCCCCAAAAAATTCTTGCACCAGGGCTATTTCTGATTTTATCCGTCACTGCGTTGGGGTGGAAGGCTTGATTGCATGCCAGAGAGTGAGGGGGGAGGTGATGGCGGCAGGGTCAAGGGGACCCAAAGCAAATGCTTGCCCAGGGTCCAATCAATATTAAAGACGGCCCTGATTACGCTCCCCATAAGTAGACATAGTCCCTATTTTTTTCATATGTATAACTGAAAAAAAAGGAATCAGTTAAACTTAAATCCTGCAAGGTAGTAGTGCCACTGTAAGATGAAATTGTGTGTCAAGTTTCCATTTTCTTCTAAGGAAATGCAATGGCAACAGCAGCTGCCTTTGTATGGCGTTAATGTAGTGTTTACCACTATACAACGCAATAAACACAAATAAGGAATAATGATTGCCATGAATAGCTGATGAATATTAAATACCCCCTAAATCTAGCAGTGTCTGAAAGCAAAGTCATCAGAAATTGTAATGATGCTGCATTCGTACACAAAGCAATTTCAATATTATTAAAATCCTGCATAGTATATCTGTATTCACCACTAATTAGAAGGAAGCCAAGAAACCGGAACCCTGTTTCTTCTTAGAAGGATTGGATTTATTGTCCCCAGGGAAAGCAGATGGGATGGAGGTAGATCACAGTGTAGGCGTGACACTTCACTGACGTACAAAACAGAACAGAGCCGAGTTCCTTCTCATTCACACTTTTATTCATACTTGCATTAGTGACATCTTTTAATAATAATTCAGCTAAAACAAATTTGCTGTTTTTAATGTAATATTGTTAGGGTTTTTTTTTTTAACACAGTCAACAGTAAAAAGACAAAGAACAGAGTAAAACGGATATTACAATAACATTGTTTTGCATTATAGATTTTTTTTTCAGACCTTTGTAGTGTTGGCAGGCTTTTACTAAAATCCAGAAAGATTGTGATGACTAGTTTTTGTTACATCACATTTAGCAAAATAAAAACCTACCTGCTACCCCACACTAAAGCAAGCTTAATTTCAGACCAAAGTGGCATTAAAAATAAAGAGCATTAGACACTGCTTCCAGGGCGTGGGCTGTCTGCATTCCTTTGGCAGATGTACAGCGCCACGTGTGGCCTATCAAGGCAGCATTGTTCGCTTTTCACGTTTGCCATTTTTGTAATACAGCATGCTCCCTCTAGTGGCTAAATGACATAAAAGATACCCAAATTTCACTGTAATTCCACAAATGAACAAAGAGGGTGTTGAAAGCTAACAAAATGCTGTACAGTCAAATATAAATGTGTTTCTTTTTGCCAATTTCTATCACTGATTTCTAGCTTTGCTGCTCTTAATTATTCATGAGCATAGCAATATGTTTAGAGTAGAGATCAGAGGTGTACACAGGGTATATGACATCCGGGATAAATCCTGTGTGTGAGCTCCTACCCACCCACAGGATTCATTGGTTTTGTCTTTCTTAACCTCCCTCACATCCTAATGTGTTTTCTATGACCTCCCTCACCACTTATTGTTTCTTTCCTGACCCCTTTGTGTATCTCTGCTAATCATATTCACTCCCTATTGTGTCATTACCAGTCATTGTGCACCCTTGTGTATTAATCTTATCGCCCTCCCTACCTTTTAAGTATGTATGAAGCCCTAATCATGGTCTTGTACGCTTCCCAAACCACCTTTCAACCCGTTGTGTCTCTCCACTTCCACCTTTTATCTCTCCAGCCCCCTCCTTACTACTTATGTGTCTCTTCAGCACTCCTCCTTAAAGGGAAATGCTAAGCACCCAAACAACTTTAGCTTAATAATCAGTTTTGGTGTATAGATCATGCCACTGCAGTCTCATTGCCCAATTCCCTGCCATGTATGAGTTAAATCACAGTTTTTTCTGTTTATGCAGTGCCAGCCACACCTCCCCTGGTTGTGACTGACACGGCCAGTATAATGGTTTTATTTTCAATCAGATGTGACAACACAGTGTGTTTGCTTTAGATGGTTTTATAGATTGCTCTATAGATTGAACTTTAATTACACACAGGAGACTCCTGCAGTCTCTAGCAGGCTAACAGAGCAGGAGACGAAAAATTCAAAATGAAACAGTCTGTGCAATAAAGTAAGTGTAAATATTATATATCTCTTTACAGGAGCTGTGTAGGGAGACTGTGTAGGCCATATGCAGGTGTGGAGTTGCTAGGGCTTCATAAACCAAAACAAAAGTGATTTAACTCCTAAAAAGCAGTGAATCGAGCAGTAAGATTGCTGGGGCTTGAGCTATATACCAAAACCACTTCATTAAGTTAGTTATTAGTTGTGTTGGTGCTTATAGTGTCACTTTAATTCTTGGGTGCCTTTCCAGGTCTTTGCTTGTGTGTGTCTCCAGCCAATATCCTCCCTCCTGTAGTAGACCATATATAATATATAGTGCCTGGTCTTTCAAGGGAGTGCCAAGAGAAGTGCACTGAGTGTCCAGAGAGGTGGGTTTAAGGCTGAACAACATATCCCAACAAGGTCAAATAAGAATACCGACAGAGGAAGAAACAGAGCATGCACTGTGGTCCCACTTATCCACTCTACATTAAGTAACGGTGTGGATAAGGTGGGTTGTATGCACCTACCTCCTTCCTGTCACCCTGGGCAGATTGTGTCACCACTGCTACTAATACTGGGATTAATAAATAATTTAGATCTTACCTTAAAAGAAGTTATCTGTTGCAGCCGGTAACCAGATCTATACTTGTTTAGGGCACCATAGTTAATCACCCGCACATTTCCCTCCCCTCGACAGAATTAAATTTCTTTGCCATTACTTGGAAATTCGATAAGCCTGACAGCAGTGCAGAGCCACATCCTGATGCAATTCTAAGACTTGACCTTGATGACATGAGTACAGGACTGTTGCATAAAATGTCTTGGTGCTGGAGCCAGGCTTACAGAGCTTCCAGGAATTTCCAGCAGAACTGTGGGCAATAGAGACATTAGTGTGGCAGAGAGGAGAGAATGGGCACAAAGAAAGTGAGTGAAAAAGAATGAATGGGAACAGTGCATTAGGGAGAGATGCAGTGGATGGAGTGGATTATCTATAAAGTGGACTGGGACAAGGACATAGTATGGACATTGGCGTTGACAAAGGAGTGGATGGACACAACCACCAATGCGATACAATAAAGTATAAATGACATGAAACACATAGACAGTAGATGCTGTTACCATTTTTGCTATAATAAGTGTGTGACATGGCATAGCTGTATATGAGGTGATCATAACATGCGTTTAATGGCCCCAAAGGGATAAAAGTAATCTGTTTGGATTTAATTGTGGATCAAAGACAGCTTTCTACCTTGTTATGGCTATTATGCCATGAATAAGCACTATCCAAGGAGCCCGCTGGAGCAGTAGGCACAATGTAAGATTATGAAATACTTTATAAATGCTGTCGATAGCAACAGTGTTAATATTTGTGATTTCTGCATTACCGACAGTTAATATGGGTGTAAATACATGAACCATAACACCTACTTTAATTTTTGCTTTTCCTTCACCCGGAAAATGTTCAGCCAAGGCTGTGGAACTGCCTTCCCTAGTCGACTGACTGGGTTACTCAAACTGGGAATGATTTGAAATTGATGATGGAATTTTCAAATTTTAAGCCAAAATGGAAATATTCTGCAATTCTGCTCTTTTTTTTCAGTTTCATGGTCAGATCCCTACAATTAACGTCTATGTCAATAACCTTGCATTTCTCCTGTCCCATTCTTTCTCTACAATCAGACATATCCTGCCTCTTTCTCTCTTCTCACTGCCCAGTTAGTCATACAATGATCAGCCACAACATTAAAACACCTGACAGGTGAAGTAAATAACAATGATTATATTGTTACAATGGCACCTGTCAAGGGATGGGATATATTAGGCAGCGAGTGAACAGTCAGTTCTTGAATCTTTACGTGTTGGAACCAGGAAAAATGAGCAAGAAAATAGATCTGAATGACTATGACAAATAGTGATTAGTAGAAGACTGGGTCAGAGCGTCTCCAAAATGGCAAGTGGTTTGTACCTATCAAAAGTGGTGCAAGGAAGGTCAACCAGGGAACCGGCATCATTGTCATGAGCGCCCAAGGCATTGATGCACATAGGGAGCAAAGGCTAGACAGTCTTGTACAGTCATACAGAAGAGGTACTGTAGCACAAATTGCAGAAAACGTAATGCTGGCTATGAAAGAAAGGCGTCAGAATACACAGTGGATCACAATTTGTATTGTAGCTCAGCTGCATAGTCACAGACCAGTCAGAGTGCCATAATGACCCTTGTCCACCGCCAAATGCCTTTAAGGGGAAAATAAGCGTCAAAACTGGCTCTTGGAGCAATGGAAGAAGGTTGCCTGGTCTGATGAATCATGTTTTCTTTTGGATCACGTGGATGGCCATGCGCATGTGCATTATTTACCTGGCCAGCAAAGGCATTATTATGCTCTAGGCAATGTTCTGCCCAGAGCATGTTACTTTGACAACTACCTAGAGATTGTTGCAGACCATTTCCTTATGGTAGCGGCCTCTTTCAGCAGGATAATTCACCCAGCCACACTGCAAAACTTTCTTCTGGAATGGTTTTAGGAGCATGACAAAGAATTCAAGGTGTTGCATTGGCCTTGAAATTCTCCAGATTTCAATCTGATTTATCATCTGTGGAATGTGCTGAAACAACAAATCATACAGGCCCCACCTCGCAACTTATTGGACTTAAGGATCTGCTGCCAATGTCTTGGTGCCAGATACTACAGCATATATTCACAGGTCCTGTGGAATCCATTCCTCAACACAACAGAGCTGTTTTCGCAGCACATTGTGGTTTTAATGTTGTGGCTAATCAGTAAATATGCTCCTAAACACTAATAACATTTACCTTATTCGAAAAATCACTGCAGCTATAACACATCCCTCATAGTTGTCAATTATGTAGCCAGACTTCAAGCTCCCAGACTGCCTGTATCATATCTGTACAAGTCGTGCAATTGGTATGGGCTGTTCTCTCTCTCCTACCTAGGGGTACAGCAGAGCATGCTGCAGTAGTTTTGGTGATAGGAGTTCTCAGGCGCCCTTCTAATTTAAGTAGTTATAATATTTGCTAATGGTTTGATAAGTTACCAGGGTCCCATGGGTGCCAGTCACTTCCTCCATTGAGAGTCACATCTCCTGTATGGAGTTTCCATTGCTCTCCTGCGCTAAACCCTGCGCTAAACCCTGAACCCTCAGTTCAATGCAGATAGTTATTAGCTCTCATGGAGCAGGTGACTGGTAGCCAGCAGCCAGCTGTTTGCAAACAGTTTGAATACTTACACTGAGGGTGCCACGGCACTCCCCGCACCATAACCATTACAGAATGAAGAGGTGTCTGGAGTGTTTCTTTAACTTTTACTGTAATATTAGTAAAATAAATAACAAAATAAAAGACAATGGAAAATATATAAATTAAATAATAGCCTAAAGGCTTTGTGTGATGTTTCAAACACATGGTTTGGAAAATTATTTTATTTATTTATACACCATAGATTTGTTTTTATTTTCTTCTTTCGTGACAGAAAGCACATCTTTTAAAAGTTGGATTTGCCTTAATTAAAGGGACACTCTAGTCACCATAACTTCAGCTTATTGTAATTGTTCTGGTGAGTATAATCATTACCTTCAGGCTTTTTGCAGTAAAGCTGCTTTTTCAGAGAAAAGGCTGTGTTTACATTACAGCCTATGAATACCTCCACTGGCCACTCCTTAGATGGCTGCTAGAGGTGCTTCCTGGGGAAGTGCTGCACAGTGTGCATGGAGACACTGAACTTTTCTCACAGAGATACATTGATTAAATTAATCTCTGTGAGGAGTTGCTGATTGGCCAGGGCTGTGTTTGGTTTGTGTTGGCTCTGCCCCTGATCTACCTACTTGACAAGCTCAGCCAATCAATCACAGCATTGTGATTGGCTCAGTTCAACACTTCTGCTGATGTCAACCAAGCAGGTAGATCAGGTACATAACTAGCATCAGCCCCCTGGAATAAAGTTAAGATTTTGCTATATTTAGGAGGAAAATGGGGGGCAAGGAGCTAGATGGTGTGTGTGTCTCTAAACCTATAGTGTTCCTTTAATACTTTATTCTGCAGTTTCAATCAGCAAAGCTGGCAAATAATTTCCAAAGCTCTGCAATGTATTTACATACAGCTACAGTAAATGTAATAAATTCTTTATGAATTTTCTGTTAGCTATTATACAAATTATATTTTTCCACTATCATCAGCAATTTGGCATTGGAATAGCCTGCCAAAATTTCAGTTATTATATGCCTTATGGTGAATTGCAGTCAGAAATAAAGTACACTTTATTCAGGTAACTCACTGCAATATATCTGTCTAAGCATTCTATCAATTTGCTATTTTCTGTGCACAGATATTTTAACACTAACTTTCCCATTCTTTTTTTTTTTTTCCATGTGACCTTTTTTCCCAGTCCACCATCGCTTGCATTCACTAGTGAGAATTTAAAGTGAATTCTAATTTAACCCCTTAAGGACCAAACTTCTGGAATAAAAGGGAATCATGACATGTCACACATGTCATGTGTCCTTAAGGGGTTAAAGGACTACTATAGGCACCCAGACCACTTTAGCTCAATGAAGTGGTCTGGGTGCCAGGCCCCTTTAGTTTTAACCCTGCAGCTGTAAACATAGCAGAAACTGCTATGTTTACACTGAAGGTTAATCCAGCCTCTAGTGGCTGTCTCACTGACAGCCGCTAGAGGCCGCTTCCGCGATTCTCACCGTGAAAATCACAGTGAGAAGACGCTGACGTCCATAGGAAAGCATTAAGTAATGCTTTCCGATGGGCGGTTTGAATGCGCATTCGGCACTGACGTCGGCAGAAGGAGGAGAGTTAAGGTAAGTGGCACTGGAGAAAGGTAAGTGGCTGAAGGGGTTTTAACTCCTTTAGCCCAGCAGGAGGGGAGGACCTAAGGAATACATAGGGCCAGGAAAATGAGTTTGTTTTCCTGGCACTATAGTGGTCCTTTAAGGTTAAAGTAGCCAAACAGGAAGTTTAGCTGATTTAGAGATTATTCCAGTCTGTTTTTACCTTGAATTTGAAATTCACTTTGAATTCTCACATTAGTGAATTAGAATTTAAACTGGCCTTGCCAGATACACGTTACTGCAATCAAAACAGAACTGTCATTTCTCTGGAATATACACAACTGAATAAAACAATGAAAATCACCTATGGCTTGTGTATATTTTTTTTATGAGATGCGTCATTTTCGTTTAAATTTATATTAAAAATTTAATTAATTATCAGTCATTTTGAACTTTACCTAGTATAATGGCGCCAGTCTTGTTCCATACAGTGTCATATGTTGCACACACTTAGAACAGCATGGCGCCACAATGGCCCCTTTTACAGAACTTGATTGTTGCATGATCATTCTACAAAATGCAAAATGATGCGGTACTGTCTGGTCTCACCTTTGGCGTAATTTCTGTGACATTTGTTATAAAACACCTGAAAGATTAATGCTTCATTATTTACAGGTTTATTTAAAAGTGAGAATTTAGAGTGAATTATAAATTTAACTTAAAATAGTTTTTCTTCAGTTCAGCTATTTTGACCTTAAATTTGAAATTCACTTTGAATTTATCTTGGATTCCCACTTTAATGAATAACCCCATTAGTTGTTACTAGGCTCCCTAAGTAAGTTATTCGGAACTCCAGCTGTTTTGAGATCTTACCCAATTACCACCTCATCCCCTTTACATTTTACCAGTAGTTGTAACTCTCCGTAAACTTCCTTTGTCCATCACATCCAAATTCCCCCATGCTACCCTCTTTCTCAATTCCCACTTTATCCTTTAGCATAGCTTTAAACTCACAGGCTACCTATCTAAGCACTTTGTATAAAAGAACTGCAATAGCTAGAGAACTCTGTACCTTTTTTATTGGTGAACCTTTGCTGCCAGCCCTGACCTTCTGCTTCTTCTGACTACATTTTTGCCTTTTCTGCCCTACGTTATTGGACTTTTTCACCTTATGCTCTGCTCTTGGACTCTAGAACTATTCACTGCTAATACAAATTACATCATAATCTTATTCAAAACCAGCAAAACCCAGGACAAACATTGCCAGTAAAGAGGAGAAATGGAAACAATGTTTAAGGCATGCAGTGAATTCCTAAAATACTAAAACAATTGAATTTTTTCAAATTTTTCAAATTTTTGCAGTTTACAGTTGTTTATTTTCACACCAATCTGCATTCAATACTCTGCAATGACAAAGCAAAAATAACAAATGATTTTTGACACCATTGCAAATATTAGACAGAAAAAAACTCTGAAATATCACAATGAGATAAGTATTCAGTCCCTTAAATCATTAGTACTTAGTTAAAGGACCTTTGGCAGCAATTACAACCTCAAGCTTTTTTGGGTATAATGCTGCAAACGTTGCACACCTGGTATTTTCTGCCATTCATCTCTAGAAATCCTCTCAAGTTCTGTCAGGTTGGATGGGACCATTGGTGGACAGCCATTTTTTCTAGGTCTCTTCACAGGTGTTCGATTGGATTAAAATCCAGGCTTTGGCGGGTCACTCAAGAACATTCACACAATTCTCCCTAAGCCACTATTGCGTTGTCTTGGCTGTGTGCTTAGGGATAATGCCCTGTTAGAAGGTGAACCTTCAGCCCAATCTGAGGTCCTAAACGCTCTGTAACAACTTTTTATTAACAATATTTCTGCGTCATTTTGCTGTGTTTAGCCCTGACCAGTCTCCCAGTCCCTGCTGCTGAAATAACACCCCAAAGCATAATGTTACCTCCACAAAGTTTCACGGTCGGGGTGATATTGCGCAGGTGATGAGTGATGCCTGGTTTCCCCTAGACAATATACTTTGAGAATTGAGACAAACAGTACAATCTGTGTTTTATCAAGCAAAAGTAGTTTTTTCTCAGTCTGAGAGCAACTTAGGTACTTTTTTGTGTGCAAATTTCAAGCTGGTTTTCATGTGTCTTGCAGTTAGGAGAAGCTTCTGTCTGGCTATGCTGTCACAATGAAAATATCTTTGTAGCGTTGCAATAATAGTTATCCTTCTGCAAGTTTCTCTCGCCACACATTATCTCTGGAGCTCACCCAGGCCCTTCTCCCTCAATTGCTTATTTTGGCAGGGCAGCCAGCTCTAGGAAGATGTCAATGTGAAATGTCAATGTCCCCATCAAGAATAAGGGCCAGCACAAGTGTGAAATGCAAATTGTTAAACTAAGTTCTTATTTTTGATTCTGCCTGCTGGCACTTCACTCCTATGACTTTAACTTAAAGGAACTCTTTAGTCACCCAGACCACTGCATCTCCATGAAGAGGTTGGACACAGTGTCCCTGTCCTTTTTACCCTGCAATGTAAAACACTGCAGTTTTTGAGTCCAGCTCTGGTAACTGTCAGTATGACAGCCACTAGAGCTGTTATGTAACCGAGTAAAACCCAGTTACATAACGTGGAAGTCCCATAGGAAATCATTAATGTTTTTCTATGGGGAAGTTTGAATGTGAGAGCGCCACTTGCACATATCAATTAGGTCCCCAAAGCCTCCTCCTTACGTCGCAGGAGACAGAAAGGTAAGCAGCACAAAGAAAGCCTTGGTGCTGGAAAAAGGTGAGCAAATCTTTTTTTTTTTTTAACATTTAATTGCATCAGGACGGGAGGCCTAACTACCAGTAGCAACAGGGGCACTATAGTGTTAGGAATACAGAATTCAATAAACATAAAAACCAATAAACATTAAGTATCATATAATATAAGAAGACTTAGATTGCTGCTTCATGGCAGAGTGCTTTTGAACAAATGTATTTGTATCCCTAAAGTGTCCCTTATCAACTTAATCCAAAATTTATTAATTAGAAATATTTTTTTTTGTTCTAAATTATTCAAATTTCAATAAACAGCTGTAATACTCTTGAGATTTTTTACTCTATACTCTTCACTTCTTCCGCATAAAAATATCATGTATGTTTGTCTTCATATCATATGTTAATTAAATTTCTTATTTTAGTGAGGAGATCATGTTTATTGCACAGTGTAATATCACTGTTATTCACATTTTGGTGACAAAGGAAATTTCAGGGTTCCTGATCTACCAGAACAACACCGTGACGACCCGATGTGAGTTATAGACCCAGGCCACAGTTGCAATTAACTCCCACTGGAATTCTTCACTACTAACACATTAGCCTCTTCCTGGCATATCAGTATTAAGAGAGGGACAGAATTAAATGGACACACTAAGCACCATAACCACTGTGGGCAGCGGTAGTGGTTACGTAGCTATCAGGCTACTGACGTCTCCCAGTTCTATGACCAACTGTTTTTTAATCTTTTGACATAAATTAAGGTTACCCCGGAACTAGACCACTTGTCATTAGTGGCACTCAGAGTATTACTGGTATTCCACATCTTCCTCCCCATACATCCCACTGTATACACAAGAGGTTAACTGAGGTCCAGAGCTGCTCGAGAAAAACTCCTACTGTATCATCTTTATGTCCATGCAGCAGTTAGTAAGCAGGTATATATTGGGTATGGAAAATAACATTGCACAACCTTCGAATGCCATCTTAGAGGCAACTTCCCAAGTTTGGATGGTTACTCTAAATTTCACTATTGATCCCATATTTTCCAAATATAAAATATAACTCAGCTGATGCTGGGCCTCTTTGTGTGCACTGATACATGGTTTCTCTGTGTGTCACTAATACTAACACAGCAGCAGGAATGAGACTTGGCAGGGCAACTTCCTGTGAAATTCACACAGGAAAAATGTAAACACTTTGTGAAGATCAAATAAACAGGGGCCAGATTTAGGCTGCAGCTTCCTGAACTCTTTACACCTTTATCTAGAGTTAACATTATATCCTATTACTGAAAAATGCATAGTGCAGTGCTGCATCATTCTTGCATCTAAACTTTATCCAAAATTAGGTGCCCTGTACAGAAACAAAGCCTGCCTAAGCCCTACAGTAAAGGAAAAGATTGTACAGCAAATGCTGATGCCAATCATTGATTATGGGGATGTAGTATATGCGTCTGCATCGCAATCCCACATTAATAAACTCAACACATTGTATAACTCGTTCTGCCGATTTGTGCTACAATGTAATTACAGGACCCATCATTGTGACATGCTAAAGGAACTAAACTGGCTGTCGCTGGAATCCAGACGCACCCTTCATCTTTCCAGCCTTGTTTTTAAGAGCTTCTCTGGGAAACTCCCACCCTACCTGAACAAAATGCTTTCCTTAGCTGTTCCCACTTTCTATAAGCTCCGATCCAGTACAAGCACTTTACTTAGTCTACCTCAATACAAAAAGAAAGCGGCCCGATCCTCCTTCTCCTACAGAGCGCCGCAATTGTGGAACGACCTCCCGCACAATTTAAAATCTTCCCTAAGCCTAAAGTCATTTAAGAGATCCCTCTCTACATACCTCAAAACAGAATGCACGTGTCATGGTTGATTATATATTTCCTGCCAGTTCTATGTTAAATTTTGTATATATTGTGTATTAATATTGTTTTTGTATTTTGTTGTACCTAATGTAACAATGCAATGATTTGTGGACCCAGGACATACTTGAAAACGAGAGAAATCTCAATGTATCTTTCCTGGTAAAATATTTTATAAATAAATTCTAGGATAATCAACAGCATTAATTTCTTTCCTATGAGAAAGTTTCAATTATCATACTCTCATTGATTTTGTGTCCACCATTGTTTACCCTCGGCAACCATATACCATATCAAAGAACAGTCTGTATTTTAAGGTATTCCTGTCTGCCATACGTATGAGACTGAGAAGGTTTGATAATGTTTAAAGCAGATTTAATTGTAAATTCACCTTGTAAATTCCCACTGTAGTGGCTATGGGGCCAGAAGTGCCATGTTGTCCCCTCACCCCTTCCCCACCAGAGTAATTTGTCAAATTCTTTTAGAATGGTTTGATAACTTTATTGAGATTTTCTGGCCACCCTCAGTCTGACTTCTGGATTCTACTGCATGGCCATACAGGGTAACTCTCGTTGACTAAGGGCTCTCAGCCAACATTTGTGGCAATGTATCAGGTCATGCGTAGCTCTGGGGAGACATTTAACTTATTTTGCAGGAGAAGCCATATGAGGCACAGACACCATGGGACCCAGGAAAGTTGTCAAACCTTTCTTAAATGGTCTGCCAAATTACTCTGGGAGGGCGACAGGGTACTCCTGGCACCATAAACACTACAGTGTGGTATTTATTTATTGACTGCATCTATTAATATTACATTCAAACCTATGGGTAGTAGCATAAATTGTGTTACCCAATTAGTATTGATAAAGTGTATACCTGTATTTAACAGATTATTTTGCTGGTGGGAGACCAGAAGAGGTTTAAAACGGCTCTGTCTTTTTTGTTCCCTTTTACCAGATCTTAAAGGACCACTATAGTGCCAGGAAAACATACTTGTTTTCCTGGTATTATAGTGCCCTGAGGGTGCCCCCACCCTCAGGGTCCCCCTCCCGCCCGGCTCTGGAAAGGGGAAAAGGGGTAAAAACCTACCTTTTTCCAGCGCTGGGCGGGGAGCTCTCCAATCCTCCTCGGTTCCTCCCCGTCGGCTGAATGCGCACGCGCGGCAAGAGCTGCGTGCGCATTCAGCCGGTCGCATAGGAAAGCATTATCAATGCTTTCCTATGGACGCTTGCGTGCTCTCACTGTGATTTTCACAGTTAGAATCATGCAAGCGCCTCTAGCGGCTGTCAATGAGACAGCCACTAGAGGCTTTGGGGGAAGGATTAACCCATTTATAAACATAGCAGTTTCTCTGAAACTGCTATGTTTATAAAAAAATGGGTTAACCCTAGCTGGACCTGGCACCCAAACCACTTCATTAAGCTGAAGTGGTCTGGGTGCCTAGAGTGGTCCTTTAATATCTGAGAGCCTTCTCTTTTGTTCATGATTTGTGCAGGTTCCCTTCTGTATGATTGATTTTACTGAGGGGTTGTAGGTAAACTTCACTCCTAATTGGAACAGTACCTTGCTTTAAAGTAGCACTATCACCATTTGGGACTTTGCCAAATTTGCAAAATCCAGACCTAATTCAGCTCATTTTGTTGCTTGCATTACAAAATCCAGAAACTGTTAGTGGGCCCGTATGCAGCACGATGGTTTTGTCCTGTTTGGTATGGAACCATTTGGGCGTCAGTGGATAAACCTGAAAATTTTCAATGGCTACACAAAGGATATGGGCCATTATGATCACCTTGAACAAACCAGCCTCACTTCTTCTGTAACTCGTTCTACAATGTCCTAAAATAAATTCTCTAAGATGTCTTCATTAAATTGTACATAATGTCACGGGGACTTTATTACACAGTCATGCAACAAATGCGTTATTGCGGGCAACAGCCATGGTCCTGGTAATTATAAATTGCCTCTTGTAACAGATGTTGATTTACCAAAATAGCATTAGGATTCAGGAGCTAAATGCTCTAGAAATGTCAAGAATTCAATAGGCATTTATAGTGTGTACATCTTGATAATCCTTTGTACACACTAACTTTTACAAACCTAAACAATTCTACTACACATTACGTCCTCTCATTAGTTAAACAATTATACTTCACAATTGATCTTCTTGAATATGTCAAAGAAATAGACTGCTAAGTAGCAATAACAAAAATAAAGAATTAAGATAGCTGAAGGCAAGCTTAAAATCATTTTGAAGGAGAGCAGGAAATGACTGGCAATACCAAGCTGCCAAAATGTGAACAATGGACAGATCAAAAAAGAGAAACATACTAACATAGCAAGGCTAAAAAAAGAATGGCTCAAGCGTACACAAAAACCCAAGATTTATACAAAGTGCTGAAAGCATGACTTAGTGCAGGAATATGAGTGAGTCTTATTTTTAAAAAATGCATACCGTGCTATTCACCTATACCACATTAAAAACAGTGTCTGCACTCAAAGTGCCACCCTGATATTTTAACTTAATTTTTATTTTTTTTTGCAAACCTCTCCTTAATTCTTCATGATTATTTGTTTATTGAATGAACCTCATCACTTTTCAGGCTTAAATTACTATTAATTCAAAGTCACAAAAGAAGTAACCAAACTAGATTGTGCGACTATACATTATTTAAATACCTTACTCTAGAGGTCGCATTACAGTTAGTTCTCTGAAGGATTCTCCTTACACAGATCCTCATCCAGGCACACAATCCCTGTCCATGATCTAAAAATAAAAAAAAAACTGAAAATGCAAGACAAAAATAGAGCTTTTATAGAACTTTATTGAAAAATGAATGATTCCATTACTAAAACAATTTGTTGGCACACTGCTCAGGGAAAATTTACTAATCAATGGGTCAGAAGTTACTTTGGGTTTTATTAGCACCAGTGCAACCAAATTTAGTGATAATTAAAGAAATTTGGTGAGTTCTACAGAGCTGTAACTGCTCTGTATAAGTGTTGTGATCTTGAATACTGCGCCATGTTATCTTTACTATAATGACGTGCTTGACATTTTCAAAAAGGCCATTTTTCATCAAATTTAATATATATATATATATAGAATGAAAAATCACATATAAGACTTGTGCATTGGTTTCAAACAAATTTCAATCTACCTGAATTTTGGTCGATCGACAGGTCGTTTGAATTCCGTAACTCCGAATTGCTATATGACAAAAGAACAAAACAACAGAAAAGGGTAATAGACAAGCCAGTTTGTTTTGTGATTCAGAGTACCGCCAGTGGCACCAAAATAAAATAAAAATAATTGATAGTTAAGGGATAGTCACTAAATAAAGCAAATAAATAATGGAAATAATTCAAATAAATCATAATCCAATAACCCAGGGATCAGCCAAGTGGAATACTTACAATAAACAGCCAAGTGCCATTCCATTGGGACGGGATTTGGTTAACAGAATTGTAACCGGACTTGGCTTCAGTAAAAGGGAGAGAAAATTAGCCTATCTCTATGCTGCCAAATTATTAGTAGTGTTATTGGCATATAAATACTTCCAAATTATTCCGCCGCACTTTACAATATTATAAATAGGGAAAGTTAATAAATGTCACAATTACTAAATGTTACAGGAACAATAAGTTGGTGAGGACCCTGCTCGACAGCTCGGAATCTAGAGGATGTATGTATATATATATATATACACACACTTAATTACAGGGACGGAATTCAGACACACCAAAAGCCGCATGTATGAAATTTAGTCACCCCAATGAAACACTTTTTTAAGGCCGAATACATTTAATATAAAAGTTAAACTTGATGGAAATAAGTTCTTTTTTTTTTTTTTTATTCTTTATTTTATGCGTGCATAGTGTGAACAACCATGTTTGCACTGCCACAATAGCTGGTGCAAGCAAATATGTAGACATACGATATTATTTGTGTGGCACTAAAAAACATTGCACTTTTTTTTTTTTTTATAAGTAGAACAGGTAACATATTTAGAATAAAACAAGTTTATGCGTTTCGCCATGTTGATAGATTGAGTTAGGAATTGATTGCCTATATATGAGTTAACTCGTCAGAGTCATAGTATGTCAAACTAGGTTTTCGTAAGATAGGCATGGTATAGTGAGGCATTCTTAGGAAACGATACATTAGGTAAACTTATGTGTAGTAGTATGCTTAGAGAGACTGCCTGTCTATACAGTAGTTATTCATGTTGGGATAGGGCGTGAGTGGGCCCATGTAGTGGTGTTCAGTACCACCTGCTCGGCTAGTGCGTATTATAGTGTAGCATGGCTCCTATATAAAGTTGCCAAAGGGGCATAGTGACTACAACAGTGAAATTATGGCAACTTGGGGCCTGGCTCATTATGTGGGCGTTTTGGTCGCTGGCCGCCTGTGCTGTTAGCAAAGTGATATTGGTGTCATGCAATACGAGTGAGGGATAATAGTAAAATATAGACATAATGGGGGTGAAGTGCTAGGGAGAGCAAAGAGTCAAAGTCTGCCTGAGTGAAGTGATTTGGGATTGAGAAAAGTTCTCCTTGGGTGAAGTTCTTTTTTTAACCTATAACTATGTGCCAATTTTAAGCAAATTCTCCTGGATTACACAAGTCTATCAGACATTTAGTGATAAACATTACGCCTTTTTTTTTTTTTTTTTTTAAATATATAGGGCAGAGTACCAAGAAAGCAGGGCCTCAATCAGTGATCTCCACAGACGCTCAAACATAAAGTTCCCACATTATGAAGCAGAAGCAGTGTGAAAAACGCGGCTTTTCAAGCATTTTTTTCATAAACAAAGAAGCATTTTTGATAAGTAACTTTTCAACATTCCAGCCGTTCAGCCAGTTCTAACTGCCTCTGTTTGTGCATTCAGTGTGAAGGCAGCGTATTTGGGGCCTAGCTCAAAGAAATACTGAGCCTGTTGTATTAGCTGAGCTGTTAAAACCAACTTAAAACCACAGAATGTAAAGTCATTTTTATTCCCAATAAAGGCAGAGATTTCTTGGAATAAATTTGAGATTGTGTATCTATACTGAAACACTGAAAAAAACATCACACTTTTATAATACAAAAAATAACATTTATGTCATGAGCTCACGACCTAAATGTTGCACTTTTTATTTTTATTGTATACGTAATTTGTTATATTTTCTGCATAAGTCCAGTACTTGCTGTGCAGGACTCTATACAATTCCCTCCTACAAAGAGGTATATCATTCCACTTCCCTATGTCTCTTTACCCTCCAGATCACAGAACACACCATTCTATCTCAGGGGATTCCGGTGCTTCTAGAATTGTTGCATTTCCACTATAGCACCAGAGCATATAATGAAGTGCACCTACTATATACTTAATTATTACACATCTGTAAATAAATTGCTGTGGTATTACTGGTAACAATAATTAGAGGTTCTTTTGGTATTGGTAATTATTACACAATGGAGGCACAGCCAGAGATCCATTCATCCTGCACCCTGGATACACTTGATGACAGTCCAACGATGGATGGCCACCTCACATCCCTACTTGCTGAGGAATTAGATACTCCGCAACCACCAAGTGTGATATTCTCACACTGATGTATAATATCTGCACCTTCTTCAATGCAGATTTAGCAGTTGTGAGAAACGAGATCTGTAACATCGTATACAGTAAAGATGGAAGACGAAGATGTTGCCACCATGAGCTAGTGTCAGGCCGGGACTGACCTGAAGATGACACCGTCACAGGGTTTATATGGTGTTTGGAGATTAAACTGGACGCCTTTGAGAACACTTGGAGGAAAAAATGTTTGTTTGTTTTTTACGAAAAAACAGTTTTAAATATGGCGTGACAAGACTCTCTTTCAAGTCTTACTAGCTTTCTTTTCTAAAACACCTTTGTAGGTGTACATTAGTCTGGTAACTATTGTTCCAGCTAATTAGTAGGACCCTACTAGTTTCTTGTATTAAATACTTATAGGTCCTTCACGTACCTTATGCTTCAGACATTCAGTAGACTAGAGTGTAAAGAAATCACATATAGGACTACGGTTACTTTTAATTGATTCTGGAAGAACTGGTGCTAGCTGTTCTGTTTTAATGGGCTTGGATATCATTAGTTGTACATTGCAGGGTTGTACATTGCAGGCTTGTTATGTGACTGTTTTATCACATTATGAGGTACTTGTTTATTGTCCAATAAAACAAAGTGGGCAGATGTCCCAACAATATACCACTCACGTACCCTCTGAGAATGGCTGTGCTGGGTCCAGGGGCAGGAGGTAAGTATAAAACAGCTCTCACAGCAATCAAATATATAATTTATATATATAATTTATCTTAAAGCTGTTATACACATATTTGACAAGTAAAAAACAGATATTAGTGCATAAGCCAACGGCACTCACGCACCGGTTAACTCCGAAAACCGTGATATATAAAGCACAAAACAGCACAAAAGAGTGTGGTGCACCGTTACAGACAAATATATAGTGTGTGGTAACACCAAAATAGAGACCGTAGAATAAAATTATACATATGTTAAGATATTCTTCTTTATCAGAGTGTAAATACTGCAATCCAGATAAAGATAAAATCTTCTTGATATCGACTGGTTTCGTCAGTGAGACTTTGTCAAACTGACGGTCTGCTTTACCTTGACAAAGTCTCCCTGACGAAACCGGTAGGTACAAAAGCGTTTCCAGTGGTATCCTGCAGCCTGGTTTTATTATAATTTGAGGAGAACCAACACCCTGCTGTCTTTTGATGACACTACATCTACCAGGGAGGACTCCAAACGGGATTTATGCTGAGGAACCACTGCTGTATATGGTAGAAGGGTCTTTGGACCTTCTGATGTGCCTTTTTGAACTTTATGTTTGTGAGTGGAATATTACCCCCCCCTTTTTTTTTTTTTACTATATTTGTGTGTGATTTTACATACACTATGTTGTTTTTCTATGTATTTTTATTCAAGTGATTAAATATCAAGAATGTATTATCTTTATCTGGATTGCTGTATTTACACTCTGATAAAGAGGAATATTTTAACGTATGTATTATTTTATTCTATGGTCTCTATTTTGGTGTTACCACACACTATAGATTCGTCTGTAACGGTGCACCACACTCTTTTGTGCTTTTTCGTTCTTTATACACATATTTAAGTCTGCTATGACTGGTTCATATTTAACCCCTTAAGGACACACGACATGTGTGACATGTCATGATTCCCTTTTATTTTAGAAGTTTTTTTTCCTTTTTAATAACTATGTAGATAGGCCCTCAATAGAAACATGCATGTATTTATTGCTAAATCATTTTCAATGAGAATATATCTAAAAACAGCTTGCAAAATATGTAGATCCGCTGTCTGCAGTTTTTGCAAGCCCTCATTGGTTTCCTCAGGCCAGACTGAGTCTGAAAGGACCATATAGGTGCTTCACATTGAGAAGACTCTGATTTTGAGCTGGAAGCACGAACAATCGGCTATATGACCAAGTCCTCCATGCTGAAAGTCTGTGTGTCCATGGACAGGGACAAAGTATTTTTGTTTGTTGTTCGCTGACAGGCACGCTTTTGCTTGGGGAAGGCAGGTGTTCTCTAGTCTTATCATAGTACACAAGAGTAACAAAACTACATCATCTATCTAGAGCTAGCAAAAAGAAGAAAATCTCTGACCTTCATCTATTTTCCAGAGACATATAGACTTTGAGTGGATAAAAGTACACTAGCTAATCTTATCTATAAGCACATATTATACTTTCACTTTGTTTCCTGGTAAGACCATTAGATCATAAAACCCAAGGCTTCTCACACTTTGACTGTATTGATCTTTGTCACCATCGTTTAAAACAAATCTGTTTAAACTACTAGGATTGTTAATGTAAGTGTGAGTTGACAGGATTCCACGTGATATTCAAATAGGTCAAGATGGTGAATATCAAAACAAAGCTGTTATGTTTATTCCATCTAGGTTAAAGTTTAAAATTCACTTTCAATTACCAACAAGTTTCACTTTGGTGAATGACCCAGTAAAAATTGCATTAGCGATGAGTCTTCGTCACCTCTTGTTCTTGTTTGCCATTTTCAATAGCTCATTGTAGAACACTGGAGAATCCAAAAAAAAAAAATTTTTTTTAGAAACTTACAATTATGCCACAAAAAGGGAAAAAAATCCTTCTAAACTCCATAATGGAAATTTCATCTAGAGTCAACAACCTTTTTACATACACATTAATTGATTTTAAAAATATCTATAGTGTCTGATAAAACAACCTTCTTAAGGAACATTATAGGGTCAGGAACCCAAATGTGTATTCCTGGCCCTATTGTGTTAAAACCACCATCTAGCCCCCCCTGCCCTCCCCTCGCCTCCCTAAACATAGTAAACGCTTACTTGTATTCAACTCTGTAGCTGCTGCCTCTATCTGCTGACATCATCAGAAGTGGTGGTCTGAGCCAATCACAATGCTTCCCCATAGGATTGGCTGAGACTGTCAAGGAGGAAGATCGGGGCAGAGCCAGCACAAGTCAAACACAGCCCTGGCCAATCAGCCTCGCCTTATAAAGATGACTTGAATCAATGTATTTCTATGAGAAAAGGTCAGTGTCTGCATGCAGAGGGTGGAGACACTAAATGGCAGTGCTGCTAACTCTGCAGCACTGCCCAAGGGAGCAGCTCTAGCAGCCATCTAAGGAGTGGCCAGTGGATTTATCCCTAGGCTGTAATGTAAACACTGCATTTTCTCTGAAAAGACAGTGTTTACAGCAGAAAAGCCTGAAGGGAATGATTCTCTTCACCAGAACAAATACAATAAGCTGTAGTTGTTATGGTGACTATAGTGTCCCTTTAATATTGTGGCTGATCAGTGTAGTTCCTTCCAGTCAATTTGTTGTAGAGATGTTGTATTCTGCTGAAATTAACCTTTTTAGAATTAACTGTTTTTGCAAAACACATATTTGTTTGTTTTTTAGTTCATCTCAAATGATACCATATTATGGTCACTATTTCCCAAGTGCTCCCTAACTTGAATGTTTGAAAATAGATCAATATTATTAGTTATTATAAAATCCAGACAATCATCTATTCTAGCTGGTGCTTCTACTACTTGAGACACGAAAGTGTAATTTATCAGATCTGTAACATATTTCTTCTATTAATGTATGCCTTGTTGTCTTCTAAGCATATTTTGGCCCATAACCACCCGACCATCGATGAGACAGCAAACTGCCCAGTTGAGGTGATCAGAGCGGAAGATTTAAATGATGATGCTTTATAAATAAAATGCCAATTTTGCACAAAGCCAACCACCACAATTTCTCCTACCATTGGCTTGACTTAAAAAATAAAAATGTTTCACACTTTGAACCCAACAAATTTCAAAGTATGCTGTTCGAATGCATTGCCTGACCGACCCCTGCCTATGCAGGGTAAATGCTGAATGACACTCTTTTATACCTCCAGGTTATTACATTCCTCTGGTTTTAATTTTACAGATGCACTTATATGGTGTTTCATATGCCCTTAAACAGACCTGCAAAAAAAACCTATGGGACCTGAAATATTGTTACAATTATACAGCTGTATTCTTCATGAACTTCCTCTAATGTATAACATATGACTCATTATGAATACTTATCTCAGGTAGGTTGTCTCTGGCAGTCGATAGTTTAGGATGACGTTACACTTACTGTCACCAGCTGATTACACCCATAATTTATTTATATTTGGGTTACACCCTGACATTACAACTTCATGTATCTCCTAAATGTGCATTAATCCTCTTTTTATGTGTTACTATTATTTTTTGTTATTACACAAGCTAATGCATATAAATTATATGCATTAAATAAGCACACCTCCCAACTTTTCAGACGGGCACTTTCATTTTAGCAAGTGTGAGTCGGCCAGGGGTTGGGTTGGTCTGAGAAATTTTAGGTGACTTACTAATAACAATGAATACAACTAAAATGTATCTTCTTTACAAAGACGGATAAACACATCTATTGTAATTTAAAAATGCGTTACTGTGAGTATTATTGCTCTGAAACTCTTTTACACATTCTAACAATATAGGGTTCCTAGAATAGAGGGACATTAGGAAAGAAAAGGGGGGAAATAGATATGGGCCAACAAAAGGGGCTGTCCCTCCTAAATAGGGACAGATGGGAGACATGGAAAAGGATATATAAAGTCCAAATATATTATAATGCATATAATATAATACGGACAAAAAGTACTAAGCCACAATGCGCAGTCAAGTGGCTTTTAAACTCCTTTTCAAATCAAACTCAACTAGAAAGCAAGTGGTGCTTAACAAAAATGGTATGGAGACTGGGTGGATGCCTCAGAATACAAAAACAGATTGCTTTTTCTAGAAAATAAAGGTTAAATACTAACCTTGAAGCTCAAGGGAACACTATAATGTTAAAAAGAAAAAAACATTATTTTCAAAGCTTCTTTAAATTTTTTGGGCCCCAGTTAAAGTAAAATAAAGCCTTTAAATGCATGTTTTTTTGTTTCATGGGTGCAGCAGTATCATTTCTAATATCATCTTCACAGTGCAGTTAAGGAACCAAAGCATTATTAACTTCACTGTGATATCTACTTAGAGGGCTTCTCTAAGAGAAGCATTTGATTGGACCATGGAGAGAAAGTGGAGTGATGCGAGGTAAAAGATGTGTACTGGATTCTTCTAGATACCAAATATATGGCCCCATGGGACTTCAGACGCTTTAATCAATCCAATGAGATTAAATGATTATAGTGCCTAGAGTGTCCCTTTAATCTCTCTCCCTTATAAATCTGTCAGCTGGTATGGGAGGCATGCTAGTTGTTCATTGCTGGCTTTAAAATACTACCTGCATAGTATCTATGTCAGGTAAGAGTTGGTTGCTGACATCAGATTTCTATAATCATGGTAAAGCTTTAACCTCCTAAGGTCGGAGAAAATTGTACAGATTTTGAACCAAAACTAAATCTGGAATTTGAGCTTTATGTCTGTTCAACCATAATTTACCTCTTTCATAGCCTTATTATATATAATTTTGTTCAGGAGAAATAGGGCTTTCGTTTCACAGAAGATTTTTATATATGAAACACTATTTAATATGAATTAAATCATAAAGTGTGAGAAATTAAGAAATGTTGGGCAGTGTTATGCCATGTAGTGTGGTCTAGATATGTGCCGTCCTAATCAGCCCTCGCGTGTGCAGGTCGTGTGCCTTTGAGGACAGTGTGAGGCATTACAAGCGGTAAGCAAAACACAAAATTAAACAAATGAGTAATACAAACTAAAACAGAGCTTGACTTGTTGGGGTGTCTCATATGAAAGTTCCCTCATGGTTCCGCTGGCTGTGAGCTCGTAGCCCTTGGGACAAAGGGTGTTATTGATGCGGGGCCCCAAGATTCCACCGGTGTTCTTAAGGTTGAGGGTGCGTTCGGGTTTAGCAGTCCCAATGCTCTTAAAAAAGTTGGGGCTTCTTCCATGGAGGATAGAACATGCAAAGTTCCATCTTGAGACACAGCTAATGAGCCATTCACTCCTCATCGGTATGCAATTTTTGCTGCCCTCAGCTGGGTCGTGACTGGTCCAAAGGATTTGCTTAGAAGGAGGATGGCCCTCGTAAAGTCCCGGTAGAAGGTGATTGTCTTCTTTTAATGCAGATATAATTTAGAGTTTGTCCGTTAGGGTGATGCATCTGAGAATTACGTCTCGCTCCAAAGCAGTCTCGAGAGACGGTAGACACTGTCGATGGTTATTTTCTTGGCCACTGTATGAGGCAGAATAGTAGCCAGCATTCTCATGATGTTATCCACGGTATGTCAAGCGATTTTGTACTACAATCATGTCTTCCTCAGTCACTCTAAACCTCCTGCACCTCAGTTTTTAGAAGTGTGAAGTCTGTCACCTTTAGTTTGAGGATGTCTGCTAAAAGGAGTTTTAAGCCCCTTTTGGTGGTTGGTGCTGAGTCGTCCGATAGCTCATGTGGCTCAGCCTGAGAGACTAGTGAGTGCTGTGAGCCCTCCGGCCTGGACATGCAGATCTTCCGCGGGAGTGGGTCTGGGTTGAGCGGGCCTTTGCAGCATGGCCCCCATATCCCTTCCCTCCACCTGGGTTTGTGGTTTTTGAGAGTGCCGACCCATGCCTGGCTTATGTGCTGGTAATGCAGTTGGTGTTGGGGTGTGTGGGATCTCGGCACTATTTGTGGCAATGCCTCCCAGGAGTTCTTCCAGGCCTTGAAGCGTGTGGGAGGCCCCAGGTCTGTGCTTCCGTCGGGATGGCTTTGGAACCAAAAAGAAAGGCATCTAGCAATGCTGTGTGCCCCTCTGAACCTGGCTATGTAAGTGTGGTGGCTGGATTGTGCTGAGGTTCGCAGATATCAGCGAGATTAGAGGAAAGATTGAGGAGCCGTTGGAAATGGCGTCCGGTCAGGACTGTTGACAAGCTCCGCCCCATAATGTTAGTTTTAACTGCAATAAAACACATATTCGTGAACACTAATGTCTCAACAGTACAACAGTAAGCCACATGTATAGGTTTTCTGGGGTTTTGGAAAGTTAGAGTCAAATATAGGGCTTACAAATTAAATTTTCTGTACTTTCTGATTAGATTGTTAAGCTGGTCCCTCAATATATAATTATTGGATCGGCTGGATTGGCTGCAGGGGGACTGCCTCGGTTGTCATGCAGCCCCTCCCCACCCCTTGATCAGATCCGGCAAGGAGGGCAAGTATTCTGGCTACAGAGAAGGCCCGATAGTTATAGCATGCTATGCTGCCCTAATGGCGTTAAAGCCCTCCTTTTGTAGGATAGCATAGCGCCCTCTAACGTTGGGAAAGGGTTAAACAGAAAAGATAGAAGTTGTGGAGCTACTGGTCCATTTTTAATCTGTAAATATACAGCAGCACAGTCTAAATGTTTAATTTGACTCCTTACAACTACAGGTTACAGTTGTGAGAAAATTACAGAAGTCAGAATTCAAAGTAAAGTTCAAATTTAAGTTGCTAACAGATTTTTTGTTTTCCAGCTTGGCTGAATTGACCATAAAATTTTAAATAACTTTGAATTCTCACATTTATGAATAACCCTGTTTCTTTCAAAAGGTGGACAAAAAGAATTAAAAAAAAAAAAAGAAAGAAGACGAAAAATTATTTCATGGCTGGAAGGCAGACGCTTTGTAATGTTTCCACTGTACAGTGGAAGCAAAATAACATCTGCATGAAAACAGACATAGAAACATAGAAACATAGAATGTGACGGCAGATAAGAACCATTCGGCCCATCTAGTCTGCCCAAAGACTGATAATCAATCAATAGTCAGTTCCATCAATAACAGCATGAACCAACTATATTCATGATGTGCTGAACGGTTCGCCGAACGGTTCGCCATGGACTCATCATTGAGTAAACGTTGACCCTGTACCTCACAGTCAGCAGACACATTCCAGCTAATCAGCAGCAGACCCTCCCTCCCAGACCCTCCCACCTCCTGGACAGCATCCATTTTACATTCTTTGTGGAGCTGCATTCTTAGTGAGCTGTCCAGGAGGTGGGAGGATGTGGGAGGGAGGGTCTGCTGTTGATTGGCTGGAATGTGTCTGCTGACTGTGAGGTACAGGGTCAAAGTTTACTCAATGATGAGTCCGTGGTGAACCGTTCGTGGCGAACCGTTCGCAAACCGTTCGTCGAACGGTTCAGGACATCACTATTCTCTAAATGTTTGCCTATATAAAATAAGTATTTTATAGATTTGCATACAATAATGGTATTTGTATTTTGACCCTTTCACAGTCAACGTTTATGGAGCTAGTCACGATTTGGTTATTTAGGTCTAAAATAGCCAGGTTACTCTCTTTTTATGATTATTAGTATTAATATAGCGCCAAATTATTCCTCAGAGTTTTAAAATTAAAGGACCACTATAGGGCCAGGAACACAAACATGTATTCCTGACCCTATAGTGCTAAAACCACTATTTAGCCCCCTGACCCCCTCTTGTCTCCCTGAGTATAGTAAAATATTACTTGTATTAAAGTCTGAAGCTCCTGGCTCTGCCCCTGTTTGCCTGGGAACTGCCTCTATCTGCTGACATCATCAGAAGTGCTGGTCTGAGCCAATAACAGAGGCAGATCAGGTGCAGAGCCCTGGCCAATCAGCATCGCCTCATAGAGATTACTTGAATCAATGTATTTCTATGAGAAAAGGTCAGTGTCTGCATGCAGAGGGTGGGGACACTAAATGGCAGTGCTGCTTACTCTGCAGCACTGCCCATGGAAGAAGCTTTAGCAGTCATCTGAGGAGTGGCCAGTGAAGTTATCACTAGGCTGAATGTAAACACTGCATTTTCTCTGAAAAGACAGTGTTTACTGCAAAGAGCCTGAAGGGAATGAGTCTACTCACCAGAACAAATTCAATAAGCTGTAGTTGTTCTGGTGACCATAGTGTCCCTTTAAAGAAAGGCTAAAACAAGTTTACAATCTACGTTAGGCGGATATATATTGTTAGGTATCTCGCCAAGGACAGTATGCGAAGTTGGTCTGACTGTCATTCAAACTTTAGTTTCCCAGTTCTAAAGCAGACATATTACCACTGCTCTAACCACGACAACCACCTCTGCTTTTAGCTTGAAATGCTGCAGATATGGAATAACCTGCACTTTTGGGCCCTGCCTAATGTGAATTCTGTGCAATAAGTATGTGTGTAACACACTAGTGAGTAATAAGCTTTTCGCTTGCAGTCAGCATGCCTTTCCCTGCACTTAGAGAGCACACATGTGCTCTGAGCCAGTGAAATGATCCAGCCAAATGCATTTCTATGAGAATCATTTGACTGGATCACAAGAGAGCCCCGGTGAGGAACTTAGCCCGGCGCTGGATTCCAGGTATGTTAAGAGCTTTTTTTCATGTTTATAGGGGGCACCCAATGAATAATGCCCAATATTTTTTATTTTTTTTTAGAATTGACCATTTTTTATTTTGATAAAAATAGACATTGGAAGGGGTACAGAAAAAAGAAAAAGGGGAGGGAAGGGTAGGGGAAATGGGTTTACAATGCATTTTGTTTAACAATTTCTAGACATTGTCATGTGAGAAAAAAACAGCTTAAATCGTTTCCCTGAGCATGGCTTGCATAATCACATTGAAGGCTTTTTCAGGTTGTGAATACATTGTCTCCCATGTAATTAAACACAGTGTAACAGACATACATTAACATAAACTTATTTACAACGGATGGCAATTACTATGATTGTGGCTGTTGTGAGCACCTGTTGCTCAGGGGGCTTCACTCTGGGGACGTTGACTCGGTGGCTGGGTATATTTCTGTTGGCTGTGTAGTGTGTGGGGTATGTAGGGTGGGCTGTCCCCGGTCAGGGGGAGGTTGAAGTCTGTATCTCTGCCACATATCATACATGCGTGTAATTGAGTTCCCTGTGTTCATGTGGGATGTTGCAAATCGTTTGTACGCTACATTTGTGGTAATCAGGTCTATCAGCTCTTCCCCCGTTGGGGTCGAGTCAGACCTCCAGTGTCTGGCAATTAACGTTTGCGCTGCTATCACTATTAGAAATATTAGTTTTCGGGAGTGCTTTGGAAGGTTAAGTGGAGCTATGTGCAGTAAGTAGGCCTCTGCTGTTAAGGGCACCTGAGACTTTGTGCTGTGGTTGACCATCTCCCCCACCATTTTCGAGTAAGGTTGGATAAGTGGACAAGTCCACCATATGTGAAACGTGTCTCCGGGAACACCATGGCATCTCCAGCATTTGTTACTAGTAGAGTGATACATTTTAGAAAGCTTGTTTGGTGATGCCCAGTAGTTTTTAAGGGCCACAGTAGCCCTTTAACTCCTTCGAGATGTGAAGATGTGCTATGCCGTCCTACAAAAGGAGGGCTTTCATAACGTCAGGTCGGCATAGCACACGCTAACGATCTGGCCCTACCTCCGGCAGCAATACTTAAAGGACCACTATAGTGCCAGGAAAACATACTCGTTTTCCTGGCACTATAGTGCCCTGAGGGTGCCCCCACCCTCAGGGTCCCCCTCCTGCCCGGCTCTGGAAAATGGTTTAAACTTACCTTTTTCCAGCGCTGGGCGGGGAGCTCTCCTCCTTCTCTCCTCCTCCGTTCCACCCCATCGGCTGAATGCGCACGCGCGGCAAGAGCTGCGCGCGCATTCAGCCGGTCACATAGGAAAGCATTCATAATGCTTTCCTATGGATGCTGGCGTGCTCTCACTGTGAAAATCACAGTGAGAAGCACGCAAGCGCCTCTAGTGGCTGTCAATGAGACAGCCACTAGAGGATTAGGGGGAAGGCTTAACCCATTAATAAACATAGCAGTTTCTCTGAAACTGCTATGTTTATTAAAAAATGGGTTAACCCTAGCTGGACCAGGCACCCAGACCACTTCATTAAGCTGAAGTGGTCTGGGTGCTTAGAGTGGTCCTTTAAATTCCACTGCAATCGCAAAACATGCCTGACAACTCAGGCAGCCAATCCATGTCATGAGATTGCGGTGTCACTGCAATCACAAACAAATAATGTAGTCTGCAAGCTTTGAAATTGCTGTTTAGTAGATGAGCGAATGCACTGGATCTTGTGAATTGTTTGAATTGGCCACAGCAGCACCCCAATGCATGTTCAGGTGAGTGCAGCCCCCTGGTTTCATGTATATATATTTGTGAGTATAGGTCAACTCCTTGGTTTTGCACACCTCCCTGTCACAGGTGCCTCATTCCATATACCAGGGGTTCTCAACGTTAGTCCTAAGGACCCCCTACCAGTCCATGGTTTAGGGATTACCTGGGCGTGTCTAAGGTGTTTAGAAAAAGAAAAGAAAAACACCTTAGAGTCTAAGGTGTTTTTTTCCCTTTTTCTAAACACCTGAGACACACCCAGGTAATCCCCAAATCCTGGACTGGTAGGGGGTCCTGAGGACTGGGTTGAGAACCCCTGCCATATACTGTAACTAAACCCCATTATTTATGTCTAGATTAGGTGTTTAATCCCCCACACCCAAAAAAAAAGATTAAAATCTGTGAGCTTTGATGATGCTGTTTAGTGAATGAGTCAGTGCGCTGGATCTTGTGTATTGCATTGATATAGATATATATATATATATATATATAAATATATATAGTGGCAGTGTGAAGGAACACTGCTATATTAGCCCCAGAATGGCACTTTTAGTGTTCCCTGACTAGAGGGGGTTAAAAATCAGGTTGCTCTTGTAGATCAATTAGGGAGCTGCACAAACCCTATGCAGAGGGAAATCAGTCTCTCCTGTGAAGAGCTGGGGTGGAGACAGAGAGACTGAGTCAAAGAGACTGCTGAAACTGTGTGGAAAGTAAAGGTATTTTGCAAGCCTTTTATTTTGTTATTTGTTAAACTACTAGAGTCAGCTTAGCTGCCCAGTGTAGTATAGAAAGGGTACTCTATGTTAGTTAGTCTCGAGTAGGATTTAATTTTTGTTCAATGTTTTGCTGTGGCTAAATTAAGGCCGGCTTGCTAAATAAAGCTTTCCTCATATTGGAAGAAAAAACTGTTTCTGTTATTTATGAACAAAGACCCAGCCAGCCTGCTACAAGTGGTGTCAGGTGTAGGATACTTGTGTACTGAAAACCTTACCATCACAAGGAGGAAATATAAAATCATAGAGAGTGAAAGTGTTATTGCTGCAATGGAGGAGGTATTAAAAGTCTTATCACAATCCACTGTTGTGCAGCAAGAAACCAACCAAACCCTGCAAGAAAGCAACCGCTTGCATCAGCACAGCTTACTGCAGTGATAGAGGGACAACATGCTGACCACTGTATACTTAGAGAGATAGTACACAGTCTCTCAAAACCTGACAAAGAAGAGTACAGCTGTGTCTCTAAATCTCTCCAGGCAAACCAGTATAGACTCCCCATGATGATGTGGAAGCTTACCTCCTTCTTTTGAGAGGACTGAGCAAGGGAACGTTGGCCCAAGTAAAAATAGACTGGTATCCTTGCACCCTTCCTTCTGGGAGAGGCCCCAAAAGTACATACTGATCTGGGGGAAGAGGCTGCTGACGACTATGATTGTCTCAAGGCTGAGATTCTAGCCAGAATTGGTGTGTCACCTGCAGTCAGGGCCCAAAGATAATACAGTTGGACATATTGTTGTAGAATTATAGAATTCTTGAAATTATCTAAGCTAATGCTTTGTCAGGAGGAAATGTGCTGAATAATAAAATGTGTATTTACTAAAAGAACCTTGACGCTAACAATACTAACTACTCAAAATGGCTGCCAAAGCACCCCTCCCATCGAGTGAACACCTCGTGCTAACAAGATGGCGCCTACATCTTGTGTCCACTCCCGTGTCAAGGATGACATCACCTCTTGATAGGAGGGTATCTAACTAACCACTTAACACCTGGACCAATCAATAGTGTCTATTTGCTGTTATCTTGGATTCTTCAGTGATGTAATAATGCCTTTAAAAGGGTCTGCGCACCCATTTTCTGTCAGAAGCCATTAAACTTCTCCGAAGTTCTTTCATTAACCTGAACTCTGTGTCTCAGTGTGAATTTACTTCTGCGTGCACACAACTTTATTATCTTTAATTTGGACAGGAACAGATAGTCATTCAAACTAATTGGTTTGCAGTAAATTATCTACAACAATATCAAGATCAAAAGGTCCAAGAACCAAGCTGTTTGACTTAATATAACTGACGAATAAATGGCTTACCCCAGAAAGCTCTACACCAGCACAGATAATTGAGAACCTGGTTCTGGACAAATTTCTGCGAGCTTTACCAGTTGGATTACTCCAGTGGGTGGGAAAGGTCCATCCTACCACCTATGACGAGATGGTGACCATAGTGGAATGCTACAGCTGTAACAGCACTAAAGGCTCAATCTCAGGCCAGAAATCAGAAGTTGAAGGTACCCAAAGACCTGGAGGCCGGATCAACCACCACAGTCTGGAAGTGGGACTTTGGGTCACGATGAACTCTGATATAGCTTTAAGGAATCCCAGACTCAGAAAGACCTGCAACATTGCTACGTTCCCATAATCTGCTTTGAGTGTGGGCAGCCTGGACATGTAAAGGCTTGTTGTGTCTGAGTGTCGATTGGTGCACATGGGTTTCGCCCCTTTCATCAGATTGAGGTGGCGAAACCCCTCTCCTCCCTGAGCGCTGATTGGAGCGATTTGTTTCACTCCCTTTTTCCGGATTGGCTTTTGCTTGGTTTAGGTGAAACGTTTGAATTCGCCTGACTAAACACTTTGGAGGAACGCTGTGGAACTAATTTCCGGGCATTTTTTTCTTATCACAGCAGCCCACTAAGAAAGGGGTGGGGCAGAGAGGGTGTGTTTCGTCATCACCAATGACAAACACGCGCCCTCCCAAAGTGAGCATGTTGGTTCAATGCTCTTCCAGGGCAGACCATGCGCAGAACTCTGCTAAAGCGCTCTAGCATGAGGAAAAAAAGCCCTGTATTTGTTCTGCACAGTGCAAGCAAATTTAATAACATGCTTGCACTGTGTTTCCTTGCAACTTGTCTCTGGTGTCTCTATAAATGGATACCAGGAGACAAAAGGAAAGAGTATTGTGCATATGTTTGGAGCCGGTTTGTGGGATTGCGTGTGTGTAGAGTGAGCTGATTGTGGTGTGGTATTGTGTAATAAGGTCAGTTTTAGTCGTATTGTGTTTTTGGTGTAATGTAATGCATATGTGGCTAGGGGCTGTAGAGAATGTGTGTGTATAGGGGATGTAGTAAGTGTGTGCATACAGGCTATAGTGTGTGTGTGTGAGTGTGTGTGTGTGTGTGTGTGTGTATATAGGTGATGTAGTGTTTGTAGAGGTTGTAGAGAGTGTGTGTTTAGGGGTGTAGTATGTGTTTGTTTACAATGAATCTAGTGTGTTTATAAGGGATCCAGAGTGTGTATTTTAGGAATGGTGTGTGTGTGTGTGTGTGTGTGTGTGTGTTTTTTGAAGGACCCAGAATGTGTGGGAGATCTAGTGAGTGTGTGTGTCTGTGTGTATAAAGGGATCTAGTGTGTGTGTGTGTGTGTGTGTGTATATGATCCAGAGTTGGATAAGGGATCTAGTGTGTGTCTGGAATGTAATGTGTTTAGGAGTGCAGTATGTGTGTGAGGGGTGCTATAATTAATTAATATATATATATATATATATATATATTGCGTGTATATGTGATAGATGTAGTGTGTATGTGAAGGGTGCAGTGTGTGTGATGGATGCTGTGTGTGAATATTAGAAGGGATTGTGTGTTTGGGGGGGTAAAAAAAAAAAAGTAGGCATTATATCCCCCCACTCCGGTCTTACCTTTAGCCTGGGGGGGGGGGACCGGCACAGTGGTATCTGGGAGGGGGATTCAGGAACTCTGACACCATCCCTGGTGGTCCAGTGGTGAGTGAACTCTAGCCTGTGGGCTAGAGTTCACTCTCGAGAGATCCGGTTGTTGACATGGCAACGCTCCAGATCTCGCGAGAGGAACCCGGGGGAGCTGCAAGATAGAGCTCCGCCTGGTCCTCTCCCTCCCCAGCTGGATGTCTATCACAAGTGGGCCAGTGAGGGAGATCTTTGATCTCCCCACCGGCCCATAAAGGCACACAGCGGGGCCGGCGCTTGGATAGTGCCGGCCCTGCATAGACAGACAGGGGATGTCATGTGACCTCCCCTGCTGGCCTCAGCCCATGGCCACCGCGGCCCACCGGGCATTTGCCCAGAGTGGCTGATGGCCAGTCCGGGCCTGGCTCAGCTATTTGCAGGGATCCGAGTTGGGACCGGGAGCTATCCAAGGACATATGTCTTATATGTGTGACTACAGGAACCAATGGAATATGGAAATGCTACTACCTACAAGATCTTTTGTGGATTTGGGTGTTTAGTGGGAGTTTCAGGAGAAACCAGTGTTTTTCATATACAGGTTTTCCTAAACTGAAGGTTGTAGAGGCTATTGTGGATTCAGGGAATGATATTACCTTAATTGCAGGGGGTCTGATAGAACCTGATCAATTGTTATTCAGGGAAAAAGTCGGAGTACGTTGTTTTCATGGTTCTACTGTGGAAAATGCTAAGACCATAGTTGACATATCATTGCAAGGTCAGTCCGTAAGGACTGAAGCTGCAGTAGTCCCAAAGTTACCCTACCCCTTGGTGTTGGGTCGTGATTTCCCTGACTTTAGAACCTTGATGCAGAAGCAGGTAACCCCCAAGCCATTGGAGTTGGCAAGTGACCGCCTCTGTGGTGTGGTGTTTATTTTATTTTTTTCCCCCCTATTTACTCACCCTGACTTCTTCTTTTTTAAAGAAAGTAAAATACGCAAGTCAAAAAGAGAAAGGAGAAACTAGAAAAACTACAATTTCTGGGGAAATTGTGTGAAGTGTTCTTGCCTCCACCAGTAGTCTACAACTGGAGTGGGCGGAGTAACTATTATCATTTACATAGCACATTTAATTGCAACGTTGTTGCACAGTTACATTAAACCATACATTTATAAAAACATTAGCAGGTGTTCAAAAGGCCCTGTCTATGACATCACTTGCTGCTGCAGCCTGACACAGGTCAGAGTATTTTGGCGGTTGCCATCTTCAAACGGTCGTATCTTAAAAACTATAACTCCTACAGTGAAGAGCTTTATGTTGTGAGAATCACAAGACCCAGACCTACATTTTGATGCATAGTATGTCTCTGAAGTATTAAAATTGAAGGCACAGTCGCAGTTTAGAAATTGCACTTCAAATTTGAGCTTTGTGGAGTGAAGTTTCAATGAATGTCAATGGACGGCGTTAGTTGCAAACAAATGATTATATTGTGAAAACTATCAGGACTATGGCTTAGCCGTTGACATGTTTAGTGGCAGCAGGGATAGCTGAACGTTTTGATATAAGATTTGTGTAGGTGGGCCTGAAAATAAGGGAGTGGTGGCAGTTTAGAAATCATGTCCTGATTTTTCAGCTTTTGCCAGCTCCCACTCTAGCTTTGCCATTCATTCCTATGGGACAAATTTCGCCACAAGAACGACGATATTCCGTGAACCATTCGGCGAAACGTTCCACAAAGTAATAGCAATCCGATCGGGAACAATCTGCACGTTTTGGTAAATTTTGGTCTATGTAGTGTAAAAACTGTGGGAGGAGTTAGGGTGGCAAATTTGGCTATAATAAGAATAAGAACTAGAAAAGCTACAACTTCTGGTGAAATTGTGTGAAGTGTTCTTGCCTCCACCAGTAGTCTACAACTGGAGTGGGCGGAGTAACTGTTATCATTTTATATAGCACATTTAATTGCAACGTTGTTGCACAGTTACATTAAACCATACATTTATAAAAAAACATTAGCAGGTGTTCAAAAGGCCCTGTCTATGACATCACTTGCTGCTGCAGCTTGACACAGGTCAGAGTATTTTGGCGGTTGCCATCTTCAAACGGTCGTATTTTAAAAACTATAGATCCTACAGCGAATAGCTTTATATTGTGAGAATCACAAGACCCAGACCTACATTTCGATGCATAGTATGTATCTGAAGTATTACAAATCAAGGCACAGTCGCAGTTTAGAAATTGCACTTCAAATTTGAGCTTTGCAGAGTGAAGTTTCAATGAAAGTCAATGGACGGCGTTAGTTGCAAACAAATGATTATATTGTGAAAACTATCAGGACTATGGCTTAGCCGTTGACATGTTTAGTGGCAGCAGGGATAGCTGAACGTTTTGATATAAGATCTGTGTAGGTGGGCCTGAAAATAAGGGAGTGGTGGCAGTTTAGAAATCATGTCCTGAGTTTTCAGCTTTTGGCAGCTCCCACTCTAGCTTTGCCATTCATTCCTATGGGACAAATTGCGCCACAAAAACGACGATATTCCGTGAACCATTCGGCGAAACGTTCCACAAAGTAATAGCAATCCGATCGGGAACAATCTGCACGTTTTGGTAAATTTTGGTCTATGTAGTGTAAAAACTGTGGGAGGAGCTAGGGTGGCAAATTTGGCTATGTAATAATAATAATAATAATAATAATAATAATAATAATATATATGAGATAACATATGGTCTTGCTATGCAAGAACACTTAATAATAATAATAATATATATGTGAGATAACATTAAGTGGTCTTGCTATGCAAGAACACTTAATAATATATATGTGAGATAACATTAAGTGGTCTTGCTATGCAAGAACACTTAATAATAATAATATATATGAGAGATAACATTAAGTGGTCTTGCTATGCAAGAACACTTAATAATATATATGTGAGATAACATTAAGTGGTCTTGCTATGCAAGAACACTTAATAATATATATGTGAGA
>OW240912.1:333562925-333631728 GCA_933207985.1 Pelobates cultripes | reverse complement strand
AAAATGAGATGCCAGGCACAATTGCTGACACCACACCCTCAGTAGAAAAAGATGTGGAACAGCAGACTGAATGTATGCGCAGTTGTTTGGATTTTGGAGACCTGATTTTACAACAGGCCTTTACAAGAGTTTTAGAGGTTATTGGTGAACTTGTAGTAGGAAATTCAAAAGATGTACATCCTCATTTCATTTTAAAGGATGATCTCTTATACAGAGTGATTAAAGAGGACAGGTATGAAATAGAACAGCCTGTGGTACCACGCCCCTTTATGAGACAGGTTTTGGATTTAGCTCACTCTCAGCTGTTTGGGGGACATTTAGGTGTAGACAAAACCCAGGAATGAATCTTGAGAAAGTATTTTTTTGGTTTGAGGAAATCAAAAGGTTCTGTGCTTCATGCCCAGAATGTCAGTTGATCTTTCCTAAACCCCACTTATACCCTTACCAGTAATTGAAACCCCCTTTGACAGAATTTAAATGGATCTAGTGGGTCCTTTAGAGAAAACCACCAAAGGTAATCAGTACATTCTGGTTGTAGTGGATTATGCCACACGCTATCCAGAGGTGATACACCTCTGCAATACTGCTTCCAAAACAATAGCTAAATTTATTACAAATATTTTCTAGAGTCGGTATACCCAAGGAAATCCTTACCGATCAGGATATCCCTTTTGTTTCACGTCTTATGAAGGAGCTATGCATGCTCCTTAAGATAAAATCGTTAAGAACTTCGGTATACCATCCCAAACTGATGGTCTGATGGAGAGGTTCAATAGGACCCTCAAAAATGTTACCCAAGGTTGTAAGCAGGGATGGATTTCTACGATCTACTGTTTGCTGTATGTGAGGTACCCCAAGCATCAGTGGGGTTTTCTCCCTTTGAACTGCTTTATGGGAGGCATCCAAGGGGCTTAGTAGCCATCGCTAAATAAGAGTGGGAAGAGCAAAAGGTACCAGGGAAAAACATTATTAACTATGTGGAACAAATGCAAAAGCGCATAAAACAGGTTGCTCATATAGTTAAGCAATATTTGGAGGAAGCCCAACAGAGGCAACAAATCCTATATAATAGACAAGCATCAGTAAGAACTGTGACAGAGCTCCATGTACCCTGGCTGGGTACAAGGTGGCACAGGGATTAATCCTTTCTCCCACCCCCCCACCAACTGGACAAGACACAGCTCTGGAGGTACAACTCTGACAATCCTTTATTGGTACACACAGCCTTTATGCACAGACCGATGCAGGGGGTCTCCACTCTTTCAATACACTTTCCTTTGTCCCATGCAGGAGGGGGGGAAGGGTCACACATATAAAACATGTTAGCTCCGGGTCCCAACTCTGATCCCTGCAAATAGCGGGGCTATCGGATGTACAGAGCCTGAGAAACCATTGTCTAAGTGACTCGAGGCTCGGTACATCCCCGAAATTAGTTCCACAGCGTTGCTTGGTTTAGTCAGGCGAATTCAAACTTCTCGTCTAAACCAAGCTACAGCCAATCCTGAAAAAGGGGCACAAACCAAATTGTGACAGTCAAAAAAAACCCTTTGAATGGGTGCTCCTTCTGATTGGTCGCCTGTGCCCCGCAGCGACCAATCAGCGCTCACTCAGTCAACCCATCAGGTGAATGGTGCAAACTCAGTTTGAATGGGAGCTCCTTCTCCTGATTGGTGGGCATGGACTTCCAGGCAGCCAGCTGGACTCTGCGGCTGTGAAACTGACTCACAGCTCCAGGGTCTCCGGGGCAGCTACGAGCCTGGCCTTGCAGCTCCCGGGAGGGGAAAGCAGTGATTACAGCTCCGTTAAGAGCAGGTAGGGTGATCCCTGACATGAGGACCTGAAACCGTGTGGATACGCCAGTTTGGGTTACGAATGCTTTCCCTGATTGGCGTTCAGCTATATGAATAGGCAGCCACCCAGGGGAGCACTCGTTAATGATTTCCCTTGCGGTTTTAGAATGTTCTAATGAGCATTCTAAATGGGAAATCAGGATGGTCCCTGTTTGGGAGACGAACGAGTTCCGTTTGTATGAGTGCTCGTGAACGGAGAAACGGGCACAATGCACGAAATACAAATGGGAATACATAATACAAGGGAAAACCCCACGAATAAGCAGTGGGCATGGTACTCAGTGATGGCGGTCCTCACTTTCTGACCAATTCGTTCTATGACCGGGTCGTAGGAATGGAACCCGGTTGGTAAGTGATGAGTGTCTGCATCCTTTTTTCTTTTACATTCTAAATTCTGCTGACAGTTATCCTTTAAACTTTAGGAGACCATAATTAAAGCAAGCCTGACTAGTGTAGAAGAGATGCTGATAACCGCTTAATACCTTGCTCTATTGTTGGATCCTACTCAGGTCTAAAACACATTTTAGCTCAGTGCCAGATGATTCATGTCCAGTTTTGTATACAATGGCACTCCGCAGCAAAAATACAGGCTAAAACAAATATATACCAAAATGGAGTTTGAAAAATGTTCAATATATGCAGTTTTCACAGTATATTTCCCCAAACCTTTTATCTACTTTTCCAAAGGCATCACAATTAATGATTTAGTAGAGAATCCATATAGATGTCTTCGCATTTTTTTCCACTTTAATTGCTATGCAAGAAGGGAATAAAGTCTGATTATTGTATAATTACATTTTGCAAACAATATATTGCATTGATTTTTAAAGGGACACTATAGTCACCAGAACAACTACAGCTTATTGAATTTGTTCTGGTGAGTAGAATCATTACCTTCAGGCTTTTTGCTGTAAACACTGTCTTTTCAGAGAACATGCAGTGTTTACATTCAGGGCCGGTGCAAAGAATTTTGGGTACATAGGCGAAGATGCATTTTTCCTCCCCCCCCCCAAAAACATATTCGCCCATGTGCCTCTTAACCTCCCTTTTGTGTTTCTTATCCCGTCTTTTAAATATCTGACTCCCTTTAGTGTATTTTATCTCCTATTTTTGCCTTTGTGTCTCCTATCTCTCCTCTTTGTGTCTTTTATTCTTCCCAGCTCCTTTGTGTGTCTCTTTCCTTCTCAAGCCCCGCTGTGTGTTTCTTTTACATCCAGCCCCTCTCCCTGTCCCTTAATGGTCCCCTCCCTTCTCTGACCCTTACTGCTCCTCTCCCTTCTCTCCTCCTTTCCCTGTTCCTCAGTGTTCCTTTCCCTTCCCCCCTCCTTTCCCTGTCCCTTAGTGTTCCTCTCCCCTCCCCCCTCTGTTCCCTGTCGCTTAGTATTCCTCTCCCCCCTCCCTCCTTTTCCTGTACCTTAGGGTATCTCTCCCCTCTTCTCCATGTCCCTTGGTGCGCCACCCATCCCCATAGTGGTCCCCTCCCCTTCCTGGTGTGCCTCCTACCTTTCTTGTAGCGTGGCTGAGCGGAGCGAATCCCGGTACAGTGAGCTTTTCCTGTCGGTCCTGCTAGGTACAGGAAACAGAAGTTCCTGTACCACGGTACACTCCGCTTGGCCACGCTACAGTCAGGGGTGTAGAAACACTGACAGTCACACACACTCAATGACAAACACACAGACATCTCTGACAGCCAGACTCACTTATCTGACACTCATTCATTGACAAACACACACAGACACAAACTCACAGACACTGACAGACACATGTACTCACATGCACACACGCACATACTGACTGACAGACACACTCACACACACACACTGACAGAACCACACACACACATATTCACATACACACACACACACACACACACATACTGACAGACACACTCACACACACACTGACAGACACACTCACACACACACATACTGACAGACACACATACACACACACACACACACAAACTGACAGACACTCACACACTGACAGACACACATATACATACACACACACTGACAGACACACATATACACACACACTGACAGACACACTCACATACACACACTCACTCACACTGACAGACACACACTCACTCACACACACACTGACAGACTCACTCACACACACACTGACAGACACACATACACACACACTGACAGACACACACACACACACTGACAGACACACTCACTCACATGCGCACACACACACTAACAGTAATTAATCATCTAAATTAAATTAAAATTTCCCACCCAGCCTCCCTACCTGGAGAGCTGGCGTGGGTCTCTCATTGGTGGTCCAGTGGGGCTGCCGGGAGGCGTGCGGCTGAACTGGATGCCGAGTTGGCGAGGGAGCTCTGATCTCTCTGATCTGCTCCTGTGCAGGCTGCTTACTGATGCCGCGGGAGCCGGAATATGACGTCATCAGTAAGCAGCCTGCGAGGGAGCAGATCAGAGAGATCAGAGCTCCCTCGCCAACTCGGCATCCAGTTCAGCCGCACAATGCGCCGGGGATCCAGGAGGTGACCTGGCAGGAGGGAGCACTTCCCTCCTGCCGGTCACTGGAATTTTGCGCCCCCTGAGCCGGTGCGCCCTAAGGCGGCCGCCTGTGCCGCCTTATGGACGCGCCGGCCCTGTTTACATTACAGCCTAGTGATAACTTCACTGGCTAGTCCTCAGATGGCTGTTAGAGATCCTTCCTGGGTCATGGCTGCCTAAAATGCATCCAAACATTCAGTGTCCCCACCCTCTGCATGCAGACACTGAACTTTCCTCATAGAGATTCATTGATTCAATTAATCTCTGAGGAGATGTTGATTGGCCAGGGCTGTGTTGGAATCATGCTGGCTCTGCCCCTGGTCTGCCTCTTTGTCAGTCTCAGCCAATCCTATGGGGAAGCACTGTGATTGGATCAGGCTACCACTTCTGATGATGTCAGCAGACAGCTTGTTTTTTTGTTGTTGAGGCAAACCGGAAGCAAAGTTACAGCTTCAGGCTTGAATACAGTAAGATTTTTCTATATTTATGGAGGCATGAGGGGCCCAGCGGGGCTAGATGGTGGTTTTAACACTATAGGGTCAGGAATACAGGTTTGTGTTCCTGACCCTATAGTGATCCTTTAATATTTTTGAATAAGCATTTTAAAAGATTTCATATTTTTGGATAGGCTTTTTAAATGATTTAACAGAATAATAAAACATAAAAAAAAATCACATATAAAACAAATGTCAATATATTAAAGGTTATCAATATATCTTTTCAAAAATATTAAATTGATTATCCACAAATATGAAATCCTTTCAAAAGCATATCCAAAAATATTAAATTGAGGCCTATCTTTGACTAGTATTTTACCAGTTGTTTTACATTGGCTTCCTGTATCCTATAGGAGTCAATTCAAGGTACTAATCCACACCTATAAAGCACTGACCAATTTTAGCCCCTCCTATATTTCTTCACTGATCCGCAGGTATGCCCCTTCTTGGTCTCTCCGCTCTGCCCGACCTTCTCCTGTCCGCTGCTCCCCCTGACCTTTGGAATAGCCTGCCTACGATCATCAAGCTTTCCCCTAGTCTTAAATTATTTAAAAACTGCCTCAAAACCCATCTCTTTAGGAAAGCATGTGGCCTTCCAGAGTAACCTCCACCTCACATACCTGTCCCTTGCTCTCTCCTAAAGGGCAGCACTCTACTGTCTCCACCAGCTCTGCTTCACTCCACCTTGTTTGATTGCTACCTCCTGTCCTGTTGGGATTTACGCCCCACCTCCTGTAGACTGTAAGCTCATTTGAGCAGGGCCCTCTTCAACCTATTGTCCATGTAAGTTTTCGTAACTGTCTCATTTATTGTTAAATCTCCCCCTTTAATAATATTGTAAAGCGCTAGGGAATATGCTGGCGCTATATAAATACCAATAATAATAATACATCTCAGAATTCAAAAAGATTGAATCTGTCACCAATGTCACTGAAAACCTTTAGTCAGCAACATCCTGCAGCTTGTCAGTCTCACATTCCTGGTGAAAAGCAGCTCACAGTGTAATTCTGTGCAGTAAAATTAGTAAATAAATGTGAGGTCCCTGTAATGGGAGACTCTCTAAATTCAACTACTAATGGTACCTCAATTAACTCTGTTCTGTGACCTTATATGAAAATAACATTAGGAATGTATATCTGCACGGTAGCTAGTCGGAATCCATTTAAGAGAATAAGGTTATACATTTTGAAATATAGCCATGTGATATTCTGTTAGAATAAGAGAGATGCTCTCCCATCTCTCCTAATTCCTCAATTTGTTTATCTGTTCCTGAAAGAAAGGGGAGTGTTCTATTTCAGTATTTCACAATGAATCCTTTCATATTCATTGATTTGTATAGGGAAATTGTTTTACAGAAAACAAAACTATGAAATCTAACAGTTGAACCACTGTTCAACCTGTTTTTTTGTAAGGTTAAGAGGCCACTCGAAAGCTGTGTATGAGAATGAGTCAGGCCTGAGTAGGTATGTACATACATTTTAGACAAAATTTCCATTAACCAAAGCAATATGTTATTTGCATCCACACCCAAAGAATTAAAGGAACACTATACAAAAATGTGTATTCCTAACACTATAGTGTCCTGCTGACAGTTTACAGTGTGTTTACATGTGTGTGTGTGTATATATATGTATGTGTGTGTGTGTGTGTGTGTGTGTGTGTGTATGTGTGTGTGTATGTGTATATATATATATATATATGTGTATGTATATATATATATATATATATATATATAAACCACTTTAGTTACCATTCTTCTCTTGATGCTTTGCTCTCCAACTCCCTGGCTATGATCGTCAAGATTAATGATCTCAGACAATCCAATGTTTACCCATAGCAAAGCATTGGGAGCCTAGTGCGGGTCAAAATGCCACACTGCGCCTTTAAAATAGTGCTCTAGGAGCAGTATTTGGTTAAAAAAGTGAATTTGACTCAGTTCTCACAGGGAAGCACCTCTAGTGGCTGTCAGGAAGACTTACATGTTCAACCCTGCAATGTAAACATTGCTGTATCTACTAAATTGTTTGGTCATTGGGACTGGACCCTACTGTTCTAATATGTCAATCTTGTTTTGTTAGAATTTCGATTGACGGCTTAAAACTAAAAGGACCACTGCACACAGACCACTACATTGAGATGAAGTGGTCTGGGTGCCTAAAGTGGTCCTTTGATAACTATTACACACATCAAGAAGTACATGGTTTTTGGTTTTCTGCATTAGACACGTGCAATTAGTTTCGTTCCGAATGTAAACCAGCTGTTCCCACCTCCTATAACCTCCGATCCAGTACCAGCACTTTATTTAGTCTACCTCAATACAAAAAGAAAGCAGCCCGATCCTCCTTCTCCTACAGAGCGCCGCAATTATGGAACGACCTCCCGCACACTTTCAAATCTTCCCCAAGCCTAAAGTCCTTTAAGATTTCCCTCTCTACATACCTCGAAACAGAATGCAAATGTCATGGTTGATTATATATTTCCTACTTGTTCTATGTTAAATTTTGTATATATTGTGTATTGATATTGATTTTGTATTTTATTGTACTAATGTAATGTTTTTTGGACCCAGGACATACTTGAAAACTAGAGAAAGCTCAATGTATATTTCTTGGTAAAATATTTAATAAATAAATCAAATTTGACCGAATTTCGGCAAATCGGATGCCTCCGAATTTCGGAAGTGCCGAACCAAACCGCCGAATGTCGAAAGTGCCGAAGTGCTTCGTATTTCAGAAAAGTGGCAAAACAGGAGAGGAAGGGAAAATTACGGGAATGATGACCGGAATATAACCCTATATGTGTAAGTGGTTGTGATGGTAAGGACTAGGGCTAGGGAATTGCCGAAGTCCTGAATTTCGGAAGAGCAGAACCGAACCATTTTTTTTGCCCATGCACTTCCCTATTCTGCATGTTCCACTTAAAAAGGTTACTCGAAGCACTATGAGCTGGATACGGAGAGATCCTAGCAGCAACCTCTCCACCCACTCTCCAGTCACCGACAGGATAGTTGAAGAGTAGGCACCTCCAGCGGAGCACTCAGGCTTGCAATTCACCAGTAGACAGGCGCCTGCTCTAGCAAGGGAAGGGTGCACCTGGATACCCACCCCCTGCTTAATACACTACCGCCAAACACCACTACTTTAATGAATGCCAGTTTTCACTATTACAATGCATACTTGCACCTGCATGTCTTGTCTTTGAAAAGCAAATTGAAAAATGGAAATGACTGGAACTTTTGCATTAGCAATATGGACAGCAAAGGGGAGGATATGGGCACACAAAGTATCCTCAGTGTGTACGAAGCCGCACAAAAATAGTGTGACAGATTCACAAAGCAATGCCAGGACCAGGCTGTGGTGGTTATGGTGCTTAGAGCACCTCTTTAAAGGATAACTGTCACCTCAATGCAATTCTTCATTATAGCAATCATTTCATCAAGTTTTGAAAGGAAATTAATTCTGTTAAATGAAGAATATGTAAAAAAAAATTTAAAAAACCTCATCCCTACCTTTAGCATATGACAGGATCATTTAGCCATATACATTCACCTTGGGTCAGACTGTGTTTGAAAACCCCTGTATAGTCTCTAATATGGTATTCCTAGCTTCACCCTCTGCACAGTGCAGTGACATCACCAAACCTACTGTCTGACCCAAGGTGTATGCACAGAGCTTGCCACAAAAAAATGTATACACACGTTTTAGAAAAACCTATATGAATATTTTAATAATAAATTCATTCAGATATCAAGAAATTAATACAAGTACATTTGACCTCTACTATTACTTGAGGTATTCAAAGGTTGCCATTAGCATCCAGACACTTATTAGTAATGAGAACTGCTGCTCAGGTAACACAGGATTTGTTGCTGTACGTGGCCTACCGAATCTTCCTTTGTGCACATCACATACGGTACCTTGTGTTTCAAATTTATCTCGAATTGGTGAAATTGTCAGGTGTGCTGGAGGTTCTGTTGCAAACTCACGTTTCCATTGTTGTTGAACTTCAACAACATTCTCAAAATTTTAAAATACCACTTTAAAACGGTCTTACATTACTTAAATGACAACCTTGTCGGCCATTTTGTTTGATTGACCCTGATTAAATATTGATGCTAGAGTTATGCGGGCCCAACATCTTTTGAAATAACAACATCATAGTACACGTTGCTATCATAATTTGATCCAACTCTGAGAAAAGTCTATATGTCCTCTTTGAAAGTGTGTATACTATCAAGCTAGCTCTGTATATGGCTGCATGATCCTGTGATATACTAAGGGCAGGGATGAGTTTTTATAATTCAATTTATTTTTTTTAGATATGCTTAAAAAAATAAAATAAACCTATTACCTTTCCAAAACTGGATTGATGGTTTATTATATTAAGAGTGTCAAGGTGACAGTTATTTAAATCGGGGAGTTGTTCTGATGTGGCTTTTTTGTTGATGAAAATCACTTTGAATTATATACAATTCACACTTTAATGGACTAATCTGTAGATTGCAAACTGCTCCAGATGAGCTGTTGTTTTTTTTTTTTTTTCCACTTCGTTACTTTTTACTTGAATTTTGCAGCTCGGTTTTAAATTCGCCGTTTAGTGAATACCCCCTCAGTGTAGCACCAGAAACAGATCTAATGTACTCTGATGGTCTCGGACAGACCGTCCCCATGTTTGGTTTTGATCATGATGCTGAATATCCCTGCACTGCCCACTCACTGCTGATATCTCCTGTCTCTGCCCCACACACAGAGCACTGCAGCAATGTGCGCTGCCTGCACCACGTGACCTCACACCGCCCACTTCCGCCCGCCCTCACTATTGGGCCCCATTCTACGTTTTCTTTCGAATGTTCGAACTGACCTATAGAACGCGCCGCGGCCACGCCCAAGTGACACGCGACCGCCCTGCTGACGTCACTGCGGGGAAGTTGTTAAAAAGGGGCCGCTGCGCGCGATCGGCTGGGCAGATCTTACCGAGACTCCTTGCTGTCGGTCGGTGAGAAGCCAGGGCTTGCCTGTTTCACGCACTCCGGTCACTCTTCATTTTTTTTCCCCTCTCTGTTTCTGCTGTCAAGTCGTACGATCAGACAATAATGGTGAGTGGATTCCCGATAGGTCGGTCTCCGGCCACATTACAGACCCTGACACGTGTCAGCCACCTACCTGCATTCCCTGTGCCATCTCTGAGCACCTATCCCACCAGTGATGGCCGAGCTCCGGCTGTGTTAATAGTGTGTGGCCTAAGATTCTTATGATGACCGCCTGGCTGGCTGAGCTTCGTGAGAAATTTGGCTTATTCCACCAGCTGGGCGAGGCGTTATCCATCACTTCACAAAACCGTTAGTACAAGTAGCCACACACCTACCGGTGTCCTCCATCTCCTGGGTAACCGCTTTCATAGCTGAGAGAGGAGATGTTGGGGAGAGCTAGCTCCTATATGTAATTATATTTGAATTAATAGATCGAGGAATTTAATTTATTTTGTTTAAACCCGTGTTAGACAAGCTCTTGGGGCGTGACCCAACCGGCCTTTATCGCTGGCATTCCTTTTAACGAGCTAAACACGTGCCTTTTAATCTTCGTCTAATACCGATTAACTCTTTAATTCCCGGGGACATGGCTTGTGACACTTTCTAGGAGATCGATGTTGATTTTTCTGCCATGGTAAGTTTTATAATGAAGCCATGTGACCGATACCTGGCATATTAAAATATGGGAATAATAATTTGTTAGGAATTAGCCAGCATTGCAGGTTTACCTTATAAGGATATTACACGGTTTCCTCTCTAGGAGCGTTCTGTAAGGTTGATACTTTGTATATTTGGAACAATGGGATTCTGAGAATTCTAAAGTCCGCTAAGAGCTCTGCGCTCCTGGCCCCGCCCTTACCAGCAATGGCTTCTGCTGTGTGTGTGGCGTACCAATAAAATGGATCCCTGCTCACTGCCTCCTCCTATTGGCTGAATGGTACCGCCCGGTCCTCAGCGCTCTGTGGAGAAGTCGAGGCTGTACCACCCAATGCTGAACAATGAGATGGGAGGGTCTGGCATCCACCGAGGTTAAGACGTGTTGCTTTGTGCATATGGTCAGGTGGGGAATGATGTAATGCTTCCGTTACCTTGGCTTTGACATCCTATTCTGCTGACTCACAAAATGGAGGCGATGCTTGGGCACTTCCTCATTCACTTACACCCTGCTTGTATGAGATGCTGTGGGCTTGATTTTGGGTATGCTGGCTTTTGAAAATAAAACTTAATTTATGATTATAACTTTTTTTTTTTTTTTTTATAATATCATGGGCTATTCACCGAAGTGGTGCACTTGTTCATTTCATAAGGTAGAAGCTATTAGAACGGGCATATATACAATTGGGACTTCTAACCCCTGACCTCCCAGTAGATGTGTGTGTGCTTTAATCCACTTTTGAATGCAGTGATTTACCGTGCAGCCAGAATGATTTTAACTTGTGCTTACTGGTTGATGTGAATCAATTAACCCTATAATAAAGTGGTTGTCTTTAAATATTTGCTATTTTTCTTTCTGGAACCCAGACTTAACAAACCTGAATTCAGACTAAATAAATATTGTCCACATTTTGGATTATATAGATGGTGTTGCTGGTCTAGTATTGTGCATAACTGGGTTTCTGGGACCAAAAACAGACCCTGAGGTATCGCTCTAGGCAGTTTTATGGTCTGCTCAACTTCCTTACATTTAAAGGAATGTTGAACTGTTGTGTTCTAAATGCTATAGGCCTACGTCAAATTTTAGATTTGCTAATGGGCTCCAGTCAGATTCTAAAGCAGTGATATTACCACTGCTGTACCCAACCAACATATACTGCCTCTCAATGAAGTGGTCTGGGTGCATTGCCTCTAGTCATTTCAGTACTGCAATGTAAACATTGCCATTTAGTATATTACAACAGCTTTTCCACCGCAGGGCAAAATACACACCTAGTAGCAGCCTGACAGCCATTAGAGGGGCATGATCTGAGAACAGTCTGCCGTGGTTCTTGCAGGTCACCTCCTCCTGAATGTTTCTCATAGAGAGCATTTGTTTGAAAGAGTGCAGTGCTCCCCATGCATGGATTTGATGCGAAGCCAGTGATGTCTGCCAGATGATGTCACAGGAAGAGCTGGGTGCAGCTGCACAAAAGCTAAATGTAAAGGGGGGAGGGGGGGGGAGTAGTTATTAAACACTGAATTGTAGTAAATATTGGCACTTCGTTAAAATTGAATTTAGTGAATAACCCAAGGCAGAACAATATTTTGCTCTTGGTTATACAGGGCACAAACGTTCCTTGGCACTAGATAAGGTCCTAGTTTAGCTGTAAATCTTATATAGATGTAACCCATGGGAACAAATGACTGAGACGCTGCTCAAATTTACTTTCTATATAGATTCTTGAGGACTTAAAAAGCTTTTGCCTAGTGTGACATTCTACAGTTTCCACTCAGGATTTCACTTTTACAAAAACCTTTTTTGAATAGTGCTATATATAACAAAAATCTTTAGTTTTTGTGTAGCCTTGGATGCATACTAGTGCTTGCTGTTATCCACCCTGCATGAAATGTCAGCTTAGAATGTGTGCTGGGAGTGGCTGTTTCTGCTGCCCCTGTGGCAGGAAAGGTCACTGCATGCTTGAGCTGGATTTTATGCAACTAGAGTGGCATTAAAAACTTCATATTTAATGAAATTTCTTTATATGGTGGCTAATCCTGTTGCTGCTGGACTGACATTCCTTGGTGAGTCAGTGGGAAACCTGCTAGTTTCAGCTAGTTTGGAGTAGAAAAAATTAGACCATGAAGCATATGATTAAACTCCTGATTTGTGGAACAATGGAGTCGGAGAGGCATGAGAGCCAGTCACACTAGAACATTCATCAATTGAGCTTTGTAAAGGATTTTGGTTGTGACTCAGAGCCGGTATCAAAAACACATTTTGGAACATTGTTACTTAGTTAACATAGTAACCCATAGGAGTGGCTGCATAAGAAAAAATGGTTTTAGACTGCACTGAGTTTTAATCCAGATTTTATTTGTTTAATAAAATATTTAATTTCTTGTAAAAGTATGCTGCATTAAAAGTTGTTTACATAAATAGTCTTGTGTTGACTCAAACTTTTTCTCAGAATATATATTTAGCTTTTTTATTTATTAACCCCATGGGACATCTGCAAAGGTTTGTTAAATGTAGGTGGGGAACTAAAAGTTTGTTAAATAACCTATAACTTATTTTCTCTTTGTAGCGTGAGTGCATCTCTATCCACGTTGGTCAGGCTGGTGTCCAGATTGGTAATGCCTGCTGGGAGCTGTACTGCCTGGAACATGGCATTCAGCCTGATGGGCAGATGCCCAGCGACAAGACCATTGGAGGAGGGGACGATTCCTTCAACACCTTCTTCAGTGAGACTGGAGCTGGAAAACATGTCCCCAGGGCTGTGTTTGTAGATCTGGAACCAACAGTCATTGGTAAGTGAAATATGAAAATGTACAGAACGTGATACATTTGAGAATTAATATCGTTAATTTGTGCAATAGTATGTTTTAAATTAGTTTGAGGAGTACATATTTGCAGATATTTTCACTAGCTGTGAAATAGTATTAAACCATCTGTCTAGAGATACAAATGAAATGGTCTATATTTTTGCTAATTTCTCAGATTACATAGTAACCACCAGTATTTGATGTTAAGGCTAAATACGAAGTGGTGCATTATGAATTTACGAAGATATTGAAAGATTAAAGGGTTACTCCAGACACTGTCCACTTGATTGATTTGATGTGGTCATGTTGCCTGGGCTATTTTTGCTGCATTTTGCTTTGAAATGCTGCACATAGAGCTTAAGCCTTCTCCTGCCATAGGTGTAACTCCACTTCTGGCAGTGTCATTGGTTTGCCATCTGCAAGAATCTAATCTTTCTTCAGTGAAGACCTAGCACCAGTTAAAAGGGTACACTGTAAGATGGTTTGCCCCATTACTAGAATATGGTGCCAGGATACCCCTGCCAATGTCCAGTACAGTAGGGTGTAGTAGTTATGATGGTTGGAGTAACATTTTGAAGTGACTCTCATTAGCGGAGTGTCACCTTAGCCACGCCCCAACTGGGAGAGAGCGTGTTAAGTGTAGATGTGCAGAGGACCAAGGGAAGTCGTCAAACCATTAAACGGTTTGACTACTTTGGGAGAAGCTATGGTGCTTGGTCTTTAGTCTCTATGCCATTGAGTTACAAATATAATTGATCAATATTTATTTGATTAGTGATAGTTTGTACTCCTCTCTGGAATAGCAGCACTTTATTCCAAACACGTTCATTAGAATTTGATTTTGCTGGTGTAGGATATTTGGCCCACTGTTCTGAATGAAAAGTTTGTAAGCAGCCTTTTTACAAACATCTAGGACTCTATTCAAGAGACTTTATACTAATCATGGGTTTTCTTCCAATCTATTGTTTCAATGGTATTACTTAGATGTATCTTTGTCATGGATTAGTTGTGGATCTGTCCCACCTTTACCATCATTTGACAAGTTATTGGAACTGTGGACATACTTTTTGTTCAGGTCAAACATTTCAATTGTAACTACACATTTTAAATCAAGACCACTGTATAACGTTTTGAAGCAAACTAAACACCTTTTTAATAGTCTTTTATAAAACCAGTAATCTATTTAATCTGCAGATGAGGTACGTACTGGCACATACCGTCAGCTTTTCCACCCAGAACAATTAATCACTGGCAAAGAAGATGCAGCCAACAACTATGCTCGTGGGCACTACACAATCGGCAAAGAGATCATCGACTTGGTATTGGATAGGATCCGTAAATTGGTAAGCTAATTTTATCTTCATTCTAGCACAGCACACTTCTTCATTTATTATAGCTTTTGGGGATTTATGGTTAAGCTTTAGTCTATGGCAGGGGTAGGCAACCTGCAGCGCTCCAGATGCTGTGGACCAAATCTTCCCTGGTGCTTTGTTAGCATTATGACTCGTTATGGGAGATGTCCACTATCTCTGGAGTGCTACGGTTGCCTATGCCTGGTCTGTGGACTGATGTGATATGTAATTTTTATTTATTTATTTTCTCATTCACACAGGCTGACCAGTGCACAGGTCTTCAGGGTTTTCTGGTGTTTCACAGTTTTGGTGGCGGTACAGGTTCTGGTTTCACATCTCTGTTGATGGAACGTCTCTCTGTTGATTATGGGAAGAAGTCCAAACTTGAATTTGCCATTTATCCAGCACCTCAAGTCTCTACAGCTGTGGTTGAACCCTACAATTCCATCCTGACCACTCACACCACCTTGGAGCATTCAGATTGCGCCTTCATGGTGGACAATGAGGCTATCTATGACATTTGCCGCAGAAACCTAGATATTGAGCGTCCCACATATACCAATCTCAATCGCCTTATCAGTCAGATAGTGTCCTCTATTACAGCCTCTCTCAGATTTGATGGTGCCCTGAATGTTGATCTTACTGAATTCCAAACCAACTTGGTTCCCTATCCTCATATTCATTTCCCTCTGGCCACTTATGCCCCTGTTATTTCTGCAGAGAAAGCTTACCATGAGCAGCTGACTGTGGCTGATATTACAAATGCATGCTTTGAGCCAGCTAATCAGATGGTAAAATGTGATCCACGTCACGGTAAATACATGGCTTGCTGCCTGTTGTATCGTGGTGATGTTGTGCCCAAAGATGTTAATGCAGCTATTGCCACCATCAAGACCAAGCGTAGCATCCAGTTTGTAGACTGGTGTCCCACTGGTTTCAAGGTTGGCATTAACTACCAACCCCCAACTGTGGTTCCAGGTGGTGACCTGGCTAAGGTACAGCGTGCTGTGTGTATGCTGAGCAACACCACTGCAATTGCTGAGGCCTGGGCCCGTCTGGACCATAAATTCGATCTTATGTATGCTAAACGTGCCTTCGTGCACTGGTATGTTGGTGAGGGTATGGAGGAGGGAGAGTTCTCTGAGGCCCGTGAAGACATGGCTGCCCTGGAGAAGGATTATGAGGAAGTTGGTGCAGATAGTGCTGATGCAGAGGATGAAGGTGAAGAGTATTAGACTTGATGTTCACTTGAAATGGGCCTTTTCTATTGCTGAACCTTCTGATCTGGAGTCTAATTTTTTTTTTAAATAAAGTGCCATTTTAAATGTGGCTGTTCAGTGTTAATGCTTCTGGAATTTTGTAGCTTGTGACATTGACATGTCAAACTTAAAACTAAAGACAATAATGTTTCAAGTTTGTGATGTAATGACTAGTACCATGGGTAGTACATTGATATTTAGTAGCTCTTAAATCTCCAAAGACAACAGGTTAGTGTTTAGCCTCTCAAAGGGGGAGCATTTTGGGTGACTGCATTATTTTCGTTGTTGGGTCCACTATACTCCCCGTAAATTCAGTAGCTCCGTGTTGCCCCTTCTCGCAAGTCTGGCTGCTTTCTAACATTTTGTGAGTAAGCTGGGCAAAATTGATCCTGTTAGAGAAATAAAACAAACAAGCTGACCTGTACAAGATTTTTATCTTTGTGATGCAGTGATCACTGCATATTTGACTGTTTGTTTGGGTAGATAATGGCCCACTTCAACAGTCATTGAGATGTGGAAAGGATGCAGCTAAGCTATAGATCAGGGGTAGGCAAAATATTCATTCCAAATTTACTCTGCGATTACAAAAAGAAAGGAAAAAAAGCTAGGGGGTAAACTGAGGTAAGGTCAGTTAATGTTACATTTCCCTAGCTTTACTTCTGTTGCTACACAATACACATGCATTGACTGTCCTTACATCTTGAAAAATTAACTGAATTCCTTCCTTTGTTTAAAACTGAGCACAGACACTAGGACAGTGTTGCAAGAACTTGGAATTCAGGTGTTTGACCAATAAAGTTTGTACAATGCACATTTTGTCCTGCATTCACTGTGAATTAAAGCACCAACTTCACTTCCTGTCTTACTGCTGCAACATTATTACATATCCATTCCACATTACATGTGGCCAAAGTACATTAACTTCATGAAGTTCTTCAATAAAAATATTACTGAGGTTTTAAAACAGTCTAGGGTTACAGAAACTGCAGTGTGCAGAATAAATAAATTTAACCATTCCTGTCCTAAATGGGACAGTAGAGCTACACTTATGTAATGTCACTTTTGTTAAAATGGTTCTGACAGAATCTCCGTGCCTTCGAGTGTGAAAAGACAAACCACAAAACAACTTATTGGGAAATGTGTTTTTGTCGCAGTGGGTTTTGACTGAGTTGGAATATCTGAAATTCCAGCACACTCAATAGAAGAATTTTATAAAGATTTTAAAGTGTTTTAACTGAGGCTCAATGTAAAGGAAACTGTTTTGCAGTGGTAATATGAATGTAGTAACCTAACTTGGTTATTCAACAAGCATATGACTAGAAATTCTACTGTGGTTTTTAGATGGAATAGTGTCACTAACCGAAAGATATACATAAAGTAAAAAAAATTATCTCCACCCAGTCAGACACAAAAGTGTCTTTCAGTCATAACGAGTAGGTATGCATTAAAATACATGTCATCTGCATTAGTAAGGTTTGTATCTAGATTTAAGCAAGGTGTAATAGATTACAGAAATCACTGGCAGGCAAACTGGAACATTTACTAGGAACAATAAAAAAAAAAAAAAAAACACCCTCAAAATATGCTATGTGCTGGGACTTAATTTTGATTTTATGATAGTCAAATGTAAATTTTAAAAACTGGCTTTAAGTACTATAACATGAGAAGTAAAATGGAAGTATGACAGGTGAGTGCAAGGTTTTAGTGAGCTGCGGTTTTAGAGGCAGCAGGCCATAAGATGGGCTTGAAACTTCCATGGGAAATGACATGGTGTTAAAATCTTAACTGAATATATCGACATGATGCAGCTAGAACTGGACATAAATTCAGGAGACCGCTCAGCATTATATAAAACGAACGAAAATGGTAACTGGAACAACGAGAACTGGGTGCTCAGATGAGAAGCCATCATTAAATGAGCATAGTCAACCATCTCCCATATTTAGCTAATGCTAATGCTGAGTCTGCTGGTGTAATCAGTGCAAGTTTTCCAAGAAGAGGCACTCCTTTAGCCCTGGCCATGCCTAAGGGCTGTTGCCTCCCAAAGTATGCACTTGGGGGTGGGGGGCTCATTGAGTCCAAAGTACTTAACATATGGGAAAATGTAGAAGGCCCTAATGATCATCTACTTAAGAGGCTGGTGCAGTGGGATCAAGCCCCAGTTGGCCCTACCTCTAGGCAGATGGTATTAGAGGCAAGAGTTTGCAGGGTCGTTGTGCCCAGAGGGGACCCTTCCAACCATTTCCTCTGTAAGTAGTGTGTGATGCTGCTGAATGCTCCCTCAGTTTAACCAAGAAATTTGCAAAGATCTAATAGTGGGCCTATGGATCTCAGTTGGTGCATCCACCAACTAGAATATCCCGTCCCGTCTTGAAAGTATGTGGGAGTATTCCTCTGTAGCATGAATGAGTATGCAACAGGGACTGGGATTACCTCCTACCGATCCAAAGGATCCAGCTCTGTCACCTGTAGTCTGCAAGGCTTTACTGCATGCTCCCGGTGGCTAAGTAGCTCAGGTAAGGTAGCCCCAGAGTTGTACAGTCATCCCAGTGCGTAGAATACCTGGTGGTAATTGTTATTATTGGTATTTAAATAGCGCCTACTAATTCCGCATTGCTTTACAATATTAAGAGAGGGGGGAAATTTACAGTACATGAGACAAATACACAGGAACAAGAGGTAAATGAGGACCCTGCTCAAACGAGTTTACAGTCTAGATAAGGTGGGGTACAAATACACAACAGGGCAGCAATGGTGACAAGTCACCAAACAAGGTGGAAAAGTAGCAGAGCTGGAGGTGAGTAGAGTATGGTGCTTTAGGAGAGCAAGAGACAGATTTGGATACGTTACTGTGGGAGTCCATAAGAATTTCTGAACAGATGTGTTTTGAGGTACGTCAAACAATTGAAGACTAGGGGGAGAGTCTGATGGGAGTAGACGGGCTGTTCCTAAAGAAGGGAGTCTCCCGCGAGAAGTCCTGCAAGTGCGAGTTAGCAGTGAGGGTGCAAGCAGTGGCCAGGAGAAGGTCACTAGCAGAGCGGAGAGACTGAGAAGGGGCATATCTATGAAGCGGTGAAGAAATGTAAGAAGGGCTCGAGTTGTTTATAGTCAAGGGTAAGTATTTTGAATTGATAGTTGTAGGATACAGGAAGCCAATGTAAGGATCGATGGGTGAGAAAGATCAGCCTGGCGGCAGCATTCATTACCAATTACAGCAGGGCTGTTCGGCGTTTGGGGAGACCAACTTGAAGAGAATTACAGTAATCAATGCGAGAGATTTCCAGAGCATGAACAAGCTCCTTGGCAGAATCTTGCGTGAGAAAGAGGCGGATGCGGGCAATATTTTTAAGGTGGAATCAACATACTGGATATGTGCCGCAAAGGTGAGGCCAAAATCAGAGAGACCAAGACAACGGGCTTGCAAGGACGGATTGATGCAGGGAAAGCGAAGGAAGATCAGAATTATGAGGGGGAAAAAAAGCTTAGTTTTAGAGAGATTGAGTTTCAGAAAGCGTGAGGATATCCAATCAGAAATTGAAGAAAGGCAAGCAGTGACACGTTGCAGGACCACGGGGGAGAGATCAGGGGAGGAGAGATGGTAGCGGAATCCAAAGGGCGAGAGGAGGAGGAGTTTTGCAAAAGGAGACACTGAACAAACGTTGGGAGAGTTAGGAAAAGAGCCACGAGAGTAGTGTGTCACAGAGACCGAGGGAATAAAGAGTTTGGAGGAGGAGGACATGATCAACAATGTCAAAGGCAGCAGAGAGGTAAAGAAGAATTAGTACGGAGTAGTGGCCTTTGGATTTAGCTGTGATTAAGTCATTTGTAACTTTAATAAGAGCAGTCTGAGTGGAGGGGCAAAAGCCAGATTGAAGAGGATCGAGGAGGGAGTTGGAATTTAGGAAGTGAGTCATACGAGTTAAGACAAGTCTTTCTAGAAGGTTTGAGGAAAAAGGAAGCAGGGATATGGGATGATAGTTGGAAGGGGAAGACAGGCTTAGGGATGGCTTTTTTAGGATGGCTAAGACAGTAGCATGCTTAAGGGGAGCAGGGACAACACCAGATGAAAGAGCCGTTTAGGATGTGTGTTAAGGATGGTACAAAACTTGGGGAGAGAGATCTGTCAAGGTGGGAAGGTACTGGATCAAGCAGACAGGTAGTGGGACGAGAGGAGAAGCAAAGCCACCTCCTGTTCTGTAACTGTGGAGAAGTCCTGTAGGGAAGGTATGGTCCATGTGTGGTTGCGAGAGGGAGGAGCAAAGGGGGGAGAATTCTTTCCTTAAAATGTTCAAGCCTGATTAAAGCCTGCTGACTTTGACTATCACCCTGATTTTGGCGATAAATGCAGGAGCGCGTCTGGGCAGCTTGGCGGTCAGGTTCTGCCCCAACAGTGCTACTTTAACATTCAGCAGCCCCCTTTTCTAAGTACAATAATTAATGGCTCTTAGAGTCTATACATAATGATACAAGAGACTAGATGCTGTTGCGATATCTGTGCTTTGGAGCTATAATACGAACCTAGAAATGCACTAATAAGTAGTGGATTCTCAGGAAAGCGCGAAGATAAGACAATCTAGTTTATTTACTATAGAATGTTAGTTATCTAGCAGTTGGATTTATACTGATCAGCTACAACATTCAAACCACCTGCCTAATATTATGTAGGTGCCATGTGCGTAGGAACTGGGGGGATAGGGGGACACATCCCCCCCCCCCAGCAAATCATGCGGGGGGGACAGGATATAGAGAAATCTCCCCCAGCTCCGCCGGCCGTGGGTGGCTCCATCAGGGAACCGCACGCACTGCAGACTGGGAAGGGGAGCACCTCCCCTTACGCGCAGGAGCGCCGGGTGTCACGTGACTACCCGGCGCTCAGTCTGACACTGCGCCCGCCAGACGTCCAGAGGTCCCCCTGCTATGTCAGGTAAAAGGGGGGGGGGGGGACAACAGTTTGTAGAGGGGAGAGCAGAGCCGGTCACCTCTGAAAAGAAAAAAACCCAGCTGCCTGAGCATTTTTAGTATTAATTAATAGAAGGGTTAAAGAAGGGGCGAGGTAGAAAAATGAATGTAAGCGGTTGGGGGGCTTCTTATATGGATGGGAGGAAGAAAAATATTTGGAAGGGGTTAGGGGCCTACTAATATGGATGAGAGGAGGGGGAAGGTAGAAATATAATTGGAATGGTTTAGGGGGGCTTCTCATATGGATGGGAGGAGGGGGAAGGTAGAAAAATAATTGGAAGGGGTTAGGGGAGTACTAATATGAATGGAAGGGGTAGGGTGGGTTCTAATATGCATTGAAGGGGTTAGGGGGGTACTAATATGCATGGAAGGGGTAGGGTGGGTTTTAATATGCATGGAAGAGGTAGGGGCGTTAATATGCATGGAAGAGGTGGGGGGGGTTCTAATATTCATGGAAGGGGTAGGGGTGGTTCTAATATTCATGGAAGGGGTAGGTGGGGTTCTAAAATTCATGGAAGGGGTAGGTGGGGTTCTAATATAAATTGAAGGGGTAGAGACAGGTAGTAAAATGTATGGAATACACTTCTGAAAGTGTCACTGAATGGCAGTTAGGAAATGTGGTCACCCTAAGTCAGGGGCAGTATTACACAATCTGTATATGTATAAAAAAAATATATAAAAAGTAATCTGCAAAGTACAAAATGTTTGTGTCAAATGTCGTGCTAAAAATTAAGCTAGGAATGTGCATTTTTAAAAAAAAATTTAAATACTTTTTAGAATAATGATACAGACATTTTATTTCTTACATTTGTGAGGATTCTTTTTTCCCCTCTATTTTCAAGGGACACTATAGTCACCAGAACCACAACAGCTAAACGTAGTAGTTCTGGTATCTATAGCATGTCTTTGCAGGCTTTTTAATGTAAGCACTGCCATTTCATAAAAAGGCAGTATTTACATTACTGCTGAGGAATACCTCTAGTGTACACTCAGATGGCCACTAGAGGTGCTTTCTAGTCGAGACATGAATGCCGCCCTATGAAGTATCTGCGCATGTGCGGGAAAGTGTTTTATTGCTCCCTGTTCGCACCCTCCTATTTTGTCATTTTGACAAAATAGGGGGTGCGGCATCAGGAGGATCCCGGCGCTGTACCTGGGTAAGTAAATCCCCTTCCCTGTAGTGACCCGCTAATGTTATTATTTTATCATTTATATAGCGCCAGCAAATTCTGTAGCACTGTACAATGGGATAAACAACTCCTAGTTTACGGAATAAAAATATACCCGGCAAGTAAAAATGACATCCCCCCAGTTTTTTTGGGGTTCCTACACCCATGGTAGATAACCCCTTGTGATGCCAAAATAGTTTTGATGCATAAAGGCATGGGCTCCATAAAACCTCTGAGCATGTCCTATGGTATCCGGCACCAATACATAAGCAGCAGATTTTAAGTAATGCAAGTTGCAAGATGGGGCCTCCATGGATTGGATTAGTTTTTACAACACATCCCACGGATGTTTAACTGGATTGAGATCTGGGGAATATGGAGGAGGCCAAGGACACACCTTGACACTTTGTCATGTCACATACCTCCAATCAATCCTGAAGTGCAGTGTGGCAGGGTGCGTTATCCTGTTGGAAGAGGCCATTGTCTTAAAGAGGTGTACATGATCTGCAACAATTTCAAGGTTGGTGATATATGTCAAAGTAACATCCACATAAATAGCAGGACATTGCCTAGAGCAGGGGTAGTAGTACTGTGCCAAAATAAGATTTTGAAGTCCCTTGGTGTCCCGGTCCGATCTTTTTTAAATTGAGGTATGTATGTTGCTGTATTGTGCTCGTGTTATTTATGAGTGCTGTATGTAGTTGCTTTGTAGCATTCTATTTGTGCGTATCTGGGCTGTTATATTGTATGTATTTAGGAGCAGTTTGTGTTATTGTGTATGATACTTATAAATATTGGATGTGTATGATGGCTGCTTGTGGAATTGTGTGTGGATAATATGTCATATAGTGTGTTTGGTGTGTATAAGTGTGGGGTTGTGTGCATGTATGGTTGATTGTCAGTGGTGTGTCTGTGGGGACTGTGTGTGTTTGTGTGCGATTTGTTTGTATTATTTGTGTGTGGGGGTGGCTTATTCTGCAGTTCCGTGCATATCTAGTAGTGTGGGTCCAGTGGGGATTTTTTATGCAATACCTATTGGAATAAATTACCCCTTTTTTCACTTATTAAGTCCTTGGAGTGCATCGTGGTGTGTGTATATATATATATATATATATATATATATATATATATATATATATATATATTTTTTGTTGGTGGGTGGGTGCTGTTAGTGCGCTGTGTGAGGGTGCTGGTAGTGTGCTGTGTGTGAGGGTGCTGTCAGTGTACTATGTGTGTGAGGGTGCTGTATGTGTGAGGGTGCTGTTTGTGCACGCTGTTTGTGTTAGGGTGCTGTAGCTGGGAGCCGGAATATGACGTCATATTCCGGCTCCCAGCATCAGCAAATGGCGCACGGCGAAAGGGAGCAGAGAGCACACAGCTCCCTCGCCGCGGCTGAGATGGAGACAGACGCCCAACAGGGTGGTGGGGTATCACCTCTTGGCACCCCCCCCCCCCCCATGACAGGGGGAACACGGGGGGGGGGAGGGGTGGCAGAGTGCCTGCAGGAACAGCGGGAACTCCGTTCCCACGCATTCCTGCAGGACTCACAGGCGTGCTGTGCCCAGGCACATCCCGTGCACACGCCTATGCCCAGTACAGAGTCTTGAGGGGCTCCAGCCAAGAGAGGTACAGAAAGATAGGATGAACCAGAGATGTAGACCCTGAATTAGTGGTCACAGAGGTAGGAAGGTAAGCAGGAAAGAGTCATGTCACCTAGGCCAAGGAGGAGAAGTGGGCCATGAACTGCGTCAAAGTGACAGAAAGATTAAGAAGAATAAGCCTTTAAACATTACCCGTGCATTTCACAGACCTTATACATGTAGAACAGGCCTTGTGTGTCAACCTTATTTGACGCTAAACCTAACAATTAACAGTTTAGTAGATTGACTCTTTGACAACACTAAGCCTGTGGCCAATCACAGTGATCATATTGCTTTAACTGACAGTTATGATGATGAAACTATGATGTGTTTTGTCTCATAAGGTTCACAAATAATGTTTTTAATGGAGGTTACCAGAATTTGGATGAAGGACACGGATCGCTGAGGATGTCTGTAGCTCCAATACCTAGCATAGGTATCTCCGGTGGGTAATCCTTGAAGCTAAGGGAGGAATAAAATATCCAGAGCAAAATCCCCCCAGTAGCTGAATGACACACAGTTCTGGGAGTCAACTGATTTTTATTCAGCCACAGCTGGCTTTTATGCAACTCCCCATGCAAGGGGTTTCTTAAATTGTATTCTAGGGGTATTCCCCCGATGGACCTGAGAGGGGACTAGGGACAAGTAAACATTTCCCAAACTCCTCCTCTGTGTCTGAGAGATAATTAAGCAAGATCAACTCTAACTCCATTATCTCTCAGGTACAGAAAATATACAAATTTTGCAAACATCAAAAAACAAATTTTAATATTTCGGAACCCCATGAAAGTCACATCACCGAAAAGCTGGGATCGGAGCGCACACTGTCAAAATATCACTCAGATCTGTTTGGTGGTTCGGGAACGCCATTCGAGTGAAGTTTTGACCGGTCGAACACGAGGTGAAACCCCAAAACAATTCCAGAGAAATTTAGGCTCAACGGGGGTTCTCACACGAAATGCGACGTAGGCTCCCCCTGGCTGCTGGCATACAAATGTTCCCCCTGTTCGGTAGATAAGGTCTCCCGAACGCAGTTCTCATGCTGGTTCGGGAAGTTGTATGGGCAGCGGTATCAGTTTACCGGGTGTTCACGGGGTAGAGTAGCCAAAATTAGTTCCAGGCCGTCAATCATGTACTGCTGCCCACGTTCGAGAGACATAATACCCGCCGTTCGTTTACACACGTGTGTTCGGCGATACGAACGGCGGCCACACAGGGGAAACACTTTCCGTAACAAGCAATTTGCGGTTAACAGCCAGAGGTGGTTGGTTGTTAAAAGAGGTGAACCCATGAACGACACAGATGGGGTTCAGTAAATGAACAGGGGGTAAGGACAGCCGGACAAAGGGAATGAAAAGGGTATGACAAGCATTCATTCTGCTACAATGTCTGTCTTTGCAATCGCTTAAATTGGGAGATCTCCAAAAGGCAACTTCAATGATATCTCTCTAGTGTGGCATCAAGAAATAATCTGGTCTTCATGGGTCTTTAAACGTATTTTATACAAGGTACAGCGGCAACCAAGGGCATAAGTCAGATATTTTACCTTTCAGCTTAAAGAAGCAAGGTGATTTGTTACCGTAGGACTCACCTAACAGGTTTTGCCTTGATGTGGCAGGTGAGCTTACACTTTAAATGGCATTGTAGTGATACTAAAAAAACTCCAGTTATTTAAGGGACACTATAGTCACCACAGCTATTGTATTTGTTCTGGTGAGTATAATCAGTCCCCTCAGGCTTTTTGCAGTAAAGACTGTCTTTTCAGAGAAAAGGCAGCGTTTACATTACAGCATAGGGACACCTCCTCTGGCCACACCTCATGACTACTAAAGGTGCTTCCTGACATTCAGTGTTTCCTCCGTCTACAAGGAGACATTGAAATATTATATATATATATACATACACACACACACACACACTTTGATTCAATGCATCTCTATGAGGAGATGCTGATTGGCCAGGGATGTGCTGGCTCTACCCCTGATCTGTCTCTTTGACAAGCTCAGCAAATCCAATGCTTTCCTTTATGACTTTTATGATTATGTCAGTCAAGCAGGCAGAGCTAGCAGCAACAGACTGGAATAAAAGTAAGATTCTAGTATATTTAGTAGGGCCCAGATGGTGTTTTTAACACTATAGTGCTCCTTTGAATCTGGTTAAGGATTTAGGATAGTTTGCAAGTAAAATTTTTTTTTTTTTTTTTTTTTTTAAATTTGTATTTTATTAGAGGTTTAGTACTCATAATACAACAGTGTCTTAGTATGGGAAATGTAAAGAACTGCAAAACGAAGTTTCTGTAACAGTCCATGATGTCAGTACTAAAGCGCCTATTGTTGGTTACTCTGCAACCTCAGGTTCCTTGTGACCCTTTGTTACGCCACTTCTCAGGCCCGTATTAATGCAGACAGTCCCGTTTTCAAGGGTGTTTGTGGGGTCTCCAACCTTGTGCTCTCTGTGAGCTAAACATCTGGGAGAGGAATGTCTCTAGCGTTAGCTAGAATTGTATAACATCTGGAGGGCGTATAACTTGGTTTATGGTTTTCCCAATCAGTATGGTGCCGCGTATATACTCTGTCACCTGGGAGTTGGTGGTGTGCTGAGGTAAGCCGCTTAGGTGAGGATTTGTCTCCTCGGTAATGTTGCAGTGTGGTGACTCTTTGTGGGCCCTGGTTTGCTCTGTGTCTTTGCTTCCAAGTGTCGGCTTCTCTGGAATCTTTGTTTTCCGCCTCTTGTCTTCTCAGCTGGCGGAGAAATTGTGCCTGGTCGTCCGCGGAGGTGAGTATGAATGTCCGATCTCCCTTCATTGCTGTTAGGGATCCATCTGCCCCCCACCGATATTTGACTGCCTCCGCTCTCAATTGTTTAGCCACTGATGCTAGTTGTCTCCGCTCCACTAGGGCTGCGAACGGGAGGTCTCCATAAAGGGACACTGTGCTGCCTTCGAATTGAACGCTTCCCAGTTCTTGGGAGCGGGCCATGATCGCTGAGCGGGTTTGTATATCTTTCGTGACCGCTATGACGTCCCTTGGGGATTCTGCTGGCACTGTGGCGGCTTTGCGTATTCTAAATGCGGTTACTATTTTGTCTGGATCGGTGTGCAGCCTTATTTCCATTCTGGTGGTAAGGCGGGATATGTACCTCAACAGGGCTTCGTCCCCAATGGTCTCTGGTATGCCTCAGATGCGAATGTTTCGCTTTCTGTGGCGGGCCTCCAGCGTTGTGACCGTCCTCTTGAGCTGCTGGATCTGTGTGCGTAGATCCTGCACAGCGTCACTGGAGATCTGTTGCTGGGCTTCTCTGGCGCTTTCTCTGGCTTCAACTTCGGTGAGCCTCTTCTGGATGACCCCCATCTCCTTCTTTGTGGTCTGCAAGTCTGCCCTCCACACCTCCCTCATTTCCACAAGGAGGTCTCTAATGTCCCTCTTTGTAACTGGAGTGGAGTCTTCCTCAGATTCGGATGCCTGACACTGGGCTCCGTCTTCTGCCTGAGATGAGGTGGGGCTGTCTCTGCCCTCCTGGGAGTCATCCGAGGCTTCCTCCTCGCTGGGTGCGGCGGGCGCCATTTTGGCTGGTGCCGCCTGAGTAGGCCTCGTAAAAGAAAGCCGAATGTCGGTTGTTTTTGGCGGTTCCGGCAGGCGGAATTTCTTGGTTTTTCGCCCCATGTCTGTAGCTGTGTGGGGGCTATAGTTGTTGTGTTTGGAGGGTCCCTTTTGCGGGTTTCTGGTCTCTAATTTGAGTCTGTGTCGGAGCTGCACGGGAACGCGTCTTCCTCGTTAGACAGCTGGCCACGCCCCCCTCTTTTTTTTTTTTTAAAGAAATAATTTCTAATTTTTGAGAGGGATAAGAACTTCTAAGCACAGCCATTTCCTTTCGTCTCATTAGAAGAAGCAAAGAAGTTTCCAAGTAGGCTCTTACGAAGCAGAAGCAAGTATTTACGTTTATTTTAACAAACTGAACTTTTCGGTTTCTTAATCTGTGTTGTCTTAGCAAAGAGAACAATGTAACCACATGCTAATTGCCCTCGTTTCCATTTAAGGTTGTTCACTGAATTTTGTCTTGTTTGAAAAGGATTCTTTGTGGAAGTTTTAAGTTTCTTTGGCAACGTTCAAAGTTTTTGGAAGCCTCAGAAAATTCTCTGTGATCACTAAAAGCAGCAAAGTTTAGATGAAATATAACTATATATTTACAATTGTTGTAAATTATTTGCTGCCTCTTTAACAGTTGTGTAATGGGGAGGCATCACCATAAAAGAGTTAAGGACCAAGACTTGTTCAGTGATGCAATGGGCACTATACTCTGGACCAGCGTGGGCTTATAAAAGATCCTGCCTTGAGTTGTGTTTTTTATGCTAGTTTTTAATTTTGTGCTTATATAAGCTGTATTTCATTTTAGGGTAGAGGTATTTTTACAACTGGTATGATCCAAGATCCAATTGTCAGATAAGCGGACACAGATAGCTCGACAACTACAATATACATTGTAAGTGTGATGTTAAGTTCAAATGTACTTTTTGTCATTCACTTAAAGGGACACCCCAGCCTTTAGCTTGCTGAAATGCTTTGTCTGTGAAGAGTATCCGTTTATTTTCATGTTACAAAAATTGCAGATTTCAATAGAAATTGGCACTTTTTTTAATTCAGCTGGTTACCTCCTTGACTGCAAATCAGACAACTGGTCTGTTACTTCCTATTTTCAAGAGCTAGGAAATTGCTCAGAGCAACTGCCTTGCAAAGACCTCATTGAGCTGCATTGGGAAGTCGGTAATTGGACAGCGACGGAAAGCCAGGGCTGGGTTAGAAAAGCAGGGCTTTCAAAGTATTCAGACAAAAGATCTGTACATTTTGCAAGCTGTTTTTATATATAACCTCAATGAAAAAAATACACAACAGATGCATGCATGTTTTTATTGGGGCACGCGGCCATAAGTCGCCGGGAGAGGGGGCCGCTGGCTGTCTGCAGAGTAGGCACCTCTAGGAAGCAGCTCTCCCATCCTCCCACGTGATGCGGTGTGGAGCGTTGCCGCACGTTACCATGGCAACGCTCCACACAGCATCGCGCGGGAGGACAGGAGAGCTGCTTCACACAAACCTACTTACTACCACCACCGGACCACCAGGGATAGCTGTGTGTCCCCCCCCACCCAAGGTAAGAGGAAGGGGGGGGGGGAAATACAGAATTAATAAAATGTTTTAAATGTACCCTTACCCCCCCAAACACCCCTCCCCCCCACACACACAGCACCCCTCAGACAGACACACACACAGCACCCCTCAGTGTGTGTACTCAGCAGTCTGTGTGTATGTGTATTTAGCGGCCGGTGTGTGAATGTGTTCAGCAGTCTGTGTGTATGTATAGAATTTGTTGGAGATACTAATTTTTAAAAGAAGAACACAGAGTTCAATTATACAAATTTAAAATAAAGTTGTTAATTAGTTTGGACAACTGTACGAGTAGTTTTTTTCTAAACTTAAACCTCGGCATTCAGGTTTAATTGCCGTGTTGGCACTTTGAGGGGGAAAAAAAAGTCATGTATTGCGGTTTGGGCACTCGGGCTCAAAAAGGTTCACCATCACTGGCCTAGAACCTGAAATGAACAGAAGAGTGCAAATAATATCTTCTGAAATCCTGAAGAACTTTGTAATCCATTTTGAAAGTCAGATCAAATTTGTAGTGGATTTCCATTTTCCTTACCAAAAGCTCTTTTGGGACAGAAAACCAGGTACTTTGCTGATACAGTGAGTAATAGGGTGTCATGTTATTTCTTTCACTTTTTATTTATCTATTTATTTGTAATTGTTTTTGTAACACATTGTCTATTTATGACTTTTTTTTGTTTATAATAATATTCTTATTAAGTAATTAATGTGTGGTTTTATTTTGTATAATGGAAATGTTACCAAAGAGGCTTGTATTGCAATACTCTGGTTCCATTGATATTTTTACCAAGTTGTGTTTTGTTTTTAATCTTATTTGGCTGGGGTAACCCAAGATACCCCGTTTAAAAATTGTCTTGGTGGTTTCTGCTTTTATACTGGAATAGGTGTGTGTGGTGTTAAGAGGGATTTTGTATTATTATTTCGAGTTTAGTGAAGGAAAATATTAATTTCTAACCCTTTCATTCATGAAGCAAGCCTGCCTGGGAGTAATGATGTTAGTGACACTTATGTTTGTTATCCCGATAGAAGTTCCTGGTAGGAAATGAAACGTCGATATTTTGGAGTAAAAAGAAGCTTTATTTAAAAATCCTGGGAGTGCTGATTTTTTGCTTTTCTGAATATATACACACACACACACACACACACACACACACACACACACACACACACACATACAGGGAGTGCAGAATTATTAGGCAAATGAGTATTTTGACCACATCATCCTCTTTATGCATGTTGTCTTACTCCAAGCTGTATAGGCTCGAAAGCCTACTACCAATTAAGCATATTAGGTGATGTGCATCTCTGTAATGAGAAGGGGTGTGGTCTAATGACATCAACACCCTATATCAGGTGTGCATAATTATTAGGCAACTTCCTTTCCTTTGGCAAAATGGGTCAAAAGAAGGACTTGACAGGCTCAGAAAAGTCAAAAATAGTGAGATATCTTGCAGAGGGATGCAGCACTCTTAAAATTACAAAGCTTCTGAAGCGTGATCATCGAACAATCAAGCGTTTCATTCAAAATAGTCAACAGGGTCGCAAGAAGCGTGTGGAAAAACCAAGGCGCAAAATAACTGCCCATGAACTGAGAAAAGTCAAGCGTGCAGCTGCCACGATGCCACTTGCCACCAGTTTGGCCATATTTCACTCCTGCAACATCACTGGAGTGCCCAAAAGCACAAGGTGTGCAATACTCAGAGACATGGCCAAGGTAAGAAAGGCTGAAAGACGACCACCACTGAACAAGACACACAAGCTGAAACGTCAAGACTGGGCCAAGAAATATCTCAAGACTGATTTTTCTAAGGTTTTATGGACTGATGAAATGAGAGTGAGTCTTGATGGGCCAGATGGATGGGCCCGTGGCTGGATTGGTAAAGGGCAGAGAGCTCCAGTCCGACTCAGACGCCAGCAAGGTGGAGGTGGAGTACTGGTTTGGGCTGGTATCATCAAAGATGAGCTTGTGGGGCCTTTTCGGGTTGAGGATGGAGTCAAGCTCAACTCCCAGTCCTACTGCCAGTTCCTGGAAGACACCTTCTTCAAGCAGTGGTACAGGAAGAAGTCTGCATCCTTCAAGAAAACATGATTTTCATGCAGGACAATGCTCCATCACACGCGTCCAAGTACTCCACAGCGTGGCTGGCAAGAAAGGGTATAAAAGAAGAAAATCTAATGACATGGCCTCCTTGTTCACCTGATCTGAACCTCATTGAGAACCTGTGGTCCATCATCAAATGTGAGATTTACAAGGAGGGAAAACAGTACACCTCTCTGAACAGTGTCTGGGAGGCTGTGGTTGCTGCTGCACGCAATGTTGATGGTGAACAGATCAAAACACTGACAGAATCCATGGATGGCAGGCTTTTGAGTGTCCTTGCAAAGAAAGGTGGCTATATTGGTCACTGATTTGTTTTTGTTTTGTTTTTGAATGTCAGAAATGTATATTTGTGAATGTTGAGATGTTATATTGGTTTCACTGGTAATAATAAATAATTGAAATGGGTATATATTTGTTTTTTGTTAAGTTGCCTAATAATTATGCACAGTAATAGTCACCTGCACACACAGATATCCCCCTAACATAGCTATAACTAAAAATAAACTAAAAACTACTTCCAAAAATATTCAGCTTTGATATTAATGAGTTTTTTGGGTTCATTGAGAACATGGTTGTTCAATAATAAAATGAATCCTCAAAAATACAACTTGCCTAATAATTCTGCACTCCCTGTATACACACACACTATCTCACAAACATATACACACACACACACACTATCTCACAAAAGTGAGTACACCCCTCATTTTTGTAAATATTTTATATCTTTTCATGTGACAACACTGAAGAAATGACACTCTGCTACAATGTAAAGTAGTAAGTGTACAGCCTGTATAACAGTGTAAATTTGCTGTTCCCTCAAAATAACACACAGACATTAATATCTAAACAGTTGTCAATAAAATTGAGTATACCCCTAAAGGGGAATGTCCAAATTGGACCCAGTTAGCCATTTTCCCTCCCTGGTGTCATGTGACTCAGTGTTACAAGGTCTCCGGTGTCAATGGGGAATAGGTGTTAAATTTGGTGCTCTCTCTTTTACACTCTCATATACTGGTCAACATGGCACCTCATGGCAAAGAACTCTGAGGAGCTAAAAAACAATTGTTGCTCTACATAAAGATGGCATAGGCTATAAGAAGATTGCCAAGACCCTGAAACTGAGCTGTAGCACGGTGGGAAAGTCCATACAGCAGTTTCACAGGACAGGTTCCACTCAGAACAGATCTCGCCGTGGTCGACCAAAGAAGTTGAGTGCATGTGCTCAGCATCATATCCAGAGGTTGTCTTTGGGAAACAGGCGTGTGAGTGCTGCTAGCATTGCTGCAGAGGTTGAAGGGGTGGAGGGTCAGCCTCTCAGTGCTCAGACCATACGCCGCACACTGCATAAAATTGGTCTGTATGGCTGCTGTCTCAGAAGTAAGCCTCTTCTAAAGATGATGCACAAGAAAGCCCGCAAACAGTTTGCTGAAGACAAGCAGATTAATGACATGGATAACTGGAACCATGTCCTGTGGTCCGATGAGACCAAGATAAACCTATTTGGTTCGGATGGTGACAAGCTTGTGTGGCGGCAACCAGGTGAGGAGTACAAAGAAAAGGGTGTCTTGCCTACAGTCAAGCATGGTGGTGGGAGTGTCATGGTCTGGGCCTGCATGAGTGCTGCTGGCACTGGGGAGCTACAGTTCATTGAGGGAACCATGAATGCCAACATGTACTGTGACATACTAAAGCAGAGCATGATCCCCTCCCTTTGGAGACTGGGCAGCAGGGCAGTATTCTAACATGATAACGAGCCCAAACACACCTCCAAGAAGATCACTGCCTTGATAAAGACGGTAACGGTGATGGACTGGCTAAGCATGTCTCCAGACCCAAACCCTATTGAGTATCTGTGGGGCATCCTCAAATGGAAGGTGGGGGAGTGCAAGGTTTCTAACATCCACCAGCTCTGTGATATCGTGGAGGAGTGGAAGAGGACTTCTGTGGCAACCTGTGAAGCTCTGTTGAACTCCATGCCCATGTGGTTAAGGCAGTGCTGGAAAATAATGGTGGCCACACAAAATATTGACACTTTGGGCCCCATTTTGGATATTTCCACTTAAGGGTGTACTCCCTTTTTGTAGGAGAGTGTCATTTCTTCAGTGTTGTCACATGAAAAGAAATAATAAAATATTTACAAAAATATGAGGGGCGTAATCACTTTTGTGAGATTGAATATATATATATATATACACACACACACACACACACACACACATTCGCAAGCATGTTCACACACATTTCATAGGGATTACTGGCCCGGGTTTATGGATCTCAACCACTAGTTGGGGCATTAGTTAGTTATACTTGGTACAAAGCCCTGAGTCCACTCAACCACAGCACAGCAAGCAGGAGCACCATTGTCCATTACGAATGGAGAGAGAGTAAGCTCCTCAAACCAGCTATTCCTGAAGGAAAGCATCGACTGCTGTGCCCCCCGGGTCCAGGAGCCAACCGTATAAGTCCAGAACCTAGCGATTGTTGCAGGATGCAAATAGGTTCAGGTGAAATGGACCTCTCCGGGAGTCCAGGGCAGCAAACACTCAAGGGTCCAATTACTAATCTCTGCCATTTCTCCAATGGTGAGAGAACCAGTTAGCTGTGAGTTTGGATTCACCCGGTATGTGTTCCACCATTAGAGTTATGTCGTGGGGGAAGTCAATTAAAGATCTCCTTCGTGAGATCCGAAAAACGCATAGGAGCAATTGCCTCCGAGGTGGTTGATGTAATGCACTGCTGACATGTTGTCCATCTGAAGCAGAATACAGCAGTTAAACCTCCCCTTCGCAAGATTGCAAATGACGAAGGATCCTGCCAGAAGCAGTTGATGTGCATGGAGAGTTCCCAAGCCATCCACACTCCTCCTATGGATGCACCGCTGTTGGTGGCTTCCAAGCCCCACAGATTGGTGTCCGATTCCAGAAAGAAATCTGGACGTTTGCCAAAAATGGCCAGATTATTCTACACCTGCATGCAGTCCAGCCACCACTGGAGTTTAGACCAAACCTCGTCCGTCACCGGAACAGGTTGGTTGTATATAGGATTCTTCCTTAGAAAGCAAGCTTTCAGTAGATGCCTAGCTCGGTAAAGAATCAATTCCGAGAATATTGTCTGGATGGAGGAGAATTTTAGACCCATAATCCAAGCAAGTAATCTGAGCGAAATAGCGTCTTGATGGAGCACCTTGCGAATCTCCTTGCAACGAACAGAAACCTTTTTTTAATTCTTTATTTTATTTGTGCACATTGTGAACAACCCTGTTCGTACTGCCACAACAGCTGGCACGAACAGACACATTTGCATACTTTAACATCAGTGTGGTTGAAGAAACATTGCACTTTGGTTTTTGAGAAATCAGGATTGGTAACATAACAAGTGTAGATGATTCAGGTAACTGGTGACTTGGAGTATTAGTTGGTTGCCTGTGAAGGCATAGTAAGGCATTAATGCCGCACTGGCGTGAGTGGAGATCTATCTACCCTGGCACGGTGTAGGCGGTGAACCGTTTACACTAGTATGGTGTGATCAGGGACTGATTTACGCTAGTGTGGCGTAAGCAGATAACAATTTACATTAGTATGGCATAAACAAGAAACAGTTTTTAACTATAGTAAGAACAATTTTAACTGAATGATTATAGTCACTGATTTTGGTGGCGGAGTCTGGTGCTTCCCATTGGAAGGAGGGGTGTCCTCGCCTTGCAGCCTGTTCAGGTGATGTTGCCTGCTGGTTTGGCACGCTGGGACGCCCTGGGTATAAATTCCCTTGTGGTGGTAGGGTCCAGCCTGGGCAGTGGAGTCGTGGGTTCTGGATGCGGTGCTGTCAGACCCAGATGAGTGGCAAGTTCTTGTGAGCTCCTAGCGCGGTACAGAGTTCCTCGGGAGGTTAAGGTTATGAGGCGTGATGTACCCCAGCGGTACTGTATTTTGTTGGATCTCAGGAGTAGTAGACTGGGTTGAAGTGATTTCCGCCAGTTTAGAGTTCCTCTTGTTATATCGGGGAATAATAGTTGGGATTCTTCAAATGATATAGGGGTTTTCCCTCGGGCCGCTGCCATGACTGCAGATTTGTCCTGTGTGGTTTGGAATCTTACTATAACGTCTGCCGTGGCGGTCGGGGGTGCAGTTGATGGTTTGGGCAAGTGGAACAGTCCGTCAATTTTCACAGGTTTGACCTGCTTGGGTTGCAATAGTGTTGCTATTAGGTGCCTCACATAGTGTGGGAGGTCGGCTAGCCCTATATCGTCAGGTACCCCTCTGACCTTTAAGTTGGTCCTCCGTCTTTTGTCTTCTAAGGCCTCCACCTTCTCCGCCGTGCCCACTTGTTGTGTGTGGAGGGCTGACATTGTTTGTTCCAGATTGTGTAGTCTTATGTCATGACTGTCTGCTTTCGTCTCCAAGTGAGTAAGCCTTGTGGTGGCCCCTTCCAAGGCCTCCTTGAAGTGAGTGCGGTCCGTAGCCAGATCCTGAGTTCCGTGAACATTTTAGTTAGCAGGGTTGCTGTAATCGGTTCCTCTGCAGGTGGTGCCTGAGCCCTGCGGGCTGGTTTGCTAAAGTGCCTTCTCCTAGGTCGGGGTAGAAGTCTCCGGAGGAGTCGGAGTAGTCTTCCTCCCCCAGCGCCATTTTCTCCCATGCCGCCTTTTGTGAGTTCCGCAGGAGTTCTCCGATGTCGTGGCTAAGGGGAGTTCTGTCCGGCTTCGGTTTCTTATTTTTTTTGCCCATTATCCTCTCCTCGGTCTGCTGGTAAGGTTTAGGGTAGCAATGTGCCCAATTTCCACCGTTTGATCGTGTTTTTGCTTTATTTAAAAAAAGGAGCTGTTCACCATGCGTCTTTGCTGGTCTGCAGCTAGCTCCGCCCCCGAACAGAAACTTTTGAAGAAGGAAGGCAAAGAGTACAAGACTGTTTCGAAACCAATTAACTGAATTGTCTGACCAATGTGTATTCGGCCAGATTGACCATGAATCCAACTCCACCGTATAAGTGGGGTGACTCAGAAGCGGTGCTCGGGCCCCGCAGAAAAGCAGAGATTATATAGCATATTCCCCAAGCTGAGATGCAACTACCGGTTATAGAACCTTCGTGAAGCAACATGATGCCAAACTCAGTCTAAATTAGAGGCAAGTGAATTGTCAAGGTTCCCCATGCCACTTAAATTGGAGGAAGGGGAGAACTGTCTTCATGCACAGGAACCAAGAGATAGGCATCTTTGAGGTCCAGATGGGTAAGCCAGTTGCCGTCTTGAATTAGGTCCCGCAAGAGGTGAAGGCCCTCCATTTTGAGGTGGTGGTAGACAATGTGGGTGTTGAGATTCCGAAGGTTGATGACTGGGCGGTCTTCCAGCAGACCAAAAACCATGTTGCTGAAGAATCTTCCATGCCTCGCAATAACCACGTACGGTTTGCAACACCCAGGCATTCATTGACAGTAGACATGTGCAATTCGTTTCGGGCCAAATATGAATTCAGACATTCGGGTACTTCCGAATGTCTGAATAGCCGAAGTACCGAGGTCCCGAAGTACAGTATTGCCCAAATACTAATATACTTACCCAGTGGAAGAAGGTTACACTGTATACAATTTTAAATAAAAAAAAAGTATACAAAAAAAAAAAAAGAAAAAACCATAGCCAGGATTCAGCTGTAAGAATTTGCAACACTTAAATTTTATATGAATGTATGTTACTTGATTGTAAGTTACTTAGCCAGTCAATGCAATGACAGGAATGAATAAGTAGATAACTCCTTAATTCCCACAGTATTAGGGAGCTATCTATTAAAAGGCTGAAAGACCTAAATTGGTCTTTCAGACAAAATTTACTAAGTAAAGATTACTTAGTATTAGTAAATTATGCCCCTACTCACTATACCGTGATTAGGGGCATGTCTATTAAACAGTGAGCAGCCTATGGCTGCTCAAAAAAATAAAAATCAACCCCCCTCCTAACCTGAAGGGGGGACCTATTGCCCCCCCTGGCGCCCACCCCTGAATGGCGGGTGGGGCCCTAAAGTAAAATAAGGGGAGGGGGACCTATTGTCCTCCCACCTGGCCCCCACCCCTGAGCGGTGGGTGGGGGCCCTAAATTACTAGTTGGGGGGGACCTAATGTCCTCCCCCCTGGCCCCTATCCCTAAACGGTGGGTTGTGGCCCCTAAAATACTAATTAGGGGGGAGGACCTTGTAACGGATCACCTGGCACCCCAACTGGGTACCTCCGTTGAAGGATGCTCCTAGCGCTTCCTGAGGGCTCCAAGCACTCCAGCCGACACCATAACCCCCGTAGACTCCTTCAGAGAGCAAGACAGGAACAAGCTCTTACAACAGCTCAGTGATTATAGCAAGGGAATGTGCAGAGCATAGCAATCCCTTGTAGCAGATTCCCCCAATAAGAGACAGGACTCAGATTGAGGGTGAAGTATAACTTTTGAATCAGCATTCAAAAATGAATCAGCATACTCCAAATAAAACATACGTCAAAATCATACAAATTGGTCCAGTGGGTCAAAAGTTAGTTGAAAGTCCATTTGTGACCATCTGCAAGTATGGCTTGGGTGTGGTAAGCCAATTACCTCCAGCATACAGAAAATGGCTCTATTCACAACAGTAAAAACACATAATACATAGTTCCTATTATAGTTAACAGAACCCCCACATTCAACCTATCCCCAGATAGCTTGGATCTGAGCGCTCACTATATCCGAACAGCGCCCAAATACCACAACCACAGTCAAATCGCCATGGGGTTAAAAACACAGCAAGAGCTGATGAGAGACCGAGGAGGGGCAAAACAGCAAGTTCCAACTGGTCTGGCAGTGTGCCTGGGACAACACCCTGCTGGAACAATAGACAGGAAACAGGGGAGGGGAAGAGAAACATCTTCCCATGGATTCAAATGGGAAGAAAGTCTTTTAGAAGCCAATAAGCCCCAAATAGTATTTTTAAATGGCAATACACCCCAGGGCCATAGTCATGCGGGAGGAGGCTGGCAATCAGGCTCCAACAGCCAGGGGCAAAAGGCAGTTGGTCATATAAAAATCCAGTGACAAAAGGCATTTTGTCACAGACCTAATTTCCCACGCTGTGTAATTTGACTCATAACACTCTGATTGGTGGATTAAGTAACTAATCAGAGTGTTACGAGTCAAATTACACAGAGTCCCCCTCCATCCCCCATTATTTTACTTTGGGGGTGGGGGCCAGGGGAAGGACATTAGGTCCCCCCTCATTCTAATTTAGGGCCCCACCCGCTGCACATGGGTGGGGGCAATAGGCCCCCATGGGGCTCGGAAGGGGACCCATTTTTAAATTTTTTTTTTATTAAAGTGAGCAGCCACTGGCTCCTCACTGTTTAATAGACATGTCCCTACTCGCGGTATAGCGAGTAGGGGCACAATTTACTAATACTAAGTAAATACTTAGTACCGTGGGAATTAGTGAGTTATCTACCAAGTGGCTGCAAGAGACGTTCCGAAGTCCCGAATTTCGGAATGCCGAACCGAAAGTTTTTCCCATGCACATGCCTAATTGATAGGTTTTACCAATTCTGGAAAATAAGAGAAATGCGGCCAGCAATCAGAACGGTTGAAAGAGGAAAGAGGGTCTCTTACCGCTGGTGAGCCTGGCACAAGCATGTTCATAGCCACTGCGGCCCTTCTCTGAGCCTCTAGAGTAGTGGAATTGTTGCCGGTAGTCCACTTACAGGTACAGTTTTGCTCAAAAGTTTGCATACCTTGGCAGAAATTGTGAAATTTTGGTATTGATTTTGAAAATATGAGTGATTATGCAAAAAAAAAAAAAAAAAAAAAGTGGTTTTATTGAAAGATAGTGATTATATGAAGCCATTTATCACATAGTTGTTTGGCTCCTATTTAAATCATAACAGAAATCACCCAAATGGCCCTGATCAAAGTTTTACATATCTTACAGACACACACAGGTTAAAATGGCAATTAAAGGTTAATTTTCCACACCTGTAGCTTTTTAAATAGCAATTAGGGTCTGTGTATAAATAGTCAGAATTTGTTAGCTCTCACGTGGATGCACTGAGCAGGCTAGATACTGAGACATGGGGATCAGAAAAGAACTTTCAAAAGACCTGCGTAACAAGGAAATGGCACTTTATAAAGATGGAAAATGATATAAAAGTATATCCAAAGCCTTGAAAATGCCAGTCAGTACTGTTCAATCACGTATTAAGAAGTGGAAAATTCAGGGAGCTCTTGATAACAAGCTAAGGTTAGGTAGACCAAGAAAGATTTCAGCCACAACTGCCAGAAGAATTGTTCTGGATACAAAGAAAAACCCACAGGTAACCTCAAGAGAAATACAGGCTGCTCTGTAAAAGACAGTGTGGTTGTTTTTTTAAAGAGCACAATACGATGATACTTGAACAAAAATGAGCTGCATGTTAGAGTTTGCAGAAAGAAGCCTTTCGGCGCCTATTCTGCACCGGCTGCAAAGGCTATGAATGTGTTTTTCAGGAGCACATGGCGCTCATTGCCCTGATGAGGTTATCCATACCAAATCACCTTCCCAGATAGTTTACTCAGTCACAACTCACATGAAAGAAGATCTGGCTGTGTTTATTCGTCATATGATCTGTAGGATGTGCAGTTACGACAGGTAAAAGAACAATTCTTCCATACAGGATAGCAGAGAAACAAGTCACATATGAATGTACAGCATAGAATACACTAGAACAGAAAAAAGGGGAGGGGAGTACCTGGAGCAGCATGCAAACTATGGAGTGGCCCAAGGGACAAACTTAAGATGAACATTAAAGAAACAGTACATAAAACAATGTTATGTAACATGACAGCGCCAATGAAACAAAAAAGCCCGGTTATAATATGCCTGACAACGCCTTGACAGGCCTCACAGCTTCTGGCACACAGTAATTTGGAGTGACGAGACCAAAATAGAGCTTTATGGTCACAACCCTAAGCGCTATGTTTGGAGAGAGGTCAACAAGGCCTATAGTGAAAAGAATACCATACCCACTGTGAAGCATGGTGGCTTACTGAGGTTTTTTGTGGGGTATCCTATGAAAATCGATAACATGCTGCATTCAGCTTGCTATCAGAAAATACTGGAGACAATTTGCATTCTTCTGTGCGAAGGCTGCGCATGGGACGCTCTTGGACTTTCCAGCATGCCAATGACCCTAGGCACAAGGCCAAGTAGACCCTCCTGTGGTTACAGCAGAAAAAGGTGAAGGTTCTGGAGTGGCCATCACAGTCTCCTGACCTTAATATCATCGAGCCACTCTGGGGAGATCTCAAACAAGTGGCCCATGCAAGACGACCAAAGACTTTGCATGAGCTGGAGGCATTTTGCCAAGATGAATGGGCAGCTATACCACCTGCAAGAATTAGGGGCCTCATTGACAACTATTACAAAAGACTGCATGCTGCCATTGATGCTAAAGAAGGCAATACACAGTATTAAAAACTAAGGGTATGCAAACTTTTGATCAGGGGTCATTTAATTTTTCTTTGTTTCCATGTATTGTTTTATGATTGTGCCATTCTGTTATAACCTACAGTTGAATATGAATCCCACAAGAAATAAAAGATGTGCTTTTCCTGCTCACTCATGCTTTCTTGGTACATATATTACTAATTCAAAAAAATGGTACATACATCACCAATAGTATGCAAATTTTTCAGCAAAACTGTAGAAGGGCTGTGTTTATGTAGTACGGGGTCCCGATGTCCAGAAGTGGCTGGGAAACTTGCCCCTTTGCCCTGGAAAACTTTCCTCATTGAAGACTGGGCCTTATTCAATTAGGTAAATGTGTTACCTAAGAGAGCGCCACATTAGTATTGACCTGGAAGCAGAAGCAATTCTGCGCCCATTCACAAATATTGTGCACCCATTCGGGCACCATGTCAGTGTCAAAGACTTCTGCTCGGGAGTAGGCGTCACCTGCCAAGTACATAACGTGGACGAGAAGCCCAATTGCATTCAGGAGTTTGTCCTGTGCTCCTTTAAACCCCCTTTCAACCCCGGCCTCCACACCTTCAGTTGTCTGGGGCTCACAAAAAAAAAAAAAAAAAGTCTGCCAAACAATGGAAGTAGAACGCCAAACCCCGTCATCCAAATCAGAGGCATCTGCCTACCACTTATCCAGGATAGTAAGTGAGCCCATCCCACAGGCACCAAATAAGCTTGGGTAGGGAAGAAGCACTTAAATATGCTGTAACATTCTTGCAGAGGCTTTGCAATTTGCTCTGTGCCATCCTGGATGCAAAGAAATGAAGATGTCTGCTCTGGATAACGCGGCATGTGAGATCCAAGACAACTGCCACAAGCCTACATTTGGCCATCTTGGAGACATTCAGCGCGTGTGCAAGAATGTGAATAGAGGTGTTCGGTCATTTGCGACCAAATGGGGAAAGTATGTGAGTGGCGAATGAGGTCATGAAGGAAGGTGCAAGTTCAACGGCACGAAGGCAAAAGAGAAGCTTTCAGAAAAGTGGTGAATGTAGCCATGCGCTGAAGGATAAAAATAGTGGTTGAAGCCGAAAGAGGTTCTGGCAGCTGAGGTGAGGGGCCAAGAAGGAACACAGCTAAAAACAAACAAACCCCAGTACCCCATAGACGGGGGTGAACATGGACAGCTCCACCAGTACAGAGACCCTAAAGAGTCAAAAGGGGGACAGAGAGGAAGATAGTTTAGAACACAACCCTAAGCCCCCTACAAAATACAATTAACAGAATAGAGAAATAAATAAAGTCCAATCTAAAACAGGAATCCTACAGTAGATAGAGAGAGGTAAACCAAAACTCTGAATGGATTTGTCAAGTAGCAGCAAAGAAAAAGGAGATGCTTTAGTTATATGTGCTATGGAGTGGGTAAAGAAAGTTATTGCAAAATATGAATCCTCCGGTCATGTTTTAAAATGGCCATTTTGGTGTACATTTGGAAACCTATGTTGTCATCTCACCACAATTCACAGCTTTATTAAGCCCAAATAGCAACTGTCTGTTTTTCACTTGAACAAACACTTTAATAAACTCTTATGTATAATGTGTTAATCAAAAGGAAGTCATCTATTCTATTTTATCGTGCCAAGGTCAAACTCAGAATCATTTGATATTCAGTAGAATTATTAATTGCCTTTAAATATAATTAATGGCTTTATAACCACTAGGCACCTCATTTTATTTGAAAATGCCTCCTTTTATAGTCTGGTGAACAGAAAGGAATTTACCTTACTCTGACCTTTTTGCCTAATTAACAATTGTCAAAGACCAGATAATATTCGTCATTTTTTATTTATATGTATTCTGTTAACTGCAAAAAGAGGAAGATGAAAGTGCGATGTAAATGCCATTTTTCATTCTGAATTCATAAATAATGTTTCAATTTTCTTTGGAATTGGATCCTAAATAAGTTAAATTATATTAACTTGCACAAATTGTGCCAATACACACATTTGTAGTTGTACTGCATTTTAATGAGGAGAGATATGCAAGGCATGAAGTGCTAGACAATTTCATCTTAGTTGCGGTACTTTAGATATTCCATTATAAGATTATGGACGAATTATTGGTGGAAAGCTAACTTGCAATCCTTGCGACCACCTCTCTTTCCTCAAGTTAGTGTGATCAGTGAAGGCTCATCCATAGGGGCAGTTGGGGAAGCACCCTCTCCCAGTTTTTATGTGGGGAAAAAAATATTTGCAGTAGTTTAGAGACATGAAGATTATTTTTCTGGAGGGGAGGGTAAGTCAAATATTGGAAAAAAAAAATTTGTGTCTCTTTAATTCTGTATAGGTTTCAGTTCTGCAGGGGCCCTCTCCCCTCATTGGTAGCGGTAGCTGAAAAACTTATGTGAGAGCATCTAGGCATGTTTAAAATTTGGTCTGGTTTGACATCTGCCCGGTTTCTTCATGTTTTGCACATTCCTACTATCCTTTAAAGGAAAATAGGGTCAGGAACACAAACATGTATTCCTGACCCTATAGTGTTTAACCCACCATTTAGGTGGCTAGCCCCCCTATAAAAAGTTTAAAACTCACATTACATCCAGCGCCGCGCGGGTGTGCCTTCGCTGGCTCTGCCCCCTTTGTGACATCAAAATGGCCTATTTTTAACCAATCTAATGCTTTAGCATAGGGGCTAAAATCGGCACGGGGTGGCGCCAAATGACATTTTGGCCAATCAGGACCTCCGCATAGAGATGCATTGAATAGTTTTAATAATTCCTACAGCACATAGTCACTCAACAGCTGAGAAACTCATACTGTGGCTAGTTGAAAAGTTGTAAAGCTTCAAAGTGCGGGACTGATCTCATTACAATCTGTTTTACACCCTTTTCCAAATTATTATGCAAATCATATTTTTCTCATTTACCTAAATAATTGATGTAAATAACAGTCAGCATAATTCTCATGTTATCAACTGTTAAGAGTACAATTAAAATTTTATTGAACAAACCTCCTAATGATAAAAAAAAAAAAAATAAAAAAAAAAAAAATACTTAACATAAACTTACAATGCACTGTTCCAAATTATAACGCACAGTAAGTTTCAATACACTTGTAGGTTGTAAAGAACTGAAAATTGTCATTTGTTGTGTTTGCAGCATATTTACTGAAATCAAAAGCTATTTCAATCAAACTTATAACATTTTAACACGTTAAAGCGGCACTCATGCCGAATCCCGTTTTTTTGTTTTTTTAACCCCCCCTCCCGCCTCCACTACATCCAATTGACCCACTAGTCACCCCCAAATACCCCTAACCCCACCAGATTACCTCTTTTTAAATCTTTATTTTCTGCCCCGATCTATATTCAGGGCGCAGCCATCTTTGTGTGGGTAGGTGAAGTCCCTGTGGGACACGTCATCAGCCCACACTAGATGGCGCTGTGAGATTCCCGCACATGCCCAGTGAAACACCGGGAATTTCATCTATTCACTCAGACAGACGAATGAGTGAATAGAAATATCAGCCGAACAAACAAACACTATGTATCAGTGTATGTTTGTTCGTGCAGGTTATTACAAGGAGGGAGCTACCGGCACGCAGCTCCCTCCTTGTAATATGTAAAGATAGAAGCGTCAGGGAGCAGTGCTCCCCACCACTTCATAAGGTCCCCCTCTCACTCTATGGGGGTCAATATGACCCCATAATAGCACAAGGGAGATTAAAATCTCCCAAATGCCCCTACTCGCTATACCACGAGTAGGGGCATGTCTACTAAACAGTGAGCAGCCTGTGGCTGAAAAAAAAATTACATACATTACAATAGGGGGGGGGGGGCGGACCTATTGTCGTCCTCCCCTCCTGGCCCCCACCCCTGCGTGGTGGCCCTAATAAAACAAAGAGGGGGGGAGGGGAACCTACTGTCCTCCCCCTGAGCCCTAAATGAAACACACCCAATCAAGGTGACTAGGGGTCCCAAGCCCCTAGTCAACCCCCACCACAAAAAAAAAAAAAAATTTAGGGCTTGGGGGGTAGGTTTATTAGGTCCCCCCATCTTTGTTTAGGGCCCCCACCCACCGCTCAGGGGTGGGGGGCGACAGTAGGGTCCGTCCCCCCATCTTTATTTAGGGTTTCTCCCCCCCCCCTTTTTTTTTTTTACAGTTACTACTTACTACACATGCCCCTACTCGCGATATATTATTTACTAATACTAAGTAATCTTTACTTAGTATTAGTAAATGTGGCTGAAAGACCAATTTAGGTCTTTCAGCCTTTTAGTAGATAGCTCACTGATACCGTGGGAATTAGGGAGTTATCTACTAAGCGGCTGCAAGATGCAGCCGCGGCAATGAATAGGATCAGAGTTTTCATTAGAATGAAGTTCCGATACGAACAAAGTGCCGAATTGCGTTCTAAAAGAAACGAACATACTGTTCTCATTCAGTTAGAACGCAATTCGGCAGTTTTGTCTAAAATGACAGGAAGCATCGTGGGAACACAGAGGGAAGGTAAGGATCATGGGAAAATTGCTCTGACCAGCGGAAATGAAGCACACTTTGCTCCTCCGCTGGTCAAGCAATGACAGTGCCGCTTTAACAAGTCATGTTAAATTTTTAACATAGGACCCCCTTATTTGATAGTCTTGCATCCATTGAACTTGTGAGTTTGTGGACAGTTTCTGGTTGAATTTGTTTGCAAGATGTCAGAATAGCCTCCCAGAGCTGCTGTTTGGATGTCAACTGCCCCCCACCCTCAGATCTTTTGCTTGAGGATGTTCCAAAAGGTTCTCAATAGGATTGAGGTCAAGGGAGGATGGAGGCCACACCATGACTTTCTCTCCTTTTATCCCCAAAGCAGCCATTGATGCAGAGGTATTCATGAGATGGTGCATTGTCATGCATGAAGATTTTATTACGGAAAGCATAGTTCTTCCTTCTGTACCAGGGAATAAAGTGGTCAGTCAGAAACTCGACATACTTTGCAGAGGTCATCTTTACACCTTCGGGGACCCTAAACGGGCCGACCAGCTCTCGTCCCTGGATTCTGGCCCAAAACATGACTCCACCACTGCCTTGCTGATGTCGCAGCCTGGTCATCCACCAGCCATCCATCTGGACCATCCAGAGTTGCGCGGCACTCATCAGTGAACAGGACTGTTTGAAAATTAGTCTTCATGTATTTTTCTGCCCAATACAGCAGTTTCTGCTTGTGAGCATTGGTTAGTGGTGGCTAAATAGAAAGTTTATGCACAGTTGCAAGACTCTGGAGGACTCTACACCTTGATGTCCGTGGGACTCCAGAGGCACCAGCAACTTCAAATATCTGTTTGCTGCTATGTAATGGTATTTTAGCAGCTGCTCTCTTGATCCGATGAATGGATCTGGCAGAAATCTTCCTCAATGTGCCTTTATCTGCACAAACCTATCTGTGCTCTGAATCAACCACAAATCTCTTAATAGTGCGATGATCACACTTACGTTTTCGTGAAACATCTAATGTTTTCATACCTCATCCAAGGCATTGAACTATTTCACTCTTTTCGGCAGCAGAGAGATCCTTTTTCTTCCCCATATTTCATGAAAATGGTGCTCTGCTTAATAATGTGGAACACCCTCCTTTAGCAGTTTTTCCTTAAATTGGGCTCACCTGGCAATCTAATTATCACAGGTGTCAGATTGTTTTCAGTGATCAAAAGAGCCCTGAGACGCAATGCCATCCATGAGTTAAACTGAAAAACAATACATTTAATCTTTGTGACACAAATAGAATTTGCATAATAATTTGGAACAGGGTATAATCCGTCATGATTGTTGATCATGTTAACCATACCAGCTACTTCTTGGCTCCATAAGACCACTGCAGAATATTTATATTTACAGCTGCAAAGGTAATAAGAAATCTATCCTGCTGTTTACAGTGTGCTGAGAAAGCTCATAGTGAGTCACGAGTTGCTGATATGGTTGGAGTCTATTAGTATCTTTAACCATGTGCATACTGTGTGCTGAGCAGTGGCATATTTGGTTTTGTGCTGCACTAGGCATGACTAAACTTGGGCACTTTCTTATCTAAATTTGCCACACCCCATTCTGTCAAGGCCGCATCTCTTCCTGTTTAAGACCAACACACACTTTGACTGATAGACACACGCCCTCACTGATATAACTACATTGATATACACAGTCATTGGCACACAAACTGTTTAACACGATTACTGAAAGACACCCACTCACTGGCCGGCACATACACTCACTAACAGACAAATGCACACCATAATTGATTTGACACACTCCGACAGAAACACACATACACTGAGAGGCTCACACTCACTCACAGCCACACATGCATACATTCACTGACAGACACTCACACTAATATTTTGATTTAAGTCCACCTAGCCTCCCTACATTTGTGAGAGCTGCCACCTCCATTCCAAATAGCTGCCCACCTGAGCTCTAAGGTGGCCAGCTCTTGGCCCTCCCATGACAAGAGGCTAACAATGCATTTGTTAAAGTTGTCAAGTCGTTTGGGGCAGGAGTTTTTTGCCACCACTTTGGAAAGTGCCACCCAAGGCAAATACCTTGAAAGCCTCGCGATAGATACAGTGCTGGTGCGGAGAGCTAATATAATAGCAGATATATGTTTCATAACAGCAGGATTATGTAATAGAATGATAAAGTTAACATAGCAGGAGCACTATTGAAGATGAGATCATCAGAAGATCATAGTGAACTTGCTGGAACCCCTCTTATTTCAATAGTTTAGAAGTCTTGGGTGTCTGATAACATGGAATGGGACGTCCCAGAATTCACTGGGGCTTTACTTTTGGTCCTTCGTACTGCTGTCACGTTAAATGAAGGAAACACAAACCTAGGTGAAACAATGACCAAAGAGGAAGCTGTGCAGAGGACATTTGCCCATTATGTGCAATTAGTATTATATTAATAGATTCTTATGTGAACTGTGATAAATACAAGATCCCCGCGATGCTGGTACAAGTAATCATATGGTGTTATTTATAATGCTTCCTGACAACTGATAACGAGCAGCAGAGATTACACTATCACCATTTCAGACTGAACGTTAATGTGTCACAATCTATAACAGCTTCTTTACTGAGAAATTGTATTTTTCATAAACCTTGTCAGTAAATGTATCTGAGACTGTTCAGAATTAAGCAAAGGCTGACACTTAATATTAAAATAAAAAGGAGATGCTTTAGTTATATGTGCTATGGAGTGGGTAAAGAAAGTTATTGCAAAATATGAATCCTCCGGTCATGTTTTAAAATGGCCATTTTGGTGTACATTTGGAAACCTATGTTGTCATCTCACCACAATTCACAGCTTTATTAAGCCCAAATAGCAACTGTCTGTTTTTCACTTGAACAAACACTTTAATAAACTCTTATGTATAATGTGTTAATCAAAAGGAAGTCATCTATTCTATTTTATCGTGCCAAGGTCAAACTCAGAATCATTTGATATTCAGTAGAATTATTAATTGCCTTTAAATATAATTAATGGCTTTATAACCACTAGGCACCTCATTTTATTTGAAAATGCCTCCTTTTATAGTCTGGTGAACAGAAAGGAATTTACCTTACTCTGACCTTTTTGCCTAATTAACAATTGTCAAAGACCAGATAATATTCGTCATTTTTTATTTATATGTATTCTGTTAACTGCAAAAAGAGGAAGATGAAAGTGCGATGTAAATGCCATTTTTCATTCTGAATTCATAAATAATGTTTCAATTTTCTTTGGAATTGGATCCTAAATAAGTTAAATTATATTAACTTGCACAAATTGTGCCAATACACACATTTGTAGTTGTACTGCATTTTAATGAGGAGAGATATGCAAGGCATGAAGTGCTAGACAATTTCATCTTAGTTGCGGTACTTTAGATATTCCATTATAAGATTATGGACGAATTATTGGTGGAAAGCTAACTTGCAATCCTTGCGACCACCTCTCTTTCCTCAAGTTAGTGTGATCAGTGAAGGCTCATCCATAGGGGCAGTTGGGGAAGCACCCTCTCCCAGTTTTTATGTGGGGAAAAAAATATTTGCAGTAGTTTAGAGACATGAAGATTATTTTTCTGGAGGGGAGGGTAAGTCAAATATTGGAAAAAAAAAATTTGTGTCTCTTTAATTCTGTATAGGTTTCAGTTCTGCAGGGGCCCTCTCCCCTCATTGGTAGCGGTAGCTGAAAAACTTATGTGAGAGCATCTAGGCATGTTTAAAATTTGGTCTGGTTTGACATCTGCCCGGTTTCTTCATGTTTTGCACATTCCTACTATCCTTTAAAGGAAAATAGGGTCAGGAACACAAACATGTATTCCTGACCCTATAGTGTTTAACCCACCATTTAGGTGGCTAGCCCCCCTATAAAAAGTTTAAAACTCACATTACATCCAGCGCCGCGCGGGTGTGCCTTCGCTGGCTCTGCCCCCTTTGTGACATCAAAATGGCCTATTTTTAACCAATCTAATGCTTTAGCATAGGGGCTAAAATCGGCACGGGGTGGCGCCAAATGACATTTTGGCCAATCAGGACCTCCGCATAGAGATGCATTGAATAGTTTTAATAATTCCTACAGCACATAGTCACTCAACAGCTGAGAAACTCATACTGTGGCTAGTTGAAAAGTTGTAAAGCTTCAAAGTGCGGGACTGATCTCATTACAATCTGTTTTACACCCTTTTCCAAATTATTATGCAAATCATATTTTTCTCATTTACCTAAATAATTGATGTAAATAACAGTCAGCATAATTCTCATGTTATCAACTGTTAAGAGTACAATTAAAATTTTATTGAACAAACCTCCTAATGATAAAAAAAAAAAAAATAAAAAAAAAAAAAATACTTAACATAAACTTACAATGCACTGTTCCAAATTATAACGCACAGTAAGTTTCAATACACTTGTAGGTTGTAAAGAACTGAAAATTGTCATTTGTTGTGTTTGCAGCATATTTACTGAAATCAAAAGCTATTTCAATCAAACTTATAACATTTTAACACGTTAAAGCGGCACTCATGCCGAATCCCGTTTTTTTGTTTTTTTAACCCCCCCTCCCGCCTCCACTACATCCAATTGACCCACTAGTCACCCCCAAATACCCCTAACCCCACCAGATTACCTCTTTTTAAATCTTTATTTTCTGCCCCGATCTATATTCAGGGCGCAGCCATCTTTGTGTGGGTAGGTGAAGTCCCTGTGGGACACGTCATCAGCCCACACTAGATGGCGCTGTGAGATTCCCGCACATGCCCAGTGAAACACCGGGAATTTCATCTATTCACTCAGACAGACGAATGAGTGAATAGAAATATCAGCCGAACAAACAAACACTATGTATCAGTGTATGTTTGTTCGTGCAGGTTATTACAAGGAGGGAGCTACCGGCACGCAGCTCCCTCCTTGTAATATGTAAAGATAGAAGCGTCAGGGAGCAGTGCTCCCCACCACTTCATAAGGTCCCCCTCTCACTCTATGGGGGTCAATATGACCCCATAATAGCACAAGGGAGATTAAAATCTCCCAAATGCCCCTACTCGCTATACCACGAGTAGGGGCATGTCTACTAAACAGTGAGCAGCCTGTGGCTGAAAAAAAAATTACATACATTACAATAGGGGGGGGGGGGCGGACCTATTGTCGTCCTCCCCTCCTGGCCCCCACCCCTGCGTGGTGGCCCTAATAAAACAAAGAGGGGGGGAGGGGAACCTACTGTCCTCCCCCTGAGCCCTAAATGAAACACACCCAATCAAGGTGACTAGGGGTCCCAAGCCCCTAGTCAACCCCCACCACAAAAAAAAAAAAAATTTAGGGCTTGGGGGGTAGGTTTATTAGGTCCCCCCATCTTTGTTTAGGGCCCCCACCCACCGCTCAGGGGTGGGGGGCGACAGTAGGGTCCGTCCCCCCATCTTTATTTAGGGTTTCTCCCCCCCCCCTTTTTTTTTTTTACAGTTACTACTTACTACACATGCCCCTACTCGCGATATATTATTTACTAATACTAAGTAATCTTTACTTAGTATTAGTAAATGTGGCTGAAAGACCAATTTAGGTCTTTCAGCCTTTTAGTAGATAGCTCACTGATACCGTGGGAATTAGGGAGTTATCTACTAAGCGGCTGCAAGATGCAGCCGCGGCAATGAATAGGATCAGAGTTTTCATTAGAATGAAGTTCCGATACGAACAAAGTGCCGAATTGCGTTCTAAAAGAAACGAACATACTGTTCTCATTCAGTTAGAACGCAATTCGGCAGTTTTGTCTAAAATGACAGGAAGCATCGTGGGAACACAGAGGGAAGGTAAGGATCATGGGAAAATTGCTCTGACCAGCGGAAATGAAGCACACTTTGCTCCTCCGCTGGTCAAGCAATGACAGTGCCGCTTTAACAAGTCATGTTAAATTTTTAACATAGGACCCCCTTATTTGATAGTCTTGCATCCATTGAACTTGTGAGTTTGTGGACAGTTTCTGGTTGAATTTGTTTGCAAGATGTCAGAATAGCCTCCCAGAGCTGCTGTTTGGATGTCAACTGCCCCCCACCCTCAGATCTTTTGCTTGAGGATGTTCCAAAAGGTTCTCAATAGGATTGAGGTCAAGGGAGGATGGAGGCCACACCATGACTTTCTCTCCTTTTATCCCCAAAGCAGCCATTGATGCAGAGGTATTCATGAGATGGTGCATTGTCATGCATGAAGATTTTATTACGGAAAGCATAGTTCTTCCTTCTGTACCAGGGAATAAAGTGGTCAGTCAGAAACTCGACATACTTTGCAGAGGTCATCTTTACACCTTCGGGGACCCTAAACGGGCCGACCAGCTCTCGTCCCTGGATTCTGGCCCAAAACATGACTCCACCACTGCCTTGCTGATGTCGCAGCCTGGTCATCCACCAGCCATCCATCTGGACCATCCAGAGTTGCGCGGCACTCATCAGTGAACAGGACTGTTTGAAAATTAGTCTTCATGTATTTTTCTGCCCAATACAGCAGTTTCTGCTTGTGAGCATTGGTTAGTGGTGGCTAAATAGAAAGTTTATGCACAGTTGCAAGACTCTGGAGGACTCTACACCTTGATGTCCGTGGGACTCCAGAGGCACCAGCAACTTCAAATATCTGTTTGCTGCTATGTAATGGTATTTTAGCAGCTGCTCTCTTGATCCGATGAATGGATCTGGCAGAAATCTTCCTCAATGTGCCTTTATCTGCACAAACCTATCTGTGCTCTGAATCAACCACAAATCTCTTAATAGTGCGATGATCACACTTACGTTTTCGTGAAACATCTAATGTTTTCATACCTCATCCAAGGCATTGAACTATTTCACTCTTTTCGGCAGCAGAGAGATCCTTTTTCTTCCCCATATTTCATGAAAATGGTGCTCTGCTTAATAATGTGGAACACCCTCCTTTAGCAGTTTTTCCTTAAATTGGGCTCACCTGGCAATCTAATTATCACAGGTGTCAGATTGTTTTCAGTGATCAAAAGAGCCCTGAGACGCAATGCCATCCATGAGTTAAACTGAAAAACAATACATTTAATCTTTGTGACACAAATAGAATTTGCATAATAATTTGGAACAGGGTATAATCCGTCATGATTGTTGATCATGTTAACCATACCAGCTACTTCTTGGCTCCATAAGACCACTGCAGAATATTTATATTTACAGCTGCAAAGGTAATAAGAAATCTATCCTGCTGTTTACAGTGTGCTGAGAAAGCTCATAGTGAGTCACGAGTTGCTGATATGGTTGGAGTCTATTAGTATCTTTAACCATGTGCATACTGTGTGCTGAGCAGTGGCATATTTGGTTTTGTGCTGCACTAGGCATGACTAAACTTGGGCACTTTCTTATCTAAATTTGCCACACCCCATTCTGTCAAGGCCGCATCTCTTCCTGTTTAAGACCAACACACACTTTGACTGATAGACACACGCCCTCACTGATATAACTACATTGATATACACAGTCATTGGCACACAAACTGTTTAACACGATTACTGAAAGACACCCACTCACTGGCCGGCACATACACTCACTAACAGACAAATGCACACCATAATTGATTTGACACACTCCGACAGAAACACACATACACTGAGAGGCTCACACTCACTCACAGCCACACATGCATACATTCACTGACAGACACTCACACTAATATTTTGATTTAAGTCCACCTAGCCTCCCTACATTTGTGAGAGCTGCCACCTCCATTCCAAATAGCTGCCCACCTGAGCTCTAAGGTGGCCAGCTCTTGGCCCTCCCATGACAAGAGGCTAACAATGCATTTGTTAAAGTTGTCAAGTCGTTTGGGGCAGGAGTTTTTTGCCACCACTTTGGAAAGTGCCACCCAAGGCAAATACCTTGAAAGCCTCGCGATAGATACAGTGCTGGTGCGGAGAGCTAATATAATAGCAGATATATGTTTCATAACAGCAGGATTATGTAATAGAATGATAAAGTTAACATAGCAGGAGCACTATTGAAGATGAGATCATCAGAAGATCATAGTGAACTTGCTGGAACCCCTCTTATTTCAATAGTTTAGAAGTCTTGGGTGTCTGATAACATGGAATGGGACGTCCCAGAATTCACTGGGGCTTTACTTTTGGTCCTTCGTACTGCTGTCACGTTAAATGAAGGAAACACAAACCTAGGTGAAACAATGACCAAAGAGGAAGCTGTGCAGAGGACATTTGCCCATTATGTGCAATTAGTATTATATTAATAGATTCTTATGTGAACTGTGATAAATACAAGATCCCCGCGATGCTGGTACAAGTAATCATATGGTGTTATTTATAATGCTTCCTGACAACTGATAACGAGCAGCAGAGATTACACTATCACCATTTCAGACTGAACGTTAATGTGTCACAATCTATAACAGCTTCTTTACTGAGAAATTGTATTTTTCATAAACCTTGTCAGTAAATGTATCTGAGACTGTTCAGAATTAAGCAAAGGCTGACACTTAATATTAAAATAATGTTGCCGAACATACCTTGCTCTGTACACTATGAAGTCTAAAATGACTTTTACAAAATTCTGGAAAAGACGAGGGTGGCTAACCATTTAATGTCTATTTTTTTATGTCTCTTTGTGACCCTCGAACAACATGTCAGAATTTCATAACAGACAGCTTAGATGCATGGCTGTATGATTAATAGCCCTGTTGACAAGGGTTGCCAGCAATCATTTAATTCTAGCGCAACCAATTCTGAAGAAATATTCTGGAACCAAGGCGGATGTCTTTTATTCTAAATGGACTCCCGTCAAAGCTCAATATAGAGCCCTAAGTACATCAGGCAGAATGTAATTTTTTATGGCCACTAGAATGTGCGTGTCAGTGTACAACAAGCATAGTGCCACAGTATTAACAAAACATCTAATCTGTACGTTGTTGTAGTCATTCTGTTGACAAACATTGTTGAATAGACCTGTAACAGAGGCCTTGAGCACAATCCATCCCCATTATTTGTACCGTAGCTTTTTCAAACTTTGGGTGTATTTCATACAGGATCACAATCCAAATAATATCACAGCCTTGTAATGCGGCAAAATTTAGAAGTCATTATTAACTTAAAATTGGCTTAAATGGAAACTTCCTTGTTAATTGCATGATATTATGAACCATGCCCATGGCTCGCAAAGTTAACAAGGAAACAAAGAAAAATCCATCTTGGAAAGATCTGACCTGCATTTATAATGTAGTGGTGATAATACAGGTAATACTCGAAAAATTAGAATATTGTGCAAAAGTTCATTTGTTTCAGTAATGCAACGTAAAAGGGGAAACTAATATATGAGATAGACGCATTACATGCAAAGTGAGATAGTTCAATTTGTGATTTGTCATAAGTGAGATGATTTTGGCTTACAGCTCATGAAAACTCCAAATCCACAATCTCAGTAAATTAGAATATTCTGAAAAGGGGCAATATTCTAGGCAAGTGGTGGCTCTAGACTTGGCGAGACTCATACATGAGGCCCCCACTAACACCATTATTGGAAAAATTTTACTTGTGTATATAAGAAGCTGTAGATATATTGAAGGGCGGGCTTGCAGTACTGGATATAGAGAACTAGTCTTTGTATAAGTCGTTGCATTGTCTACCTGTGTGTCTGGCAGTGAGTATCTTTGTATATGTATGCATGTTTGTGTTACTGCCTGTGGCCTTTGGCATTAAGTTCATGGCAAAGCTATGTTTTATGACAGTGTGTAGAATGATTGCCTTCAGGGGGTGACAGGGTGAGTAAAGGAGTAACTGTGGCAGGGTGATTGTAAAAAGAGCAGGAGGGTGCCAGAGTGCGGAGAGTGGTGCCCGTGTGCTTAGAGGGAGAGATAGTGTGTATGGAGGGGGGGTGACAGAGTGTGTGGAGAGAGGTGACAGAGTGAGAGGGTTACATTAGTGTAAGGGGTGTGACAGAGGAAGAGACCGAGGGGGGAGACCTAGTGTGAGGGAGGTGACAGAGTGAGAGGAGGTGACAGTATTAGGGGGTGACAGAGTAAGGTGACAGTAAGGGGGTTGACAGAGTGAGGGGGTGACAGGGTGAGGTAGCGTGACAGGGTGAGTGACAAGGTCAAATGTGGGGTGAGAGGGGAGGCAGGGTGAGGGGGTGACAGGTGGGGTGACAGTGTGTGGGGAGTGACAGGGTTAGGTGAGAGTAAGGGGGATGACAGTGTGGGAGTCACAGGGTGGGTGACAAAGAGGTGGGGTGACAGGGATGACTGGGTGAGAAGGGGTGACATTGTGAGGGGGGAATGACAGGGCAAGGTGACAGGATGAGAGGTGGGGTGGCTGGGTGAGAAGAGAAGGAAGAGTGAGGGGGAGTGAGGGATGACAGGTGGGGTGGAAGGGGGATGACAGAATGAGAGGTGGGGTGACAGGGTGAGAGGGAGGTGACAGGGTGTGACGTGACAGTGAGAGGGGAATGACAGGGCAAGGTGACAGGATGAGAGGTGGGGTGGAAGGGTTAGATGGGGTGACAGGTGGGGTGGCAGAGTGAGGGAGGTGAGATGGGATGACAGGGTGAGATGATGGTGACAGGTGGGGTGGCGGTCAAAATGTTAATTTTTTCCCTGGTGGTCCAGTGGGCTTTCCGGTCTGCAGACCACATGGGGATTGTCTCGCGATCTCCATTCAGAGCGTTGCCGTGGTAACCCGCGGCAACGCTCTGATTGGCTGGAGAGCGCAAGACACCTCAGTCTGCAGCTCACACCCGGCGGAGCTGCAGGCTGAGGCCGGCTCTCTCCCCGGGCGGACTGACAGGAGGGGCCTTGCACCCGGCGGCACAAAGGGCAAGCCGCCGGGCCCCCTCCTGTGTCGGGTCCTCTGTCATAGACCGAGGACCCGACATGTCAGTCTGCCCTCAGGTGATTTAGGCGGCAGCGAGGCCCCTGACTGCACGAGGCCTTAGGTGGCCGCCTAAAATCGCCTAATTAGAGAGCCGCCTCTGTTCTAGGCTCACAGTGTCCCACTCTAATCAACTAAGTAAGCCATAACACCTGCAAAGGGTTTCTGAGCCTTTAAATGGTCTCTCAGTCTGGTTCAGTAGAAATCACAGTCATGGGGAAGACTGCTGACCTGACAGTTGTGCAGAAAACCATTATTGACACCCTCCATAAGGAGGGAAAGCCTCAAAAAAGGTAATTGAGAAGGAAGTTGGATGTTCCCAAAGTGCTGTATCAAAGCACATTAATAGAAAGTTATGTGGGAGGGGAAGTGTGGAAGAAAAAAAGCTACACAAGCAGCAGGGATGACCGCAGCCTGGAGAGGATTGTCAGGAAAAGGCCATTCAAAATGTGTTGGGGACTTTCACAAGGAGTGGACTGAGGCTGGAGTCAGGGCATCAAGAGCCACCACACACAGACGGATCCTGGACATGGGCTTCAGATGTTCTATTCCTCTTGTCAAGCCGCTCGTGAACAACAAACAACGTCAGAAGCATCTTACCTGGGCTAAAGAAAAACAGACCTGGTCTGTTACTCAGTGGTCCTCTATTCTGATGAGAACAACTTTTGCATCTCATTTGGAAACCAAGGACCCAGAGTCTGGAGGAAGAATGGAGAGGCACACACACTGCAAGATGCTTGAAGTCCAGTGTGAGGTTTCCACAGTCTGTGTTGATTTGGGGAGCCATGTCATCTGCTGGTGTTGGTCCACTGTGCTTCATTAAATCCAGGATCAATGCAGCTGTCTACCAGGAGATTTTGGAGCACTTCAGGCTTCCTTCCGCAGACAAGCTTTATGGGGATGCTGACATTTTCCAGCAGGACTTGGCACCTGCCCACACTGCCAAAAGCACCAAAGCCTGGTTAAATGACCGTGGGATTACTGTGCTTGATTGGCCAGCAAACTCGTCTGACCTGAACCAAGAGAAAGAGGAGAGACATGAGACTGAACAATGCAGAAGAGCTGAAGGCCACTATTGAAGCATCCTGGTCTTCCATAACACCTCAGCAGTGCCACAGGCTGATTGCTTCCATGCCACGCCGCATTGAGGCAGTAATTGCTGCAAAAGGGGCCCAAACCAAGTACTGAGTCCATATGCATCCTTTTCAGAGGTCTGCTATTGTTCGATGTACACTTTTCAGAGAAACTGCTATGTTGACATTGACAGCCGCTAGAGGTGCTTCTCATTGTGAATTTCATTGAGAAATGCTTTCCTATTGACTGACTGCATGTGCGCGGCTCTTGCCGCGCATGCTCATTCAGCGGATGACGTGGGAAGAGGGAGGAGAGTTCCCAGTGCCGAATTTAACCCCTTCCTCCCCCTTCAGGCCGGCGGGAGGGGGACCCAGAGGGTGGGGGAGGACCCAAAGACTGTATAGTGCCAGGAAAACGAGTTTGTTTTCCTGGCATTATAGTGGTCCTTTAACGGTTTTACCAATAATGATAAAATTCTTGTTGAAACATACTTGTTGAATGGAGTAATTGCAATTGCATCAACACCATTAGTAGTTCTTTCAGATTACCAAACGACGATTGTGAACATTTGTCTTTTGTTGACAAATTAAATCAAAGTATATTTTACTTGTGTTTGTTGTTGCTGTGAACTCAATGGCAAAATGAAACAATTTCCAAGCTGAATGGATAAAACCTCAAAAAAACAAAACAAAAACACACAAACAAACAAACCACGGCAATTATAGTGTGTGTGTGTGTGTGTGTGTGTGTGTGTGTCTCTATACATACATAAATATATACAATCACACAAAAATAAATTCAGAGCAGAAGCAAAGTGATACAAGTGCAAAAGCAGCTTGAACACCAATACGGAGTCTGAAAACTGGATAAAAACAGGGGGGTAGGTGCAGCGCTTCAGTAATCCTTGACAAGGTATATGTGAAGAGAACCACAGAAGAAATAATAGTGTAGTATTTAAAACTATAGTGGTTATAAGTAAAATAAAAGATGTGCAGTCACACTTTCCTGGAGCTTCAATACAGCTCCAGTGTATGCGCCTGGGCAGAATAATCCCCACCTATGGATCAAGTGCAGAGGCAATTCTTCGAGTTATAGGTGTGGTAGGGGGTAAAATACCTTTGATAAAGCCTATCCAAGGAGAAACGCATTAAGTATTGTTTCTAACTTTTTTTTTTTTTTTATCATTATATTGTATTACTTTTATTATTTTTTAACATTAAAGTACTTTCATAATTGGACCTAACTTTGATGCTGTTAGATTGTTTGGAGCAGGTTAGTATACCACCCCAGACTGTACTGGGTCATTGTGGAGACATCCAGAACAGTCTGCGACTAATGCAATTGCAGCTTATAGACTAATATCTGGATAGACATATGGTGTAGGCAAGGGAGAGACAATGAATCATGTAGATACTGAGCAAGAGGGAGCATTTGGTAAACAGTGGAGAGGTGCATTACCAGCAGTTCAGATATGGCGGTCAGCCTATCCCCTGTACAGGGAAGTTCTAGTCCCACATAGTATGTGCCTCCTTCCTTGTAGCCGATTGAGTCAGCTGCGGGTTCAGGTTCTGGGTTTGCTTCCCTCCTCTCTCCTTCCGGACTCATCTCCCACATGTGTCTTATGGTGCTGTGCTGCCAGATTCGTCTGCATTCCGCAGTGTTTGCGGCTGCTTTTCTGGTGCGTTGCCAATGCAGCCTTTGCCTTCTCCGTCTCGCCAGGACTTTGATGGCAGTAATCTGAAGGTGAGGGGTGCGACTGATCCGTTTGGAGGGAGCCTGTGCGGACTGTAGAGCAGATAGGGTCAGCTTACTCTCCAGCTTTTCCCAGAAAGCAGCGAAGAGGGCTTCCAGGCGGTGGTGAAGAGTGGATGTCTCCTCATGTGACTCCAGGTGTCCAGTGGCGTCCTCCATTTTGCTGGCTTTTCTAGCAATATCTTTGGCGTTTAGGGATATGCCACGGATCTCTGCTGAGTGTTGGCAGCTGCTGGAGGGGGGACCGGGATCACCCCCACCGGTCCAAAGGGGGGGGGAGGGAAGCAGGGCATCAATTTCACGCTTGGGGCCATGCTTGCGTCCAGGAGAGCGGCCGCCTCTTCCCTCCGACGTGCCTTGATTTGCTTTGGCCACTGGTGTGTTCGAGAGGGCTGCCGGGCATGGTCCCCGATCTTCCTGTCATGATACCAAGAGTAGGTGTCAGGCTTAGAAATAGTTGCTGTAATGGTGCCGAAATTCGATTTTGTGCAGTGGGTCTCAGGGAGCTCACCAGAAACACGTCCAGTCGCCATGCTGGTCAGGCCCCGGGTGTACATTTTATAGTTTTTACCTACCCTTGCGTCATAGTTCACCATATATGATTTTTATTTGTTTTTATGAGGATACCCCCTACCACACCTATAACTCAAAGAATTGTCTCTGCACTTGATCCATAGGTGGGGATTATGTCAAGTTCCCCTTTAATAGATTGTTATAATGACTGAACTGTAGCAGCCAATTACACAAAAAAAAACAAAAAAACAAAAACAAAAAAAAAACAAACACAACAACACCATATGAAATGTGTCAGCAGACAGATCTTGTGACCAGTGATTCCATGTGTCATTAGCATTGTATGGAACTGTAACAACCCCCTACCATGTTGCCTGGGAACCTCTACCTTTTGGTTGTTTTTGCCATCATCCACATTGCTCTGTACCCAAGGACAAAGACCGTGTCTGTCCCTTTAACTGTTTTGTGCAAAGGATTGGTACGTTTGATATGGCACTTCGGATACAGCCGAAGTAGCCGCCATTAGACAAGCGAACACGTGGCGGCGGCGATTTTAATCCAGTCGATGCGGTCAGCGTTGTGTGCCGTCAAATCCCTGGAAATCGGCCACACATTTGAACAAACACCACTGACCTATACCTTCCCCTACCCTTCGACACTGCGGCTGGATACTAAGTCCCGTTCGAAGATTCGAATGGGACTGTCATTTTAGTGTAAAATAGACCTCCACTTAACTAACGAACGCCGCTGAAACTTAACCCCGGTTTCACTTCAACAGAAGTCGAATTGCGTTTGACAATTCGAACGCCACCTTTGGATGGGACTTTGTTATTTTTCAGGGCAGAAATAGACCGACCGCACAGTCTGAATCTGTGGAACTGTTTCGGGCATGCAAAAACAATTATCTCCCAAGCAGAGGGGAGGGAATCTGTGGGTTGTAACCATTGTCTGATTGGTTAACGTCTAATTGTTTGTGGGTGTCTCCCTTGCATGGAAGCACCACATAAAAGGAGAGTACCGGTCATTAAACCTCAGTTCTACTTTACCCTTCAAAACGTAGCTTTGTCTCGTTATTGAAAGGGAACCTGCTTAGCTAATCACTAGCTCTTTTAAGAGCTCTACCCCTCTCTCTCTCTCTCTCTCTCCTTGGATCCAGCTGGTAGAAGGAAGGCTACTCCATTACTGCACAGCATTTTGCCGGGAAAGAGGACGTCTCCAACGGCTGATACCCCCTCTCCACTGGGGTAGCAGTTACAGGAACAAGTACCTAATACAGGGGACACTTATTAATACGGAGATCAGGAAACGGCATTAATGATCACCGGGTTACTTTTTTTATTACTGCTAAAGGAACACTATAGTCACCTAAATTACTTTAGCTAAATAAAGCAGTTTTAGTGTATAGATCATTCCCCTGCAATTTCACTGCTCAATTCACTGTCATTTAGGAGTTAAATCACTTTGTTTCTGTTTATGCAGCCCTAGCCACGCCTCCCCTGGCTATGATTGACAGAGCCTGCATGAAAAAAAAACAAAAAACACTGGGTTCACTTTCAGAAAGTTGTAATTTACCTTAAATAATTGTATCTCAATCTCTAAATTGAACTTTAATCACATACAGGAGGCTCTTGCAGGGTCTAGCAAGCTATTAACATAGCAGGGGATAAGAAAAATCTTAATTAAACATTACTTGCAATAAAGAAAGCCTAAATAGGGCTCTCTTCACAGGAAGTGTTTAAGGAAGGCTGTGCAAATCACATGCAGGGAGGTGTGACTAGGGTTCATAAACAAAGGGATTTAACTCCTAAATGGCAGAGGATTAAGCAGTGAGGCTGCAGGGGCATGGTCTATAAACCAAAACTGCTTAATTAAAGAGACACTAGTCACTATAAGCATTTCATCTCTTTGAATTGGTTATAGTGCCTGGAGTGCCCTGGCACTGTCCCTCCATTCAGTGTTTTACCATGTACGTGCAGTATGCCACAAAATAAGAGTCCCTGGCCACCCACAGTCCTGCCCCTTCAGTATGTGTAGCTAAGGCAGAGATTACACACTTCCTTGTTGTCATACCGTCAGTTGGAACTCTGACAGGCTAAAAGCAGTCAGCTGACACTCTCAGCCAATCACAGCTGCCTATTGCTGCTCAGGCTAATACTTCCTTATTAGCCAAAGCAGCACAGAGGGGATGGATTCCTGGGCACTCTTGTTTAGCATTAACCCCTTAAGGACACAACTTCTGGAATAACATGGAATCATGACGGAATACTTCCGTCATGTGTCTTTAAGGGGTTAAAACATTAAAAGTTTAAAAAAACGGTTTAATGCTGAAAGAAATGATGGTACCAGAGGACTCCAGACACTATAACCAGTTTAATGAGATGAAGCAGATAGTGCCTACAGTGTCCCTTTAAGCTAAAGTTGTTCAGGTGACTACAGTGTCCCTTTAACGGCAGAGTGTTTCTGCTGTGTCTCTACTTTTACTGTCCTCCTTTATATAGCCCATATCTTATGGGCTTTCATCATCCCCTGTAGGATAACTGTTCAATACCAAGGTTTTGAAAAAAAAAAAAAATTCAATGGTATGATTGACTACGTTCCAAGGCTGCGGTATGAAGCTCCTCTCCCAGTGGAGTATTTTTTTATTTTTTATTTGTACTATTAAAAGGAGCATGAAACATAAGACAAAGTGTGCAATTATGCTGTGTGACCTTGAGAAAACATTGCCTGACAAGTCTCCCTCGCATGATGTCATTAAGGAACTGTGAGGATAAACTATTTTCTGAGTGACCCTTTGTGTATGTGAAGATACCAAAGACACACTGGAAACATTTATCAGGACCGCCAAGTAGCAATTAATTCACACCCATGTGACCCTTGTCACTTCTACAGCTGATGCTGAGGGCATTATATTCATCCTGATTTCTCAGCTTACTTACTCACTTGTGATATCACCGTGAGAAAACACTTGACAATGTATTTATCAAACCACCGACAGAATCATCTATCAGGACTAATCGCCTTCTGCCCAGAGGTTCTTGAGCATCTGGAATTCTCTTTGGGAGTGCTCGAAGTGGTCAGCATTGTGCTAAATGAATACGCCTTACAGTACAATTCCACTTTTAGAGCCAGTATATACAGTAGCCAGTTCAATAATTGACTGCCTGTGTATTTTATATATCTGCAGTAGGGGTCTAATGCGTGTAAATTTAACTCAATAGCATTTTGTATTTCACAATAGTATTACTTATGGTATGAATTTTAGCCCCTTCGTGTTTTAAGTTTGTGCCCAGATAAACCTTGCTGTGACATTTATGTCATCCCTTTATTTTCTTGTGTATATTAGTAAACTGATTTGTAATATTGACAAAAAAAAAAAAACCAAAAAAAAAAAAAAAACCTAAGCTACGTCTATTGAGTACAGACATCTTTTTTCTCAAAAAGGCAACATTTACACTACTCTGCCTGCAGTTACTGGCTCTTTTCCTAAAAAACAGTATGTTAAGCTGTAGTGGTACTGGTGCCTATAGTGTTCCTTTAAAGAAGTTTGAGGAGCTTGAATTATTGGCATATGAGGAAGCCAGGTTCTGTAATTAAATGCTATGTGGTATTACAGGTATTTGCAAGCCTGATTATATTTTCATGGGAGAAAAGGTGCATTTTTAATTGTAGGAATATTCTTGTCACGATCTTACCTTGGTTGGAGTCCAAAGTGCAGAGATGTATGCTCACCCTTGCAGATAAACACAACCCACGGTAACCACATAAGAAGCTACCTGGGCTGTGAACTTTTTGCCTCTTCTATATCAACAGGAGTGGAGTTTGCAGCTTGCAATGCCTTTTTCGAACATTTCCAAATCCTTTATGCGGACTTTAGTACCATTTGAGGCATAGATACAATCCAAAGGTAGATCTTCTTTGAGCAGACAGAAAGTGGCGATGGTACCGTCTTTAACAGGAGTGTCTTCAGGAGGAGGTGCAGACTTCTCTGGAGCAGGAGAAAATAATGAAGATTACACAAGCAGGAGTTACAAATTGTCAATCTTTGGCTACAGCATACAACAACTGATCATGCCCTCAGGGAGAGGCAGTGTTATATACGTGGATAACGAGTAATTTGCCTCAGGTGGACTTAGAGTGATAGACAGCAACCACAGGTGAAGTCCACCCCTCAGTGCTGCAGAAAATACCAGGTAAACAGGGCTGGAACCAGAAGTTCTGAAGTGGCTCAGAGGCAGGGAATATGGCTTAGGGTACAGAAGGGCCCAGGTTCAATTACCTTGTAAGGTACATGTGAGCTGTCTGGAAGACATGGGGAGAACTGTGACAATTCTATAAGCACCATTTATTAATTCTGATGGAGAAGAGCACTTGCTATCACATATTTATCAGGCTGGGTAATTGTTTAATCATTGTAGATTTAAATAATCCACACATTAACTGGGTCAGAGTTAGTACAGTTAGGGAAACAGGTTTTTTAGAATAAATTAGTTAAATGGAACTTCATTGTAATTAGTTGAAGCACAAACTAAAATAGATGCTTATCTGGATGTTGTAATAACAGAAAATATTGACCTTTTATCAACCATTACAGTTGGGAGCACTTGGAAAATAGTGATCATAATATGGTATAATTTGCAATTAATTAACTTAACAAAAAGAACTATATGCAAAAATGTTTAACTTTGAAAAGGTTAGTTTCAATAGGATAATGGCATTTATGCAACTAATTGACTGGAAGAAACTGTTCACTAACTAAAGCACAAGGAAGAATGGAATATCTTTAAACTATTTCTACAAAAACACATTTCTCAACATATTCCTTTAGGAAACAATGAGAAGTAACACATTAAAACCAATGTGTCTGAATAAATGGGGAAGTTAAAGCGGCACTGTCATGCCGAGCTTACCTTTCCTCAATCTCTTGTTCTTCTCCCCCTCTCTCAGGATCTGTTCTTCTTTTCTTCCTGTCTTCTTTAGTTTTCTTTAAAATCATAAGACAAAGTAGGGACTCTGCCTTATGGAGGATTCCTCCGCTTGACCAGCTCTGACCAGCGGAGGTGCAAAGTGTGCTTCATTTCCGCTGGTCAGAGCAATTTTCCCATGATTCTCACCTTCCCTCTGTGTTCCCACGATGCTTCCTGTCACTTTACACAAAACTGCCGAATTGCATTCTAACTGAATGAGAACAGTATGTTCGTTTCTTTTAGAACACAATTCGGCACTTTATTCGGATCGGAATTTCATTCGAATGAATGAAACTCCGATCCTATTCATGCTGTGGTTGCATCTTGCAGCTGCTTAGTAGATAACTCCCTAATTCCCACGGTATCAGGGAGCTATCTACTAAAAGGCTGAAAGACCTAAATTGGTCTTTCAGCCACATTTACTAATACTAAGTAAAAATTACTTAGTATTAGTAAATAATATGCCCCTACTTGCTATACTGCGAGTAGGGGCATGTCTGGTAAACAGTGAGCAGCCTGTGGCTGCTGTAAAACTAAACGAGGGGTGGGGCCCTAAAGTAAAATAAGGGGGGAGACCTAATGTCCCCCCACCCCTGGGCGGCTGGTGGAGGCCGTAATGATAATGAGGGGGGGGCCTACTGTCCTCCCCCCCCCCGCCCCCACCCCTGGGCGGCGGGTGGGGGCCCCTAAGTCAATTCCCCACCACCCAAATAAAAAGTCCCTACCTACCCCCCTCACCCTAAAAAATAGTGAGGGGGGAATAAAAAAAAAAAAAATAGACGAAAAAGAAAAAACCCGAGCGCAAAAAAATAATCCATCTTCACCCATGGAGGGCTCCGCGCAGACTGAGCTCCGCAGGGCGGGGGAAGGCTTATAAAGCCTTGCCCCGCCCTGCAATTAGGCTAAGAACACTCTGATTGGTGGGTTTAAGCCAATCAGAGTGCTCTTTGTCATTTTACACAGCGTGGGAAAATTCAAAAGAACTTTCCCACACTGTGTAAAATGACATAGAGCACTGTGATTGGATGGATTTCAAGCCATCCAATCACAGTGCTCTGTGTCATTTTACACAGTGGGAAAATTCTTTAGAATTTTCCCACGCTGTGTAAAATGACAAAGAGCACTTTGATTGGCTTAAACCCACCAATCAGACTGTTTTTAGCCTAATTGCAGGGCGGGGCAAGGCTTTATAAGCCTTCCCCCGCCCTGCGGAGCTCAGGGGGGTAGGTAGGGACTTTTTATTTGGGTGGGGGGGGTGGGTGACTAGGGGGTTGGGGACCCCTAGTCACCTTGGGGGGGGGGAATTTACTTAGGGCCCCCACCCACAGCCCAGGGGTGGGGGCCGGGGGTGGGGGAGGACAGTAGGCCCCCCCCTCGTGGGGCCGGGGGGGGAGGACAGTAGGTCCCCCCATTATCTTTATGGCCCCCACCCACCGCCCAGGGGTAGGGGCCGGAGGGGGGGAGGACAGTAGGCCCACCCCATTATCTTTATGGCCCCCACCCACCGCCCAGGGGTGGGGGCCGGAGGGGGGGTGGACAGTAGGTTCCCCCCCATTATCAATATGGCCCCCACCCGCCGCGCAGGGGCGGGGGCCGGGGAGGGCAGTACGTCCCCCCCCTCATTATCAATATGGCCCCCACCCGCCGCACAGGGGTGGGTGCCGGGGGGGGGGCAGTAGGTCCCCCCTCATTATCATTATGGCCCCCACACGCCGCGCAGGGGTGGGGGCGGGGGGGGGACAATAGTTTTTTTATTTTTTCTACAGTGAGCAGCCACAGGCTGTTTAGTGGACATGCCCCTACTCGCGGTATAGCGAGTAGGGGCATTGGGGAGATTTTAATCTCCCTTGTGCTATTATGGGGGTCATATTGACCCCCATAGAGTGAGGGGCGACCTGTCCTCCCCACCACCATACAATTAAAAATGCACCTTTTCTCCCATGAAAATATAATCAGGCTTGCAAATACCTGTAATACCACATAGCATTTAATTCCAGAACCTGGCTTCCTCATATGCCAATAATTCAAGCACCACAAATTTGTTACTCAAACTTCTTTAAAGGAACACTATAGGCACCAGTACCACTACAGCTTAACATACTGGTTTTGAGGAAAAGAGCCAGTACCTGCAGGCTGAGTAGTATAAATGCTGCGTTTTTGAGAAAAAAGATGTAGCTTAGTTTTTTTTTTTTTCTGTCAATATTACAAATCAGTTTACTAATATACACAAGAAAATAAGGGGATGACATAAATGTCACAGCAAGGTTTATCTGGGCACAAACTGAAAACACAAAGGGGCTAAAATTCATACCATGATATACCATAAGTAATAATACTATTGTGAAATACAAAATGCTATTGAGTTAAATTTACACGCATTAGACCCCTACTGCAGATATATAAAATACACAGGCAGTCAATTATTGAACTGGCTACTGTATATACTGGCTCTAAAAGTGGAATTGTACTGTAAGGCGTATTCATTAGCACAGTGCTGACCACTTCGAGCACTCCCAAAGAGAATTCCAGATGCTCAAGAACCTCTGGGCAGAAGGCGATTAGTCCTGATAGATGATTCTGTCGGTGGTTTGATAAATACATTGTCAAGTGTTTTCTCACGGTGATATCACAAGTGAGTAAGTAAGCTGAGCAATCAGGATGAATATAATGCCCTCAGCATCAGCTGTAGAATATGGCCCCCACCCGCCGCGCAGGGGCGGGGGCCGGGGAGGGCAGTACGTCCCCCCCCTCATTATCAATATGGCCCCCACCCGCCGCACAGGGGTGGGTGCCGGGGGGGGCAGTAGGTCCCCCCTCATTATCATTATGGCCCCCACACGCCGCGCGGGGTGGGGACAATAGTTTTTTTATTTTTTCTACAGTGAGCAGCCACAGGCTGTTTAGTGGACATGCCCCTACTCGCGGTATAGCGAGTAGGGGCATTGGGGAGATTTTAATCTCCCTTGTGCTATTATGGGGGTCATATTGACCCCCATAGAGTGAGGGGCGACCTGGGGGGGCTTATGAAGTGGTGGGGAGCACTGCTCCCTGCCACTTCTATAGTTACATATTACAAGGAGGGAGCTGCGTGCCGGTAGCTCCCTCCTTGTAATAAACTGAACGAACAAACAAACACTGATGCACAGATACACAGATACTCAGTGTTTGTTTGTTCGGCTGATCTTTCTATTCATTCATTCGTCTGTCTGATGAATGAATGAATAGATGAAATTCCCGTTCGCATATCCAGGTGTTTCACTGGGCATGTGCCGGAATCTCACAGTCTATCTAGTGTGGGCTGATGACGTGTCCCACAGGGACTTCATCTACCCACACAAAGATGGCTGCGCCCTGAATATAGATCGGGGCAGAAAATAAGGATTAAAAAATAGGTAATGTGAGGGGCTTAGCGGCATTTGGGGGTGACTAGGGTGTTAGTTAGAGATAGTGGAGGCTGGAGGGGGCTTAAAAAAAAATCAGGATTCGGCATGACAGTGCCGCTTTAACTAATAAACAATAGAAAAGGGCATTTTTAATCTTTAATTTAGATGAGTCAAAGGCATGCTATAAGATATATAAGGATGCTAAAAGGCACTTAGATGGTCTAAACTGGAAAATGAAATATCTGTAGCAAACCATGGCTCCAAACACACTCTGCATGATCTTAATGAGTACAGCACAAACTAGTCCAATAATGTGCTTGCACTATACTGCCTAAGGACAGTTCCGTAGTGTCCACTGATACAGGAGACCAGGGAACAAAGTTGGGATGATATGATAAGACCCACAAATAGGGCACATAACAATATATATATATAACCAAACAGGCTGCACTCACCTAGGCATACATTATAAAGGTGCTGCTGGGGCCAATTCATACAATATATGAAATTTTGGAATATGGAATGAGGAACATCCACATGAATGTCAGAACCCAAGGTTTACCAGCAGAACATTGCTCAGAGCATAACACTGCTTCCACCAGCCTGCCTTCTTCCCATAGTGAATCCTGCTGCTACCTCTACCCCAGGCAAATGATGCACATGCACACAGCCATCCATCAGATCTAAACGAAAATGTGATTAATCAGACCAGGCTACCTTCTCCCATTTCTCCATGGTCCAGTTCTGATGCTCATATCCCCGTTGAAAGTGCATTCTTTAGTGGACAGAGGTCACCATGGGCACTTTGACCGGTCTGAGGCTACACAGCTCCATATGCAGCAAACTGCATTGCACTATATGTTCTGGCACCTTTCTATCATGGCCAGCAATATGTTTTTCAGCCATTTGAGCTACATTAGTTCTTCTGTGTGATCAGACCAGACAGCCTAGCAATTGCTCCACTCATGCATCAATGGACCTTGGGGACCCATAACCATGACCCTGACGCTGGTTCACTGGCTGTCCTTGTTTGCACTATTTTTTACCAGGTACTAAACACTGCATACTGTGAACAACCCACAAACTTGCCATTGTGGAGATGCTCTGACCCAATCGTCTAGCCATCACTATTTGGCCCTTGCCAAAGTCACCCAGATCTTTGCTGCCCATTCATTTTCCTGCTACCAAATGACCTGAGTGTTCATTTGCTGTCTAATATATCCCACCCCTTGACAGGTGACATTGTAACAATATAATCAATGTTATTCACTTAACCTGGCAGTGGTTTAT
>OW240912.1:333537336-333554925 GCA_933207985.1 Pelobates cultripes | reverse complement strand
GCATACATATTGAGACATACACACAGGCATACATAGTGACAGACAGACACATACTAACATACATACAGACCCACATGCATGAGGACATAAAGACACATACATACATACATACACACAGACATATTGACAGACATACAGACACTGTCATCCATACACACATACATTCATAATGGCATACAGACATACATACATACATTCCGACTGACATACATGCATATATACAGACATACTGACAGACATACATGCATACAGACATCCATACACACATACACACAGACATACGTTCATAATGATATGCAGGCATACATTCATACTGACATACAGACATACATATATAATGACATACAGACATACATATATACATACATAGACATACATGCATACATACACGCATGCATGCATACAGACATACATACATAGACATACATGCATGCATGCATGCATACAGACAGACAGATATACATACAGAGACAGACATATATACACAGACATACATGCATGCCTACAGACAGACAGACATACATACATACAGACAGGAAGACATGCATACATAGACAGACATACAGACAGACAGACAGACATGCATACATAGACATACATACAGACACACACACAAAGCTCATTTTCCAGTCACCCTCCTGTCTCTTACCTTTTCTTTGCAGGAGGGTGGCTGGGGATGATGGGAGTCGGCGCGGCTCCCTCTTCACCGGCGCGCGCGCTCCTCTCGCGCGGAGTGGGCTGGGAGGAAGTGACCACTTCCTCCCAGCAGCACTTCGGCTTTTTTAAAGGGGCCCGGTCACGGCCACAGCGCTGACCGGGCCACTGAAGATATAGGGCCCATCGGGTGGCCCTAAGTGTGTGGGGTCCGGGCGGCCAGGCCCCCCAGGGCCGCCGGGCCCGTGACAACCGTTATGGTTGTCACCCCCTGATGGCGGCCCTGACCACAGGCACGGTCCCATGCCTTAAACAGTTCCAGAAAATCAGGGCTTGTGGTCGGTCTATTTCGGTAGTTTGAAAATGAACAAACTATTGAACAGAGTCAATCGTTTTACCCTGGAGCTTGCTCCCCTCATCCAGACGAATGATCTCACCCTTCTAAGTTGAATAGAATCGAACGCAGGCGATGATTGAAGTCCAGCGGTGTTCGGGAGTTTCTGTATCCGATTTTAGTTCAGGAGATTCATGCCCAAACACTGATGCCTGCGTTCATGCCAACAAGATGGCCGCCACCTTGTGGTTGTCTATAGGAATTGCGCCACCCAGACGAATAATTAGAAGACTGCAGTGAGAAAAGTTCCAAGTTGTTAATAGGTGTTAACAAGCTCCAGGGTGGTCTCTGGTTCGTGCGGTTGTTTGGTAAATGAACTATATAATCCCAATTGCATGAACAGAGACTTTTACATTATTTTTCACAAGGTCCATAGTCTGTGGGCAGGAGGCTCCTCCAGGAGCTTTTGGCAAGAAAGGGGACTTTGTCACAATAGTATATAGAAGCAATTGGTATTGATGGAGGAAAATATCCTACTTATATCACCCAGAGCAATGTCCTGCTCTGGTATGAAGAACTTGCAGTGGAACAATCCCCACCGAGGGATATATGCTGGAACCAAAAGGATGATGAGGGCTGTATGAAGGATGTACTCCACAGGTGATGGGCCGAATGGTTCTTATCTGCCGTCACATTCTATGTTTCTATGTTTCTATGTTTCTATGATGATGTATAAAATAGTAGGTTTATTAAATAAAAAGCTGGAAACAGCTATATAAGTAAAAACAAATAAGAAACCAACAGTGGATAAAATAAGTCCTAACTTAGAGCATTTCGTCAAAGGCTTTCTCAAAAGTGGAGAAAAAAAGTCCACTTTTGAGAAAGCCTTTGGCGAAAAGCATTAAGTGAGGACTTATTTTATCCACAGTGTCTCTGGCTATTCCTGACTATTCTGATTTCTGGTTTCCCTGACTTGGCTTTCTTATCAATCTTGTGTATTTCTGGCTTCCTTGACCTCTGCTTTTCCTTGACCATTCTCTGTCTTTCAACATATTAATCTGGCCATTCTAAGGACCGGTTTACGTTCTATCTATTTTTCTATTCTATGTAGATGTTACATAGTTTTGCGTGTTGGATAACATTGGTAGTCGTGACAATGTCTTGGCACACCCATGGTTTCCTTATAAGGCAGTCTTTATTAGACTCATCAGGGGGGAGCCAGAGTGGCGAAATGCACGTCAGGGGCACCGAGAGGTGCACCTCCTAACCACCAAACTCAGAGCGTGCCTTCAACATCAGACCTAGCCTCCTTATCGCGGGAGTGCCTTTCTCTTCACTAATCGCTTCAGTGATTGTAGTAGACTCATCTAGTCATCTAATAAAAAGTGATGGTTTCAACATCACGCCTAATACCATCATTTACCAGATATTAAGATTGGGTTGGGGGACTTAGGATTGGGTTGGGGGACTTAGTTATTAGGATTTTGGGTTAAGGGATGCCCTCGAAGGCACAATGGGACCTTTATGCCTCGTTTCAACTGAGCGGATCGGTTCGGGTCAGTTCGGCATGGTACGCTATTTTGAGTGTTTCCATTATGAAAGTGGCCCATACAACCGGACAGTACCGCACCATTCAGGGTCCTGCTTCAGATGTAGGGCCATAGAAAATGGTACGGTACAGTTAGGGCGGAGCTACTATACAATCCATTGATTGGATGACACGCTAGGCATTTTTTCTAAACCCTGCATGGCCCCTGAAGGTCTGACTTGCAGTGGAAACGCTCACCTGAATAGGCTAGACCACTCTAAACCTTCCAAACTGTATCGACCCGAACAGATCCACTCAGTGGAAACGAGGCATTAGTGAGTAGATATAGTGTACCATAGTGTCTACAGCTTTCTTTCTTACCACTTTTCCCACCTTTCCCTTTACTGCAACATTGTTGCAATCCTGTATCAGAATTTCTGTATATTTGGCAATAATATCTATACAAGTTGCTGTAGTTTCTTTTCACTAGGTTCTCCCAACTTCTGGCTATTAGACTAATTTTACATTAGTGGATCGCTTCATTTACTATGAATCATGTTTTTGCTTCCTATATTACATGTTATTAGGAGTCCAGCCCAATAGGTGCTACCTTAATTGGGAATACCTCTTTCAAGCAGTCAGTAGCACTGTTTAGTTGTTTGTCCACTTTAGACCCTGGTTCTTTTTATCTATTCAATATTTGTCATTCACTACAGGGAACTACACATACCTATTTCTTGTTTACCACTAGAGGGCACTGCTTGACTCCATTGTCAAACAGTACAAATACAGTGTCCCCTTTATACTAATGCTCATATACACACATTATGTTGTTGTTAGTAGAATTTCTTCATCCCCCAAAGTGCTTGCTTTCTATGTTTGTAGCACTTAGTGATGACATTTGATTTTATTGATGGCACATACTTTTTATTTAGAAAACATATGAAAAGTTAAGTTTTAGCATTTTGTTCAGAATATAGTTGCACTCTTCATTCCCTTAGTGGACATCCTTAACTACTCTTATAAATCACTTGTTCGTTGGTTGTTACATATAGATTAGGGGTTACTCCCCACTTAGGAGTTCTATATAGATCTTGCTGTTTTCTCAACTTGTCATCTACTTTTTCTTATGTTTTCTAAAGAAAGCTAGGTCAGACATAAAGAAAAGAAGAACAGATTCTGTGAGGAAGAAAAAAGGAAACCATAGGAGAAAGGGAAGTTCAACGTGACACTGTCACTTTAAGGTATTGGACCCTTCACATCCAGGGGAGGGCAGGGGGAGGCAATTGCCCCCCAGGCCACCCCAAAATCCAGGGCCGTTTTTCCAGCAAAAGAAATTAAATAAAAAATCTCCCCCCCCCCCATGGGCCCGCGGTGCTGGTATTACGGCTACATCGGGGCCCACACACTAAGGGGGCCCACCGAGTGGCCCATAAACTTAGGGCCATTTGGTGAGCATGTTTCAGCAGGGGCCCGGTTGGGAGCTGTGGCCCTTTAACAGCACGAACTGGCCCCTTTATGGCAGCATGGGAGGAAGTGTAGACCGTGAGTCACTTCCTCCCACAGTGACGATGAGCCACGCGGGAGAGAGGCAGAGCCAGAAGGCAGTATGAGAGCCAGCAAACAGAGCCAGACTCCAACCCCTAAGCACCCTAGCCAGCACACTGGACCCCAGGAAAGGTACCAGCAAAGGTAGTAAACTGACTTTAAAAGTGTAAAGTGTGTGTCTGTGTCTGTGTGTCAGTATGTCTGTGTGTGCCAGTATGTCTGTCTGTGTGTGTGTGTGTGTGTGTGTGTGTGTGTGTGTGTGTGTGTTTGTTAGTGTGTGGCATGGATGGTGAGCTGATTCAGCGGTGCAATGGGCCACTTGACTGAATTTGCCCCCCAGGCTTAAGGTTGCCAGCCCTCCCCTGTTCACATCAAACTGAAAATGGTAAAAGTTTTGTTGAAAAATACTAGAATGGTGTGATGATTGCCTTGACATTATTAATGGCTCATCAGAGGTTATGAATGTACTAATATTATAAAATGATAGATTGGAATGTACCTCATGTTGCCTCATGGGTTTGCAGGTATGATTTGACTATAATTCTCATCATGCATAGCCATCCTTAATGGGCTTTGGAGTCAGACAAAAACTGCATGGATACACTAACTCAGTCCATATATGGGAACAACATTAGCAAAGCAATATCACAGCAGGGAAAGATAAAAATAGTAAATTAAAAGAAATAGTCTGGTGGCATACAGGTAATAAGGATCGACACACAAAAGCAAATCTATGTAGAGTTAATTTGTCAGAAGATGATTTAGGGAGACCCAGAAAATATATAGAGCCAAAGCTTTAATAGAAAACACAATTACTTAGAGTATTATTTTTATCAAATGGCTATGTGACAACTTGGATTATGACACATATGGACTAAATCTCTTTCATTAAATACAGCTTTTAGACCAATACCTGTGCTTGAGATTCACAAAGACTATGCAGCCCCATGCATTTGACCTGCAAGAGGGAGCTAAGAGTCAGTTTCTACAACTGGTTCCAGGGACTCTTCGTTAATCACAAGTTCTAGCTCACTCAGCATGTTGGATAGCTTCAATGGAGTCATACAGAAGCCACTGCCCTTTTCTAATCTGCAGTAGTAATTCCTTACTACTGCACATTTGAGTTAGACAAGAAAAATAGAAAACGAATTACCCTTTTGGTTTTAATATCACTGACTCTCTACATTAGTCATTCCTTCGCTTTTTCAGGTTTATTACTTCCACCTATCCTCATAGCAGCCTTTTGCAGAGCAATACAAAGATTAGTCCTTATTGGAACCTTTATGAATTGCTTGAATATATCATGTTTCAAAGCAATGAGATGACCAAAAATACCTTTGTTCACTCCCGTAAAATAGTTCTGTTAGATATACTTGTATGAAAAATGGTAATTACTAAGGAGAGGAGGAAGGGTGTTCCCAAACAGGTATAATGTACACTTTTACAAGAATGTGTGTAATTCAGCAATGAAAAAGTTGAAAACAGGAAGGATTCAATTATTTTGAGGTGGGGGAGATCATAAATGAACTCTTGTTATGTGTTTGTGACATACTGTAATAATATCCCAGTTAATGAGGTATGACATAAACTCTACATGTGAAGAACTCTTCCATTCAGATGTTCAAGATCGCTACATTGACACTTTGTGTTTATCTCTTAATCACATGCACAATCATTTTAATGTCAATCAATAGCTCCCTAAACATTATGCTGTTTTACAAGGTCTAAAGTGGAAAAGAAAACATAGCAACTGCAAGCTAGCTCTGTATCTTGATTAAGAGAATATGTGCATTTAGATAGAATGAAAGACTAAAGTACATCTATAAACGTTGTGTGGACTTTAGACTTGTTAGGGTTTTGGTGATGTGGAGCTCATGGTACAGGAACTGACAGCTCCGTGGAACATGGAAGTGCAAGGCAACAGTTAAGCAGAATCCAAAAGCATAAGGTCGGTCCGGGCAGCAAAGTTTGTAGGCAGTAAGATGGTCAAAAGGATCAGTAAGCAGCTCAGGAGTAATAACGCACAGCAACATCTGAGCCGTGACATGCATTGGCAGAACTAAAGTAGAGAGGGCCCTAGTGTCACAGTAATTTATTATTGCACTATGGAATATTGTCCTTTTAATGTACTTTGTGTAGTGCATTAATGATCTGCCTGCCTGGTAGCGATGCTATTGTCAATGTCAAAAGAGGTTAATTTGATTGTATCGAAGGTCAGAAGTTTGTTTTTGTTTTTTAGCCCTAATTCTCTTTGGTGCTGCCCGCCCCCACCCCCCTCCCAGTCCCCCACAGAGGTCAGATGACAGGAGGGATACGCCTTAACTCCACCTCTAGACCAGGCGTGGTAATCCACAAGGTATTTTTTTCATCTTTGTTGCCGGAGACCCCTTGGGCACAAGTTTTACTTTGAAAACCTAATTAAGTAAGTGTTTAGGACTTCTGTTATTTTATCTGTTGTTAGTGTAAATAATTAGTTTTTTTTTCACCTATTTTTTGTTTGCACTGTCATAATTTTTTTGCTCATAATAAACATCCCTTTATTAAGTTCTGCCTTTGTCTGGTTAAGAATCACGTTACCTGAAGAGACTAATTAGTATTTTTGCAATTCCTTAAATATTGTGCTACGTTATATTTGGTGGGTTTTAATTATTAAGTTTACCTGGGGGACCAAGGCACCCCATTTATGAATTGTCTTGGTGGTGGCAGCGATAAAATAGTAATAGTTACATTATTATGTTTAAGGGTAGGTGGTGTTAAGGGAGATTTTGTCATTATTTCCAGTCTAGTGCAGACAAATGGTGAACTTTACCCTTTCACCACCACAACTACGTCACGCACACTTGGAGTAGGGTGCGTTCCTGACACCTAGTGCAAGACATTTTTTGGGCCCCCCACCAAAAGGTAGATCTCCATCTGTAGTACAACTCCTACACTCCTGTTTCCTACCTTTAGGGAGCAGAGGATGGCTTCCCTGCAGTCCAGTATGTTCTGAGTCCTCTCTGCCTCTCCTGTGTGGCTGTTATAGCTGGGAGGAAGTCAACAGCTGTCATTATTACAGCATGGACCACACGATGGGCCCCCTCGGTGTGTGGGCCCTGGTGCAGTCGCACCAGCTGCGCTGGCGGTAGTTCCGCCGCTGATGGCATGGTCATCTTCGGGGACACTGACAGCTGCATGGAGAAGTGGATAAGAACAATGCAATTAACCAAGTTGAGAGAATACAGTGACAGGACTTGTCCAATTGTTTGTAGGGAAATGCACATTGGCCTAAATTTTGGAAGAATGGTTCATTCATCTATAAGGTGACAGAATGAAAGAAAAAGGAATCGTTTCATGGACAAAATATATACATGCAAGTCATGTTGTATTTTGTTACTTAATTGGTCAACCATGAGTTAAAGTCAAATCTTTAGGCATGTGGAGTGTGACGAGGAAAATGTGGAAGCTTTATGGGTAGATATCTGCTTGGGACAAATGAAGGGAAATCAATTATTGGTTGGGATATTTTATAAACCACCTATTGTAAATATTAATGAGGAAGAACAGATGTTAGAGCAAATTGGGAAAGCTGCAAATCTGGGTAACACATTAATTATTGGAGATTTTATTTACCCGGACATAAATTGGATAGAGTGACTAGTACTTCAGCAAGGGGAATTTGAATGTGTTAAATGACACCTTCATGTCACAACTGGTACAAGCACCAACTTGAAAGGATGCTTGTCTCGATCTTGTTATAACAAACAATGTTGATCTTTTGACCAACATTCAAGTAGAGGAGCATTTGGGAAATAGTGATCATAATATGGTATTTTTTTTAATAAACTCAAAAAAGCAAAAGCACTTGAGGTATACTAAAACGTATCATTTTTAAAAAGCCAATTTCAATAAGATTAGAGCAGCTCTACAACATATCGAATGGCATAAACTCCTTCGTGAAAAAAAACACTGAGGATAAATGGAAACTCTTCAAACAAATATTAGAAAGGTACATTTCTCAGTGTGCACCATTGGGTAATAAATATAAAATAAACAAATTGAAACCAATGTGGCTTAGTAGAGAAGTAAAACAAGAGATTAAAAAGAAGAAAAAAAATGAAAGTGTAGGTACACTGGAAAAAGAGAATCTTTAAATAACTATTTTTCTTCAGTATATATTAATGAGGATCCTATGTCAAGAGATATGCAAATGATTGCTTCAAAAAATTGCAGATAACTTGTGATTGGATGACTCAAGACAAGGTGCTACAGCAGTTAAAAACAATTTATGTAAATAATGCTCCGGGGCCTGACGGTTTTCATCCACGAATACTTAAGGAGCTAAGTGGGTAAATAAGTGAACCTCTGATTTAATCTGTCAAGATTCTTTTGTTTTAGGTATTGTACCAGAGAATTGGAAGAAGGCAGATGTCGTTCCTATATCTAAAAAGGATTCAGAATTCTTACCTGGAAATTATAGACCTGTGAGCTTAACTTCTGTGACTGGGAAAATATTTGAAGGGCTATTAAGGGATAATATTCAGGAATTTATTGGGAAGAACTTTGCCATAAGCAATAATCAGCATGGTTTTATGAAACATAGGTCATGTCAAACTAACCTAATTGCATTCTATGAAGAAGTAAGTAGAAGTATAGATCAGGGTGTTGCAGTGGATGTGATCTATTTGGATTTTGCCAAGGCATTTGATACGGTTCCTCACAATAGATTAGTCTTCAAACTAAAAGAAATTGGTCTAAATGATTATTCTTGTTCTTGGGTAGAACATTGGATTAAGGATAGAGTAAAACAAGTTGTCATTAATGTTTTGAGAACGCTTCTAGTTAACATATTTATAAATAATCTTGCAAAAGGCATGAAAGCCATGTTTTAGTGTTTGCAGAAGACAAAACTTTGTAAAGTAATAAAATGTGAGCAGGATATTGCTTTACTGCAGAGAGATTTAGATAGATGGGGGGACTGGGCACTAAAATGGCAGGTGAAATTTAATGTAGAGAAATGCAAAGTTATGCACTTAGGGGTCAAGAATGCACAAACAATTTACACCCTAAATGGTAGTGAATTAGGGATAACCACACATGAGAAGGATTTGGGAATTGTTATAGACAACAAATTAGGCAGCAATATGCAATGTCAATTTGCAGTTGCTAAGGCCAGTAAGGTTTTGTCATGCATAAATTCTCAAGATGAAAATATAATTTTGCCTCTTTATAAATTGCTGGAAAGACCTCACCTTGAATATGCTGTGCAATTTTGGGAACCTGTTCTAAAGAAGGATATCATGACACTTCAAAAAGTGCAGAGAAGAGCTACAAAATTGATAACAGGAATGGAGCATTTTAGTTATGAAGAAAGGTTAAAAAATGTAAATCTCTTTGGTTTGGAAAAACGGCACCTCAGAGGGGATATGATAACATTATACAAATATATTTGGGGCCAGTACAAACCATTAACTGGAAATCTATTCATAAACAGGGCTATACATAGGACATGAGGTCATGCATTTAGGCTGGAAGAAAGGAGATTTAAACTAAGGCAAAGAAATGTGGTTTTTTTTTTACAGTAAGAACTATAAGGATATGGAATTCTCTGCCTGAAGAGGTGGTTTTATCAGAGTCCATACAGATGTTTAAACAGCAATTGAAAAATACTTCCAAAAACATAACATACAGGTATATAATTTCTAATTAGTGGGGTAACAGCTGCTTGATCCAAGGAGATATCTGACTGCCATTTTGGGGTCAAGAAGGAATTTTTCCTAGTTTGTTGCAAAATCGGAAACGCTTCAGACGGGGTTTTTTGCCTTCTTTTGGATCAAAAGCAAAATTTATATGTGAGGAAGGCTGAACTTGATGGACGCCAGTCTCTTTTCAGCTATGTAACTATATAACTATGTACAAGTAGAGCGCTCTAAGCTAAGAGTCAGCAAAGCTCCCCATTACTTCCTACTCCCTTCCTTTTTTTGAGTTGTGGGATGACAGTCAATACTAATTGAAGGAGAAAGAAGGTTGTATTCAGGACGGAGAACTGTCTAAATATGTACAGTATCCTCAGCAAAATATAGGTCAGCAACCCAACAAAGGAACAGGAGAAAATTATACAAAGGTGTGTTACTGGATCTTAGTGTGGACAGTTGTTAATGCTTAGATAGAAATTGAAATTATCAGCATTAATACTACTAATAAGGAAAGACCAGAATAAAGATAAACAAAGTCAGGGCACGTTGGGGCTGGTACACTGGAAATACTAAGACTAGAACTAGCCAATGCTCAGGGTTTGGAATGTAGCCGGGTCACGGGAAAGTAGAAAGTGGATACAAAATCAGGACAAGCTGGGTCAAGATCAGAAAGATAATGCTACCAGAATAGTGCATGAAGGGCTGTGAAATCTTGAAAGGGCATTGATCCAAAGCTGACAGTGGTTTAAGTAGGATCAGACATCACAGTTTCCGTCTTTATTGTGTAGGCTAAACTAAAATGGATAAAAAGGCGCAAAGGTCGCAGTTTATATCATGTTAGGTTTGAGTGATTCCAGAATGATGTGACTGCTACCTTGTGAAAATAATGCTGCATTGAAATAGCAGAAACCATAACTTAATGGATGCTAATACATCAAAATTGGAAAGAAGCCTTAAAGGGACAAAGTTAAAGCGTACTTTGCATACTTCCCAATGATCCCAAAAGTGATGAATCTGTCTGTACCTCACAGGACAAGGACAGGATCAAGGCATACCTAAGTGATAAATTCGACAAAATACTACCCCAAACACTGGCCAGATCCCTAGATGAGCCCTTCACTCTCAACGAGCTCATGAGCGCGATCAAAACTACCCCTTCGGGCAAAAGCCCAGGTCCAGATGGCTACTCGGCTACGTACTATAAAACGTATCTGAAGGAGCTAGGCCAACACCTACTAGATGCGATTAACTCCATAGGCCCTGACAAACCCCTCCCCAAACCGAGTCTGGAAGCCAATATCACTCTTATCCACAAGGCCGGGAAGAACCCTGATATATGCGGCAGTTACAGACCAATCTCGTTAATTAACGTGGATATAAAAATCTTTACAAAGATGCTGGCATTACGATTGAAACCTATGCTCCCAACCTTAATCCATCCTGATCAGGCGGGATTTGTCCCCTCCAGGGAAGCCAAAGACAACACCACAAAGATCATTGCCCTGATTCATGAAGCTCTTAGTAATAAAGCCCCTTCCATCATGTTAGCTATTGACGCGGAAAAAGCATTCAACAGGGTGGACTGGAGTTTCCTCCTGTCGACGCTGGAAACGCTAGGCTTTGGGAAAAGGTGGATGCAGTGGGTCCAGGCAATCTACTCTCAACCCTCGGCAAGGCTTAAAATCAATGGGATACTGTCCGATCCGTTCCAAATAACAAACGGCACGAGACAGGGTTGCCCCCTATCTCCGTTGCTTTTTATTCTGGGATTGGAACCTCTGCTAAATGCGGTACGGAACAGGCCGGGTGTAGAGGGAATAAATGTGGGTAAACACCAGTACAAAGTATCGGCATTTGCAGACGACTTATTATTTACACTCACTAACCCCCTAGAGTCCCTCCCCACACTGATGGACCTCTTAGACGAATACAGTGCCCTATCCAATTTCAAAATCAATGTCGACAAATGTGAAATACTGAACCTCACATTACCAGATAAGGACAAAACACGACTACAAACACGATATGCATTTCAATGGGCAACAAAGTCCATCAAATATTTAGGAGTCAATATAACTCCACACAATAAGCTATTGTATGGAGCTAACTTCCCACAAATCTTAGGAGCTATTAGTGCGGATCTGGAAACTTGGAATAAACCACACTTCCGATGGTTTGGGAGGATAAATATTCTAAAAATGAATATACTCCCCAGACTACTATACTTGTTGAACACTCTACCAATCGCCATCCCAAGAACCTTTTTTTAAGAAAATTCAGGCATTATTTACACAATTTATATGGGCCAAAAGACGCCCAAGAATAAGATACAATATACTCACGAGACCTAAGGAGATGGGGGGGTGGGTCTGCCGGACATCTGGCTGTACTACCAGGCGATACATGTAGGCCGCATTATAGACTGGACCTACCAAAACGCCTCCAAAGGGTGGGTTACAATAGAACAAGCTCAGATAGGTGACTCATTGAAGTCGATACCATGGCTTCTGACCCCGGTTAATGACTGGACGACACCACCACACCCGACGGTAACACCAACTCTACAAATATGGAAAAAAGTACACAGCTTCCCAGACATCGTCCCGACACCGTCTCCAAAATACCCTATAACCAATAACCCCCTTTTCATAGCAGGGAAAAGGGGCTTCCAATTGACACCACAGGGGGTGAACAACAGAAGGCACATTTTACACTGGACGAGGTAGTGAAAGAGGGGGGAGTGACATCAATCACACTACTGACAGAAGGGAAAGATCCATCACTCATGCAGAGATTTCAGTATGCACAAATACGACATTTCTTGACTGCGCAGGGCTTATCAAATTGGACCCCAAGAGACAGGACCAAATTTGAACTATTATGCTCAGGAGAAAAAATGCCTTCCAAGCCGACATCCCTTTGCTATAAACCGTTACAAACCCAGACGTATACACAATTACCGTACTTTACCAGATTATGGAGGGAACACTTAGGCAAAGACTTGGAAGTAGGAGATTGGAAGAATATCTTCCAAACAATCTTCCACGCACACTGAAGCATACCACTACAGGAGATTAACTATAAATTCATCTCCAAGTGGTATACCACCCCGGTGGATATACACAGATTCGACTCCAACTCATCACCAGTATGTTGGAGATGCAACTCAGATAAGGGCACCTTCCAACACATATGGTGGTCATGTGGTGAGATATCGGGCTTCTGGAAAGAAGTCTGAAATACTGTCAATCTAGTAATAGACACGTCCATACCCTTCAACCCGGAGGCACTCCTCCTATTCCACTTCAAAATACCACACCGTAAATTCAAACATTCCCTCGTCTACTTTATGCTGACAGCGGCAAAAAGCTCAATAGTGAATCACTGGAAATCGGCGATTCCGCCCTCTAAAAAAGACTGGTTTCAAAGAATAGAACATTTCCATGAGATGGAAGAACTCAGATGGGGATCTTTAGACAAATATCACAGGTACAAAGACATATGGCAACCCTGGAAAGAATTACTAAGAGGTGGACAGGCCGACGACTAAAAACCATCACATCCGCCTAGAGGGGGGAAGCTATCTAGGAAAGGGACAGGGAACTAGGCCGGGGGGGTGGGAAGTGGGGGGCACGGGATGTCTTCTTCTCCTCCTCTTTCACAACAATCTAACTACCTAGATATAACAGGCTAAAACACAGTGATAACCAGAACGAACACACCATAACTCTTGGACACAAGTTAAACTACACACACACACACAGGAATTAACGGACAAGGTTGAATGTCTACCATGACAGATATGAAAATAATGTGCGTTCTAGGCCAAATACAAATGTTACTGAGAATGTCATACCTGTATTCAGTGGTGCGATGTTGCGATATTTTTCTTCTTCTTTCTCTTCTCTTTCTTTTTAACACTACGTTTTGTGTTTTTACAATGTTAGAATACAATGTCTTACCATACTCCTGAATAGGGATCGACCGATTATCGGTCTGGCCGATATTATCGGCCGATATTTGGTATTTTCGGCAATATCGGTATCGGCCAATTCGGATACCGATATTGCCGATAATATATAACAGGACCGCCGGGCCCATTACAAGCACGGCGGTCCTGTGGGGCCAGCAGCAAGCGCTGACTTACCTTGCAAGCAGCTCCTCCAGCTCCCCAGTGCAACTCTCGCGAGACCCGCGGCCGCAGAGCGTTGCCACGGGTTACCATGGCAACGCTCCGCGCTGCACTAAGAGCCGCGAGATTTACACAGGGAGCTGGAGGAGCTGCTTGCAAGGTAAGTCAGCGCTTGCTGCTGAGCCACCACTGTACTTAACAAGCCACTGGACCACCAGGGAATACTATATCCCCCTCCCTGGTAAGAAGCAGGGAGGGGTGACTTAACAAAAAAAAACATTTAAATATTAAAAAAAATATTAAAATAAAAAAATTACACAAATTACATCACTACACAAACACACACACACTACACAAACACACAGACACACACACTGCATTACATACACACTACACAGACACACACTGCATTACATACACACTACACAAACACACACTGGGGGGGGACTAAACAAAAAAAAACATTTAAATATAAAAAAAATATTAAAATTAAAAATTACACAAATTACATCACTACACACACACACACAAACACACACAAACACATACTGCATTACATACACACACTACACACACACACCACAAACACACACACCACAAACACTACACAAACACACACTGCACACATACTGCATTACAGACACACACACTGCATTACATACACACACACACTACACAAACACACTACACACATACTGCATTACATACACACTACACAGACACACACACTACATTACATACACACTACACAAACACACACTGCATTACATACACACACTACATTACATACATACTACACAAACACACACACTGCATTACATACACACAAAAACACACTGCATTATACACACACACTACATAAACACACTGCATTATATACACACTACACACACTGCATTCTATACACACTACATTCATTATACACACACTCTGCATCCACAACACACACACACACACACTACACAAACACACACAGTTCCCCTGTCTAAACACACTTCATCCACTACATGTGGCATGTATATTTTGTGCATTTACCTTTCGAATTAGTTTATTTATTCAAAATAGTAAATGTACAGAATATCGGCAAGATATCGGCTATCGGCCTGAAAGTTCGCAGATTATCGGTATCGGCTCTAAAAAATAAATATCGGTCGATCCCTATTCCTGAAATGTGGAGACATGCATTCAAAAAATCCAACAAAAATAAAATATATATATAAAAAAAAAAAGTGATGAATCTGGTGTGGGTCCGATGGCTGCCAGGTGCAGAGAAGGTAAGTTTTACTTACCTCAAGCTGTCCATCGTGGCCAATGCTATCTTCATGCTGCTATACTTCATTTGCCAGGGGCCACGTCAGTGCTGAACTCTCATGCAAGCACGAGCGTACAGTACTGAGGTCTATGGAAGATCCCGCGAGACCCTAGAAGCCTCCATGGCTTAGTGTATGAATCCCACTGCCATCAATTGTGATGGTTGCTGAGATTGCATATACGTTAACAGTGGAACTCCCCCTTTTGTCAATGTAATATTTATCATTAGACAAAGTAGTATCTGCTTCTTGTAATAAGTGAATTATGTTGGAATGTCCGTGAAATTCCAAAGCAGTCTTGATCAGTGTTTCATAAAAATTATATCTTATATCTACTGAAATGAGAATTATGCAAGAAAATATGCAATGTTTACATTACTTGATGATAAAGAAAAAATTTTTTGACAAAGCAGAAAACAAGATTTTTTGTCTATCTGAAAAAAATCTTCGTAATGAACGTGAAATCACTTTAGAGTGAGCTGAGTGAGCACTGAAGAGTGATCTGATGTAGATGAGCACTGTCTCAGTTGCTGTCTACCTCCTGTCTATTATTTGCTGCTGGCAAATCCTGTTCAAACATCCTGTTTTTACCATGTCCTGTCGTCTGGAACATCTTATAATTCATTTTATAAGTGCTGGTGCCAATGTGATTATGTAGAATTTCTACTTCTTTTCTACCAGCCTGTTAAGTCTTATGATCCTACCTCAATTCAGCCTGTTTCACTAAAGCTACAAGTTTATCAGGATACCCGGAGCTGGGTGAGGCATTAAAACTTACTGAAAGTATAAAACTCATTGTATAGATACACAGTACACCTTGCTTTCACATTGTTACAGTTAACAACCTCTAGGTGTCAGCACAGATGTGGCAGCTAAACTATGTTAACATACAACAAAACATGCCATGTTTTTTAATATTAAAGGGACAGTGTAGTCACCAGAAACACTACAGCTATTTGTATTTATTCTGGTAAGTAAAATCATTCCCTTCAGGCTTTTTTCTTTTCAGAGAAAATGCAGTGTTTACATTACAGCTTAGTGATAACTTCACTGGCCACTCCTTACATGACTGCTAGAGGTGCTTCCTGGGGCAGTGCTGTACAGTGTGCAGCACAGCTATTCAATGTCTCCACCCTCTGCATGCAGACACTGAACTTTCCTCATAGAGATTCATTGTTTCAATTCATCTCTATGAGGAGATGCTAATTGGCCAGGGCTGTGCTTGACTTATGCTGGCTCCAGGGCCGATGCATGTAATTCTGCTGCCCTAGACAAAAATCCATTTTGCTGCCACCTCCATTGCATCACAAGTTTATTTATTTCAGTGTTTTTTGTTTTTAACAATTTATTCCACTCATTGTTCAGCGCTACGGAATATTGCTGGCGCTATATAAATAATATAATACTAATAATTAGATATACCCCCAAATAAATTGTTATTTTTGCAGCATGTTATTTCCAGGGCACAGTCTTTGCCTGGTAATACTCCAATCAGAGGCTTCTCATTGAGACAAAGCTTCTGTGCTGAATCCGCAAGTGCGCGCATTGCTTTCCAATGTTTCCGATTAAGCTCTAGGACTGCTCATTAAGAAAGGTGGAAGGCAGGCACATGAACTAGAACAGCTAGTCTGCCTCTTCTGTTAGCTCTGTGGCAGTGGCGTACTAAGGGGGGGGCGGAGGGGGCGGTCCGCCCTGGGTGCCAGCAGGGTGGGGGGTGCCTCGGGAGGGGGCGCCGCCAGGAGCGCCGGCCCCCCCATGCTGCAGCCGCCCGAGCGCTCTGCAGAGAGCCTCAGGCGGCTGCAGCTTTGCCCGCCCAGGCGCAGCCTGAGGAGAGGGGCTGACAGGAGGGAAGCGCTCAGCGCTCCCTCTTGTCACTCCCTCCCTGTAGCATGGCCGAGCCCTGTATCATGGTCCGCGGGTACAGGGAGCATCTGTCTCCTGTACCTGGCCGGACTAACAGGAAGTGCACACTCAGTGTGCACTTCCTGTTAGTCCAGCCGGGTACAGTAAACAAAAGCTCCCTGTACCCGCCGACCAATAGAGGGCTCAGCCACGCTACAACTGAGGTAGGGGGTGGGGAGGGGGGAGAATAAGGAGGGATGGGGGAAATAAGGAGAGATGGGGAGAATAAGGAGAAATGGGGGAGAATAAAGGAGAGATGGGGAATAAGGAGAGATGGGGAGAATAAGGAGAAATGGGGAGAATAAGGAGGAGATGGGGGGATAAGGAGAGATGGGGGAGAATAAGGAGAGATGGGGGGAGAATAAGGAGAGACGGGTGGAGAATAAGGAGAGATGGAGGGAGAATAAGGAGAGATGGGGGATAAGGAGAGATGGTGGAATAAGGAGAGATGGGGGATAATAAGGAGAGATGGGGGGAATAAGGAGAGATAGGGGGAATAAGGAGAG
>OW240912.1:333526000-333537236 GCA_933207985.1 Pelobates cultripes | reverse complement strand
ACACACACAGCACCCCCAGATACACACAGCACCCCAAAACACACACAGCACCCCAGACACACACACAGCACCCCGACACACACAGCACCCCCAGACACACACAGCACCCAGACACACACAGCACCCCACAGACACACACAGCGCACCCCCAGACACACACATCACACCCAGACACACACAGCACCCCCAGACACACACAGCACCACCAGACGCACACAACACCCTCAGACAGACAGCACCCTCACTCCCACACATATACAGCACATATATATTATATAAAACATTTTTCCCAGTCCGGCCCTATTCTGAAATAATATAAAATATGCCTATACTCAAACTCTGGTACCATATGTTAAAAGACTGCTACTGTATCTTGTAAAAAGAAATCTGAGCATATGCCTGTGCATGTACATTCTTTGTGTCTCTATAGAACAGTGGTCTAAGTGAGAGTCCAATTAAAACCTATATACTTGCTGGCATGTCTGCAAACACAATATATAGAAGAAATATAATGTTCTTTAATCTGAACTCTTTTAAAAAAAAATTATACACTATTACTTATTCGACAAAGAAGGCAATAATAATATTATAATAGAAGGTAAATGTTCACATAGAAGAAAAATGTCAAAGAAAAAAATAACTTGGTTCTGAAAAAAAATACATATTTTAATGTATGAATAATATATAATGCAGATTAATATATCTTCCTTCGCTTACAAAGTTCAAAGCAAAACTTTGCCTTAGGTTTAATAAAATGCATCTCCTAATTATATGTTGTGTTTTTTTGCCTAACATATCTCATTGCCAAAACTATCTGGAATAAACGACTTTGCCAAGGAGCATTATCATAATATAATTGGCTGCCCCTGCAGTGTAACTTGGTCCGACTTGATTAGACTGCTGTCAGCCAGCCAAAAGGCTTAACGATCAGAAGATACATAAACCTGTTGACTTCACTGGGCCATCAGAAAGAATAAATGACCAATTTAACCCGTTAAGGACTGAGCCAATTGTACAAGTTGTGATCAAAACAAAACGTAAAATGTTGTTCTTTTTTTTTTTAGTTCTGCATGGCATTTTAACTGTGAATGCCACAAAACTGTTAGCTGTTACTGCAATAAGGTACACATATTTGTATTCAGCAATATCTCACGGGTAAAACAGTACCCCCAATATACAGGTTTTATGGTGTTTTGGTAAGTTACAGGGTCAAATATAGCATGTTACATTTTTCAGTTTATACACATTGAAATTTGCCATACTGGTTATGTTGCCTTTAGGACCGTATGGTAGCCCAGGAATAAAAATTACCCACATGATGGCATACCATTTGCAAAAGTAGACAACTCAAGGTATTACGAATGGGGTATGTCCAGTCTTTTCTAGTAGCCACTGACCAAAGTTAGCGTTCATATTTGTTTGTGTGTGAAAAATGCAAAAAAATAAATTGAACGCTAATTTTGGCCAGTGTTTGTGACTAAGTGGCTACTAAAAAAGACTGAAAAAAAAAGAAATTCAAGCCTTATATTTGACTCGGTAACTTTTTAAAAAAACATAAAACCTGTACATGAGGGGTACTGTTACACTTGGGAGACTTCGCCGAACACAAATATTAATGTTTCAATATAGTAAAACATATCACAACAATTATAGCGTCAGTGAAAGTACCGTTTGTGTGTGAAAAAGGAAAAAACATTTTTTTTACTGATGATATCATCATTGTGATATGTTTTACTGTTTTTAAACACTAATATTTGTTTTCAGCAAAGTCTCCCGAGTAAAACAGTACCCACCATGTACAGGTTTTATGGTGTCCCGGAAAGTTACAGGGTTAAATATAGGTCTTGCAAGCCAAATTCTCTGGACTTTCTGCCTGGGTTGTCGGGCAGGTCCCTCAGATTGTAATTAATTAAATGACTTGATTATAAAAATATTGTATAAATATATTTGTAGAATTTAAATATATATATATATATATATATATATATATATATATACACAATTTAAAAAAACATATTTTATTTATATATAGATATATATAGAAATGTATTTATAAAATTAACGTCATTCTAAGTGTATTTTAATATTTACATATATATATAAAACTATATATATTAATATTAAAATACACTTTTATTAATGATGTATGTATGTGTATATAAAAGTACTTAGATCATATATATATTCATATATATATATACATATATATATATATGATCGAAACATAGAAACATAGAATATGATGGCAAATTAGAACCCATCTTTCGGCCCATCTCGTCTGCCCAATTTTCGAAATACTTTCTATTAGTCTTTGGCCTTACCTTAAGTCTAGGATAGCCTTATGCCTATCCCACACATGCTTATAATTCCCTCACTGTGTTAACCTCTACCACTTCACCTGGAAGGCTATTCCATGCATTCACTACCCTTTCTTTAAAGTAATACTACCTGAAATTACTTTTGAACATTTGCCCCTCTAATTTAAGACTATGTCATCTTTTGTGGTACTTTTTCTTCTTTTAAATATAGTCTCATCCTTTACTGTGTTGATTCCTTTTATGTATTTAAATGTTTCTATCATATCCCTCCCCCCCTGTCTCGTCTTTCCTCCAAGCTATACATGTTAAGTTCCTTTAACCTTTCCTTGTAAGTTTTATCCTGCAATGAACCAGTTTAGTAGCCCTTCTCTGAACGCTCTCTAAAGTATCAATATACTTTTGAAGATACGGTCTCTAGTTCTGCGTACAATACTCCAAGTGAGGTCTCACCAGTGTTCTGTTCAATGGCATGAGCACTTCCCTTTTTCTACTGCTAATGCTGCTCCCTATACAACCAATCATTCTGCTAGCATTTCCAGCTGCTCTATTACATTCAGTGGCGTACTAAGGGGGGGGGGCGGAGGGGGCGGTCCGCCCCGGGTGCCAGCAAGGTGGGTGGTGCCTTGGGAGGGGGCGCTGCCAGGAGCGCCGGCCCCCCCATGCTGCAGCCGCCCGAGCGCTCTCTAGAGAGCCTCAGGCGGCTGCAGCTTTGCCCACCCAGGCGCAGCATGAGGAGAGGGGCTGACAGGAGGGAAGTGCTCAGCGCTCCCTCCTGTCACTCCCTCCCTGTAGCGTGGCCGAGCCCTGTATCATGGTCCGCGGGTACAGGGAGCATCTGTCTCCTGTACCCGGCCATACTAACAGGAAGTGCACACCAGTGCAAAAGCTTCCCTGCACCCATGACCATGATACAGGGTCACACGCCACAACTGAGGTAAGGGTGGGAATAAGGAGAGATGGGGGGAATAGGGAGATGGGGGGGAGAATAAGGAGAGATGGGGGAACAAGGAGATGGGGAATAAGGAGAGATGGGGGATAAGGAGAGATGGGGGGACAAGGAGAGATGGGAGGAGAAGGAGAGATGGGGGGGAGAATATGGAGAGAGATGGGAGGAGAACAAGGAGAGATGGGAGAATAAGGAGATGGGGGAATAAGGAGATGGGGGACAAGGAGATGGGGAATATGGAGAGATGGGAGGAGAATATGAGAGATGGGGAATAAGGAGATGGGTGAGAATAAGGAGAGATGGGGAGAAATTAAGGAGAGATTGGGAACAAGGAGAGATTGGGGACAAGGAGAGATTGGGGAGAATAAGAAGAGATGGGGAGAATAAGGAGAGATGGGGGTGGAATAAGGAGAGATTGGGGGGGATAAGGAGAGATTGGGGGTAATAAGGAGAGATGGGGGAATAAGGAGAGATGGGGGGTGGAATAAGGAGAGATGGGGATAAGGAGAGATTGGGGATATGAGAGAATGGGGAACAAGAAGAGATGGGGAAGAAGAGATTGGGGGAATAAGGAGAGATTAGGGAATAAGGCAAGATGGGGGGCTTAATAAGGAGATGGGGGGATTAGGAGATGGCGGGACAAGGAGATTGGGAGGGGGGGAAGGAAGAGAGATTGGGAGGGGATAAGGAGAGATGGGGGGATAAGGAGAGATTGGGAGGGGGGATAAGGAGAGATGGGGGATAAGGAGAGATTGGGAGGGGGATAAGGAGAGATTGGGAGGGGGATAAGGAGAGATTGGGGGATAAGGAGAGATTGGGATGGGGGAAGGAAATTGGAGAGGGGGGATAAAGAAAGATTGGGGAGATAAAGAAATAGAGAAATTGGGAGGGGGGAGAGAAATTGGGAGGGGGGAGTAAATTGGAGGGGGGATAAAGAAAGATTGGAAGAGGGCGATAAAGAAAGAAATTGGGAGGGGGGAGAGAGAAGGAAATTGGAGGGGGGGGAGAGAAGGAAATTGGAGAGGGGGAAAGATTGACATTCATCACACATAATGCACCCCTTGCACACAGAAAAACACACAATGCATTACACACACTGCATTACACACACAGACACACATACACAAGCAATGCAACCGTTACACACAATGCATCCCTTACACACACAGAAACACACAATGCATTCATTACACACACTCAATGCACCCCTTACACACACTCAATGCATCCCGTACATACACAGAAACACACCTTGCAGCCCTTACACATACAAACACAGATTCACACAATGCATTCCTTACACACTTATCAGGACATCCCCTACACACTCCACCCCCTGTGAACAAACTCATTGAGGAACATGAAGGTGGACCCTGGGACCCAGACCTTGAGCTGTGTAAAGGGCCCCCAAAAAATGGAGCTGCTTCCCGTTCTCCCAGAACATTGATTTTTGTGACCACAGTTCCAAACCGCCTCCAGAGAGCCTGTTCTACACCAGACCAGTGGAGCCAGACTGCAGCTAGAGCCCATCATCATCCTCATCTGGTTGTAAGTAGGCAATCTAGTATATTATTCATGGCACTAATCTCTAATTTACCTCACATTAAAGAAACACTATAGTCCCCAGAACCACTGCAGCTTAATGTAGTGGTTCTGGTGTCTATAGCCTTTCCTTGCAGGCCTTTTAATGTAAACACGGCGGCACTGCAGCACTGGCGTTAGATAACATGGCAAATCATATGGGTGGGGCATTGTGATGTCACATAGGGGGGGGCGGCAAACTTTACTTTTGCCTAGGGCGGCAAAAATCCTTGCACCGGCCCTGGCTGGAGGGGGCTGTGTGAGCTGTGGCCGCACAGTGCCTCATGGTAGTTAGGGTGCCTTGCGGCCAGTACAGCTCACACAAGCAAACAGCTGATAAACTGGCTGCACGGAGGAAAAGTGGGGCGGAGCTAAGCAAAATCGGAGGCGGGGCCAAACTGGTGCTGGGGGCGGGGCTCTTGGGGGGGGCAAGGGGTACCAAGCACAGGATCCGCCCCGGGTGCCAAATACTCTAGGTACGCCCCTGCTCTGTGGAACTAAAGGAGTGACAGACAATAATTGTCCCCAATTATAAGAGGGCCAATTTCTATTGAAATAGTCACTTTTAAAAACTGCCAAGAAACTGACAGACTCCAGACATATAAAGCATTTCAGCAACTTGAAATACTTTATGTATGTGGATTATTCTTCTCTCTCATCAAAACTAGTGTTTATACACTCACTTTTGCTAAGAGACTCACACACAACTTTTCCTAAATTTTTTCCTTTACTAACAGTCTCCATCTCTGCTTAGTCTTCTCTATTTAATTTTTCCAATCTGCTTTCCTGCTTTTGTTTTTTAGTATCTCTTACCCTTTTCACAGTTTTCCCTGAGTGATTTTTTTTTACCCCAAATGGGTCTATTCATTAAGTGGTGGGTTGAAACAGAGGCTAGAATAGACAAGTTGGAAAAGTCCCCATCTCACCTTAGTTGAGAGAGAAATTTTGACCTATGTTTTAAGCTTTTAGAGATTTATCAAATCACTGTTTTAAGAAAGAACTGATGTGTCTGCCTGCTTGTTTTTTTGTTTTTTTTTGTAAGACAGACACATAGTAAAAGACTGGCAACAGGGAATAGAGACCTATCTATATAAATACACTGCCTAATTGTGACAAGCTCTGCAATTTCCCTTGCCCCAGTTATTTTCCCTGCATTTGGTAGTTTGATCTACTGAACACCGACCACCCCCTAGCTCAATTAACTTCTATGTAACCACAAAGATAGGTGCTCTCTGTGGGGGGCCGCCGTTCATATAACCGAACAACATGTGTCCTGGAACACAGCGGCCATTTCGTCTCCCGAAAACAGGCAGCGGTACGTGGTCGTCAAGTGTCTGGAACTCTAAGTCAGACACTCTAACTCACGAACACTGGTAACATTGTACCAACACCTGTTTCTATTCACGACAAGCCAGGAGGGCGCTATTCAGTGAAAAGGTGTACACATACTAAATGATCGCTACCTGTGAGCCAGGGTAATCGTTCGGTATTTTGTTCGTTATGGGACGTGAGATGGCGGCTCAGTATACTGGGACTAAACCCCGCACAGGAGCTGATCGTACAGATCATGAAGCAAGCCACAGCAGCACAGACGGCAAGGAAGACAAGGTCGGGCATACAGCAACAAAATACAGCATCACTGCCAGGATCCATTAATGGAGGACAGCAAAAGAAATGGAACTATGCTGCATTTAAAAATTTAACAGATGGGGAGATGGATATCGATGCCTACATACAGGATTTCGAAAGACAGTGTACTCTGGTGGACCTTGATAAAGTAAATTGGGCAGCCATCCTGAGCAGCAAATTATCAGGCAGAGCTGCTGAAGCAGTTCTCAACTCAGACAAACAGGACTATGAGTGGGAAAAGACATTTTACTGGCCCGGTACGCTGTAACACCCAAAGCATATAGGAGGAAATTTTGCGGATTAAGATATGGTAACAGAGACTCTTTTGCAGAAAGGACTTTCCAGATGCACTGGGCAGCCAAGAACTGGATGCAGGGATGCCAAGCATCCACCTTGAACAACGCACTACAACTGTTGCTGCTGGAACAGTTCTTTAACCACATATCAACAGAGATCTGAGACTGAGTGAGGGATCGTAAGCCTGGAACTGTGGAGGAGGCAGCAAGGTTGGCGGACAAATACCAGGATGTAAGGAAGGTAGAACCCAGCAAAGGATTACCTCATTCAGGCTGTCCTACTCAGCGCAAAGCACCTGACCACCATTCAGACCCGCTCCCTCCACCCTGTCACCCACACCGGCACCCTTCTGATGCACTGGGCCCTTATGCCATGGATGCTGCCAACCCGGGCATTTTAAAAACAATTGCCCAAACCATAGTAGAGGAAGCTGGGAACACACACCACCTCAGCCAGTTTGGACCGCAGCCCACTGTTACCAGCAAGATTTTCACCCAAAGCAAAGCTACCCAGAGGAACTGTGGTCCTACATGAGGTGAAACCTGTCCAATCTGCCGGGGACCACCCAGAACACCATCGGCAGTGGGGAACAGTAGACGGGCAAGAGGCAAGGGGGCTCCGGGACATTGGCACAACCTTAACCCTAGTGCAAGCACACAAGGTCAAACCCCAAGCCCGGACCGGACAAACAGTAGCAGTGAGGGTGGCAGGAGGTGCCATCCACAAACTCACAACAGCTCGAGTTCATCTCAACTGGGGTTCAGGGGCCAAACACACGAGGTCACCTTCCAAAGTTTGAAATCAGTGCTAAGCGAGGCACCTCTACTGGCCACCCCAAATCATACTAAAAAGTTTCTCATCCACACAGATGCCTCCATGTTTAGGCTGGGAGACGTGTAAAGTCAGTGGGGGATGATGGAATGGAGCACCCGGTGGTCTATCTCAGTCAAAAACATTTACCACGAGAAGTCAGTTATGCCACCGATGAAAAAGAATACATGGCTCTTGTATGGGCATTAAAGAAACTTGAGCCCTACCTCTATGGTTGTCCCTTTACTTTAATGACTGACCCCAATCCCCTCATCTGATTGAGAATGGATAACCCTCGCCTTCTGCGCTGGAGCCTGGCCGTTCAACCCTACAATTTTACAATCCAGGCAAAGATAGGCAAACAAAACGGCAATGCAGATGGATTATACCAGCAAACCAAATTGGAGCCTTAATCTAATCTCCCGGACATCCCCAAGCCAACCTGCCGGGGTCTGCACCATGGAACTCGGGGGGCAGCAATGTGACAAATTCTGCAATTTCCCTTGCCCCAGTTATTTTCCCTGCATTCGGTAGTTTGATCTACCGAACACCGACCCCCCTCCTGGCTCAATTAACTTCAACGTAACCACAAAGTTAAGTGTTCTCCTTGGGCGGCTGTCGTTCGTGTAACCAAACAACACGTGCACTGGAAGACGGTGGCCATCTTGTCTCCCAAAAGCATGCAGCAGTTCTTGGTCGTTGAGTGTCTGGAACTCTAAGGCAGACAATCTAACCCGCGAACACCGGTAACTTTGTACTAACGCCTGCTTCTATTCCCAACAAGCCGGGAGAGTGCTATTAGGTGAAAAGGTATGCACAAACTAGATGAATAATCTCTACCTATGAGCCAGGGGAACCGTTCGGTATATTGTTATATTTGGGATTCCTAAAAGTGACCGGCTGTTACCACTTTTCTCATAGAACTATTTTGGGCAGAAGTCACGTGTGTTGTCAGTCAAAACTTTACCCCGGTGGCGATTTGCCTATATTTGTGGGATCTGAGCACTATTTGGACATATCCGGGGATATAAGACTTGTGGGGGTCTCTCTTAATATTATGTATGTTTTGGGGTATTTTATGTTTTATATTTTGCACCTCTAGTGTCTGGGAGATAATTAGTATAAGCAAAGTACATTCCATTATCTCCCAGAAACAGACGCCTTGGCGTGTTTCCCTATACCTTTGCTGGAGACCCCATGTTGGGGGTCTGTGTATAAAAGTGGGCCATCTGGTCATAATAAAGCATTCCAGCTGTACCCTTCATCAAGTCTCGACTGATGTTTGGGTATGCGAGCGACGAAGCCCACAAGCAACATATCACTTGATTTTTCCCCCAACCTGCTTGGATTTCAGGAGAGTACGAATAGTGTACTATGTGAACGGGCTATAATCACTTAACCCCCTAGTCCCTTCGGAAGAATGCGAACAAACGTACTATATGAAGTACAAGGGGTTCGTTACACTAATACATACTGTACATACATACCTCCACACTGTCTATAATATTTTACACACACAAACTGCCTTATACACACACTGTCTAATACATAAACATACAACTACATTATACATACATACACACAAACTACCTAATACATGCGCACACACACTTACACTGCCAAATACACACACTGCTGAATACATACAAATACACCAACAAACACACTACTTTATACATGCATTGAAATATATTATGATAATACATGCGATACATACACCAACACATGTCTCATACTCACACTCAATGCCTAATACATTCAGGGCCGGATTAACATAGGGGCTGATGGAACTGCAGCTCCAGGCCCAGGCCCAGGCCCATGGAATCGGCCCATGTAAAAAAAAAAAAAAGATTTTTTTTTTACTTTTTAAAACACTACTCTTAGGTTTGCCACCTGACTGTTTTTTTTACCAGCACAGCCGGTATTTGAGGCTGCCTGGCCGTGCCGGTATTGCAGTAATACCAGCAATATTTTTCTCAGTAAACGGAGATTACTCTGCAATACCAGCACCAGCCAGTAGGGGTCACTGTGTGTGGAGAGAGGCAGGGATAGGAAGTTACAGCATATCCCTCCCTGCCTCTCTCTACTCTGATCTGCGGGGGAGCAGCTACACAGCACAGAGAGTTCAGACAGCAGCGCCCAGCCTGCAGAGACAGCCTACAGCTCACGGAAGTGAGGGATGGGGGGCGGGGGAAGGCAGCAGGAAGACATGGGGACACAGAGCCACTAGGGAACACTGTGAGACCTGGGGACACTGAGACACTAGGGGACATTGTGAGACATGGGGATGCTGAGACACATGGGCAGGCTGTGAGACATAGGGACATTGGGAGACACATTGGGACACATTAACACTAGGGACACAGTGTCCCAATGTCTCACAGTGTCCCCATGTCTCCCAGCCAGTGTCCCTAGTGTCTCAGTGTCCCCATGGCTCCCAGTGTCCCCTAGTCTCACAGTGTCTGTGTCCCCATGTCTCTCAGTGTACCCATGGCTCCCAGTGTCTCCAAATGTCTGTGTCCCCGTGTCTCCCAGTGTCCCCATGGCTCCCAGTGTCCCCTAGTCTCCCACTGTCTTTGTCCCCATGGCTCCCAGTGTCTCAATGTCCCCATGGCTCCCAGTGTCCCCATGTCTCCCAGTGTTCACATGTCTCCCAGCCAGTGTCCCTGGTGTCTGTGTCCCCATGTCTCCCAGTGGCCCTATGTCTCCCAGCCAGTGTCCCTAGTGTCTCAGTGTCCCCATGTCTCTCAGTGTCCCTAGTGTTCCTATGTCTATGTCCACAAATGCCCCATGTGTCTCAGTGTTCCCAATGCCTCCCAGCCAGTGTCTCAGTGTCCCCATGTCTCCCAGTGTCTGTGTTCCCATGTCTCTCAGTGTCCCTAGTGTCTTAGTGTCCCCAAATGTATCAGTGTCCCCATGTATTCCAGTGTCTGTGTCCCCATGTCTCTGTGTCCCTAGTGTCTGTGTCCCCATGTCTCCCAGTGTTCCGATGTCTCTCAGTGTCCATGTCTCAGTGTCCATGTCTCACTGTCCCCATGCCTCCCAGCCAGTGTCCCTAGTGTCTCAGTGTCCCCATGTCTCCCAGTGTCTGTGTTCCCATGTTTCTCAGTGTCCCTAGTGTCTTAGTGTCCCCAAATGTATCAGTGTCCCCATGTATCCCAGTGTCTGTGTCCCCAAGTCTCTCAGTGTCCCCAAGTCTCTCAGTGTCCCCGGGTCTCTCAGTGTCCCCATGTCTCACTTTGTCCCCATGTCTCTCTGTGTCCCCTAGTTTCCTAGTGACACGGGACACACTGAGACATGGGGACACTGGGCGACATGGGGACACTGTGATACATAGGGAAACCAGGCTGGCCTTCCAATTCTTTGGACAGACATGCCCCCTTTTTTGGGCATGTTTGCCCATTTTCCCAGTTCTGGTCACATGATTCGCGTCAGTTGCCCACCACCCCGCCCAGTGACTTCCTGCTTCACTGGACACTGCTGTTAGGGAGTATGGATTTACTTGAAAGATGAAAGCATAAATTAGAGAGAGATTAGCATAGCGTATGTGTTTTCTTATAGCTGCATCCTTTGAGTTTCCCTCCAACACCATCTCCATCAGATACATGACGCTTGAGAGGTATGACGGTTTTAGTGTTTTTGGTCGATAAGATTC
>OW240912.1:333512441-333525683 GCA_933207985.1 Pelobates cultripes | reverse complement strand
TTACTCCAATGTCTATGGTCAATTTTGCTTTGAGAAGTGGGTCATGGAGCAAGCAATCTATATGTGCAGAGTTTTACTTTGAAGCCATTACGTACTGGGGGCAAATTGCACCCTGTCCACACATGAATTATGCAGAGCACCCGGGTATCTAATCTTAATTTTGTGTCAAATGACATCTTTTGTTAGCACGCACTGAACATGGACTCTGAGTCTGTGAGAACAATTCAATAAGGCGCTGCTCTATTAGACAAATCTGATTGAATCATTGGAATGTAAAGGAGTGATGTGGTGTGGTGACAGACGGGGCATGGACACAATCAAGAATATTTTGTCTAGCTCTGGATTCGAGATATGGTTTTTGCTAAAAATATAAGTGCTGGAGGTACCAAAGGACAAGTGCCTAATAGGGCGCTACGAAGTAAAACATCCAACTTAAGAAAAAGGGATGGAATAATTGTCCTTACAGAAATGGTAGCAAATATATAGATTTTTGTTTAATGTCCTTTACAAATTAGGCTCTTCCCCCAACTATCAATCAATCAATCAATTAATCAATCAATCCATGGCTGGATAAACCTGTGTCCTGGCAACAAACAAGTTAAGGATTTAGTGACAGGTAGTGCATGAAAACCCTCGAACAATAGATTATCTTGTTAATGAATTTCACATAATTGCAAGTATAGGAGGTACTGATATAGTTATTTGGGCCTTGAAGCGAATGTTGGGGACATCAGTGAAGTTTGCTTGCTATAGAGGTGCCCAACATTAGAAGCAAAGGGTGGCAGTGTATGGTGTAACAATGGAATCTTCGGGAATGATGGTGCTGGAGCAAAGGGCAGAAGGTGAGTAACACTTTAAAAGTTGCCCAAGCACCTAAAAATATTATTTATTATTATTATTAATATTATTATTTATAAAGTGCCAACCAGTTCCTTAGCGCTGTACAATGGGTTGACTAACAGACAAGTATTTGTAACCAGACAAGTTGGACACACATGAACAGGAACAGAGGGATTGAGTGCCCTGCTCAATGAGCTTACATGCTAGTGGGAGTGGGCTACTGTGACACAAAAGGTAAGGGTAGAGTAGAAAAGCAGGTTGCTAGGATAGTGTACATTGAGGGCTTCGTGTTTTGTTTTGATGACAGTTTCAGGAAAGGAATCAGGGTGCCGGGAGGAAAAGCTGTTCACAGTTTAATTGATATGCTTTCCTAAAGAAATATTCATTATAGACTGTAAAAGGGCAAGTTGGGAACACGTAAGACCACTGAGAAGCGGATTACAGTAGTCAAGGCAAGAGAGGACAGCGGCATGGACAAGCACCATTGCTGGATCAGGCGTTAAATAGAGTCAGATGCGTGCAATATTTTTGAGATGGAAGCGGCAGGATTTGGCTAATGATTTGACATGAGGGGTGAAGGAGAGGTCAGAGTCAAAGAGAACACCTAGGCAGTGAACCTTATAGGTTGAGCGGATGGTAGCGCCATTGACTTGGAGGGACACAGATGAGGGAGTAGCAGGTAGACAGGAAATGAGCCTCACCGCCACATTCATTATAAATATAGTTGAGCGAACCGAACATTACTATTTTTTGACCCTGAACCCGAACCCGGACATTTCAGTAACAGTTCGGGTTCGAGTTCGGTGTTCGGCGATTTAATGGCGCATTTTGAAAAGCTGCAGGGCAGCCAATCAACAAGTGTTTGACTCTTATGCAGGCCCATCGCAACAAGGCAAGCAAACCAAGCAATTGCTTGGGGCCCCGAGTCTTTTTTAATTTACAATTCCCAGGGTCAATTCCCTAAATGTTTCAGTTTAGAATATCATATTCCTTGTTTGCGATATTTCAACCAGAGTTTAATTCAAGTCCATCTGATCCCTCCTATAGCTTGTCTCTGTTAATTTTGCCATTATTTATCTTTTGTTGTATGCTATGCAAATAAAGATTTACACAAAGTATTTACCATTGCCATTTCGAAGAAAAAGTACAGACATGTTTAGACATTACTTTTATTTTATTTTATTTTTTATTCAGAAGACAACTATGGAAGATTTAATCAATAGATACTGAGCTGATGTACACTGAGATTCAATATGCAGGATTTAGGTTGAAACAGGTGAGTTACCAGATTTTACTAATTACATGACGTAAAGTCATGATTTTATAAAGGACACGGAGGCTCTTATTAGGCTTTCCTCTTTCTTTATTCCTCAGCAGCAAAGAAAGCTAAGGTGTTTATTTGTAGAAAAAAAGGAAAAGAAACATGTATAACTACCCTCACAGGGTTAACATTACATCATTATCTCCTATCCAATAGGAGCAGTCCTTCTCTGATATCCTTTCCTGTAACCTCCTCCTCTTCCTCTTTCTTGATGTTGCCGAAGTTAAAGTTCGTGTTTGTACCAAGTAACTATCCACTCGGTCGAACATAACCTAAACAGAAAAAACAGTTGAACATTGAACTTGACCGTGAACTCTTCCATGGGGAATAAACGCTGGAGACCTCCAGAACTGATCCCCTTGAACTCGAACTCGTCGTCCATCCTAGGAGTTGTAGGATTGTTCACGCTGTAAAAACAAAGAAAATAGTGGTAAAGCGTGTCCTTGCCAACTATTGTCGTTTTACTCTTATGTATCAAACTTGAGCTGTTTATGAAACCGTTATGTTTAACCAAATCTGTCATAGTCAACCACGTTATGTATTACCAAGAACCACTTACGTGAAGAAGGAAAAAAGTGAACTCTTTCTACCAAAATACTTAGTACGTACCTGGGTTGGGATACAACTTGTGTATCTGTTCCGGGTGGGCTAATACTCGCCTCCGTGTCCTTTATAAAATCATGACTTTACGTCATGTAATTAGTAAAATCTGGTAATTTTATTAAAGGACACGGAGGCTCTTATTAGGCTAGTTCAAAGCTGTGAAATAACCAGGCTCGACACGTGCTCTGTTTGCCGAAAGTAATATTCTTTAAACGTCGATTCCCTGGACCAGTCTGCCGTTCTCATGAGGTCTTCTAATCTACAACCTAGCGTGAACGCTTTGGATGCCATGGCTCCTCTAGTAGAGTGTGCGCCATATACGGAGGTAGCTATGTGAGCTAGCGTCATTATCTATTTCACCCAGCGGGCGAGGGTTACCGTGGAGACAGGTTGATGTGGTTGTCTGATGGCCAGAAACAATTCCGGATGTGTTGATTTCCTGAATTCCGAGGTTCGTTTCTCATATTCTCGTAGGCAGTGTACTGGACAGAGCTTCTCGTTGTGTGGGAACGAAGGGTATGAGACTGATGTAATTGACGATTTTGTACGCCTGGAGATGTTGAACGAGACTCCTGTGGGAGTAAAGGAGCGTGCATCAACGTCCAGTGCTCTAACGTCTGACACCCTCTTGCAGGATAGCAGGCAGAGGAGCATGGTGAGCTTCGCTGACAGTTGTTTGAGCGTAAGTGCCTCGTTTTGAGGCCAGGACTCTAACAGCGTCAGCACTGAGTTGACGTCCCACAATGACGAGTATCGGGGTTGTGGTGGGCGGGCAAAACGAATTCCCCTCAGGAGACGGCATACCAGAAGTTGCTGACCCATCAGGGTTCCCTCTATACCTTGGTGCCCTGCCGAGATTGCTGATCTATAGACGTTGATGGTCCGGTAGGCCAATCCTTGATTATGTAGGTTGGTGAGGAACCTCAACAGATAACTTACAGGAGCACGTACGGGATCCACTTGTTGTTCCATGCACCAACTAGCCCATCCGTTCCAGGCATAGAGGTAGGAGCGTCTAGTTCCAGGTGCCCAGGCTCCCGCCAGTAGTTCGACAGTGTCCTGTGGAACGTCCGGTATGCTCCAGGGTCCCCTGGTATGCTCCAGGGTCCCCTGAAAGGAGCCACGCTAAGAATTTGAGATGCCCCTGGGTCATGAGGGGATGTGGGTTGCCCTCTGGGTCTGATAAAAGGAACCAGGGGTCCGGAAGTCGTCTCGGGAAGTCCATGGACATTTCCATTAGGGTCGGGAACCACGGTTGGGTTGTCCAAAACGGAGTTATGAGGACCAGGGTCGCTTGAGTACGTCTGAGATGTACTATCGTGCGAGCTATGAGGGAGAACGGAGGGAAGGCATATAATCGGCTGTTCGGCCAGTGTTGGAAAAAAAGCGTCCGCTGCTAGTGCGTCTGGGTCTGGTCTCCAACTGAAGAACGTTGGCAGTTGTGAGTTCAGCCGGGATGCGAACAGATCGATTTGCATCGGGCCCCAGAGCGCTTGAAGTTGTAAGAACACCTCGCGGTCCAGCCGCCAGTCGCTGGCGTCTTGTATGTGTCTGGAATGCCAATCCGCTACCACGTTGGACATACCCGGGATGTATTCCGCTTGGACCGAGATGTTGTGTTCCAGGCAGTGTTGCCAGAACTCCTTGGCCAAGTCCGCCAGTATCTTCGATCTCGTGCCACCGAGGTGGTTGATGTAGCGGACTGCGGAAATGTTGTCCATGCGTAGGACGATGGAGCAATTGGTTATGCCCCCGAGGAGGCTCTTCAGTGCGAAAGATCCCGCCATGAGTTCCAAACCGTTGATGTGTAATTTTTTCTCTGCGCACGACCAGGTTCCTCCGGTGGAGGTAGGCCCGCAGCGCGCTCCCCAACCGTGCGTGCTCGCATCGGACTCTACGATGAAGTCCGGGGCAGACCCGAATATTGCTCTGCCGTTCCACGCCTCCATGTGTAGCAGCCACCATGTGAGTTCCTGTTTGGCTTCGTAGTCGAGTGGTACAGAGTCGGAGTACGCATGCCCTGAGCGTAATTGTGTGGCCTTTAGACGCTGTAGGGCCCTGTAGTGTAGTGGCCCCGGGAATATTGCCTGAATGGAGGCTGAGAGGAGTCCGATTACTCTGGCTAGTTGTCGGAGTGTCAGTACCGGCCTCTTGAGTGTTCTGCGGATCTCCTTTTTGATGAGTTTTACTTTGTCCGTTGGTAAGCTGAGCGTACCGGTAGTCGCATCTATGTGAAAACCCAAGAATTCCATGTTCTGGGACGGGGTAAGCACCGATTTCTCCCAGTTGATGAGAAATCCTAGATTCTGTAGCAGTGTCACTGCCCATGTCAGGTGCTGTTGTAATTGACGGGCTTCGTGCGCCATGATCAGCATATCGTCCAGATAAATGATCATCCGGACGCCTCTGCTGCGTAGAAAGGCGACCACAGGCTTCAGCAGCTTGGTGAAGCACCAAGGGGCCAATGAGAGACCAAAGGGAAGGCAGCGGAATCGCCACATTGTCGCTTCCCATTGGAATTGGAGCAGGTGGTGGCACTCTTCCGCAATGGGGATTGTAAGATATGCATCTTGGAGGTCCAGCTTCACCATCCAGTCCCCTAACCTGAGCAGGTCTCGCAGGCAGTGGATACCCTCCATTTTGAAATGGTGGTACCGCACAAATGCGTTTAGTGGCCGCAAGTTGATGACTGGGCGCACTCCGCCGCCCTTCTTGGGTACCAGAAACAGATTGCTCATGAACCCAGGGGATGGTGAAGGGACCTGGTATATGGCGCCCTTCGCTTGGAGGGTGCGAATCTCCTCGCTCACCAAGCCCTTGTCTTGCGTGGAGAAAACTATGGGGTGTGGTCTGTGTGTTTGGACCGGGGTTCGCACAAACTCTATGTGGTAACCCCTGATGGTGTTGAGGACCCATACGTCCGCAGTCAGCTGTTGCCAGGACTCTACAAAGTGTAACAGTCTGCCCCCCACAGTCGGTACACCCGGGAGGGGGGGGTAATACACTTACCATAAGGTCGGCGGCTGTACGAGTTGCCTCTGGGTCCTCGAGGTTGCCATGGTCTGGCCCTGACTGGGAAGAAGGGTGAGGGCGTACGGCTCTCTGGCGGCTGGAATCTAGCCGTGGCGGGACCTCTGTATCCCCGGTAGGAACCGCGGGAAGAACGGCCGGGCAGACGGCCCCGGTGTCTGCCGGCCCCACCAAAAACTCTGGGAGAGAACACTCTTTTTATATTTGTCTGTGCCTTGTCTAGGGCCGTAAAGGTGCTCACATACATTCCCAATTCTTTGACAAAGTTGTCACCGAACAGGAGACCCTTGGCTTGCGGTCCCGGTTCGGTGAGAGCCATGTTAACTAGCTTGGGCTCGATTTTCATTAAAATAGTTTTGCGCCTTTCTGTGGCCAGTGCAGCGTTAGCGTTGCCGATGAGGCAGATCGACCGTTGGGCCCAGCCTCTAATGGCTAGTAAATCAATAGGCGTTCCCTCATTTAAGGCCGCTTCGACCAATTCAAAAATCTTGGCACTAGGGCCCAATGTATCCAGCACTTTATCTTGGCATTGGCGTAGGGAGTAATCAAGTCCCTTCTTCGCCTTCCAGCCAGACTTACCCAAGAACTGTGCTATTTTGGGGTCGATATCAGGTGTAGCACAGGCCATGTCAGGCACAGTCGGGCGTGGGCATTCAGCCCGTAGTTTCTGCCTGGTGGCCTTATCCAAAGGTTTGCGGATTCTGGCCGCTATGTATCGTGCTACATGATCGGTTGGATACCACTCCGCCGACCTCGGGTTTTGTAAGGTGTCTGGGTCGAACAGAGGTTCGCCCTGAGGGTCCAGAATAGTGGTGTCATCCGCCGTGTCATGCACGGGGTTGGCTGGAGTGCGTGTCGGACTCTGGTCGGGGAGGAAAACTCCCATTCCTCTGAGTCGGCTTGGTCCGACCCGTTCAAAACCTCCTCACTATCCGAATCAGTGTCGGAAGAATCTGACAGGGCTTTTGCCCTCTTCCATGTCCGCGCCGCTTTTGCCCGGCGGGTGGCTCGTTTTCGTGGGGGCCCCACGACCTCAGGTGTGACAGGACGTACCCTGTCCGTCAGTCTAGTTTTGGAGGCATGTGTTCCCACATTGTGGGTTTTACTCATGGCCTTACGGCCCTCTCTGCTTAAAGGTTCCCCCTCTGCGGCCCTGGCTTGAGTCATGCTTGGGTTAGACGCCTTAATGGCACTCGAAATGGAGTGTGACAAGTTATCCGACATAACCCCCATGGCGGTAAAGATAGCTTGGGTAACCGATTTTGACATGGTGGCGTCCAGGAGCGAGTGGAACTCCTCAGAGTCCAATTGCTCCAGAGTGGCCACTATGTCCCTATGCAGGGATATGGGTTCAGCCACGGAGGGCCCGTGCTGGGCCTTAGTATCACCTTTATCACTGGTGCCAGGGGCAGAAAAAGCCTCAGGGGTCTGCATCTTGGGGGTATGTAAATGGTTATTTGATGTGCAGTAGTGAGTTATTAAAGGCAAGAGACAAGGCAGGACAATAGCACAGAAATGTACTGTTAGCTTACCGAGTGTTCCCTCAGGAATGGCTCCTGGGATCACTGGCAAGCCAACAGTACACTAAACAGACCAATCAGCTCGCGCCCTGCAGCGGGCTGAACGAGCTGAGGGAGAAAAAGAGCGGCAAAATTTTTTCCTAGTGCCGCCCCTTTAAGATGGGCGCCAGTATGGGCCGCGCATGCGCGCGCGGCGCTCCCGAACGAGAGGACGCGGCGGGGAACCCTCTGCCGGGAGAGAGAGCTGGTCCGGTCCTCGAGGGTTCCCTGCGCCGCGTGAGGTATGAGGGGGGTAATAAACTACCCAGCGGCGAGTGTGGAGCCGGTATCCCGCGGGGGGGGCGGGGTACCGGCGGGACAATGTGGGAAAAGGGGGGGGGGCGGCCCCCCACGGAGGGTTAGCTACCAGGGGTGGTATACACCAAACGCACAATGCGTTCTGGTGAGATAAAATCAAGTCACAATAACATGCATAAAATCAAAATAAAGCCATACACATATACATTAAGAAATGACAGTTAGGGAAAAAAACAAGGTGTTACTTAGCTGAGGCAGCAGCAAAGAAAGAGGAAGAGGAGGAGGTTACAGGAAAGGATATCAGAGAAGGACTGCTCCTATTGGATAGGAGATAATGATGTAATGTTAACCCTGTGAGGGTAGTTATACATGTTTCTTTTCCTTTTTTTCTACAAATAAACACCTTAGCTTTCTTTGCTGCTGAGGAATAAAGAAAGAGGAAAGCCTAATAAGAGCCTCCGTGTCCTTTAATAAAATCCCGTCTATTGCTAACAGATAATGCTCCAAGACAGCAGCTTGAGTTGATCATGTGTGTAATAGGGTTTCCACATTCCTGGTCCATCTCGGTTACAGTTGGAAACCATCTTGTCCTGCCTGGAAATATTTCATCCACGTGTGATAATAGGAGTAAGGCCTAATAACTCTCATTTGTCTTAGGTGATCAGGATAAGCGCCACTGATCTAGAGGTAAGGGGCAGTCAGTGCTCTCGGCAGACGTCGAAGAGGACTTAGAGTTCAGGAGATTATCGGCCTCTCCTGTCTAAAATGGTAAAGTAGGCTGCACTGGAATGACTGCAACATCTCCAGGTCTGTAGAAAACGAATGCATGGTATCAAAATGTTCCTCAGGATTTTCCAACACAGGAACTATACTATAAGGTAACTTTAGGGGTCAGTAATACAGTTGTTGTTTTTATGAGAATATTGCTTAAAACAGGCAGCGCTGTAAAATCCTCTGCCCACTCGGCATTGAAGCCAATCCACGCCTGTAACGGATCGCCTGGCACCCCGACTGGGTACCTCCGTTAAAGGATGCTCCTAGCGCTTCCTGAGGACTCCAAGCACTGCAGCCGACACCACAATCATCGAACCAGAGAAGCATATACCTTCTCTCAAGCATATGAATGCTGTAGACAGTTGAATAGGAACCATACGAATAGGTTTACTCTCCTAGCAGTCAAACTGGAACAGCATACAATGAATCCTTCCCCCAATAATGAGACGACACTTCACTTTGAGGGTTAGAACAGGAACTCTCTGTACTGTCACATACAGTCTCTTTTATTCCCAATCCACAAACATAGTACAGCCCACAGGACGTTACAAAACAGCCAATCACATCACAGATTTACATCCCACATATTCCTCCCCTTATCCTGTGAGGAGGAAACTCAATTGCCCTTTAGTTAAAACATACTTTCTACCCAACTTTCACAACTCCAAAACCATACATCACATTCACATAAAATTACATATTCACAATCAATCCATTCAGGGGAACAACATATTCAAAAATGGCACAAATCAGACAAGGGGTTCAAAAGTTAGTAAAAAGTCCTTTGTGACTAAATGAAGCATGGCTTTCTGGCCCAAACCAATTTCAGAGTCTTCTATCCTGGAGATAAGTAATTCAATTATCTCCCAGGACAGACACAAGACTCCATTAAGCACATGGTTGCAAAGAGACACAAAACACTTTAAAATACATAAAGTCACATTTACACATAACACACAGACATTTCACATATCCCCAGATAGCTAGGATCTGAGTGCACATTATTAGATGAATGGCACTCAGATCACACAAATAAGCCTTTCTGCAGGGGAAATAAACAGTTTAACCTGCAGGGCCATAGTCCAAAGGGAGCAGGCGAGCAACCAGGCTTCTCCAGTTCACAGTGGCGAGGTTGGTTTCGCCACAACGCCCATATGTGCAATTTTTTAAGTTTAATACGAAAAATTAATTACAGCCCGTGTTTAATTATATTTATCTACCCAACCACCCACCTGCCATTTCTCACAAACACACCCACACACTATAAAGGCCCTCAAACAACATACACAGGTGCTCATACACAAATGAAATAACCAGCCACATATACACATTTGTAAGAAATCTGCGTCTGAAGGCTGGTTTAGGATGTTGGAAATGGTAAGTGTATTCCACAAAGATCTGTTGTTATTATGGTTAATCGTCATTATTACCAGACATAGATTTTTGAGGATTATGTTTCCTGTGATTCACATTATAATGAAAGATATATAAAAAGAAGGGGAATGTATAAAAGGAGAAGATGTATAAAAGGAGGGGAATGAGATGTGGAAAAGGAAGAACAATTTAGCTACATTTATGACACTAAAAAGTCCTCCACCCAGATGTCACTGACCCTTGGCTCACCCATGCACGCAATCTTTCATTGATGTCAAGCAGACACAACACCAGAGTAAAAATCACGGCTATGAAAAAGATCTTCATTACAGTTTGTACCTCACAGTTCAGGGATTACAAACATGGACAATATCCCCTGTGTCTTGGAAAGTCTATGACAAAAAAAGCAACCTCATTGAAAACTTTTTTAAAAATGTACTAGCAATGCTATGAGGACTAAAGACCTGAAATATACAGTTCTACATGGAACGAACAAAGATGTAATATAAAAAACAACAACAGTCTCTTTACAGAGGTAGTAAGTGATACTCTAAAGTGCCTAGACAAAAAAGCAGCTCAAACACGTAAAGTGGAATACCCTTATTTTCACAATCAGTTTACAATGTTAGAAAATATATGGTATACACCAATTAGTGGAGCACTGTGTAAATTTAAAGTGATAAAGGGGCTCACTTACCCCATCAATAATTTGAATTAAATGTCTTACAGATAATCATTCAAAAGTACATGTAAAAGAAAAACAAAGAAATATATAGTGCAGATGGCCTTATATATAATTAAGTGATGAAAGTTGATTAACTATAACTACTCACATGATTTGGAACCTATATGTTATTGGCTCCGTAACATAGGCCTTATTGCTCTTTGGGCAGAAATACACCCCTTTCCTTGGTGGTATTCCTCCAGAGAAAATGGGAAAGAAGGAGAATAGACCAGATGAGTAGTACTGTGCAAAACAAAGATGTATTATAATTATTCAGGTCTACCATAGAATTTTGCAATGAGGGTATAATTAATCAATCAATCAATCAATCAATCAACAAAACATTGTTTTCTAACATGTTCCTGAGCACTGTACATATATGCACTCTTTCAGTAGAAGATTTTCAACAGATTGTAACACCTGCACAAAAGATGTTTAGTGCTAAGCCCTTGAATGCCCACACTAAAATGTAGATGAGGGGTCACTGACACAGAAGATGTAAGCGCCTCAGGACATAATAGAATAATGCAGTTGCTGTTTAGAAAACTGACTGGTCTCAAAGCAAATGTGTGACTAGTTTGCTATTATGTGTCTTTGTGCTGATAATGTACAGAGCATATATTTGTGGGTCTATACAAATCTATGAATTCAGTCAGCGATTTAGGTGTTTGGTGGTTACATCAGAAAACAAAAAAAAGCCTATGCTACCAATCTCTAACAAAACATTATTGGGTCAGATTAGAAAATTCTTATTGGGAAGTTGTGTAACATTTTCAGACTATGGAAGCTCATTACTTCTGTCCAGGAAGGTCTAAGCAGGAAGGGATGTACTCTGATCAGTAAACATTCTAGACGTATCATGATAACAATTCTTGATTGCTGTGATGAATCTAAGTTTACAGAATAGTAGCAGATGACAATCCTGTCTAGAGATCCACAGGGATAAGCTATACTACAATTCCATTTCTACATCGTTCCTGCATTCAAACCGCATTAAATTGGCAACCATTGTGCTTTTATGGACAAACATATTTCAAGGTCAAACGAAGGTTGTGGGAATAGCACTCCCCTCCCCCAGTAGTAGGGTCGCTAACTGAGGTCAATGCAGGCAGTAGTCTTTGGAGTGTAAGACAGAGAATAACCAAGGTCAAATACTGGCAGCCAAACAGAATATTGAAGTTCTATAGAAGATGATACATTTGACTTTTCCTGCGGTTTGGCCATTTTAGAAAAACAACAAAAATACCAAGGCCTAAAATTGCAGAAACCTAAATCCTAAAAACATTTACTTCACACAAACTTCCTTCATAAATTAATACCTCTCATCCTAGAACCCAATCTATGGTAGATTTAAGCATATTTTGATAGAGAGACAACTGTGTTGCTTTCCACTAGGTACATGTCATGCTCAAGAGGGATATTTCGGACAGACTGGGAAAAGAGAGCCGCAGTAGGCTCATAAGGAGAAAACAGGGGAAAGGACTTTTAAAGAGACACATGGGTTAAGTAAAGCAATCTAGGGAAACAAGGACCACTGGAAGGACATAAAAAACAAGGAAATAGTCAACAAGGCAAATGGAGTCAACTTAATGAGACTTCAAAAATGAAAAGGGAATGCGAGGAACATAGGAGGCATGATAACTCTAGTAGGCCCAATATATGGTTGTCTCCCAGCACAAGAAAAATAAGTTTGACAAGTCGCTCCACCCTTTCCATCTTGTGTGGGGCAAGTGGAGTAGTTTGACAGAAGGCAACTACTGCAGAGAAGCTTTAAATGAGGATCAATGGCAGGAGAGCATGGAAAGTAACACATAGCTCACCTTATGTGTATATATAAATAAAGGAAAATATATGTAAAGTATTTAGCAGATGGTACTATAAACCCATCAGATTACACAAAACCTGTTATCTTGATTAACTTTGAAAATCATAATTCTGGGGGGGGGGGTGGCAGAGCCAAGCAGCACACTGAGCCCAACGCCATTTCCAATAGCTCCGAGCACACCACCATAAAAAACATCTGTAACATCGGAAACGGGTGTTTAATCCAAGCAGTAACACCACCATCATACCTGGGAAGCAGTCCCGAGCCGGTGGATGCCATTCATTTTTCCCGCGAGTGCCAAAAATCAACGGCGGGGAACCCGGGCTTACCGTGCGGGAGTAGCTGCTGGGGCTACCTGGACCTGGACGCGGATGATAACATACCAGCAGAGACCCTTTATCCAGCTCCCGAGGGGTCAGACTTATTCTTCACACCTCTAAGGATGGGCAAGATATCAGCCAGATGCAGGTGACCCCCACGCGCACTAGAGGCATGGCTGTGACTCAGCCTGAAGCTACAGCCTCACCGCCCACAGCAGAAATAGTGATAGCCAAAGCCCCAGCCATTGCCAACTGAACAGCTCCATCAACAAAACAAGACATCCACAATTTGTTCATGCACTTTCAAAACATGTTCTCAGCAGACCTGAATCTGGTCAAGACAGAAGTGCAAGCTGTGGCAGCCAGGGTTCACGCTACAGAGCAGGATCTACTATATTTCAAACAAGAGCTTACTACCCTGAGTGAATCTGTCCAGCAACTAAGATGACTACAAACCAATCTACCCAGCTGAGTATACCAGCTGGATGACAGGGGAAGACAGCGCAACATTAAAATCCGTGAGGTTGCTGACATGCTCCCACTGGAAGAAATTCCCCACTTCATAAGGTGCCTAACTGCAACCATACTATCTACAAAATTTGCCAAACAATTTG
>OW240912.1:333313627-333506071 GCA_933207985.1 Pelobates cultripes | reverse complement strand
ATATATATATATATATACACACCACAGCACCCTTCACACACACTGAACCCCTCACACACATACTGCACCCCTAAACATATTACATTCCAGACACACACTATATCCCTTACCCAACTATGGATCATATACACACACTAAATCCCTATATTCACTCTGACACACACACTCACTAGATCTCATACACATTCTGGGTCCTTCAAACACACACTAGACTCCTGTATACACACACACACACACACACTGCACCACCTACACACACTACATTCCTAACATACACACTCTGGATCCCTTATACACACACTAGATTCCTTGTAAACAAACACATGCTACACCCCTAAACGCACACGCTCTACAACCCCTACAAACACTACATCACCTATATACACACACACTATAGCCTGTGTGCACACATTTACTACATCCCCTATACACACATTCTCTTCAGCTCCTAGCCACATATGCATTACATTACACCACAAACACAACACAACTAAAACCGACCTTATTACACAATACCACACCACGACCAGCTCACGCTGCACACACACAATCCCACAAGCAGGCTCCAAACACATGCACAATACTCTTTCCTGGCCCTTTTGTCTCCTGGTATCCATTTATAGAGACACCAGAGACAAGTTTCAAGGAAACACAGTGCAAGCATGTTATTAAATTTGCTTGCACTGTGCAGAACAAATACAGGTTTTTGTTTTTTTTCTCATGCTAGAGCTCTTTAGCAAAGCTCTGCCCTGGAAGAGCATTGACCCAACGCTCACTTTGAGAGGGGGCGTGTTTGTCTTTGGTGATGACGAAACACACCCTCTCTGGCCCGCCCCCTTCTTAGTGGGCTGCTGTGCTAAAAAAATGCCCGGGCTGAATTTTTCTCCCAGTCCGGCCCTGGTGGAACTCCCCCTTTTGTCAACCTAATATTTATCATTAGACAAAGTAGTATCTGCTTCTTGTAATAACTGAATTATGTTGGAATGTCCGTGAAATTCCAAAGCAGTCTTGATCAGTGTTTCATAAAAATGATATCTTTATAGAATACGAAAATGAGAATTATGCAAGAAAATATGCAATGTTCACATTACTTGATGATAAAGAAAGAAAATTTTGACAGAGCAGAAAACAATATTTTTTGACTATCTGGAAAAAAAAATCTTCTTAATGAACGTGAAATCACTTTAGAGTGAGCTGAGTGAGCACTGAAGAGTGAGCTGATGTAGATGAGCACTGTCTCAGTTCCTCTCTACCTCCTGTCTGTTATTTGCTGCTGGCAAATCCTGTTCAAACATCCTGTTTTTACCATGTCCTGTCGTCTGGAACATCTTATAATTCATTTTATAAGTGCTGGTGCCAATGTGATTATGTAGAATTTCTACTTCTTTTCTACCAGCCTGTTAAGTCTTATGATCCTACCTCAATTTAGCCTGTTTCACTAAAGCTACAAGTTTATCAGGATACCCGGAGCTGGGTGAGGCATTAAAACTTACTGAAAGTATAAAACTCATTGTATAGATACACAGCACACCTTGCTTTCACATTGTTACAGTTAACAACCTCTAGGTGTCAGCACAGATGTGGCAGCTAAACTATGTTAACATACAACAAAACATGCCATGTTTTTTAATATTAAAGGGACAGTATAGTCACCAGAACAACTACAGATATTTGTATTTATTCTGGTAAGTAAAATCATTCCCTTCAGGCTTTTTTCTTTTCACTGGCCACTCCTTACATGACTGCTAGAGGTGCTTCCTGGGGCAGTGCTGTACAGTGTGCTCTAAGTCAGACACTCTAACCCACGAACACTAGTAACATTGTACCAACGCCTGTTTCTATTCAGTGAAAAGTTGCTATTCAGTGAAAAGTTGCACACATATTAAATGAACAATCGCTACCTGCCAGGATCCATTAATGGAGGACAGCAAAAGAAGGTGAACTATGCTGTATTTAAAAATGTAACAGATGGGGAGATGGATATCGATGCCTACATACAGGATTTCGAAAGACAGTGTGCTCTAGTGGACCTGGATAAAGTAAATTGGGCAGCCATCCTGAGCAGCAAATTATCAGGCAGAGCTGCTGAAGCAGTTCCCGACTCAGACAAACAGGACTATGAGCGGTAAAAGACATTTTACTGGCTGGTACGCTGTAACACCCAAAGCAAAGGAGGAAATTTTGTGGATAAAGATATGGTAACAGAGACTATTTTGCAGAAAGGACTTTCCAGATCCACCGGGCAGCCAAGAACTGGATGCAGGGATGCCAAGCAACTACCTTGGACGACGCACTACAACTGTTGCTGCTGTAACAGTTCTTTAACCACATATCCACAGAGATCCAAAACTGAGGGAGGGATCGTAAGCCTGGAACTGTGGAGGAGGCAGCAAGGTTGGCAGACGAATACCAGGATGTAAGGAAGGTAGAACCCAGCAAAAGATGACCTCATTCAGGCTGTCCTACTCGGTGCAAAGCACCTGACCACCATTCAGACCCGCTCCCTCCACCCTGGCACCCACACAGGCACCCTTCTGATGCACCGGGCCCTTGTGCCATGGATGCTGCCAACCGGGGCATTTTAAAAACAATTGCAGTAGAGGAAGCTGGGAACACACACCACCTCAGCCAGTTTGGACCACAGCCCACTGTTACCAGCAACATTTTCACCCAAAGCAAAGCTACCCAGAGGAACTGTGGTCCTACATGAGGTGAAACTTGTCCAAACTGCCGGGGACAACCCAGAACACCATCGGCAGTGGGGAATAGTAGACGGGCAAGAGGCAAGGGGGCTCCGGGACATTGGCGCAACCTTAATCCTAGTGCAAGCACACAAGGTCAAAACCCAAGCCCGGACCGGACAAACAGTAGCAGTGAGGGTGGCAGGAGGTGCCATCCACAAACTCACAACAGCTTGAGTTCATCTCAACTGGGGTTCGGGGGCCAAACACCGCAAGGTCGCCTTCCAAAGTTTAAAATCAGCGCTAAGCGAGGCACCTCTATTGGCCACCCCAAATCATAATAAAAAGTTTCTCATCTACACAGATGCCTCCATGTTTAGGCTGGGAGACGTGTTAAGTCAGTGGGGGATGATGGAATGGAGCACCCGGTGGTCTATCTCAGCCAAAAACATTTACCACGAGAAGTCAGATATACCACCGCTGAAAAAGAATACATGGCTCTTGTATGGGCATTAAAGAAACTTCAGCCCTACCTCTATGGTTGTCCCTTTACTTTAATGACTGACCCCAACCCCCTCATCTGATTGAACAGGGATAACCCTCGCCTTCTGCGCTGGAGCCTGGCCCTACAATTTTACAATCCAGGCAAAGATAGGCAAACAAAACGGCAATGCGGATGGATTATCCCAGCAAACCAAATTGGAGCCTTAATCTAACCTCCCGGACATCCCCAAGCCAACTTGCCGGGGTCTAGGCAGGTATGCTGCACCATGGAACTGGGGGGGAAGCAATGTGACAAACTATGTAATTTCCCTGAAAAAAAGAGAGAGAAAAGGAAGAAGGGGATGAAAAAATCAAACCCTCTCCCTATGAAGGTTACAGGAGGTATAAGGGGCCTAACCCCAATTGCTTATATCAATTAGAAAGAAAATGAGGCGGAAGATCCACTCACAAACAGTGGATGGAAATGCCGACCCATAGAAAAATACCTCCTAGTGTTAAATGTCACATAAAAATAAAAATCTTTATTGAATACGAAAATGTGAAAAATAAGTGCCAACACCCATTAAAAACCTTGGGTACAATCTAACTCCAAAGAATAAAGTAATTAGTATTACCGAGGAATTGTAATAAAGTATAATAGTCTTATAGACACAGACAAAAGTAGAAATGCCTCAATAAACTAAATTAGTATAAATAGATAACACTGCAGTCCACTAATGTACTTGAAAAACGGGTACTGTAATGCTAAAAAGTATAGAGAATGACTGGGCTAGATACCAAGACTTGCCAAAAGGGTACCGAGGAAAGAGCTTCCCAATTGAAGCATAATCCTAACAAGCCCTAAAATAGACTGTCTAGCCCGCACCCACCCTTCTATCTGCTGCTTCGTGGCAGCCTAGCATAGTCCCTAAATATTCAATGGATGAAAGGAGCTTAAATCAAGAAAAGGGAGGACGCAGTATAGACCCAGGTTAGTAAGTGAAAAAATAGAAAATAATAAAATCACAGCATCGGCTGATCACAGCTCGACGCGCGTTTCAGCGTGTAAAGTACGCCTTTATCAAGAGCAACCGGCATGTTGAAAGAGGGCCGCTTATAAAGCGAGGGGGATACACCCCTCGACGAGAATCCTCCAATCAAAGGACTTACCTCAATGATAGACGTGACGTTACTCCCTGAATCACCCAGCCAATCAGAAAAAAGTGGGCGTGGATAGACCCAAAGTGATTGGATGTCCGTGAGTGTAAACAAAGAGCGGGGAGGAGATTCAAGCCGTCACATCAAAATTATTATGAGGACAACAAGTGATCATAGATTAAAGTGTTTAAGATAACAGTATAACCAACGGTATGGTAATGAATGATTGCAGTGACTACAATATGACCAGACTTCAGATGAAAAGGGAATTTGTAATAAAAGAAAGAAAAAGTATCATATTATTCCCCCAACCGAGGACATTTAAAACAGTTACCATGACAGATGAACTAAACGGTTGCCTCAAAATGTAATGTTTATTTAATTATAGTACCTTTTTATTACAACATACTAGTAGGTAATTCATAATACCTGAGTAGATCTCAAAATATCATATGGGCCAAATACATAGGTGATAAATACTAAATATTAAAAATCATGACCCAAAAAGGGGGGTAAAAAAAACCCAAGTTGAAGTAGGGCTATAGATGAATAATAGATAATAAATAATAAAGAAACCTATAAATGCCCACACAAAATTCAAAAAGAGAAAGAAGAAAGGAGGATTCACAGTACAAAAAGGTCCCTAAATATACATGCCACAATAAAGATTTTGAATTTGGTCAAAGATGTGTACTAAACAAGATCACTATTATGAAGTAATGCTAGTCAAGAAGATGATAATGATGAATGAGAAAAATGGTGCAATGATGTAAAGATGAAAAGATAATAGCAAATATTATAATGTAAGAAAGAGAGATGGAGGGGAGAGTTGGTTTATTAATAAACTCATTTGCTTATAATCAACTCAGATGAAAGGGGAGAAAGAAAAGCCCTCGTTTAGACCTCTTGGGTTAAGAGTATTTAGTTTGTGGATCCACCTACATTCATGTTGACGAAGGATTTTATCAAAGTCTCCCCGTCTCTGGTCCCGTTTAACAAGTTCCAAACCACAAAAACGTATATCTTTGGAAGATCCCCCATGTTGTTCTTTTAAATGTCTCGAAATAGGAGTATCAAGTCGGTTTTTGGGGGATCTAACATGTTCTTTGATACGTTCTTTGAATTGCCAGAAGGTTTTACCCACGTACATCAGTTTACAACTGCATATTAAAAGATATACCACACCTGTAGAATTGTAGTTAAAGAAGTGGGTGATTTGGAAGGAATGTAAGCCTTCACTATCACTCACTTTTTTGGAATCCCTAAGGATAAATTTGCAGGCTACGCACCTACCACAGCCAAAGGATCCCACTGGCATTCTACGTCCAAGCCAAGTGGTCTTACAAGGTTGTTTGACCACAAAATGGCTGGGCACGAGAATATCTCGTAGGTTCTTTCCCCTCCGAGCTGTAATGGTGACTTGTGAGCCCAGAACTTCTTTCAGGTGAGTATCTTTAAGTAAAATGGGCCAAAACTTTTGAATAGAGTGTTTCACCTCATCCCAGCCAGTATCAAAAGTGCCAATCATCCTAATTGTTTTGTCGGCAACTTTGTTTGGCATAGGAGGGTCAGACAGGAGAGTTATCCTGTCAGTTGTTAATGCTCTAAAGTATGCCCTTTTAAGACACCTGTTGGGATAACCCTTCTCTCTAAATTGTTGTCTTAAAATTCTTGCTTTAATTTGAAAATCCTTGAGGTCAGTACAGTTGCGACGTAATCTAAGGTACTGGCCAGTAGGGATCCCTTGTTTTAGAGGTTTAGGATGGAAACTATTCCATCTTAGAAGGGAATTAGATGCAGAAGGTTTCCTAAAAAGAGTAGTCTCCAGAGAACCATTCGTTGAGATTGTAATTGTAAGATCTAGGAAATTGAGAGATGAACCACCAAACTCTGCAGTGAACCTAAGATTCTCCTCATTGATATTCAAAAGGGACACAAAGTTGTCAAACTCCTTGTTATTACCCTGCCACACTAGAATGACATCATCGATGTATCTGTACCAAAAAAGAATTTTGGACAGAAAAGGTGACAAATCGATAGATGACTTAATCTGTTCCTCCCACCAGCCTAGATGAAGGTTGGCATATGAGGGTGCGCAAGCCGTACCCATCGCTGTACCTCGTTTCTGGTGGTAAAATTTATTATGGAACAGAAAATAGTTGTGGGAAAGAATGAATCTCAATAGTTTAAGGGTAAAAGAGGTATGTGCTTGGTATTCAGGACCTCTTTTGTCAAGGAAATGTTTGACATGTTCAATGCCCCTATGATGTGGAATAGAGGAGTATAGTGCCTCTACATCGAGGCTACAGAGATGGGCCGTAGGTTCAATATGTAAATTGGAGAGGAGGGCGAGTGCCTGTTTCGTATCCCTGATATATGAGGGTAGAAGCTCGACAAAGGGTCTAAGGATCTGATCAATATACAGACTCCCATTCTGGGTTAAATTGTCAACCCCAGACACTATGGGCCGACCCGGTGGATCCTCGAGATTTTTATGGACTTTCGGTAGGCAGTAGAAGGTTGCTATCCTCGGATGGCGGTTCAAGATGAAGAAATACTCTTCATCAGATAGCAACCCTCCACTGCGACCTTCATCTAAAATGCCCTTATAATTTACAAGGAAACTATTAGTTGGGTCGGACAACAAAACCGTGTAAGTGTCTGTGTCTTCTAATACATTTAGGACCATACGTTCATATTTAGCAATGTCCATAACTACTACGTTACCCCCTTTATCTGCTTGTTTAATTATCAATCTGTCATTATCCCTAAGTGATTTAAGGGCGGTTTGTTCCTTTTTAGACAGATTATCATTAGGGAAGGCGCAGAAGTGCTTACTTTCAATACCGTCAATTTCACTTTTGACAGCCTCAAGGAAAAGATCGATATTCCTAAAGGTTGCAAAATTGGGAGTAAAACGGCTCTTAGGTTTAAGATTCGTTTGAGTCAGAAGGGGTTGGACATCATTTGCATCTAAAAGGGAGACTAAGGTATTGAGACAATCAATATCAGTATTAGAAAGACCCAGAGAACGTGCTCGCTTTTCTTTGTTTAATTGGTGGAACTTATGTAGTGCCAGTTTACGTACAAATAAATGTAAATCCTTAATCCAAGTAAATCTGTCAAAAGCTGGAGTAGGAACGAAGGAAAGTCCTTTTTCCAAAATATTGTACTGCGATTGATCAAGTGTACAAGAAGATAGATTAATAACTTGTGATTTGGGAACAAAAGGAGCTTGTATGTCAGAGCTAGTGTTCAATAACGTCTCCTAACCACAAAGTTAAGTGCTCTCCTTGGGCGGCTGCCGTTCGTGTAACCGAACAACACGTGCACTGGAAAATGTTGGCCATCTTGTCTCCCGAAAGCATGCAGCAGTTCTTGGTCATTAAGTGTCTGGAACTCTAAGGCAGACAATCTAACCCGCGAACACTGATTACTTTGTACTAACGCCTGCTTCTATTCCCGACAAGCCAGGAGAGTGCTATTTGGTGAAAATGTATGCACAAACTAGATGAATAATCTCTACCTATGAGCCAGGGGAACCATTCGGTATATTGTTATATTTGGGACTCCTGAAAGTGACCGGCTGCTACCACTTTTCTCATGGAACTATTTTGGGCAGAAGCCACGTGTGCGATTTGCCTGTATTTGTGGGATCTGAGCACTATTTGGACATATCCGGAGATATAGGACTTGTGGGGGTCTCTCTTAATATTATGTATGTTTTGGTGTATTTTATGTTTTATATTTTCCACCTCTAGTGCCTGGGAGATAATTAGTATAAGCAAAGTACACTCCATTTTCTGCCAGACACAGACGCCTTGGCGTGTTTCTCTATACTTTTGCTGGAGACCCCATGTTGGGGGTCTGTGTACAAAAGTGGGCCATCTGGCCATAATAAAGCATTCCAGTTGTACCCTTCATCAAGTCTCGACTGATGTTTGGGTATGTGAGCAACGAAGCCCACAAGCAACAAATCACTTGATTTTTCCCCCAACCTGCTTGGATTTCAGGAGAGTACAAATAGTGTACTATGCGAACGGGCTATAATCACTTAACCCTCTAGTCCCTTTGGAAGAATGCGAACAAACGTACGATATGAAGTACAATGGTTTGTTACACTAATACATACTATACATCCAAACCTCCACACTAACAGCCAAAAACATACACACACAAACTGCCTTATACACACACTGTCTAATACATAAACATACAACTACATTATACATACATACACACAAACTACCTAATACATGCACACACACTTACACTGCTGAATACATACAAATACACCAACAGACACACTACTTTCTACATGCATTGAAATATATTATAATTATACATGCAATACATACATACACCAACACATAAAAACTGTCTCATACTCACACTCACTGCCTAATACATACACTCACACAAACTGTCTAATAGACACACACTGCCTGACACATACACACAGCAGACTCACATACTCAGGTGATGGAGCTGGGGGAACTGGAATAAGCCCATTCAGGGAGTGTGGTATCTCCTTTGCTGCCATGCTTGCAGTTTGTGTCTGTGGTCCATCCCACAGGCAGTTCAGGAACAGGACACAGGGAGCTCTGATCTTGCACTGTCCTCCTCTTTAAAGGATTGCTGCCTGGATTGGAGGAGGGGTCTTTACACGAGGGAGCATGGGCAGGCAGAGTTAGAATATTTGAAGCTGGTTAAGGCGGGGTTCGGGTATTGTGGGTGGACAGAGGCGGAGTTAATATCACATTAATGCTACAGTTGAAGCTGCAGAATTACCATGAGGAGCAGAGAGTAGGAGCAGAGAGGGGCTGCAGTGTTTTACAATGGGTGGACGAACGGACATGTAGTTGTAACCAGACAAGTTGGACACACAGGAACAGAGGGGTTGAGGGCCCTGCTCAATGAGCTTACATGCTAGAGGGAGTGGGGTAAAATGACACAAAAAGGTAAGGATAGTATTAGACTAGTGACAGTTACAAGAGAGGAATCAGTCGGGAGCTATTAACAGTTTAATTGATATACTTTTATGAAGAAGTGGGTTTTTAATGATTTTTTGAAGGCGTGGAGACTGGGTGAGCATTTAATGAAGGAGGGAAGTGAGTTCCACAAGAACGGTGCAGCCCTCGAGAAGTCTTGAAGGCGAGCATCAGAGGTGGGAAGACGGACAGAAGATAGACGTAAGTCTTCAGCAGAGCGTAAGGGCCTAGACTAGACGTACTTGTGTATTAGGGAGGATAGATAGGTGGGAGCAGCATTATGTAGAGATTTGAAAGCAAGAATCAGTATTTAAAATTGAGCCCTATATCTTACAGGAAGCCAATGTAGGGACTGACAGAAGGGTTAGGCGTGGGAGGTGCAGGCGGACAGGTTGGGAGCACGTAAGACCACTGAAAAATGGATTACAGTAGTCAAGGCAAGAAAGGACAGTGGAATGGACCAGCACCTTAGTCGCATCTGGCGTTAAGTAGGGTGACTGAACATGAGACTTGAAGGAGAGGTCAGAGTCAAAGAGAACACATAGGCAGCGATCCTGCATGGTGGAGCTGATGGTAGCACTGTTGACTTGGAGGTAGACAGACACAGGAGTAACAACACTTGAGGGAGGAAAGACTAGTATTTCAGTTTTGGTCAAGTGTAGTTTAAGGAAGTGGGCAGCCATCGAGTTAGAAATAGCAGAGAGGTAGTCAGAGACACTAGTCAAGAGGGAAGGTGAGACATCATAAGAGGACAGGTAGATTTGTGTGTCATCTACATAGAAATGATATTGGAAGCCAAAGGAGCTAATGAGTTTACCAAGGGAGGCAGTATAGATGGAGAACAGTAGGGGACCAAGGACTGAACCTTGGGGGACACCAACAGAGAGGAGTTGAGGAGAAGAAGCAGAGCCAGAGAAAGAAACACTGAAAGAGCGCTGGGAGAGGTAGGAGGAGCACCAGAAGAGAGCAATATCTTGTAGACCGATATTGCGGAGCATGAGAAGAAGCTGTTGATGATCAACAGTGTCAAAAGCCGCAGACAGGTCCAGTAGAATTAGGATAGAATTAGGATAGAGTAGTGACCACGAGATTTTGCAGCAAGTAGATCATTGGATACTTTGGTCAGTGCCGTTTCCACAGAGTGCTTAGTGCGGAAACCAGACTGAAGCGGGACTCGCAGAGAGTTGGACTTGAGGAAGTCTGTGAAAGCATTGTGATAGACTTTTGATGATGTCACACAAGCAAGCAGATCAGTGGCAGAGCCAGCAACAGCAGACTGCAATAAAAGTAAGATTTTACTATATTTGGGGGCCAGGGTGGTTAGATAGTTTTTTAATACTATAGGGTCAGTAAGTCCTATTTGCTCTGACCTGGGAAATTTATGTAATTGGTGGGGTGTGCTCTTCTCAAACGCTTTCCTCCTTTGATAGAAGCAGAAATTGAGGAAACACATTTCTTTTAAACCAGTTATTTATTTTCTATCTAATACCCAAGTTGAATATTACAAAAATGGGATATTACCTGATAGTTCACAAAAGCCAAAGTCTGAAAATGGTGGGAAAAGCGCTAGACATAACTGGATTGCCAAATCTTCACCATTATGAAGACAGGACACCTCAATCCATAGGTAAGGATAAATAATATTTACTTCAAAGTGAGCATACACAGGTAGGAGAGTGAAGATTACTATAACTTGCCAGTAAGGCGCAAAAGTGATCTTCACTCTCATCTCTGTGTGTCCTAACCATATGCACACTTTGGAAATATGCACACTTTGGAAATAAGATTATTTATGAATGGAGGAGATCTAGCAATCCATTTAAGTCTAGTGTCTCTATGCAACTGCGGAATCTGCGCACCTCTCCTGGGATTCAGGTACACCTTGCTGTGCTGTACATTGTAGCAGGTCATTTTGTTGTCCTATAGCGATAAAAAAAATTTTTTTTACTCCGTTGTAAAAAGCAACATCCCTGGGTCCTAATATATTTTACACAGTATTGTAAGTATGTATAATAAAAAACATGTTAATCTTAAGCTGTTTATGTAGAGTATAGCAAAATTTGTTAAAGCTGTAGGAATAATGCAGAATATTGTATTTTCCGCATCCTTCAGGGTATTTCACACATGTTTCGGAATTTACTGCACTATAATGGCATTTACCATACTCCCACAGGCTTTATTTTTTAGCCTAGTCTCTAATTTTTATTCATCTTATCATCCTAGGTCCCCAAGCCTCCACTGATGTCTGTGCCCACATTGTTTGGTAAGCAGTCATCAGTCATTGCTCTTGAGATGTGAAGAGCGCTGTGGGGTCTCTTCATCCATTCTATGGAGTTTGGCAACAGCCCTTAAACCTGCAGGGGGGATGCAAGCATGAAAAGTCCAACAAAACATCGAATAGAAGCATGATGCATGTCCATGGGTTGGAGGAAACAGTGGCTGCTCTGTTTCTTTGGTGAATGAAAGCATATTTTAAGCTCAGACGTAAAGAAAAATGAAACAAAAGAAAACCCACCATATTATAAAGATGGCGAAGAATATATCATCTTATTTAATAAAGACATAAGATCATTATTTTCAGGATTTGTGACAAAACCATGGCTCATTATTTTTGCAAGTTTATTACTGTTCTGGGATTCAATGGATCATACTTAACTATTTTGTAAGAACATGCATTGTTTTTGACTCAAGTGCCAGGAAGGGGGCAAACACCAAGACATGCACATTTAAAACCTTCACTTTAAAAAGTCAAGTTAAAATGGGTGATGATGTAATGATGCTGTGTTTCAATAACCACAGTGTCATTAAACCAATGCAAAATATATATGCTACTGACAGAAGCGCAAAATCATAAGGTTAGGATCAGCAGGGGCCCAGTTGAACTGTTAAAGGGCCACAGCACGCAACTAGGTTCTTCTGATCCTAACCTTATGATTTTGCTGTTCAGTCAGTAGCATATTTGCTTTGCACCAGTTTTGCGTTGGTGCTGATACAAGCCCACCGGGGGGGCCCTAAGTGTGTACCGGCGACCATGGGGGGAAAAAAAAATATTCTTGAGGGCAGCAGGGCCAACGGGACAGCTGCTTTGGGCCCCCAGGAGTATCTGAGCCCGGTGCAATTGCCTCATTTGCTCCGCTTTAAAGACAGCCCTGCATACAGTACTTTGACTTAAAGGACCACTCTAGGCACCCAGACCACTTCAGCTTAATGAAGTGGTCTGGGTGCCAGGTCCAGCTAGGATTAACCCATTTTTTTTATAAACATAGCAGTTTCAGAGAAACTGCTATGTTTATAAATGGGTTAAGCCTTCCCCCAAAGCCTCTATCGGCTGTCTCATTGAAAATCACAGTGAGAGCACGCAAGCGTCCATAGGAAAGCATTGTAAATGCTTTCCTATGAGAGCGGCTGAATGCGCGCGCAGCTCTTGTCGCGCATGCGCATTCAGCCGATGGGGAGGAACGGAGGAGGATCGGAGGCAGAGAGCTCCCCTCCCGGCGCTGGAAAAAGGTAAGTTTTACCCCTTTTCCCCTTTCCATAGCCGGGCGGGAGGGGGTCCCTGAGGGTGGGGGCACCCTCAGGGCACTATAGTGCCAGGAAAACGAATATGTTTTCCTGGCACTATAGTGGTCCTTTAAACTTGCTATTATTTTAAAGAAAAAAAAAATTTTTACAGAGCAAATATGTGTATTTTGTAAGTAACACCAATGATTCTGGAACCCGAGCCCTACCTTAACTCTAAGTCCCCTCAAAATTGCAGTGTGGGGTACACTGCTTTGTGTCTGTATTGGATACAGTGCAGTAGTAGTCATTTTCAACAGATTATTTTTTGGTTCAAACTTACACTATGTTTATCTGCAACATTATTCAAATATCATCCTATTGAATGGTATTTTATATTGACTTTTTAGAGTTATGATTTTTTTTTATTATTATTCTTTATTTTGGCAGGTGATTCATGACAAAGCAGTAGTTTCATTGTATAACATTGGACAAGCATATTCAAGATGTGCAAACAATGGTTTCTAATGTAATCACCCAATCTTTACTAAAAGGTAACTATTTATAGGCTAGTGATGCCCAGGAGCAGAGTTAGATATTTGAAGTGTCGGCCATCTCAAGCGGTTAAACAGCTAGTCGGTTAGACTATGTATCTATGGTATTAGCGTTTCTCCTTGGTGGTGTGCAGGCCACTAACCTATGAGGCAACAGGGGGAGGGGGATATATGCTTATGATACCCTGCAACATAATACACATTGAAAGCTCAAAGGGGTGGGTTTAGGTTCTATTGCAGCACGTCGTCCACCATAAGGCGGCTGTGTGAAAACAATAACATGTAAACTCAATCACCTGTACAAAAATAACATCGGCATAAAAGTATAAAGTAGAACTGAAACATTTGGTGGTTTAGATATGCTCAGCGATATTTAGGTCAGAGAGTCTTGTTCTCGCCCTGGTACAAAGGGAGTGATCACAGAAACATCCCAGTGATGGCTGGTACGCGTCAAAGGAGTTGCGTCAGGTATGCTCAGTGCCTGGAAGAAGCCCAGGCCCTCTGTGGGACTCGTTGCTCGCAGGGTTTTCCCCTCTTGGACTACGGTGATGGATCTTGGGTAAGTCCAATGATAAGAAAGTCCCGCGTTTTGTAGTACCCCAGTTATGTGCTTCATAGACTTACGCTACAGTAGTGTGGGCCTGCTGAGGTCTTGGAAGAAGGTGATGCTGTGTGATTTAAAGGAGAGTGTGGTTTTCGTTTTTACTGCTGTGAGGAGCCTTTGTTCATCCGCGACCGTGATGGTTTAACAGCACAGGATTAGGTCTCTAGGAGCTGCGGTGGGGGCTTGTGAGGATTTTGTGATGCGGTATGCCCTGTCAAAAGCAAATTGTTTGGCAAATTTTGTAGGTAGTATGGTTGCAGTTAGGCACCTTATGAAGTGGAGAATTTCTTCCGGTGGGAGCATGTCAGCAACCTCACGGATTTTAATGTTGCGCTGTCTTCCCCTGTCATCCAGCTGGTATACTCAGCTGGGTAGATTGGTTTGTAGTCATCTTAGTTGCTGGACAGATTCACTCAGGGTAGTAAGCTCTTGTTTGAAATCTAGTAGATCCTACTCTGTAGCGTGAACCCTGGCTGCCACAGCTTGCACTTCTGTCTTGACCAGATTCAGGTCTGCTGAGAACATGTTTTGAAAGTGCATGAACAAATTGTGGATGTCTTGTTTTGTTGATGGAGCTTTTCTGTTGGCAATAGCTGGGGCTTTGGCTATCACTATTTCTGCTGTGGGCGGTGAGGCTGTAGCTTCAGGCTGAGTCACAGCCATGCCTCTAGTGCGCGTGGGGGTCACCTGCATCTGGCTGATATCTTGCCCATCCTTAGAGGTGTGAAGAATAAGTCTGACCCCTCGGGAGCTGGATAGAGGGTCTCTGCTGGTATGTTATCGTCCGCGTCCAGGTCCAGGTAGCCCCAGCAACGACTACCGCATGGTAAGCCCGGGTTCCCCGCCATTGATTTTTGGCACTCGCGGGAAAAATGAATGGCATCCACCGGATCGGGACTGCTTCCCGGGTATGATGGTGGTGTTACTGCTTGGATTAAACACCCGTTTCCGATGTTACAGATGTTTTTTATGGTGGTGTGCTCGGAGCTATTGGAAATGGCGTTGGGCTCAGTGTGCTGCTTGGCTCTGCCACCCCCCCAGAATTATGATTTTCAAAGTTAATCAAGATAAGAGGTTTTGTGTAATCTGATGGGTTTATAGTACCATCTGCTAAATACTTTACATATATTTTCCTTTATTTATATATACACATAAAGTGAGCAATGTGTTACTTTCCATGCTCTCCTGCCATTGATCCTCATTTAAAGCTTCTCTGCAGTAGTTGCCTTCTGTCAAACTACTCCACTTGCCCCACACAAGATGGAAAGGGTGGAGCGACTTGTCAAACTTATTTTTCTTGTGCTGGGAGACAACCATATATTGGGCCTACTAAAGTTATCATGCCTCCTATGTTCCTCGCATTCCCTTTTCATTTTTGAAGTCTCATTAAGTTGACTCCGTTTGTCTTGTTGACTATTTCCTTGTCTTTTATGTCCTTCCAGTGGTCCTTGTTTCCCTAGATTGCTTTACTTAACCCATGTGTCTCTTTAAAAGTCCTTTCCCCTGTTTTCTCCTTATGAGCCTACTGCGGCTCTCTTTTCCCAGTCTGTCCAAAATATCCCTCTTGAGCATGACATGTATCTAGTGGAAAGCAACACAGTTGTCTCTCTATCAAAATATGCTTAAATCTACCATAGACTGGGTTCTAGGATGAGAGGTATTAATTTATGAAGGAAGTTTGTGTGAAGTAAATGTTTTTAGGATTTAGGTTTCTGCAATTTTAGGCCTTGGTATTTTTGTTGTTTTTCTAAAATGGCCAAACCGCAGGAAAAGTCAAATGTATCATCTTCTATAGAACTTCAATATTCTGTTTGGCTGCCAGTATTTGACCTTGGTTATTCTCTGTCTTACACTCCAAAGACTACTGCCTGCATTGACCTCAGTTAGCGACCCTACTACTGGGGGAGGGGAGTGCTATTCCCACAACCTTCGTTTGACCTTGAAATATGTTTGTCCATAAAAGCACAATGGTTGCCAATTTAATGCGGTTTGAATGCAGGAACGATGTAGAAATGGAATTGTAGTATAGCTTATCCCTGTGGATCTCTAGACAGGATTGTCATCTGCTACTATTCTGTAAACTTAGATTCATCACAGCAATCAAGAATTGTTATCATGATACGTCTAGAATTTTTACTGATCAGAGTACATCCCTTCCTGCTTAGACCTTCCTGGACAGTAGTAATGAGCTTCCATAGTCTGAAAATGTTACACAACTTCCCAATAAGAATTTTCTAATCTGACCCAATAATGTTTTGTTAGAGATTGGTAGCATAGGCTTTTTTTTGTTTTCTGATGTAACCACCAAACACCTAAATCGCTGACTGAATTCATAGATTTGTATAGACCCACAAATATATGCTCTGTACATTATCAGCACAAAGACACATAATAGCAAACTAGTCACACATTTGCTTTGAGACCAGTCAGTTTTCTAAACAGCAACTGCATTATTCTATTATGTCCTGAGGCGCTTACATCTTCTGTGTCAGTGACCCCTCATCTACATTTTAGTGTGGGCATTCAAGGGCTTAGCACTAAACATCTTTTGTGCAGGTGTTACAATCTGTTGAAAATCTTCCACTGAAAGAGTTCATATATGTACAGTGCTCAGGAACATGTTAGAAAAGAATGTTTTGTTGATTGATTGATTGATTGATTGATTAATTATACCCTCATTGCAAAATTCTATGGTAGACCTGAAGAATTATAATACATCTTTGTTTTGCACAGTACTACTCATCTGGTCTATTCTCCTTCTTTCCCATTTTCTCTGGAGGAATACCACCAAGGAAAGGGGTGTATTTCTGCCCAAAGAGCAATAAGGCCTATGTTATGGAGCCAATAACATATAGGCTCCAAATCATGTGAGTAGTTATAGTTAATCAACTTTCATCACTTAATTATATATAAGACCATCTGCACTATATATTTCTTTGTTTTTCTTTTACATGTACTTTTGAATGATTATCTGTAAGACATTTAATTCAAATTATTGATGGGGTAAGTGAGCCCCTTTATCACTTTAAATTTACACAGCGCTCCACTAATTGGTGTATACCATATATTTTCTAACGTTGTAAACTGATTGTGGAAATAAGGGTAATCCACTTTACGTGTTTGAGCTGCTTTTTTGTCTAGGCACTTTAGAGTATCACTTACTACCTCTGTAAAGAGACTGTTGTTGTTTTTTATATTACATCTTTGTTCGTTCCATGTAGAACTGTATATTTCAGGTCTTTAGTCCACATAGCATTGCTAGTACATTTTAAAAAAAGTTTTCAATGAGGTTGCTTTTTTTGTCATAGACTTTCCAAGACACAGGGGATATTGTCCATGTTTGTAATCCCTGAACTTTAAGGTACAAACTGTAATGAAGATCCTTTTCATAGCCGTGATTTTTACTCTGGTGTTGTGTCTGCTTGTCATCAATTAAAGATTGCGTGCATGGGTGAGCCAAGGGTCAGTGACATCTGGGTGGAGGACTTTTTAGTGTCATAAATGTAGCTAAATTGTTCTTCCTTTTCCACATCTCATTCCCCTCATTTTATACATCTCCTTTTATACATCCCCCTTCTTTTTATACATCTTTCATTATAATGTGAATCACAGGAAACATAATCCTCAAAAATCTAGAGAATGTCTGGTTATAATGACGATTAACCATAATAACAACAGATCTTTGTGGAATACACTTACCATTTCCAACATCCTAAACCAGCCTTCAGATGCAGATTTCTTACAAATGTGTATATGTGGCTGGTTATTTCATTTGTGTATGAGCACCTGTGTATGATGTTTGAGGGCCTTTATAGTGTGGGTGTGTTTGTGCATAATGTGAGAAATGGCAGGTGGGTGGTTGGGTAGATAAATATAATTAAACTCGGGCTGTAATTAATTTTTCGTATTAAACTTAAAAAATTGCACATATGGGCATGGATTGGCTGCAATGCCGAGTGGACAGAGGATTTTACAGCGCTGCCTGTTTTAAGCAATATTCTCAGAAAAACAACAACTGTGTTACTGACCCCTAAAGTTACCTTATAGTATAGTTCCTGTGTTGGAAAATCCTGAGGAACATTTTGATACCATGCATTCGTTTTCTACAGACCTGGAGATGTTGCAGTCATTCCAGTGCAGCCTACTTTACCATTTTAGACAGGAGAGGTCGATAATCTCCTGAACTCTAAGTCCTCTTCGACGTCTGGCGAGAGCACTGACTGCCCCTTACCTCTAGATCAGTGGCGCTTATCCTGATCCCCACCTAAGACAAATGAGAGTTATTGAGCCTTACTCCTATTATCACACGTGGATGAAATATTTCCAGGCAGGACAAGATGGTTTCCAACTGTAACCGAGATGGACCAGAAATATGGAAACCCTCTTACACACATGGTCAACTCAAGCTGCTGTCTTGGAGCATTATCTGTTAGCAATAGACGGGATTCCTCATTTAAAATTAGTTTAGCCTATTGTCCTGTGGGGATTCTCCTTTAAAAATAAGGTTGTTGAGCATGTAACATGTATAAACTAAGTTTTATTCAATTACTTCAATAAAATAAAAATTGACACACAAAAATTACACACAAATTAATTTTTTTGTGATATTCAAGCATAAGTAAAGTCAGACATGATGTTTTCATGATCTATCCTTCAGCCAGATTTTTCATGCAAAAATACATGTAAAAATCTAAACGTATGACAGACAGTTTGTTCTGATACAGCATATACATAACATTTTTGGAACAACGTAACAGATCAACGCGGAGCTAGAAATAACGTATGTTTTCTTACCTTTTAAGGGAGGCAAGGAGGGACAAGCCATCTAAATGGTGGTTTTAACACTACAGGAATACATGTTCCTGACCCAATAGTGTTCCTTTAACCATGTTTTAATTGACACATTTCTTACATAAGACATTATATGCATACTATAAAAGTACAGGAGTTTGCATGTGTGTGTGAGATAGTAGCTCTCATAGGATCCATACTAATGGAAGAAGATCTTCAGTTTCACTCTACTCTTTGTTCTTTCTATCTGTTTGTTATTATAAACTAGAAATGTTCAGCCATGGTCTTCAAGCTATAATTGGACTACAATCCCCAGATATAAAATGTATTTCAAAAACAGCTTGAGGACCACCCGTGGAGGAATACTTCAGTGATGGCAGACATTTAAAAAAACCAAAAAGCATCATAACCAATACGGCTCACTTGATTGGTTATTGTACCAGGAGTCCTCTTGTGCCATCCCAGTGCAAACAGGCAAAGCATTTTCAAATAGTTTGATACTTGGTGAGCCCCAAGGCTCCTAATTACAAATTGTGCTAAAGTGTAAGTTTCCCTTCAACGTTAAATATATCAATTTTGCCCATTATAGTTGTTATGCTGTAAAGAGTGGTTATTTAACATAAATGTAAGATCAAGCAGCCTGGCACTATCATATAGAGGTTTGCAGGTGCGTTCATTTAAAATGTTATTTGTAGTACATCACCGATTTTAATAACTATGTATTATTGCTCTTATAACATAATGCACTCTATGCATGAACCACTAGGGGGTGGACATGGAAACAGGTATTGGATAGCGTTCCTAACATTGCAGAACTTAAAAGACCTGAAATGATTAAGCAGGCAAATAGTACTTAGCGTTATCATTCCCTTGCAAAACAGCAAGTGAATAATAATTTACGAATGTGCATTAGGTTTGGAATTATATTAAAATTGTTGCTTTGTGAATATTGAAAATCATATATTTTGTACAGGATTCAAAATGTGAAAGCACTGACTTTAATCTGGACACTGATTACATCTGGGCTAAATATGACAATTACCAATGCGGTCAGAATTCGATATTTTCCCCGGATTTTGTCCATCCGTACAAAATCTGGTGTTTTTCGTGAATAACCCTGAAAGGCTTAAATGTAGACTATTTATTCAAGGAATTTCCTAGTTGCCTTACTAAGGTTATCGGATATGTTAAAATAAAAATGGGATTTCACAGATTTCTAAGATGTAGTGCAACAGAAATGGCATCCTCTTATGAATATACACAAAAGGAAATGGCAAACACAAAATATACAGTTGCTTCTGGAACAAAACCTGCTTTAAAGATTTTGTAAAAATATTTACATTGAATTTGTTTTTGTCTTTAATAACTCCGCCTTCACCTATGGATTTTTAGTTATCTAGAAAAGTCACAAGTAAAAAATGTCGCCAGGCAACATGCAGTGTTTTTATGAAAAAGAAAATAAGGGCGGCACTTTCTGCGACAAAATAAACGTGAATATGAAGGGTTGTATTTTAATAAAAACATCAAATAACAAACATACAGCATCCAAGTATTATTTGACCTCTTTCTTTTGCCTGAATAGTTGTTCCTAAATGACAAGGAATATGGGAATTAAGTGACATTGCAAACAATGCAGATTTTAGTTTAGCACATAAAGCCTCACTTATCTTTCCCTTTATTCCAGAACAAGTAAGTATTCATCAGTCAGATAAATATACCCACCCCCACTATACTCCCACATTGTACAGAAGCTAAGCTGTAGGCCAAACAACAGCATTATAGTTGTCTATGGGGTAAAAGGTAGACGCTAGACGGAGGATTTAGAGTACTATGTACACTACATGTCTTCTTTGCAGGCTGCAATAAGCCTGTATAACATCGATGTTCATGTAGGGATTGTAAATATATATGAGTATTATAGCCACATAAAGCATTATTTTTACATTCCGATTGTTTTTTTAGCAAAATTCACAAATTCATTGAAGTTCCTCACAGATAATCATATATATCATATTTGACTGTTTAGGTTATCTCCGCCTAAGATCCCAGTGAGGCTCAGGAACAAGTATTATAAATCCATAAGGCAAGGTTTCCAGCAGGCAAAATAATGCAGCAATATCCCAACCTCAATCCCAATGACTGGACGACACACAGCATCAGGAGCAGAACTGAACTTTTAATCACACAGTGGCCTTATAAAGCATTCTCCCATGCAAGGGAGGGATTTACAATCATTAGTACAGTGTCCAATCATACCTGAGTAACCTCCCACACACCTCCTCCCCTTAGCCGACTCATAGTCCCCTTATACAGAGCACAAGTTGCCTGTGTTTCTGGATGTACCCCTAAACCTAGAGGTACCCCTTTAAATATTACATCCCCTGGTAGCCCTGATCTGGGTGAGAGACATATCCAAAAATCACCCAGATCGGAACAGGGGTTCGGGAAATCTGTGGATGTATTAAATAGACCGACCGCGCTGGAGGGAACAGCTGAAATTGGTTCCATGAGATGGGGCCCTGCGGTCGGTCACAGAAGAAGGGAATAAATGGCACGAAAGGCTTCTGCTATAGAGACTAGGGAGGGTTCGCATGAATCCCCTTGTTCGGTGTTTCTTTCTACTGAACAATTAGACGAATGCTGCATACATACATAGATACAATTTAACCAGATACATAATAATAAATGTAGTTTTTAGGACAGCCCAATGCCATCCGCTACAACTGTCTTATTTATCTATATAATTTAATCACACATTAATCTCACACGTGATATATATCACATTTACGAGACAAAATTATATATGCTTAGGAATGTAGATTTGTACTGATCAGAGGTGAAACCAGAGACCACAGGGCCCTGTTGTGCAAATATCCCTGGGGCTCCCCTCATGTGACTCATCCCCCCCATGTGTCTCATGCCCCCAGCCCCTTCACGTGTCTCATTTCCCCCCAGAGACCCTCCATATGTCTCATTTTCCCCAAAAGCACATCCATGTGTCTCATTCCCCCCAGTCCCTCCATGTGCCTCATTTCCCCCCAGCCCCTCCAGTTGTCTTATTTTCCTCCAAAGTCCCTCTATGTGCTTCATTCCCCCCCCTGCCCCTCATGTATCTCATTTCCCCCAATCTCCTCCATGTGTCTCATTTCTGCCCAAATTCCCTCCATGTGTCTCATTCCTTCCTCACCACCCAGCCCTCCATGTGTCCCATTGTCTCCTCCCAGCCCCACCATGTGTCTCTCCCCCACTCCCCTCTGGTACCTGCTCTCTGCGATACCTGTCTAACTGGAAGTGCTCTCTCAGTGAGCACTTCCTGTCAGACCGTTTGGTCACGCTACAGCAGCAGGAGAGGAGCAGCACAGAGGGGGCGTACGTTTCCACGCCTGGCCTCATCACTAAGGTACCACCATGCTGTGAGGAATACAGAGAGCAGGGATGTGAGGTGACCTCATATCCACGCCACTTCCACACAGGCTACGGCATGCTCCAAAGCCGATGTACGGCCAGACGTGCTAGTGAAGCTTGGCAACGCTACGTGAATTGACCGGTAGGAGAGGAGTGCTGTGCGCTCCTCTACTGCCAGTCACTTGGACATTGCGTACCTCGGGTGCTAATAAGGGCTGGGAAAAGTGTTATTGCAGGGTTGTACTTACTTAGCAACTGTTTTTGTATGGAGGATGTGTTTGAATGTAGTGGTTTGTTTGTGGGTAGTGTTTGCATTTGAATGTGTCTGTATGTAGTGTCAACATTTGAATGCAGGGGTGTATTTATGTGTAGAGTTGGTGTTAGTATGTGCATGCATTTCAGGATTCAAGGACATACAGATACACAGAATGACACTCATTCAAACACTGACACACACAGATACACAGGCGCACACACAGACACACATACAGAGACACGCAGACAGTGGTGTATTTTGGTTTTGTGCTAGGCATGACAAAGCTCGCTAGCCCCCCAGCCCCAGTCTAAATTTATCTTTCTTTTTAAAACCAACACGCTCTTTGCCTGACAGACACACGCCCTCACTGATGCATACACTGATATACATTCACACTGACAGACAGACATACACACTCACTAGTTCACAGTTACACTCACTGACACACACACACACTCACATTCACTGATGAACACACACATTTACAGACAGACACACATACACACATGCACACACTTACTCAGTGTCAGAAACACACCAAATCAGAATCAGACACACACACACTGAGACACACATATACTCACTGACAGACACACACCGACAAACACACATACACACTCACTGACAGACACAAGGGAGGAGTCGGGCAACTATAGGCCAGTAAGCCTTACTTCAGTAGTGGGGAAAGTAATGGAAACCATGTTAAAGAATAGGATTGTTGAACATCTAAAATCACATGGATTTCAAGATCAGAGACAACATGGGTTTATTTAAGGGAGATCATGCCAAACTAATCTTATTGATTTTTTTGATTGGGTAACTAAAATAATAGATCAGGGTGGTGCAGTAGACATTGCTTACCTAGATTTCAGTAAGGCTTTTGACACTGTTGCACATAGAAGGCTTATCAATAAACTGCAATATTTAAGTTTGGATTCCAATATTGTTGAATGGGTAAGGCAGTCGCTGAGTGACAGGCAACATAGGGTTGTAGTCAATGGAGTATATTCGAAGCATGGGCTTGTCACCAGTGGGTTACCTCAGGGATCTGTACTTGGACCCATTCTCTTTATTAGTTTTAATTGTGATATTGCAGAAGGTCTTGAATTTAATTTAAATTTATTAGAGCAGCAGCAAATGCTAGCAGAATGCTTGGTTGTATAGAGAGAGGTATTAGCAGTAGAAAGGGGGAAGTGTTCATGCCATTGTACAGAACACTGGAACACTGGTGAGTATTGTACACAGTACTGGAGACCGTATGTCCAGAAGGATATTGATACCTTAGAGAGAGTTCAGAGAAGGGCTAGTAAACTGGTTCATGGATTGCAGGATAAAACTTGGAAAGGTTAAAGGAACTTAACATGTATAGCTTGGAGGAAAGATGAGACAGGGGGGATATGATAGAAACATTTAAATACATAAAGGGAATCAACACAGTAAAGGAGGAGACTATTTTTAAAAGTAACAAAACTACCACAACAAGAGGACATAGTCTTAAATTAGAGGGGCAAAGGTTTAAAAATAATATCAGGAAGTATTACTTTACTGAGAGGGTAGTGGATGCGTGGAATAGCCTTCCAGCTGAAGTGGTAGAGGCTAACACGGTAAAGGAGTTTAAGCATGCGTGGGATAGGCATAAGGCTATCCTAACTATAAGATAAGGCCAGGGACTAATGAAAGTATTTAGAAAACTAGGCAGACTAGATGGGCCGAATGGTTCTTATCTGTCGTCACATTCTATGTTTCTATACTCCAAACTGTTACTTACATAGAAAGCCTCTCTAACCCTGCCACACCATATATATGTCACATTTGCGTGCCGATTCCCAAATATCCAATCACACCTTCCCATCCTGCGTGAACTCAGCAGCATTGTCAGATGTTATACGCTTTATGTTTCCTTAATGTTTCCATATGGGGCTTTGTCAGCAAGTAACTTTTCAGCAGCTAACATTGTATCACTCTTATTTATCAATTTAATGGTGACTCACCATGGGGAAATACAACACCCTCCCCAATTTATACATATATTAATAAACAAAAAACTCTTTATTAAAACACAGTGGCACGTTGGTCACAGTAGTTTAGGATCTAAGAAAGGGGGGGATTAATATATTGGATGTATCAGTAACAAAACAAGATACAAATGGTACTAGGGACCACTGGGCTCCAGTGCAAAAAAAAGAGCATCAGCTCATTACTCTCAGCCAATGCAGGGCTTAGCGCAGGTTAAGCGCATAACTAGAAGCCTCTGCCAGTGGCTGCTCGCTGTCGTTAAAGACTAATGCTGCTCAGTTGCTAGTCCTATAAAGGTGAACCATGGTGGGTCAGCTAATAAATTAATAATTAATAACAATAATATGCAATGCTGTTTGCATGCTATTCATTAGACATGAAGATTGCCTTGGAGAACTCATCAAATACAGCTGTTTAGTCTACCTTGCTAGGAGTGTATCTGTATGTATTATCAAAAGCACAAATTGGATTGGTCTTTATTACACATAGACCAATCCAATTTGTGCTTTTGATAATACATACAGATACACTCCTAGCAAGGTAGACTAAACAGCTGTATTTGATGAGTTCTCCAAGGCAATCTTCATGTCTAATGAATAGCATGCAAACAGCATTGCATATTATTGTTATTAATTATTAATTTATTAGCTGACCCACCATGGTTCACCTTTATAGGACTAGCAACTGAGCAGCATTAGTCTTTAACGACAGCGAGCAGCCACTGGCAGAGGCTTCTAGTTATGCGCTTGACCTGCGCTAAGCCCTGCATTGGCTGAGAGTAATGAGCTGATGCTCTTTTTTTTGCACTGGAGCCCAGTGGTCCCTAGTTACACCGCTAGCCATAAGTATACCAAATACATGAATATTATCTACTAAACATCTCACTTATTTGGTACCTAATTCAAGGACTTATCTGCTAAACAGCTGAAAGATGCAGCTGTGGCTAAGATCGCAGAATTTAATTTCTCCAAATTAAATTTCGAAATGAAAATAATGGCTGAACTTCATCAGAAAACTAGTAAACTAATCTCTGATTTTGAAGACATATGAGTGTCTGTGTTATCATTTTTACCTGCCACTTGTTTATCATTATCTCATTATCTTTTTGCACTTACAATCTGCATCTCTGTGTTACAGGCTACTACAGTAATTACATCATGGTCACTGGCCGCCATTTCAAATGTTTGCAATTGTAACAGACAATAATCGAGTTGTCCTTCATAGGAAACATATTATTCACCTTTAAAGGATCACTATAGGCACCCAGACCACTTCAGCTCAATGAAGTGGTCTGGATGCCAGGTCCCCCTAGTTCTAACCCTGCAGCTGAAAACATAGCAGTTTCAGAGAAACTGCTATGTTTACACTGCAGGTTTAATCCAGCCTCTAATGGCTGTCTCCCTGACAGCCACAAGAGGCGCTTCCACGCCTTTCCTATGGCTGGGTTTGAATGCGCGCGCGCCTCTGGTTGTACATGCGCATTTGGCTCCACAAGGGAGCAGACGTTGGTGAGCCTATGTATGTAGCCTATGTATGTAGGGGGAACAGTCTCTATTCTGCTCTGTGTCAGTGTGTATCATGGTCTCTGAGGACAGGTGTCAATCCATATCTGCCAAGTGACCTTATGTAGGAGGAACAGTCTCTATTGTGCTCTGTGTCAGTGTGTCATGGTCTCTGAGGACAGGTGTCCATCCATATCTGCCAAGTGACCCTATGTAGAAGGAACAGTCTCTATTCTGCTCTCTGTCAGTGTGTATCATGGTCTCTGAGGACAGGTGTCAATCCATATCTGCCAAGTGACCCTATGTAGGGGGAACAGTCTCTATTCTGCTCTGTGTCAGTGTGTATCATGGTCTCTGAGGACAGGTGTCAATCCATATCTGCCAAGTGACCCCATGTAGGGGAACAGTCTCTATTCTGCTCTGTGTCAGTGTGTATCATGATCTCTGAGGACAGGTGTCAATCCATATCTGCCAAGTGACCCTATGTAGGGGGAACAGTCTCTATTCTGCTCTGTGTCAGTGTGTATCATGGTCTCTGAAGACAGGTGTCAATCCATATCTGCCAAGTGACCCTATGTAGGAGGAACAGTCTCTATTCTGCTCTGTGTCAGTGTGTATCAGGGGCTCTGAGGACAGGTGTCAATCCATATCTGCCAAGTGACCCCATGTAGGGGGAACAGTCTCTATTCTGCTCTGTGTCAGTGTGTATCATGGTCTCTGAGGACAGGTGTCAATCCATATCTGCCAAGTGACCCTATGTAGGGGGAACAGTCTCTATTCTGCTCTGTGTCAGTGTGTATCAGGGGCTCTGAGGACAGGTGTTAATCCATATATGCCAAGTGACCCTATGTAGGGGGAACAGTCCCTATTCTGCTCTGTGTCAATATGTCATATGTCAGGTATCAATCCATATCCATTGTGATTTAGGAATGGTAGGTGATTTCTGCCCTTTATGGATTAAGACCAGACTCTGCATCAACTGTGTAATTTTCCATGGGAGTTTTGCCATGGATCCCCCTCTGGCATGCCACAGTCCAGGTGTTAGTCCCCTTGAAAAACTTATCCATCACTATTGTGGACAGAAAGAGTCCCTGTGTGTTTTAAAATTCGCCTGCCCATTGAAGTCTATGGCGGTTCGCCCGGTTCGCCGGTTCGCGAACATTTGCGGAAGTTCGCGTTCGCCGTTCGCGAACCGAAAATTTGGGGTTCGCAACATCACTATTTCTCAGCTTGTTCGAATTTTCTTAACTACATTTTGAACTCTAGAAAGGTACTTTTCCATCACCCTGCGGGACATGTATGGTAAATGATTCAGGCATACCTTTCAGAATCATTGCAATCAGCAATCCACCCACATTTCTTAATGCTGTAATATCTGTTCTGCATATATAACATAGTCCTTCCCGCTTTCATATGCACCTTATCGAAGGGACGTTAGCTCAGTCTACAAACTAACTATTCGGGGCTTTCCCTTACCTGCAAAATCTCCCAGTATTTGTAGCTTTTTTCTTGCACCATCAGCTGCATCCCTAATGAATAAAGGCACATTTTTTTTTACTTAAGAATTGAAGTAACTCAGCATTTGCTTTTTCATTCTTATGTTTATTATTATTATGATATTTATAGAGCGCCGTCAAATTCCGCAGCGCTTTACAATGGGTGGACGAACAGACATGTAGTTGTAACCAGACAAGTTGGACACACAGGAACAGAGGGGTTGAGGGCCCTGCTCAATGAGCTTACATGCTAGAGGGAGTGGGGTAAAATGACACACAAAGGTAAGGATAGTATTAGACTAGTGACAGTTGCAGAAGAGGAATCAGTCAGGAGCTATTAACAGTTTAATTGATACGCTTTTATGAAGAAGTTTATCTTCATTCTCACTATCGGTATAATTCAGTTCATTCCGCAGGGTTTCCTTGAGATCAGCGATAAATGGCCCAAGAACTTTGTCTTCCATAATTCATAGTTCTTCGCATATCCATCAAAGAAAAGCCCTCTCTGCATGCAATAATGGAGGAACACCACTATACACATGTTTAGCTCTTCACAGCTCCACACTGAAAGAGAAAAGGCAAGCCAACAACGTTATTGTACTATGGACATGAAGACTATGGAGAGCACCTTAGGAGTAAATCTTAAAAGATACAATTTACTAAATCATTAAAGGGTTACAGGAACCCTTTTAAACATAACTTCTTTTTTTAACTCAGTATCAGGCATTCCTACCTACTAAAGAACCTGAATAAGAAATGTTTACACTTACCTGTAGGCCAGCATCAGGTGAAGCTCCAGGCGCGAATCTCCACATCCAATCTGCCATTATCAAGGGTCCAATCAAATACTTCCGATAAAGAAGCAATTGATTGTACCATTATTACCAGCTCAGAGCACATGTGCCCACTCTGAGCAGACGAATGGACAAAGCGAGCGGGAAACAAGAACGGAATGAAGGGAGGCAGGGACAATCTAAAAAAAAAAAAAAGAAAAGGTGGGTATAGGGAGGAGGGAAAGGCTGTGCTTCCTGAAAACAGATGATACATATTCACAGATTGATATTAAGCCTAAATCATATGTGCCAGGGGTGTAGCTAGCCCCCGGCACAACAGGTATTATATCTCTAAATGTGCACATCCAGACTCCTACCACCCTGACTACTTATAATCATTTAAGTAGTCATGGTCTTTGGAGTAACCCTTTAATACAAATTTAAAGAAAACAAACTATTACATAAAATGTTAACACAAGGTTATTTTCTGTTTTTATATATTTAGTTAACACCACAAAGCATTAAAGTAACACTCCAAGCACCCTTGCACCATCCCATGGTAAGCTGTCATCACGTCAAACCATTTTAGTACGGTGTGTTTATGAGTTTACAGACTTGAGTCATTCATACACTGGGTGTGTTGTTGTTTTGGTGAGTAATTCTGCATTGTATTGTTATTATCTGGCAACAAGTTATTGCATTGCTTATTAGCATTTTACTGCTATTAGTTCTTCCAGATTGTTTTTATTAGATTATTTTTTTATGTAACCTCCATGGTTTGGATTTTGACACCTTTTTCTTATATTTATATGATCTGGTTCAATTTTTTTTATTGTATATTAATTGCATTGTTGCATTCCTGTCCCCCTGTCACTGTTTTTGATAAACGTTGTTTCTTTAAATGTAAGCTGAGGTAAGACATGGGACGTTGAACGAAATCCATATTCCTGAGTTCGAACTCTGCGAAACTTGCGCTCTGCTGGCTCCGTGTAGACGTCACTCACTGCCCGAGCAGGTATTGTAACACTGGATCGGTGTGCAAGCCATTGATTCGATTTTGTCCAATCAGAGAGGCCGTGGGCGGGTCCTGGGATGACTTTCGCTTGGCTGTGGAATGTTGAAGAGACAAGTGCTGTCAGAGTGCGAAAGTGCCGGGCTGCGCTCAGTGCCAGCTCACTGGAATCTAGAACTCAGGACATCGCGGCAAAGCTCTGCCAGGCTGGCAATGCCAGAGCTGCAGGTCTGACTCCCCAAACCCTGGCCTGTCCTCACCCTCAGGATGCTTTCCTACTACTGGGATGGGAGATGGGCTGCTGTCATACTTCTCTCCTGCCTCGCCGTGTGTACTGCTACCAATTACAATGGTAAGTGTCACCTGCCACTTCTTAGGCAATGCAGTGTGTGAAAAGGGTACAATCACTGCCAGCCCTTGTGTCGGGAGCTTTTATTGATGGACTTATCGTTGCAGCCATTGACGCAAACCTATATGAAGTCGAAAGGCGAGATCAAAAAGCGTACATTTCACGTGCGCGACGAAACTATTGAATGTCACATTGCATACATTGACACAGTGTGCTGAGTGACTGATAAAACAGTTCCAAATGAATGTGTATACACTGCATCCACCTGTGTGAAAGTCTGGCGTACCTGTGTGGAAGTTTGGTATACCTGTGTGGAATGTTGGTGTACCTGTGTGGATGTTTGGTGTACCTGTGTGGATGTTTGGTGTACCTGTGTGGAATGTTGGTGTACCTGTGTGGATGTTTGGTGTACCTGTGTGGAATGTTGGTGTACCTGTGTGGATGTTTGGTGTACCTGTGTGGAATGTTGGTGTACCTGTGTGGATGTTTGGTGTACCTGGGTGGAATGTTGGTGTACCTGTGTGGAATGTTGGTGTACCTGTGTGGATGTTTGGTGTACCTGTGTGGAATGTTGGTGTACCTGTGTGGAAGTCTGGTGTAACTGTGTGGATGTTTGGTGTACCTGTGTGGATGTTTGGTGTACCTATGGATCACCTTTGGCACTTGATCTGTGTATCCCCAGGTGTTCAAAGCAATTGCATGGCTTTGCATTAAACAAAGTGCCAAAGTTTGACCACATGCTCCCCACCCCCCCAATGCAGAGGACCAGGGTCGGGCTGGTTACAGGTTGTTCCTGTTGCTGTAGTTCAGCCATTTCCCAGGGTGGTTGTGTTTTGGTGGGAGTGTGGGAGCCAGCCAGGCCTTGCCAAGCAGAGGTCATTCTGCGGACCCTGTGACTGTCCTGTCTGGGCTTTGCATCACTGAGCGCCAGTTCTGATCCCTGGCTTTTCATGTGGCGTCAGATGCCTTTGAACTTGCTCTGGGGAGCAGTGGAACCTGTTTCTTCCCCCTGTTTCCTTTGATGCGATTGTTTTCGCAATTTGCTTTTTCTTACTGACCCAGTAAGGCATTGTGTAAATGAGTTTCGGAAGGTGTGTCTTAAAGGTACAGGCGGGGTATAGTTTTAATCATAGGGATCATCTACCTGTTACAATCAATCCAATAAACAACACTGCATTCACCAGTGAAACATACCACAGAACCTGTTTATTTGATTTCGTCATTATTATTAAAGACATTTTATTTGATCGTTCGTTACTAAGTGACAGATAAGGAACATATTTTATAATTACCTAAGGCAAAATTCAGACAATTCTTTTTATTTTAGTTTCGTTTCTGCATTTACTATTTCCAGCCTGGCTCAGGAAGATTACTGGAAGCTTTATTTGTGATTTCATGTACAATGCCTTCACTTCAGAAGTTTAGTGATACATAAGGTGGAGATATATATGTGCCAATTGTTCTAAAACTACAGCTTCCATTATGCTTTGTCATTCTAAAGAAATCTAAAATCATAAAAAGCATCATGGGAGTTGTGGTTCTACAACATCTGGGGATCTATCAGTGTATGTTTAGCTTTATAAGTGTCTGTTAGAGGTATTTATAAGGATGGCATTTTGATTATAGGGATGCTTAATTGGAATAAACTGTTAATAGTAGTATTCAGTTGGCAAAAGAGTGCTAATAGGTGTTACTGAACTGTAGAATATATAGTAATTGTTTTGTGTCATTCATGATTAAGAGTTGTATCTGACTGGCAAATGAAAACAACTTTAGATATTATCAAACCGCAAATGTAAATGGGGAGGTGTATACTAAAACATGCCACCACACAAAGGATTTTGCAACTCAATAGAAATTATAAATTTTTTTTACTGTAATAACAAAACTCTTACAATTTCATATATTAAAAAAGTATGAATATGTAAAACTAATTGGGCATGTAACGATACACAGACTAGTCTACACAGAAAATGTGTTACAGTGAATGGAAACTAACATAACTGACACAATGAAATCTATTCACTAAACAGTGAGATACTCTGTGAAATGATAGAAAAAAACATTGCAAGGACAAATAACTGTGGAGCATTAGCATGCATGCAGTTTATAATAGAACATGATTTATTCCATAGTCTAGTTGTATAATCGGTCATGGCACTGTTAATTCTTGACTGCTGTGCCCAGGCCTGATTAATGAGTTTTCTATAATAGACTAATTAACTTGCTTTGCTGTCAGTTAAATATATTGACCAGTAAACACATTTGAGCACTTTAGCCTGTTGATCACATTCTTTAATAATAGTAATAAATTTTATATATATATAAATCAAACTGTACCTTGCACACAGGCTCCTATAATTTCCAAAACCGGGTGCATAGCCTGGGCTTCAATATCAATATAAGCAAGTAGAATGGCTACACTCACGGATTTCCAATAAAAAATAGCTTTTATTCAGATTCCCATAAAATAAATCGACGTTTCAGTCCAGCCTGTGGACTTTCATCAGGATTGTATATATATAGTATTTTTTTATTTGAATATTATTATTACTTTAAGTAATATAACACGAACTGACTGTGGGGAATTCCCTTTAAACCTGGATTTTTAATGATGCCTAGCATCACAAATGTACTCGCCTTTTTGCACTAAAAAAACAAAAGTCATTTGAACATTGTACATGAATAAGACAAGCACCGACTCAAAAACAACCTCTGAGCTTTCCTAATCTTTGTGTTTACAGTGCTAATTGAGAATGCATGCTTAGTATTACTTTAAATTTAGTAGTTCTCTTATTATCAGTTTAGATATATTAAACGTGTGCATATTTATACATTGGGGATGATATCAGGTTTCAGCAGATATTGTATTAGATAGGGCAATGCAATCACTGCCATGTAAACAAATATCATATTTTGTTTACAAAGCAACAAAATGGCCGTCTTGTGAGGTTCTGACTGGGCAACATTGGAATGATTATGTTAAATAGCTAAAGTGCCAAATGTCAGAATTCACTGAGTGCTTTATTAATAATAATAATAATAATAATAGTAAAGAAACACATAATTGTAATAAACGGAAAACAACTAATTATAAAATGTAAGCAGAAATAACCAAGCTGTGACTATAACAAATGTGCAGATATTTTACAAGTTGTCTATTGTCGCTGACATTTGCAATTTGGATAACCATTCACTAAATTTGCTGTTCCATGAACAAGTACCCTAGGGCTATTCACTAAACTGAGAATTGTCATGAATTTACCAGGGAATTTCACATTGTACGCTATAAGAGCTGAACTGGACAGCAATTTATACTTCATTGAATAACTTTGTGAACATTGTAGAAGAATAGAGTTTCAGCGTGGCGTATTTGAGAACCTAAAGTGAAAGGAGAATGATTTTTAACATGGAGACCCTCCAGTAAGTGGATTTAAACATCCGCCATATAATAAGTAGGATCTGTGATACATAAGTAGTTGGTAATTATTAACTAAGCTACAGTCACAAAGAAACAAATGGCCTTTATATGTTGTCATTGCCAGAGGGCAAGCAATCAATGTATGAGACACTACATTATAGGCTCCAAATGCCTGAAACAGCATTGAATTTAGTATTTAGCATTTTCTAAATTCAGGTTGCTAAATGAGACTTTGGCCTATCTGCAATTACTTAGCTACAATCATTTTATATTTCCTAAATATTTTACATAAGAAGAGCCGTTTGCTTTATATAATCTGCAGGATGAACCAGACAGACTCTTTGCACACAAACCCTAAGGTAGCAGTAGCAAGCTTTACAACCAAGGGAGCAGAGTCCAATCACTTCTCACTTAGCAAGTAACTTAAGGTAACATTGTCAACCACCCTCTCCCTGAAAAACAAGTATTTCATAAAGATAGAATCTTTATGAAATACTCGTGCTGACTGTGTTGGAATGTCACTGAAAATTCAACCCAGGTTCAGAAATGGCAATTTATTGAAGCCCAATGTAACACAACATTACGACCAATCTTGACAAAGACCGCGTAGGTCAAAACGTTGTGTTACATTGGGCTTCAATAAATTGCCTTTTCTGAACCTTGGAGTTCCTAAACCTTCTTGTACTTTATGCATACTATTATTGGGACCTGGTGTTTGGTCCTGGTTTGGTTGCACCCTGACTCAGAGTGGGAGAGAGTGCAGTTCCTTGTTGTTTTTTGAAAATGAAATTTCAACCCAGTCAAGAGAGATACTGAGACAAAGTAGAAACTATTTTGCCTCTCTATATTTGCTATGCCTGACACTTCTAGACACGGACGGAGCTACCACTATCTAGAAGTGTATATCCCCTCAACCAGTTCAGGGATTGGCTTTATCTATGGAGGAACCTGTGGTCTTGCGTGATCCTCCATAGACCTCAATGCTGTACTTTTGCGCATGTGCAATAGTTCAACAGTGACATTGGCTCCTGGTGCTGAAGCGACATGAGCCGAAGATGACCCACCAGGAGAAGAAGGCATCCTCCGAAAGAGACAAGTTCAGACAGATAGTACTCACCTTTGGCTGAATCCCCCCACCCACCCTTGGCCACTGGACCCCCAGTGTCAGTTTCACTGTCAGGGGTCTTTGAAAATTTTGCAAAGTCCCCACATGATGACAGAGCTGCTTTAAGTGTTCACATTTTTTGCACAGCCATTTGATTATTCAGTGTTCGTTTTCATACAGCAGAAGATATTTGCTTGGACCATAATGTTTTGTGACCCTGAAGACCTTTCTGAATGTCTGTGTAAGGATATAATGTCTAATGAGATTCATACCTGCATCAGGATGGAGGGGTATAGACTCTGGGAATGTTTTATAGCTGTACATGTTCTAAACCTGTAGGGGTTTATTCGTTAAACATCAAACTGTTGTGAATTAAGAACTGTATTGGACAATTCATAAAAAAAAGTCTGTGACCATAGTTGAATTGGAGAATTTTTCAGTTTTGCAATTTGGGTTTCAATTTGCTACAGTGTTATTTTTAGTGAATTGACCTCCAGAATACAATGAATATAAAATTTAATCAGCGAGTTATGGTGAGTTATCTCTGTGTGTATATATATATATATATATATATATATATATATATATATATATATATATATACATATACATACTTTGGAGATGTTTTCAACTGAGCTGATTTATTGCTAAATGTTCAAGACTCATAACAAATGAACACTACTTGCTGTTAATTGAATACACACCTTACACTGTAAAAAAAAAAAAAAAAAGCAGGGCCCTTCTCATCGTTGTTTCTAAACTGGTTGTGTCATTGTTACGTGTATGTGATTAATTTTCATTTTTTTTTTTAGCTTTACTAACACTCAGGGATCTGTTCAAGGGTTATTTACTAGACTCAATGGTTGGTTACTAAACTCCAAATTGTAGCAAATTGAAATCTGATTGTTAAAATTGAGCCTAAAATAGTCACAGTGACACTATAGCTGAGTTGGACAATTTCTACTAATCACCTATTTTATCGTAATTGTTGCAATTGGAATTTCAATTTGCTACAATTCAGAGTCTTAGAATAACCCTGTCAGCAATTTGACAACTAACTAACATCTAGACAAAAATAGCAAGGCGGAAAGAATAAGAAATCATATTTGCATTGTAAAACTTTGCACATTATGACTATGAGAAAAATAAATTTTTTTAATGTAAGTTTGTTGTCGACTCACCACAGCTCAGTTTCTAGTGAGTAAACACCTAGATTGTCATTACTTTTGGTCTGCTGCTCTTGATTCTCCAAAATGGCAGAGCTACAACTCAAAATCAGCTTTGTTTTCAAAATGTACCCACAAAGGTACTTAATGGATTTCTTATGTACACTGAATAATAAATATGGATATAATAGCAGGATATGCCAACAAGCTGACAAACTTTAATCCACAAAACGAGGGTTCACTGTCCTATTTGTTACATCCTTGCTGCGCTGACAAATGCAATCTTGCACAACGCACAATGAATAGTGGAGTAACCCTGTGGTGGTCTAGTGTGAGGCAGTAAGAAGATTGTTTCCCTCTGCTCGCTAGTTGGCTGTGCTGACTTCATAAATGTGACGTGGGATCGACCATCTTCATTCATCTTTCTAAGAAATAATATAGCAGTGGACCAGCAAAAGGGGTTCTGTTCCTCACACTAGACTAGATCAACAAATATTATGGTACCTGGGTTCAGAGAAGCAGCCTGAAAAAGTCTGAAGCAAGGGAATTCTGCTGATACTAAATTGTGCTACTGACATTGCACACACTACCATTTTTAGAATATGCTGCACATACGATCTATTGATAGTGTAGCTAGAGACTGGCCTTTTAATTTAGGTGCATTCTTCACAGTAACAATGTTGTGATATACCTTTTGCAGAAATACCATTAATAAAAGTGATATATGGCCACTCTGCGTAGCTTAGAACTGAAACAGGTTGAAAGAAATATGATAATGCTGTCAAACAAGATTTTTCTCAAACCAGACTTCAAGGACCACCAAAAACTCATGAACTCACTGTGAATTTTTATAACTGTTTCTTTTATTGTGGTCACCTGGCTTTTGGACTACAACTCTCCTGTCTTCCATTTAAACTCACCTCTGTACCATGGGAAATAATCTATTTCAAATACAGACCTAGTGAAGTGACCAGCAGGTCTGATCAGAGGCGGAGAAGGGGCAACAAGAACAATGTGCCTTTGCGATGCCCATGAATATGGATGGCAGCTCAACTTATGGGTTTTTAATTGCAAGAGGGGTGGCATGGCAACGACATGTTTCCAAACAGGCTGCATGAATAGTATTTCATTACGTATATAAATGAATAACAAATAGCTTCACTCTGCTACGGAAAGATTAAGGACAAGTGTTGCAAGCCAGCAGAGCAGCATGCAAATAATGATACAAGGAAATAATAAACAAACTATCTGCTGATTGGGAGCATTGGGTTTAGTATGTGCACAAAATAATACAACCTCCTCGGCCACAGCAGTAACTAGGTCAATGATTGTTAACTTTTGGCACACCAGGTATAGCTGTACACAGTCGAAAGGTTAATCATGATGGAAATGTAGGCCACAAAATTAACCAACACTGGACCATGCGTTAACTGAATAAGCATCATCGGATTTGAAATCTGACGACAACATATGTTGGGTTTGGAAGCCTGTGACCCTCCAGTTATTAGCTTACAACAACCAGCCATAACTATTGGCCATATATAATTATTAATATACCTGAGTACTTTGTTTGCATATCATTTCATAAAACATTTTCTCAAAAAAGCAAGGTTTTTTTATTAATACACAGTGACATTTTGCAGATGCATTCATTAACAAAGCTGGCTGCAGCACACTTCAAATCGTTTACTGTGCTATTATATTCTGGAGTATATTTGCTAGGCTGTTAAAAGAGTTTGAAAGAGTAGATGAAACCTGTGTCACTTTAGTAGTCTGATTGAATATGAAAATATACTATTTTCGGTGTTTTCATTAACAATTTTATTTAGGTTATATTGTTGCATAGTTAATTAAGCCACAGGGGAAAAAAGCCTTTTGCTGATTCCCCCGAACATAGACCAGTTCACTACAGCATGGAATACTGAATATCTATGTTTGGGGAAACTTCCCCGAACATAGATAAGCTTACTTGCGAATGGAATCTTGCGTATCTATTTTCAGGGGAAATTCCCCGAACATAGATTAGCGAACGACTGGGGTTTATTTTCAGGGTAGGGCTTATATTGGGACCATTCCCCGAAAATAAGCTAGGGCTTATGGGGTATGTCTTATTTACGGGGAAACACGGTATTAAATTTTATATCCATGAATATTATATTTTTTCAAAAAATCATCCTGTCACTGTTTAAAATATGTATAGACTCTGATAAAACCACCTCTTCAGGCAGAGAATTCTGCCACATTCCGCATCTTTGCTGGAAAAAAAACCCCTTTCCTTTGCCTTAAACTAAATCTCTAATCTTACAGTCTAAATGAATACATTTCCAGACAGTGGTTTGTATTGGCCCTATATCCAGGCAAATATGGTGACCAAACCTGTCATTTAATTCCAGATTTTGATGAAAGTGGCATTGATGCTGATATATGGCTTATCACAGCATGCTTTCTGTTGAAGCTATGAATCCAGATATACATCTCCTGCTGCGGCAGGATTAAAGAGTTTATAAATTGGTGTAGTGATCAGCCATCTCTTGCTTTGGGAAGTCACAACTGGGATAATTCTTCTTCCATAACAGGTGCACTGAGCTGTGAGAGTTGCAATATGATTCTTCCTTTGCGAAATACTTCTGTCATTGAGACATCAGTATGTGCAGGGGTGTTTGATGGGTGCATTAAGAGTTGTAAAATAGTTCCTTAATGGAATCTTAAACAGCAACTGGGTTTGCACATTGTAAGAGTAACCGTACCTCCTAAAACCTCATTTAACCTCTAGGAAAGCATCACAGGCTTCTGGCAAGCAATGGTAGTTATTTCAATTTTAACACATGGCTCGCATTAAGTTCATGAAAGCTATTTAATGCATGATAGTAAATCACCTATACGAGCTAAAGTTCATAGTTGCCTAGTGTCTCTTACTAACAGATTGGTAGATGAGAAAAATGTTGATTGGTGGTGTACGTTTGTGTTCAATGATAGAATTCACAGTCTCATTTCCAAAAAGATAAATACAATTATAACCTGACATTTTCTTTGCATAAGTTAATTCAAAACAATATGCCCACATTTTCAATATTATTTTCATCACATTATAGGAAATTAAGCTGTAAGTGGTCTTTTAGGAGTTGGAAATTTTCTGTGTGGAGGTGGCCATCTTGGAATTGCATTTCTCACCAAAGGCAGTTACTGTGTAATAAAAGGTATGCCAGTAGCCAATCATTGCCAGGGGTTTCCATAATGAAAGCTAGTGAGGTCCCAGTATTCCATTGTGTTTAGAAGAAGAAATGTTTGTTGAATGATATGTATTACCCAGGTCAAAAAGTTTATGGTTGGAGTATTTAAGAAATAAGCGTTCAAAACTACATGTGACATTTATTCCATTTATTCTATGTAATGTGATATTGGTTGTTTTGTTGCTCAGTGTCTGTATGTGATTGAGGCTGATTTTATGATGAATATTGGCATGTTTTGAGTTTAAACTTTCAAACACAGGATTGCTAGTTCTGCAGTAACATAGAAACATAGAATGTGATGGCTCCAGGCGATACCTGATATAAGACATGCACACGAATTTAATGGGGTGCTAATTATGAAACATGTAAAGGATCGATTACATGTACTTTCTAAATGGACCTTCTAAATGTTCTGCTTATTCTGTAATGACCTATCTTTCAATAAAATAAAAGATTTGGCAGAAAAGAACCATTCGGCCCATCTAGTCTGCCCAATTTTCTAAATACTTAATTAGTCCCTGGGCTTATCTTATAGTTAGGATAAACTTATGCCTATCCCACACATGCTTAAACTCCCTCACTGTGTTAACCTCTACCACTTCAGCAGGAAGGCTATTCCATGCATCCACTACCCTCTCAGTAAAGTAATACTTCCTGATATTATTTTTAAACCTTTGCCCCTCTAATTTAAGACTATGTCCTCTTGTTGTGGTAGTTTTTCTTCTTTTAAATATAGTCTCCTCCCTTACCGTGTGTATTCCCTTTATATATTTAAATGTTTCTATCATATCCCCCCTGTCTCGTCTTTCCTCCAAGCTATACATATTAAGATCCTTCAACCCCTTCTGGTAAGTTTTATCCTGCAATCCATGAACCAGTTTAGTAGGCCTTCTCTGAACTCTCTGCAAAGTATCAATATCCTTCTGGAGATACGGTCTCCAGTACTGTGTACACAATATCCTAGTGAGGTCTCACCAGTGTTCTGTACAATGGCATGAGCACTTCTCTCTTTCTACTGCTAATACTTCTCCCTACACAACCAAGCATTCTGCTAGCATTTCCTGCTGCTCTGTTATAGTGGCTGCCTACCTTTAAATTATCTGAAATAATTACCTCTTAATCCCTTTAGTAGGGTATCAAATATTTTATACTCTTCCTTGGGGTTTTTACTCCCCAGATGCATCCACATAAGTACAAGTATCCACATAAGTACAGCTCTCCTAAACAGATTCTAATCCTCAAAATGCTACTAACTAACCACTTGTTGGGATATTGCACCTTTAGCTAGTTGTTAGCACAATTCTTTTATTGATTTTTTTTTCTCCCAGTAACTGGTATTAATGTTAAATCTGGAACGTAGGCCACCCTGGGGGTGTCTGTGTGCCAGTATATTTTTTTTTTTATATCATTCCATATTGTTTACCTATATTTTCTGGCCACCAGTAGAGAAGGAGGTATGACTTTACATAGAAAGCAGATCTTTTTACTTTCTTACTGAGCGCCCTTCAATATTCACTGACCGGTGGATGCATAGAAACACAAAGGGCCATCTCAACAGACCATTCAGTGCTCATTTGACTAAAGATTTCTCACTATCCGTTTCCTATTATCTGGTATGCAAGCAGTCACATATGGAGCTCTTGAAAGATAATGTGACATGCCGTCTTGGGAACTTGCTTGATATCTCCAATTAAACAATAATATTTCACCAATTGTTATCTTCCAAATACAACTCCTTTTTCTCTTACACAAGACAGATTGATCTCTGCTCTTTACATACACTTCTAAATCTCTGCAACTTTCCTCATTTATTCAAAAAAAATAGTGGTGTATGTGAGATCCAACATCACCAATATCACCAAAGGAAGTTGGTACCATATTTATAAAACCACATAAACTAACAGATTGTACTATCATCAAAGAGAAACACATGTAAATTATTCTCAGGGTGAATATTTGCCACATATTCGCCATTTTTTTAAATTGTTGACCTCATATCACATGGGGTAGACAGTTTGCCATTTTAAGTAACTCACTAGGTTATATTACTGTATTTTCTGACTGTCTCTACATAATGTTAGCTCCCGATTCCCTCTGCTTAGTTCTAACTATCTCTTCAATCTGTAACTCTGCTAAATTGTTGTAGCCAAGCAATGGAGAGCACCTATCTCCTTGATGTACCAAATAGCACCTAAAATATTGTGTATTTAAAGTATGGAAAGCCACTCTGCTTATCTACAGGACACAAACTCACAATTGTTGTGTACGTGGCAGCAGTGGATTTTACACATGGAAAAACCTTGATACACTCACCCTCATTCTTTTGCTGCAGCTACACTACTTGCCTTCCTAATGTCAATGTCTTAACTGTCCACATACCTCTTCTCCCCTATTTTCTGCGCAGTGTACTGCCCTGGATTTTTATTTTCTTTACATGTGCTATTTTACTTTATTATTTATGTTATTTTGTACAAAAAAACTGAGCAGTGTACATTTTCACCATATTTTGGGCTGGTACATACTTTGTACTACTTAAATGAAAACTACCTAAAAAAAAGTTACAAAAAAAAAATGTAAGAAAAACCTTTCTGACAATTGTTAACCAGCCATCATCATTTCACATCCTTATAATTTGTGTTCCTTTTTACATAGCAATTATTTTGTGTGATACCAATTAAATCCCCAAGTCATCCTCAAAGGAAAACTTGTGTTTTGTTTTCTATGACCATTTAGCAATATTTCTAAAGTGATTATAGGAACCGCACTCAATCCCAATTTAGAAGCCACTGGTGCTCCGGAACAGAACCAGCAATCCCAACACGTTAAGGCAGCAAAAAGATTAACAGGCGCTCAAAGTGTTAAAGCCGCAGGCAGATTTATTGAAACAAAAAAAACCAGCAACGTTTCAACCTACTGAGAGGTCTTTTTCAAGCTGGAAAAAGACTTCTCAGTAGGTCAAAACGTTGCTGTTTTTTTTGTTTGTTTCAATAAATCTGCCTGCGGCTTTAACACTTTGAGTGCCTGGGAAACAGTCTTGGCTGCAAAGTGTAGCCAGCAACTTTTTTCAAGAATTCACTCATTGCATTTTGCTATCATGCTATAATTACAGAGTGTTATTCAGTAAAGTTAAAAAAAGCTGTGGATTAGCAACACTGGAGTGAAAAATCACTGGATTTGCAAATTGGATATTTGCTAAAGACTATTTAACCCCTTAAGGACCAAACTTCTGGAATAAAAGGGAATCATGACATGTCACACATGTCATATGTCCTTAAGGGGTTAAGGATAAATTTGCTGAATCACACTGAATGTGCTCCTCTGATTTGAGTGTATGGTAAAAAAAAAACCAGCTGACGAATGGTCCGTATACCATACAAATAGCTTGAAACAAAGAGGAGTTCTCAAACTCCATTTTAACCAACATGTACCTGTAGAAATGGCCCCTCCTATACTCGCACACTATAGGCATCAATGATAGAGAGGGTTTCCTTGTTAACTACTGTATTTGCTGGTAAATGCTATTTTGGAGAAATGGCTTCTGAATCAGTTAGAATCTTTATTCCTGAGCAATTGTTAAACTATTGCTGGCACTTTTAGGATCAGTGCCAAATTGGAACTCATCCAGATCAATTCAGAGACAACTTGGTGCACTAAAGAAACCAGTAATTGAAATTGGAATTGCCCTGACTTATACAGTATTGTGATGCAATCTAGTTGTGGTTATATTGTTGTGGTTTATGGTAGTGTATGGTAGAATAATAAATTACGTTTCCACTTTTGTTAACCAACATTATATAAAGTTATATTACCAAAAGATAGTTTTGTCATTGGTCTCTCTCTTTATAGGACAAGATGAAAATCTGACGTGCATCTTTGTTCTGCAGATGTTAGGCATTATTATGGAGGGAGGCTTTGGGGGCTGAGGCACTTGACATAGGGCTCTTTAGCTAGACTTGGATCTCTACCAGTGGTGGAGAGGGCTGGATAATATTTTTAATATTTTTAATCTTACATTCTGCAACTGCTTCTGAAAGCAGCTACCTTTTATGAAAAGGAATGGCCAGTGGTATAGTGCTCAGTCAAATTTATTAGGGAGAAGAGGTGGTGCCCTCCAGGTAACTTTTGGGAGGGGGACACTGGGGAACTGAACTTTGCTGCACATACTCTATTAGTTAGATAGCATGGTAGTATTCTGCTGCTTATGCTTTTGTGAAGATTCCAGAGAGAATCGGCAGTATGCTGTAATTGGTTAGAAAAGTAAGGGTATATCATGACATTTCCCTACCTCTCTGTTGGTGTAGAGGTCATCACATTTTCCTTTGGGCCCAGGTTTTTCTAGAACTTGTCAGAGTTCCTGCTCTAGACACATAATCATCTGCCTGCATATCTGTAAGGCTGTAACTCCATCTTCCCCATGTTTTTATATTCTCATTGTAACCTTTTACGGTATGTAGCCAACCTTCAGAATGATACAGTTCTACTGTCCAACAACACTACGGTTCATTTGTTTGTTTAGTCTGAATATTAAGAACAAATGACCTGATATGAAACCTCCCAGTAGTAACACATTGTCCGTGCTAATTATATTTTCCACTGACGACCATATTTCACTATCTATGTACCAACAAAATGTGGCATTGGTGCTGGGCCATCTATTAACCAACAGTCTGTGGGCAGAGCTGCCGACTGCTAAAATCCACAGTTTCTTTCCCAGAGTTGGTTTTCTCCAAGTTCACCCACCGAGAAAGGCTCTTTTGTCATAACGATGTTAAAATAAAACGAAAAGACCAAACTCGTCCAGTGGGAGGAAATTTTTTTGGGAAAGTGACATTGACTTTAACAAATGAATCATTCGGCTTGTTCACTCACTGGAAAGTAATGTCATTGTTGGTACATATGTGATCTTAGTAATGGGAGTCTAATTATATGTGCGGGGGGGGAGGGAGGTCAGGGGCTGTGCAATGCTTCTTGTTCTTGTTTCCAGTCCTTTCTTCTCTTGTGATACTTTTCACATCTTCACCTCCAGGTGTTGTGATAGCTAGAGAATCCTCTGGGAAATTAAGAACATAAAGAATGTGGGACCAGGATAAAATGTGTATCTTTATGTTTGTGTGTTTTATTGCTTTCAAAATTGTAGCATTATTGTAATGTGCGAATACAGATTTGTTTCTGTTTTGTAGTATTTTAAACAATGAAAGACAAACACACTTTCCTCTGCTGCATTTCTATGTAATCGGCTCAGCTATCTTCCCCAGATGTATATGCCATTTGGGGATATTTTTTTCTATTATGTCATGTAAATTCAAACATCCCATTGTACAGCGCTTCAGAATTTGTTGGTGCTTTATAAATAATAATATTAATCAGGAACACAGAATCGTGGGACTTAATTTGTTTGCACTGAATTGCCGTTTATACCTTACGTTACATATGTTAATGTTAAAGGACCACTATAGGCACCCAGACCACTTCAGCTTAATGAAGTGGTCTGGGTGCCAGGTCCAGCTAGGTTTAACCCTGTTTGCTGTAAACATAGCAGTTTCAGAGAAACTGATATGCTTACCTATGGGTTAATGCAGCCTCTAGTGGCTGTCTCACTGTGATTTTCACAGTGAGAAGACGCCAGCATCCATAGGAAAGCATTGAGAATGCTTTCCTATGCTTTCCTATGAGACTGGCTGAATGCGTGCTGCGCATGCGCATTCAGCCAGGGACGTCAGAAAAGGGAGGAGAGTCCTCAGCGCCACGAGAGTGGGACCCTGAGGGTGGGGGCACCCTCAGGGCACTATAGTGCCAGGAAAATGAGTTTGTTTTCTTGGCACTATAGTGGTCCTTTAAGATTTTTCTAAGTACAATTAACCTTTTAGGTTGCTTTTAGAATTTATCATTGCCTATTAAGTGCCAGTTTCTTTATAAACATTTGCATTTCAGAAAGTGCATGTTTGTATTGTTATAAATTGTGTCCAACCACACCTCACACCTGCAGTCGCTATTTTGAAAGCACTTTGTCAAATTCACAGCACAACTGATAATTTTGATTGGAGAAGAGTGGTGAAAAAAAGTTGGGCATCTAGGGTGGCTAAGCTGACGGTGTTTTAGGGTCTCATTAACTATCAATTAATTATGATTGTGCATCTCTGATCAATAAGGCAAACAGTTTTTGTATGTGTTCATTTTTTATTATCTCCATGTTGCAAACAGCTAAGGAGTTATTTGGTGTTAACAGGGAATCAGATGAATGAACAATGGCGAGAAGAATTTGGGGTCCTCAAGCTGCCATAATGTCTTACCCCTATCTGTAGTAATTTAATGTCACACCAAGCTGGGACTCTTTCACTCAAAAGACACTTTGTAGAACAGACACATTCTGCTGTCCTCATGTCTATTTTTACCATCCAAGTGACAAAGGATCCGAGCTCAGTCTGTGTGCTCTCTCCCCCTGAGCGCATCTGAATCATTGGCCTTTTATGAAGTGGGAACACAGACTCAGTTTAAGAAGCTGCTTACGCCCAGCAAGGCTCAGAATGTAAAAAAACATGTTTATTAGGCTCTGCATCAGCTACAAGGAAGCAATTGATTTCAAGTAACTTCTTGGACAAAAAAAATGCAGACCTCCTGGAAGTCTATTGAAACAGCAGGTGTTCTGTGTACTGAAATAGCTTAACTCTTTGTCACCAGTGACTGAGTATCTCAAAAATACTGCATGGTGACAATCACATGATATTCTTGAAATTGAATTTGTTTTTTTTTGTTTTTTTAAACCCACATGAAAACACAAAGGTGTGTGCAACGTATTGCTAGCAATGTAATGGATATGTATATAGTAATCAGGACACGTTCTTCCCTTTTTTTAACCCTGCCATTTATTTTGTGCTTCACTAATCCCTTTTGGAAATATCTTGCTATCTCATAAATCGCCATATATTATTTATTTCCTTCACATCCTGTCCAGATACAACCTCATTTTTGTGATATTACTTGTTTGCCACTACACCGTGATCCATATGAAGTCTTTATTCTATCAGGCAGTGCTGATGTAGTGGCCTTCACTGTGTGGCTTTATGTATATATCAGGGAAAATGTATCCATACTTACTGTAATTTTCTTTTCCTGGTCATAGGCCATGGCAGCACAACAATGGGTTGCTCCTCCCTATCCCTAATTAGACAGTAACTAATTAAAAGAAATGTATAAATACCACCTCTTTTCCCCTCCTCCCTCACTCTTGTTACTAGCAATATCCCAGGGAGGGACCCTTGTGCTGCCATGGCCTATAGTCAGGAAAATAAAATTATGTTAAATATGGATACATTTTCCCTTTTCCTGGCCATATCCATGGCAGCACAACAATGGGTAATACCTAAGCAATAACCAAGGGAGGGAAGAAGAAATAAAGAAACCACAGACTCTGGAATATTATATGTAAAGTGTATTGGTACCACAAACCAAGTGAGAAACACCCACACTTCAGGAATCAAGGGTTTCATACATAAAGGACACTTTTAGCAAATTGGTCCAAATGACCGACTGACATCTATTTGGTAATGTCTGATTAAAGTATTAGCCGAGGACCAAGTGGCAGCTATACAAATCAGCTCAGGAGAGATATTGGCAGAGGAGGCCCAAGAGGAGGAAAGGGATCTTGTGGAATAGGCTTTGAGTCCGTCAGGGACTGGTGCCTTCGAGGCCCAATACGCTTGGATGATGGCTGATACAATCCATCTGCTAATAGTAGATTTGAGAGCCTGACTGCCCTTCCTACATCCATTATGAAGGACAAAGAGACCTGGAGATGAACGCCAAGAAGCGGTCCTGTCAACATAGATTCTGATGCATCTCACCAGATCTAATGAGGAAAGATCTCTGTCTTCTCCATTTACTTGTGAATCCGGATGCAGAGCTGGGAGAATAATTTCCTTGTTAATATGAAAGGTGGAGGTGACCTTCAGTCTAAATTCTGTGATATTTCAAAGAACGACCCTGTCTTTATGGAAAACTGTGAAGGGCTCCTTAGCCGACAGAGCATGAAGTTCCGAGACCCTTCTGCCTGAGGCCAAGGCCAAGGCAGTTTAAATGGAGAGAAAATGGAAAGACACTGAGGTTCAAAGGGGTGAGACTTCAGTGCTTTGAGAACCAGAGGCAAGTTCCAAGGTGGAGCGCACGGCTTAATCGGTGGCTTGATCTTTAGCACAGCTTTAAGAAACCTAGCCACATTTTGTGGTTAGTTAAAGCTGACAAGGCATATAAATGAACCTTCAAGGTATTGTAACTCAGGCCTTTATCGAGGCCGGATTGTAGAAATTCCAAGATATCCCATGTGGAAGGACTCTGGATCGAGACATTCTTCGAGGTAGCCCAGAAAGAGAAAACGTCCCAGATTCTATAGTACACGTTCAAAGTGAAACATTTTCTTGCCTTGAGCAGAGTGTCTACAACCGCTTGAGAGAAGCCTTTATTCAATAGCCTTTCCCTTTCAACCTTCATGCCATCAGGTTGAGGGAGAATGGATCCGGGTGGAGAACAGGACCTTGACACAGAAGGTCTGGGACCTTCGGAAGCCTCCAAAGCGGTTCTACGCAAAGGCTCTGTAGGAGCAGAAACCAGGGTCTGCAAGGCCAAAAGGAGGCTATAAGTATGAGTGAGACATTTCATTCTCATTGTCATCAGGATGGGAAATATCAGGGGAAAAGGAGGAAATGCATAACCCTTGCGGAATTGCCAGTTGCTGGAAAGGGCGTCCCTCCCCATGGCTAGAGGATCGTCGTCCTTTGTGAAGAAACACTCTACTTTCCTGTTCTTTCATGTCACTGATAAATCCACTTGAGGAAGGCCCTGTCTGTTCACTAACATTTGGAACACACTGTCCGATAAACACCACTCTCCTAGATCTATTCTTGATCTGCTGAGGAAATCCATGATCTGATTCTGTTTCCCCAGAAGATTGATCGCTGTGAGGCCTGCCAGGTGTCTTTGAGACCATGACATCAATTGATGCATAAACACCATCATCCTGTGGCTTTTGGTACCTCCCTGATGGTTGATGTAGACTACTACCACAGCTTTGTCTGACCGAATATTCACCCAACGGTGGCGTATAAGTGAAGAAAAATGTTTCAGGGCTTCGAGAACTGCAAAGAGTTCCAGGAGATTGGAAGGCAAGTTGGCAGTTGGAAACTTCCATTCCTCTAGTACGAAGTTGCATTGACAATGGGCTCCCTAGCCCCAATGGCTGGCATCCGTCGTTATCACTATCCATTAAATTTCTCCCAGAGGGAAGCCCTTGGCTAAGGAGGCTCCGTCCAGCCACCAAATCAGAGATTTGTGAACTGATAACAGAATCTTGATGGGTTGGAGCAGACTCTTCGAAGAGAATTAGAGGAGGAAATTTGCTTGAAAGCTCCTCATTCTCCACTGCGCCCACCTTGTTAGACCTATTGTGGAGGACATGGAATCCAGTAGACTCATAGCCTTCCTTGCCGAAGTCACCTTGGACGCCAAAATTTCCAAAACCTGTTTCCGTATTCTCGGGATCCTCTCTTGGGAGAGTTGAACCGTTCCTGCGGATTTGTCGAACAGAGCACCCAGGTATGTCATGAACTGACTAGGGCAAAGATGGTGCTTTTTGACATTGATCCTCCAGCCTAGATGTTGCAGGAACTGAAGGCAAATGATAGCGTGGGATGACAAAGTGTACTTGTCGTCTGCCACAATCAGGATGTCATCCAGATAATGGAAGATAGATATGCCCTGTTTTCTCCGCTCTGCAATGAGAACAACAAGTATTTTCATGAAGGTCCTTGGAGCCGTGCTGAGACCAAAGGGCAGGGCTCTGAATTAGAAATGACCCTCTCCCACTGCGAACCTGAGGTATTTCTGATGCGTCAGGGCAATAGGGATGTGGAAATAGGCATCCAATCTATTGACAACATCCACTGATTAGGAAAGACAGCCTTCATGATAGATTGTAGGGACTCCATTTTGAACCTGCGGATGTGTAAGTGTCGAATGGGTCTTCACCCTCCTGAGGATTTCTTGGTTAGAAACAGGTTAGAATAGAAGCTGTAAGTCCTTTCCAACTCCAGGACCTTCACTATGACCCCTTCTTTTTGTAGTGATGAAATTAAGTCTTTTCACCTTGTAGTCCGGCCGGGTACAGGAAACAGATGCTCCCTGTACCCGCGGACCATACAGGGCTCGGCCACGCTACAGTCAGGGAGTGACAGGAGGGAGCGCTGAGCGCTTCTCTCCTGTCAGCCGCTCTCCTCATGCTGCGCCCGGGCGGTGCGCCCTCATGGACGCACCAGCCCGGGCAAAGCTGCAGCCGCCTGAGGCTCTCTACAGAGCGCTCGGACGGCTGCAGCATGAGGGGGGCAGGCGCTCCTGGCGGCGCCCCTTCCCAAAGAGCGCCTAACAGGTAGCGCTGGCCCTGGTCCACGGCTATCCTTAGGGTCACCGCAGCATAAGGGAACCAGACACAACGTCTTGCTGCCTCTCAGGTTACTGCAAGTTCAAGAACCCCGGTCACTAAAGGGGTTTCTTGATCGAATGTTGCTCCCTTACTATGTGATTACAATTGTTTCTAAAAGAGGTGCCAGCTGCTTTAGAAGAGAGCACCAGCCAGAGAGCAGTCCTGCTGTGTACGTCAGCAATGGTTTCCTGACACACAGTGTCCCATGTGATTGTCTTATCATGTATTGCTTGTAATGTTAGACTATCAAGCTTGAATGTATTTATGGGTCTCTAAGTACACAAGACTAGGGTGTGCAGAACACTGTGCAGTGGTACTTAAAGGGTAAAGCTGGCAACAGACTCTAAAGCTTTTATTCAGAGTAACCTGCTGTATTAAGGTGTGCCTGCATACAAATATAGCTGTCAGTCCTCATGTTGTGTGATATGAACACACCTCACCCCCACCCTAATCTCTAGTAGAAATATCCAGAGAATAAACACAATGGATGAGGTCATGTTACTCAACGGTATGATTATAAAAAATAAAAACAGAAAAAATTAATTATTGTCAGTTATGGTTACCCTTTTAACATATCCTGGCAACCTGTTCTCTTTGCCGTCCAAGTTTCATTGTTTGTCACTTGAAATACAAAAGGATCTAAGTTATACGCTGAAGTTACATTGTGGTTTGTTCACTAAATCATGATTTGTTCAGCCTAGACAAGGTTGCAAATTGTAGTCAAACTTGAAACATTCTCTCATACCTCCTAACATTGGGAGGTATGCAATCGGGACAGGTGAGGAGGCCCATTGAAGAGGGCATGTCAGGCTGGCATCCAGTACATTGGCCTAAGGAACAGTCTCCCGCCTGGTCCCCTACTTGCAGGACATACTTGTAGGATCCTAGTGCCCACTGCATAGAGCGCATCTAATGATGCACTCGCGTTGTGCTTTCCAAGGACATTTTCTTGGTGTCTCCAGAAGCGGAATGGAATTAGGACAAAAGGACAGGACACCAAAATTGGGACTGCTAAGAGCCCTGTTCTCCAATCATCACTGTTTAACATCACTGTTTGTCCTAAAATGTTTCTGATTCTTGTCAATTCTCCAAATTCCTCTGTTAATATATGAACCTGAATTATATATAAAAAGAAGAGAAACCAGGCACTGGTACATTCATTTTTCCAAATTGCATGCATTTTATCATCTCCATGCTTCTTTCAGACATCATGTTCTAATACTTACTACTGCATTTAAGGAGATGGGTTGGATGCCACAAGCTTCTTGCTCAGAATTGGGTTTATTCTTGAAAGGGACACTATTGTCACCAGAACAGCTACGGTATTTATGGTATTTGTTCTGGTGAGTAGAATTATTACCTTTACTGCAGTAAGCACTGTCTTTTCAGAAAATGCTGTGTTTACATTCAAGCCTAGGGATACCTCCACTGGCCACTCCTCAGATGGCTGCTAGAGGTGCTGCCTGGGGCAGTGCTGCACACTATGCAGCAATGCCATTCAGTTTCTCCACCCTCTGCATGAATAAACTAAACTTTCCTTATAGAGGTGCATTGATCCAATGCATCTCTATGAGGAGATGCTGATTGGCCACAGTTGTGTTTGACTTGTGCTGGCTCTGCTCATGACCTGCCTCCTTGACAGTCTCAGCCAATCCCAGTGGAAAGCATTGTGATTGGTTCATAGAATCACTTCTAATGATGTCAGCAAAACTTGCAGATCAGGGGCAGAAGCAGCAGCAGCTGACTTGAATGCAAGTAACATTTTACTATATTTAGGGAGGTGGGGGAGCAGTCAGTGCTAGATTGTGTTTTAACACTATTGGGCCAATAATATATGCTTGTGTTCCTGACCCTATAGTGTTCCTTTAAATCAGGAATTGTAGTGACTTGAAATCTGAATTGTGAAATTCATGCTAAAATAGCCAAGCTGTGATTACACAATAGTTGAATTGGAAAATTTTGCCAAACTAGCTCATGTACCCCACTCCCTCTAGCATGTAAGCTCGTTGAGCCCCTCTGTTCCTGTGTGTCCAACTTGTCTGGTTATAACTACATGTCTGTTCGTCCACCCATTGTAAAACGCTGCGGAATTTGATGGCGCTTTTTAAATGTCATAATAATAATAATAATAATAATGTCTTGCATTTTGCAATTTGGTTCTCAGTTTAATATATATCCATGTTAAGGAATAACACTAATTTCTGCAGTGATTTCATCCTTTCACATAGAAGCCACCTAGCTTAATCTGTGTGTGGAGAAAGTGTGATCTCTTGGTGTGAGCCCAGAACAATTCATTCATTCTATCTGTGGACAATTTCCGTGAGCCATTAATGCAGCAGTGCCATGCCATTTTTACTTAATATATGTTTTCTAAATGCCTCAATTTAATACAGGCCCTTTTAGTAATGGTTTTTAGAGGTGCTGCAAATTATTCTTTTCCAGAAGCATGCTTTATCAAATTACTGTGCTCATTCTTGTTTCTCTACGTTACTATCATCTATTGCTGTTTGTTTTTGAGGACACAGAGATTTAAATACACAGGAAATTGGCGCACACACTTGCTGAGAGTTTGAGTAAAGGAAATGCCGCAGGCCTTTGAAAACGTGGGTTCTATGTGAGATAAACAAGTTCCTGCCTGCCTTTCTCACCTGTCAATGGGAGCATAGTGTGATGGGTTAATGGCAGTTCTGCATGAAGCCACACGGCGACAGTTAATAAAACGCGATATCTACTGTAAGTTTATCAGCATTGTTTTTTGTGCAATATCAATTCATTGCTTATTACCCCAGGGAATTCACGTAGAGCAGCTAATCATAAGCAGTCCATCTTGCTTTTATATATGCTATATCATTTTGTAGTTCAAAGGACAGATAAGAGGGCAGGAAGACAGAATTTGTCCATCATAAACCAAGTAAAGGTTTCTCTGAAACTGCTATGTTTATAAAAAAAATGGGTTAACCCTAGCTGGACCTGGCACCCAGACCACTTCATTAAGCTGAAGTGGTCTGGGTGCCTAGAGTGGTCCTTTAAGATTGACCTTTTAGGTGCTTCATGATTCTGTTACAGGGAATTAATGCCTGTAGGTCATTGTATTCCAGGGGATAGCGCTTGACACAATAAATAAAAGCTTTCGGTTGGGACTAATAGCCTATTGTCTTCTGTTAACTCTATGAGATTAATGCAGGGTAGGTATTTTGCAAGGCAGTCAAACCTATACAAAATTCAAGTACCAGATTTGAATGGAGGCAGGCCAAGCTGTACAAGGCAAACACTAGTGCAGGCTAAATTTCTCCAAAAGTAAATCAAGAAAGATACTTAAGTTGGACACTTCAGTCAATGGCCTTCTTTATACAAATACCCCTTCTTCCAAGCAAAATATGTGGCAGACTAGAATATTCTTCATGATTCATAAGCATGTGATATTTCATATTAACCACGGAACCTTCACAATATGTACTAGCTCTGAGGGCACAGTTCTAACTATTCCTTTTATATGTGTGTGCTGTAAGCTCCAAAACCAGATGGACATATGTGTCCTCTTGGAAAAGAGTCCCCTAAGAGAAACCTAACCGTATACAAAATGCCAGAGCTAAACATGCTTATTCTAATTGTGCCCTTGTTGATAGTGTTCATGTATTTGCAGCACTTTGCAGCTTTTCAAAGTCCATGCTTTTAATATGGGTCCCATTAAAGTTAATGGGAACTCTGCCTTTACATGAATGTTTTCTCAGCTGATATTGAATGGAATCATAAATATCTTGATCCATGTTGAGCTGAAATTTGCAGGAATTATACAAAATTCAAAGGTACAATCAAGGGGGCATTTGACATTTTTTCTCCTTTAAGCATTTTAGAAATAAGGTGTAAAATACCAAAGTATTTAACCACTACATCTCCCCATTGTGGTTATGGTGTTTGCATGCTCCTGGCATTGTCCCCATGGTTTTGTTTCAAACGGGTTTCAAGCGGCCCAGTCAATCAATGCCACTCATCTCAGCGTGTTTTGCGATTTTCTCTGTATTGAATAAAAACCCAAAGATTCCTCATATATTTCCAAGTTTGCAAATATCCAATGTTGATTAAATCTAGAACTAAGAGCCTTTGCTGTTAATGGTATTACTATTGATTAATGTATAGTCATCCTCATTTATGTATGCTTTATTTGTGTTGAGACAATAAACAATGAGGAAATTGTGACCTACTATTATGAATCACTGTCTAATGTTCTCTAAAGACGATTGAAACACATTGCTGTTCACAAGGTGAGTTATATGTGTATGAATACTTTATACATTACAATAAATATATCAAAGCAATGAAACACCTAGAAAAAAGATTGACACAATGTAATTAGCCTGGAAAGATGGATCCCCAGTCTCATTAAAGTCTGTTAAATATCAGTGAATTTTAGTACTACAACAATGGCCATTAAAGTGCAAGCTCATCTGTCAACATCTAAACAAACCTTTTAGGTGAGGTCTCTGCTAACAATTTAACTTGTTGCTTTCATCTAAAAGGAAAAAGAGAGAGGAGGGTACCTTTTTTTTTTTACAAACATACAAAGTAATTAACCATAAACAGGGCATAAATAGGATGAGTGGCAGCACTCAAGAACGTATAATAGGTATGGATGATAAAAACTATAGTCATTGATGTCACCTCGGAGCAGGGACGGGACGTATTAGCCACGAGGCAAACAAGGCATTTGCCTTGGGCAGCATTTTCCAGGGGGCTGCAAAAAAAGCTGCCCCCAAATGCCCAGGCAAATGTCTTGTTAGCCTAGCGGCTAACTAAAAATCTGGTTAGGCGGGCGGCGCCGGCGCGTGAGCACTGATTAGTGAACTCTCTGCTCAGCTCCCACACACGACGCAAAGAGATGCTGGGAGCCGGAATGTGACGTCATATTCCGGCTCCCGGCGTCACTCTGCGGCGCACGAGGGAACTGAGCAGAGAGCTCACCAATCAGTGCTTCCTCACCAGCACCGCCCAGCAGCCTCACTGGACCCCAGGGAAAGGGACAACCTCTCCCCCCACCCCCCCAGCATTCCCAAAGGTAAGGAGGCTGGGGGGATTGAATTTAAAAAAAAAAGTGAGTGTATGCGTGTCTGTTAGTGAATGTGTGTGTCTGTTAGTGAGTGTGTATGTCTGTTAGCTAGTGTATGCGTGTCTGTCAGTGAATGTGTGTGTGCGTATTTAGAAGGCGGGGCAGGGGGGAAGGGTGGGGTGGCGCAGGGTGGGAGGGCAGCACACAACCAGGATACACCACTGCCTGGGAGTTAGAGAGCAGGGCTTATTTCTGTGGGGTTTTATTTTTGTGGTTTCTTTTGAAATGCTGATTGGAAATATATTGTGCTGCTCCCTCTGCTACCAAGCTAAAAAAATTGATGTCAAAGAAAATCTGCTTCCCTGCATGTCCACACACATGTGCATGCTAAAGGCGAATTCATGAAAGCACGACCAGTGACAAGTTGATTTCAGAGTGAACCCATGCATATGGTAAAAAAAAATTACAAATAAAATCAGCATCATCCTTTAATAAATAAAGCATAAGTGTTTCTAAAGCATATCTCCCACTAATTTCACCATCCATTTACCACGTCTGTCAAAACAGTGCATTTAAATACTGAGTATTGAGCTATGGTGATGATGTGGTCATACAAATGCTTGAAATGTAACCTTTAGAGCGAATGGGAAGATACAGGTAAGGCGGATTTAGGGTTAAGGCTAGAGGTATAAGAGTTGGGTTAGGCTCCCATATATAACCTGCATTATTGCAAGAGGGTTTATAAATGTAAGTATATGCTATAGAATTTGCAGTCAACAAGTATATAAATATATAAAGCAAAGTGATATCAAGCAAAGGTTGCAAAAAAAAAAAAAGACTTTTCAAAGGACAGTGCATTGAAGGAAATGTTTTCAAAGAATCCCAGTACAGTGCACGTCCCCTCCCAGCTGCATAATAGTGCACTTTAGCATGTACACAAACTCGCCCAGCAATCTATAGAGCAAAGTACAACAAGGAAAAGAATGAGGGTAGTGTGGGATTAATGAATAACAAGTGAATCTTCAATCAATGTAGAAAAATTACTCTTTTCTTGCAGTTCTTGTTTCTTTACCTGTCTGTACTATTTTTGTTCCCTTTTGTTGGTCTCCCTTTCAGCCCAAAGCCCCTTTATATAACCATTGAAAGTGGCCCTGTCAATGTTATGTATTTTTTGGAGGGGATTTCTTTCTATAAGCCTCAGGTATCTTAATGATGATTATAATCACTGCGTAGCCAGTTGTTCTTATTAATATTTATTATCTCTATTATCTTGTGCTTGATCTCAATACCTGGGAGCAGCCATTTAGGTTTTCTCTGCCCATGATATCTGTAATTTTCCCTTCTGTGGGATTGATTTACCGATGGATTATGGGTAGATTTTATTGGTGTTTGGTGGTCTGAATGTTCTCACACCTTGGCCTGTTGGTGGGGGCTTTGGGCAATCTTAAAAAAACACATTTCTAACTGAGACACTTATGAAGTACGGGTGGGTGGGTCTTTTAACAAAATAGCAACTGCAAGTTGTTATGATGCCAGGGTGCCCCTTACTTTAAGGAGGTAAACTGTTCACATACGTTTAACCCCAATGGCTGCCTGCAGTGCCAATCTTCAGCTCCCACAGTCGAGAACGGTTAAACCCCTTCGGGTACAAAAAGCACCCAGGGTGCCTCCAGGATGCACCATAACAACTTAATTTAGATCAAGTTGTTATTGTGACTGGAGTGCTCCTTTAAGATAATTAAATGTTTTCAGATTTTGATATTATGGTCCACTGTTTGCAGTTAGTTGCCAACTAACCCTAAGTGATTGTTTAGTAAACAGACATATGCTATGTTTGAGGTCTTTCATTAGGCACTTTTGATTTTATTTTTTGGGCCAGTGATTCAAGATACCTGTTCAGTTTTTTTTTGATCCCACTTGTTTTGCCCCCTCTATTTCTTTCTTCTATTTCCTTGACCCCTGAGTCCAATGACAATTTTTCTTTATATATACTGATAAGGTGATGAGTGTGTTTTTGGGATAGGACTGTTGAGTCCTACAAAGCTATCCATTGTGATGTGTCTGCTTCTGTGACTATCTTCAAATAGCCTCAGAGCGGAAATTGCAGCACATCTGTGGCATATCTACCCTTCATGTTCGCTCACTTATCTAACTTGCGTGACAAGTCACTTGCCACGTTTTATTCAAAGAAAATACAATCTTTTTCCCCATGCTTAAAAAAAAAAAAGCCTTGTCTTCTATTTCTAGATCTTGATATTTTATTAAAAAATATTTACAAGAGAACTATGCCTGATGTTAGTGTTGTCTTATTTACTACTTCTAATGCAATCAATGTACAAGTGAAGAGTGATATGTCATTTTGCCCTTGGTCAGTGGATGCTTGTCTATAGGGGCACTTAGGGCAGTGCTCCATCAGTTTTTATGTGGGGAAAATGTTATTTGAAGTAGTTTAGAAACACTAAGATACATTTTCTGGAGGAGAGGGTGTTAAGTAAAAAAAAATGGGGAAAAAAGTGTATATATATTTTATTCTGCAATAGGCTCAGTTCTGCAGGGCCTCTCTCCACTCATTGTTACATTGATGTTAGAATGTACAGGTGTATTTGTGTATAGTGTGGCGAGATGCTGAGATGTATGCACAAATACACATACACACATATATATACACACTGACATACATGCAGATACATAGACACACAGATACACACTGACAGACAGATACACAGCAACACAACTGACACACATGCACACTGACACACACACTTACTCACATGCAGATACACAGGTACACACATGCAGATACATAAATACACAGTCACACATAGATACACAGCCACACACTGACACACATACAGATGCACACATACAGATACACAGAATGACACACATGCAGGTCAAAACGTACACATCTTCAGCCACAATCCAGTTTCCTACCTTTTGGGTGCAGGGGGTGAATGCTGCTGACTGAGACTGTTAGGAGCTAGGTACTGGCTCTCCCAAACTGTGTCTCTCTACTCTAACCAGGCCCCTTAAGATATATGCTCATATAGGGCCACTCCATGGGCCACCTAATGGGCCCCCTTTGTGTGTTTGTCCAGTGCAGCCTGGTAGAATTCAGTTATCGATCTATAAATGCTTTTATCATTGTTTATACAATTGCAGTGAGACTATCTATACACCACAATGGCTTCATTAAGCAAAAGTTGTTTAGTGCCTATAGTGCCTCTTTAATCTATTTTGTTTGTATAGGAAAAGGAAACAAAAAGTGCTTACAAATAATGACAAATACAAAAATGTGCAACAATTCATCCATCATTAGACCACTTCAGCAAAAATATAATATCCAATCTACAACACTGTTTGTTTCAGTTATAGGGAGTAATGTTTCTTATAGTCTTATCTGTGTCTAAACTGATCCTCTCAGCAGCTTCATGCATTAGTCAGTAGAGATGGGATTTTGTCCCCCCTTGAGCAAGTTGCATTGCTGTCTTTCTCAGAGTATGGTTTAATTTATTGTACAAACAATCTTATTAAAAAAGATTTGTAAATATATTGTATATTGATCCCAAGCCTGTATTCCAAACCTGTGAGTATCTGAACTCAAAAGTAAAAAGAAAGTTTTCTGTAAGGGTGTAGTAGGGTAGGGGGTTGCCGCAATATATTCTATAGAGGCTACTATAAGAAAGCAACCTTAATCAAAAGGGGCTTGGAGATGCTTTATGAGTTTTGACACGTGTAAACAATAAATGAAAGAAGATAGATGAAAGTGATAATGTCATCACAAGTGTTAAAGTGCAGGTACAAATACATTTTCAAGTAGATTGTAAATTGCCTAAGTGTTTTAATCCTGTGGGTTATATGATGCAGATGTCTTTTGCTGAAGAATTTTAGAGTAAATATTTCACTTTAAATTGCTAAGGAAATGTGTCTTTAACTTGGTACTTCTTTGTAATACTGGGTGGATTCTCCTTTGCCCCCTTTGCCCCTAAAACAGCCTGAATTATTCATGGCATTATTTCAACAAAGTTCTAACGGGACATCATAGGCACCCAGACCCCTTCATCTCATTGTCCCCCTTAGCCTTGCAATATAAAACATTGCATTTTCGTGGCCTCTAATGGTTGTCTACCAGATATCCACTAGAGGTGCTTCCTGCTGTTTCACAGAGTTTAACTCTGTGAAACGATGCTGGATATCCTCATGCCTTGCATGAGGACGTCCAGCATTATCAAATTCCCCCGTAGGAAAGCATTGCTTCAATACTTTCCTATGGTGAAGGCCTAGTGCACTTGCTGCACATACACATTAGGTTTCCCCTCTGTGCTGACGTCGGACGTAGTCATCGCCGAGGGACCTCAGCGCTGGAGTAAGGTAAGTAAGAAAAGGTTCTTTTAACCATTTAACTGCAGCAGGTAAAGGCTGTGAGGGAGGTGGGGCAGAGGCACACTATAGTGTTAGGTACACAGTTTAGTATTCTTAAACCTATAGTGTTCCTTTAAAGATTCTCATCCACGTTGATATGATTGCATCACCACTTTCCAAAAGTACTGTATTACAATGTGGTCAGGTTGCTCTGCGGGGGCTAACAGAGCACATTGGACTCATTTCAGATTTGTGGCCAATATATTCTTTATTGCACATTAGCCGGAATAAGAAGATGGTATAAAGGGATGTACATGGTCAGCAATAATTTTAATCTGCGGTATTTAAATGAAACTCATTCAGTATTAATGGGTACTAGAAAAGATTCTCCCCATTACACCATCATTATCAGCCTGATCTGTTGACATAAGGCAAGATGGTTCCATGGATTCATTTCTTAGTGACAAATTATATCCTAACCATCTATATATCTATACAGAAACTGAAATTCAGCAGACCAGGTGATGCATATTCTATCTTCTAGCTGTACTCGGCCCAGTAAAAGTAGATGAACCTGGTGTAGTTTCCTGCTGATGTAGCCCATCCACATAAAGGTTCAAGTGTTGTTCTTTCATAGATGTTCCTCTGCATAGCACTCTTGTACAATGTGGTTGTTCCAGTTACTGACGCCTTTCTGTCAGCCTGGTCTTTCTTCTTTGAGCCGCTCATTGACAAAATGTATTCACTTTCCACCAATTAGATGTTTTTTGTAACTTACACCATTCTCTGTAAACTCTAGAGCAGGGGTAGGCAACTTATGGCACGTGTGTCATGCACGGCATTTGAGGTGTCTTTGCACAGCACTCAAAGTTACCAGAGTCAAACAGGCTCTGGCCTATCAGGAGTCCCAGTGAAACTTCAGATATCTGCTAATACGAAAAGGTGGTGAAGGAAAATCCTCAATTTATGCATTGCAGCACATAGAGGAAGTGACCTCAGATCACTTCCTCCCAGCACTTGTGAATAGGAATCCACACTGTAGTAGAGCAGCCCGCAGCTGCTGTTGCAGCTCCTGTTCTTGACCTGTACCTGGCAAGCCTGGTCCCCACTGGACCCCAGGGAAGCCACAGACACTGCTAGATATACACAGAGCTGCAGAATAACTCTCCCCTCATACAAATGATACGGACAGCCCTCATACAAACATACACACAATCCGCACAATCTCAACACCACTGACAATCCACATACATGCACACAACCCCACACGCAGGCTCTTACATACAATACCCCAAACAGCCCCCACACATACACACACTACCAAACACACAATGTGACATATCCATTCACACACAATTCCACAAGCAGCCCTCATACACAGTCCACATTCATATGTATCATACACAATACCATAAACTACTCCTGAACATAGACAATATAATAGCTCATATACGCACAAATACAACAATACAAAGCAACTGCAGTATAAATAACACAATCAGAATATGGCAACATACATACCTCAATTTAAAAAAAAAAATAGGACTGGCACGCTACGGGCCATCACAATCTTATTTCTGCACAGTGCTGCTAATAGGTTGCCTACCCCTGCTGTAGAGATTGGTGTGTTTGAAAATCCCTGGGAATTTGCAGTTTCTGAAATACTCAAACCACCACATTTAGTTCTAACAGTCATTCCACAGTCAAAGTGACTTATATCAAATTTCTATTAGATTATTTTGGTTTAAAAAAGCAACTGGAGCTCTTGCATGTCTGCATGATTTTTTTGTATTATGTTGATGCAACATGATTGGTGGATTATATGTTTAAAGTAATGAGCAATATTACCTTGTGCTGGGGTCACAGAGTGTATAAACACAGGCTTTCCTGTCCCTTGGATAGTGGCACCTTTTAAAGTGAGGCTGCATACTTGTAATTTATACATATTAATATTGTTTTTATTTTGTTTTGTTATTTCCTTTTAACTCTACTGCCCAAATACAAATAAAAATCTCTTATCTGCAGCTTTGCAATCCCTTCCCTTTTAACCCCGCCCAGACTTTCTGTGCCTGTCCAATCACGGACTTTCCATTGCAGCTCTATAAGACGTCTTGTCAAGGCAGTTGTTCTGAGCAATTGCGTCCTCTTGGGTTTAGCTCCACTGTGCTAATCAAACCAGGAAGTAACAGAACAGGTTATCTGCTTTTACAGCCAGTGTGTGTAACCAGGTTAATATATAAAAGTGACAAATTCTCTTGAAATCTGCTCTTTTTGTAAGATGAAAGACAAAGAACACACTCTTAATACATAAAACCCTTTAGCAAGCTAAAGTTCTTTAGGGGTCCGGAGTGTCACTTTAAATCCACCAAACATTTGTCAGGTGCTTCTGAAGCAGACACCCTGTTTAAATAAGGATGTTCTCTTTCCTTCTCCCTGGAAACTCCCCTCTTAACATAGAAACATAGAAACATAGAATGTGACGGCAGATAAGAACCATTCGGCCCATCTAGTCTGCCCAATTTTCTAAATACTTTCATTAGTCCCTGGCCTTATCTTATAGTTAGGATAGCCTTATGCCTATCCCACGCATGCTTAAACTCCTTTACTGTGTTAACCTCTACCACTTCAGCTGGAAGGCTATTCCATGCATCCACTACCCTCTCAGTAAAGTAATACTTCCTGATATTTTTTTTAAACCTTTGTCCCTAATTTAAGACTAGCTCGCCTTCCTCAAAATAATAGTCAGGGGTGCAAGGTCTATAAATTATAAGCTTAATTTTAAAATTAATAAAAATATGATGTCTGAGAACAGATTATAAACAGCTGGACTTCATGGAAATAAATGCATTGCTGTGTCTTTCAGAGTAATAATACAGGGAAACAGGTATCTCGAATACCAATCACACTGTAGTAAATATCTATAAAAAGCGCCAAGTGGGTAAAAATTCTGCACATTGATCTCTTTCCTGCAGTAAAAGAAAAGAAACTGGCACTCTCTTAGACCACCGTTCATTCCCCATCAATGTGCATGAACTATCCCCCCAATGAACAGTCACTATTTTTACATTGCTTACCAGACTTTACCTAGTTTAGCTTGTTTCAGGCCTGCGCTGTAAGGCTGCATGTTGTCACCTGGGCAAGAGGCCAAGGTGGTGGTAATGGGGAGGGGTTTACTATGATTGTTTGGTCATTCTGTTGTATAGTGTTTATAAAAGTAGAGGCTGAGTTCACATGTTTAGCATTAGCTTGTTTATTAGGTTTAGATATTTAAAGGACACGCCATACACCATAAGCACTGCAGCTTATTGTAGTAGTTATGATTATAGGAAGCAGTCTCTGCAAATTTAAGTTGTAATTCCTTTGCATTTCCTTTATTTTCTTCACCCTTAAACTCTCACTTTGTACCTTTGCACCACCAATTCTGATGCTGGAGAGATTCAGAATACTTGGGACTCCCTTCTGCCAGTTTGGGACAAAATTACCAGCCCTCAATGAAAGAATAAATTGTGCAGTCGTCTGATTGCTGTTATATAGATATTATATTATCTTTTATTATTTATTGTTTGCTTTGTGTGTTTTTATTTTAATTTAGTTCTGTGAATTCAGCACTTTTCAGCCTTAGCACACAATAAATGATCACATAATTTGTTTGGTTGGTGCTGGATCTTTTTTTTTTTTTTTTTCTGTTTTAATACTCTTTTGGGCAGAACCAAGATATGTGCAGAAAATATGTTTGTTTGTTTTTTCTACATTAAATGCTGTTAATATGCAGGATACCTTGCCTAAAGTGGAAGGTTTGGCAGATTCAGTCAATAACTTCCAAACTCATGAACATCTTTTGAGCAAAAAGCAAGCAATATACATTTTGCTTCGGTAAAATGGAAAAATACAACTGATTCCAGAGTTAAGAGGAATTTGGTACACATTTGCCACATAATTCATAAAAAAACAAATATTGTTTTATTGCTTTTTTCTTTTGAATTAACAAACTAATGACTCTGCAACAGTATAAAAAATCTGCAACAATACTGTTGCAAATATTCTCATAAAAAGGCACTCCAGGCCGGAAAAGACACTTTATTTTTCAAAGCGTTATGCAGGTAAATTACAGAATGGGGATTTCTCTTTAGCACACCTAGTGTGGTTCATATAGATTTTGCACTTAAAGTGCCTTTTAAAGGAACGCAATAATGTTAGGAATACAAATATGTGCTCCTAACAATATGGTGTCCTAGTCACCAATGCTGGCAGGTTTAAAAGGTGAGCTTACTTACTTTTTTCCCTTGCAGCATTGAGATCGATTATCTCAGACAATTCAATGCTCTCCCATAGGAAAGCATTGGGAGGCTTGTGCGCATGCGCCACAAAACACTGCCCTGAGCCAATCAAACAGTCTCTCTCTCTCAGTTCTACTCTGCTATTTCACAGGCTTCTAGTGTTTCTCGGAGTTAACCCATCAAAGAAAACATTGCCTACAGAACAACAACATTTTCAGCTGCAGGATTAATACTGGGGGCACATGGCACTCAGATCACTTTATTGATAGGCAACCTTTGGCACCTCAGATGTTTTGGACTACAACGCCCCTAATGCTCTTACAACCATAATGCTGGCAAAGCGTCATGGGAAGTGTAGTCCGTCTGCAACATCTGGAGTGCCGAAGGTTTCCTACCCCTGTCCTATAGTATTCCTTTAACTCACAAATTATATATTGTCTTCTTACTTAGTTAGTTTAAATTAATTTACTTGACACAGGCCTCTGACTGCCGGCAACGACGGATTGCAATGCATAGTACCAGACAATACAAGCAATGCAGTTTGTCCTGGATGCACAATATCTAAAAACAGAGTATTCAAGGACATAATCTTTCAATGTAGGGTAATAACTGCTTGATCCAAGGATAAATCTGACTGCCATTCTGGGGTCAAGAAGGAAATTTTTTCCTAGCTTGTTGCAAAATTGGAAGTGCTTCAAACTGTTTTTTTTTTGCCTTCTTTTGGATCAACAGCAAAAAACAAATGTGAGGAAGGCTGAACTTGATGGACGCAAGTCTCTTTTCCGCTATGTAATATGTAACTATGTAATGTTTATTTCAGGACGGTGAAAAACTGGTAAAAATACTCTTTTTGCAAGAACTAAACAATGATTTAAACACTTTATTCATGACAGGCAATGTAGGCTAAACACTCCTACGACAACCAATTTTTAAGGGTTCAAAGTAGTATTTCAGACACAGAAGGCCAGTGATAGGCTTGTGGAAAGAAGAAATGTGATATTTTCTGTTAGTGCATCTCCTGAGTTGTATGCTAGTTTCCTTTCTATCTCACTGTAGAGATGGGCTAACAAACAAGGGAGACTGAACACAGACTACTCTTTGTAATCTGGAGCTATGCTGCCGAAGTGTGTATGTTTGGCTCCCAAGCAATGAAATTAATGAGATTGTAAACCACATCCTACATTTCAAATGAGTAATACACAGATGAAGGGTTTAATCTCTGGTGCTTCTTTTTGCCAGAGTTGAAGGTCTGGAGAGGACACAAGGTCTGCTCTGTTTTCTTGTCACCTCCAGTGCAGGACAGGCAGGGACATTATACAGAAATCCTGTTTCTTATCTGTTGACCCAGGAATGCCACTGAGCTCTTAAAGTGACAGCAATCAATAAAAGATTTTCCCTCAGGCTTTAAAAATGCCTCTTTTAATTGTAGTGAAGCCTGAGTTGAATTGTTCTGTTATGGGTACAAACACCATAGCAGATAAGTACATATAAACTGACTAAATAGCACATATTTCCTTGTACTTACTGAACACTGTCAAGGTTATTCATTAAATACCAAATTTTAGCTAATTGAATCTGAATGCCAAAAAGGTAAAATAACTGATTTTAAATATTTTTCCAGCGTGACTATAGACTCACCTTGGTTATTCTAGTCACAATTCTACCATTCGCATGCAATTTGCTAAATTCAGAGTTTAGTGAATAACCATGTGTATGACATTATTATTCAGGGACTAATTTAAAAAACAACATATTTCAATGGATTTGGTGATTTTTTTTCACCAATACAATTACAATATCAGGTTTATTTACTCACATAAGAATTGCTATATTGCTAAATTTAAGACTATAATAGCGAATTTGGAAAAATTCTCTAAGTCTTCCAGTTTGGCTATTTTGGTTTAAACTTTGAAGTTCACTTTGAATTGATTTCTGAACAATTCTCACCTCAGTGAGTAGCCCTGGAACAAGACATACTTCATTGTATTTAGATGCACTATTTAGTTTGCAAACTGTATGGAACAAGGGCCATTGATTAATGCATTTGCATGACATATTTTATTATATGTAAAGCAGCATGTCCACCTTCTTAATTTTATTAACACTACACAGATCCCCTGCCCTATTAGCATGTTTTTGCTGCCCTAGGATGAATTACTATTGATGATATAGTGGAAGGGAATCTCACTGCAGAGGGAGAGGGCTCTTTACCAAACCAAACAAAAATGGTTTAAGGGGAAAAGGGAGATGTCATTAAAACAACTCCTTAAACCATAACAAGTACAATAAGCCATAGTGTTTATGGTCCTTTGAATGTCTCTTTAGAAGGTGACCCAGGCCTTTCTCATCTGTTACACATCAGAAGAGGGAAAAGGCAGTGAAATAGCTCTCAAGAACCCATTGTGCTGGTTCCGTCAACGTTTTAGAAGTTCGGTGTGGAATTCACTCTTGCTGTGTTTTTGTAATGGCAGATTAAATGGGTTAATTATTTCTTTATCCAGAAACTCTATCTAGTGGATCAGCTGTGTGGACATTAAATCCCCAAATCTGCACCCAAAACTGAAAGATTTTTATACAACTTGAAATAATACATTATTTTACAATTCTATTAATTGTAATTGAATTCATATTCTTTAAAAAAAAAAATAGACAATAAACTTTGGCAAATTGGGAAAACCATTTGAATTGTAGCTAATTTGGGCAATTCATGAATTTCAATTCTGAGCTTTAATTACACCCCGTGCAGTGATAATGGCTATGAATAGAACATCAATACTGATTAGAAAATATAAAATAAATGTGGGCTCATTCAGATCTGAAAAGCTAGTTTAAAATATCAAGAAAAATGAGACGTTTTAGCTTGTTAGAAAAACTAGTGCGTATATCCACTGGTATTTTTACAGATTGTTTCTTGATGCAGTGATGAGTGGGTTAATCCATATCTCCAGCGGACTAGGCAGGCATACCAAACTACATCTGTCAGCTGGCTCCCAGGACTAGCTGTGCTCAGGAAGGCTACAGTATAGCCAGGGAGTAGACATGCTGCTTATCAACTCCATGACCTCTCCTCCTCCCTTCATAGTGGCACCTATAGCTGACACATACCATGTTTTCAAGAACTAGACTATGCAACATGCCTGTGGAAAACAGGGCATTAATTGTTTCTCTAGATTGATGCAACAACCTTTGTCAGGCATGTTTAATATTGTTTGGAAGGACGTTCAAAGACCTGGCATTCAAAGGATGCCCATGCCCAGGCAGTCAAAGTGTTGCTTTTTATGTTTAACTGACCCCAGACTTTGAAAGGTTAACCCCTTAAGGACGGAGGCAATTGTCCAAATTCTGAACCACAAGGGTTCTCTTTAAATGCCCTAATACATATTATATATATATATATATATATATATATATATATATATATATATATATATATATATATAGTTTTTTAAAGGATAGAAAGGTTTTTTTTTCATATCCTATAAGTATACCTAACACAATATTATTATCAATAAAATGTTAAAAATGGGTAAGAGTGGGAAAATACTAACCAATTTTTCACCATTTTGCTTAAAAAAAGTTTTGCTCATCAAGTGCAGCTAAATAAAAAGAACTCAAAACTGATTCACATGTCAGTTCTGATTGTTAAGTGTCTCATATAAGATCTAAATAATTTTTTGGGTTGTTAATGCTAACCCTACCCCTAACTCTACACTTACTCTAATTCTAAACATACACGTACCCTAATCTTACAACTAAACTTAACCCTACACTATCACTAGCCCTAAAACAGCATTAACCCCTAACTTACTCTAACCCTACCCTAGCCACAATGCTAACCCTCAGCAGAGCAATTTTCCAGCTCCTACAATACGGGGTACTCTGTGAGCGCTCTCTGCTGGGTGATTGCTCAAATATTTTCTTGGTTGGTGATAGAGCTTTTAGATTGTTTGTTAGGGGTGCAGAGTAAGAACCGCTCGGTAGGTTACAATTAACACTATGGGAAACAGCAATGTTTTGGACTGTGGGAAACTCATTCTGCCCATAAGTTAATTTTGTTGACAAACATAGAAACGTATAGTTTTGTTTGACTGTATAATATAGATGTACAGCAAACAGTTGCAAAGTTATGTTTCTTCTGACCTGCACAAATGTATTTAGAAATAAAACACTCTGGCTTTGTTCTCTTGGACTGTGTCACATCGGTAAATGGCTGTGTGTAGGTCACAGAGTCACCTAAAATGTCTCGTGGTAGCTCCATCCAATGACCATAATTCAATCCATAACCATTATTAAAAGGTGCTCTCTTTGGCCATTTGAATTGCTGGGAGATAATGGTAATGATAATTGAACTGGCAGAATATGAAAAAGCATAGTATAATCCTTGTTACTGTACCACCTTCAAATGTCTTCTTGCTTTACTGCCAGCCAATTCATGTCATTGGTACTATGGGACACAGCTCCTTCAGCAGCAGTTAATAAACCCAACTTTTAAGCTCTAATTTACAAAATCAGATAATATTGTCAGAATAATATAGAACGTGAAAGATGGCTGATACACCAGCAAGGTTACACATAGGTCGACAAAAAAAAACTTGTGTGTCCACATCAAGATGAATGATTAATTATTTTGTAATTATTTTTAAAGCTGCATGCCTGTCCAAGATAGGTGATGATTTATCCCAAGATTTAACTAACTTGCAGGTGGCCCTATAATCATATTAATTGTCTTCATCTTATTGCATATTTTACAATCTGTATCCAATTAAACATCTAACCAGGAAAAAATAGGTTATTTCAAAGTATCTGGAAGTTTCAGCATTACTGTCCACAAATCTAACACTATATCCCAAATCTAATGGGGTTTTTTTTCTTTACATATTTTGATATGTTTTATTGTCTATTTAAATACAGTTGACATTGATTATTGACATTGACTGAAGAGCTTGAAGTGTGAATAGTTGTATTTTGTGCGAGTGCATATGTTTTTATATATATTCATAACAGGAAAAGAGACGTATAAGCCAGGTGACTTTTCTGACTTTTATCTAGAAAGGAACTATTACTTCTCCAGAAGTTACACAATTGAAAAAGTTTTTGAAAATCACCTATACCTTGTTTACATGTGATGCTGTGGTTTTGTATACATTTATATAAAAAAATTAGCAGATTCCATCAAAGTCCAGTTTAGTCCAGGCGCAGTCAAGGTACACTTCTTCTCTGTGTAGTTTGTCTATGCTGACTGTCAGGTGGATGGGCTGTGCCTAAAGCAATGATTGTCAAGCAGCTGGTGGAGGCAACCAGTTTATTTTCTATGAGAAGCATTTGATTGGACCAAGATCATCCACATTGGCGATCTCAGAAGAGGTGGAGTGTCCTGGTACAGGATTACAAATGAGTTTAAAGTCATTTTGTACTTTTGTTTTTCATTTTTATTTAAAGGAAATGTGAGCAGTGATCTAAAAGGTGAAAGGAACATATCTAACATTAAATGTTACTTTAATTTTAATTTTCACACCTCACAAACAGATGTAGAGCAGTGGTTCCCAACCCAGTCCTCAAGTACCCCCTACCAGTCCAGGATTTAGGGATTACCCAGTTGTGTCTAAGGTGTTTAAAAAACAAAAAACAAACAAACAAACAAACAAACAAAAAAAACATTAGACACAACAGGGTAATCCCTAAATCCTGGACTGGTAGGATGTACTTGAGGACTGGGTTGGGAACCCCTGAAGTAGAGGATAAGGAAACATAATGTTAAAAACCATTGACTGTGATAGTTTGAAAAACAATTTATAATACATTTTCCCATTATTTTACCAGCATAGTGTTAACAATAAATTGCAGTGGTAGGATTTTTACATAGGGCTGCTTAAACTATTTTAGAATATATTCGAGTTGAGGCAAAAACAAACAAACTGTGCTTAGAGTTTTTTTATATTTACCCTCGTTGTGAGTAAAAATGATAATTGAGCAGCACCTAATATTCAAAGATGAAATTATACCTTGCCATCAGAACCTTCTTTTTTTTCATTTTTAACATTTCAATATATCTATAAACACAAGCGTTTAGATAATGTTCTAGAGTACTGCATTGTATCAGTCCTACTTCTGGACTATCATAACAATGGGATAATGTATGCAGTGATGAATCAATGTGTAATTACATTTGTCCATGTTCATGTTTACTACAAGTTTCAAAGCTTGTGCATGCTCTTTGAGTTAAGAAATAAGTTAATGTATGTCCCATGCTCTCCAGATCCATCCCCTAGAGTCCCCCATCAGATTCCTGCCCTCCTGCATCCTGCCCTTGGCACAATGAGAGGCTGTGTCCAGGCTCAGAGAAGGACACATTGTGTCATGCACAGAGAGGAGCAATTCTTCCTGGGGACAAGCAGAGGCGGGGTAGCATTGCTTGGAGACTTGTCAATGTTCTGGAGTTTCTTTAGATTCGTTTTTAACGTCTGACCTTTCCCAGTTCTGCATCCTGGGAGGAGAGGGGAATCACCCTTGTCTGTCATTTTGCCCAAGCTTCTATTTGATTTGAATTATTAAGAAGAGAAATGAAAAATTGGAGAAGGGGGTTTGTGGGTGGAATTTAAGAGAACCATTTCCATAATTAGATTGTGCTGCTGTTTTATTGAGAAGGAGGGAAGGGGGAAAATATTTAGACAGAAAAATAGGAGATTTGTTTTGCTCTTTTTTCAGTAGAATGGCAATAAAGAAAGATACCCCATTTCATAGTACAGTAGTCAATTATGCTGATGTACAAAATGTATGAGACCAGTTATAATGGGACAGTCCTGGGGCATTTAACCAAGACTGAATCGTATATGATGTAAAGGGTAATAAATGGTAATTTTGCACTTACTTGAAAATTGAGAATTTATCACTTAGCATGATCCTACATTGTCTCCAGTCCAGGCACATAACTATACTCCAAGACCTAAAGGCAAGCCTGTCAAATATTAGCCCATTTAGCGCACATAACACCCTTCATTATTCCAGTTATTGGATTGGTTAGCAATGGTGATAGGAATGGTCTTTCTCCTTTGGCCCAAAGGAGTGTGTTATGTTCCTGAGATCACCTAGTCTCATGAAACATTCAATAACTAAGGAACGAGGACTTTTCCATGTAACAATTGTGTAATGTCATGGAATTAGTGTTATTTTATATTAATGTTTACTTTGGTTATAGTTGGTATTTAGAACAGAGGTGGCTATGGTTAGAACCCCATATCTTGCAGAACTACACACCCCATGAATCTTTGCCAAGCATAAGACTGTGAGTCTCCAATTGACTGCTCTTGATTTGTCAAATCCTTTTTTTTCATTCTGTAATTCATATTGTTCGTTATAACTAATATTATAAAAAATTCTAAATAAAGAATATATAAAAAAATAAAAAGGATCAGTCACCACAATTCGCATGACACCTGTTTTTCTAAACATGAGTCAACAAAATATTCTACAAAGCTTTTTCAGACTGTCTCTCTTACATAAGAAAATAACCCAAACACTTGAACAATATACTGTATATGGATATTAAGCCTTATAGTAAAATACCTTGTCACATTCACAAAACGTGTCTCACAGAGTGAACTTTGAGTAAGTATATATGTATTCTATTCTGTGTGTACTTTCATGAATAATGTGTTTACATCCTCAAAATGACGCCCTAGAAATGGATACAAATACAACAAAACTGGTGCACAATGTACCATACTCCCAAATAAGCATGACATACTTCAGAAATTATTTAAGATATTAACATGAAATTGTTTTTTTAGTGCTGGTCTTAGCAAATAAAGTGAGAAATCAAAAAAGGCAGTATAATCATACAATATGTTAGAACACCAGCTTAAATCTTTAGACCACAAATATGGAATTGCATTCAAAACTAGAAAAGCTACAATTTCTGGGGAAATTGTGTGAAGTGTTCTTGCCTCCACCAGTAGTCTACAACTGGAATGGGCGGAGTAACTGGGTGGAGTGGCTTGAGTAACTGTTGTGTGGTTGGAGTGGCTGGAGTAACTGTGGAAAGGTTGGACTGGGCAGAGTAACTTTATGAAACATTGATTAGCTGTATTGTTGTAACATTGTATGTTACTGTTTTTCTGTCACAGGTATAACGAACTGACTAATATGGAAATATATTTATTCAATGTGATAGTGCTCACTTTTGTGTTATCAAAACTGTAGGAATGACAGCAGTTTAGAGAATGTGTTTCATCTAGCAGCCTCTGTGTTCCGGAACACTCTGCTGGCTGCTCACACACATGGGTTCCTATGGTAACTCACTCTACAGCAAGGGCAGAGAAGAGTGGTTAAAAACAAACTGCTCCAAATTGCTCACTTCACTGGCGGTTGTCATCTTCAAACGGTCTTAGTTTAAAAACTATAAATCCTACAGCAAAGAGCTTTATATTGTGAGAATCACAAGACCCAGACCTACATTTTGATGCATAGTATTTCTCTGAAATATTAAATAATATTATAATTTATTAAAACGAAGGCACAGTCGCAGTTTAGAAATTGCCCTTCAAATTTGAGGTGGCTAGAGTGGAGTTTCAATGAATGTCAATGGACGGCGTGAGTTGCAAACAAATGGTCATATTGTGAAAACTATCAGGACTGTGGCTTAGCCGTGGTCATTTTTAGTGGCAGCAGGGATAGCTGAATGTTTTGATATAAGATTTGTGTAGGTGGGCTTGAAAATGAGGGAGGGGTGGCAGTTTAGAAATCATGTCCTGATTTTTCAGCTCCCACTCTAGCTTTTGTCAGCTCCCACTCTAGTTTTGAACATTCCGCCATTCATTCCTATGGGACCAATTTCGCCACAAAAACGACGATATTTCGTGAACCATTCGGCAAATGCTCCACAAAGTAACAGCACACCAATCGGGAACAATCCGCACATTTCGGTATAGTACTGTCTATGTAGTGTAAAAACTGTGGGAGGAGTAAGGGTGGTAAATTTGGCTATAATAATAATAATATATATGTGAGATAATAGAAAGTGGTCTTGCCATGCAAGAACACTTAATAAAAGAAAAGAATCAATGCTCATCTCATGATTTTTACAAATCACCAGCTGAGACTTTACATGCATAAAAAGAACATTTTTTTAAAGAACAGTAGGTTTTTTGCCTTCTTTTGGATCAACAGCAAAAACATATGTGAGGAAGGCTGAACTTGATGGACGCAAGTCTCTTTTCAGCTATGTAACTATGTAACACATAAAAAGGTTCACATTTAAAGGGACACTCTACTACCCAAATACAAAATAATTAAAAGTAATGGTTTAGTAGATACACCCCAATGAAAACTTGCATGCATTTAATTATGCAATTTGTCATTAGGGCTATATCTAAAAACCGCTTGAAAAAACTGTAGTTCCCTTGTCTGTTGTCTTTGCATGTCCTCCTCTTCTAACCCCGCCTACACTTTCTGTGGCTGTCCAATCACAGACTTCCAAAAGCAGTTCAATGGGAAGTCTTTGAAAATAATGTGCTTTGGGGAATTGCTGACTACTGAGTCTAGCTCCACTGAGCTAAACAAACCAGGAAGTAACAGGATCTGTTGTCTGCTTAAAAGCCAGGAGTGTGTAACCAGGTTAATGTATAAGCTTTTTACAAACTGAAACAAAATAGGAATTACTCATTCACACATAACGCTTTTCAGCATGCTGAAGTTCTTTAGGGGTCTGAAGTGTCCCTTTGGGTTTAAAAGTCAATTTAATAAGTTCAAGTTTAAAAGTCACCACTCTTGTTCAGATTGATGGGTAGTGTCAGAGTTTAGTCATTCTTTTTGGTCCCGCATTATTTAACCCATTTTAGACTTCTCAACTGGAGACAGTTCAAAAAGGATAACAATCTTCACTATAATTGCCCTAATACAAAAACCACAACGCATATCATTCAAGTGGCAGATTGCACCACAAAAGATAAATTAAATGAAAAATACATAAACTACATACATACTTTACAATACAATTAAATAAATTAGATTCAAACTATTCAGGCATAAAGTGTCCAGCATGTGTACCCACTATATAATTTCCTAAGAACACTGATAATATGGCTGCTCCTTCAACTTTTCTTTCTGACTTTTTTGATTCCTAAAAGTGCACTATGTATCTCGAAATGACTGCATGTAACTGGTTCATGCATGTTCAGTTCAGTTGCAAGTGCACTTGTTTTGTCATGACCTATAATATAAATAAAAGTTGTCAAGATGGCTTGTGTGCTCCTTTAAAGTATAAAGGGTCTCGGGCATATAGCCTGTCTCTGTAGCCACAGCATTATAAACACAACCTTTTCTGAAGAAAGCAGTCTTTCTACTGCTGCTTCATCCACCTTTTAGTGTCTGTCCCTCGGATAGCCACTATATGGACTTCCTGGATAAGTTCATGCAATCTACAAGTTTTGCATGTTGACACTGAAGGCTCCTCATAGTAATACACTGATTCAATGCATCTTTATTAGGAGATTCTGATTGGCACAGCACAGCAACAAGCTACTCTATGATGAAGCATATGATTGGTTCAGATAATCAGGATGAGGGGCTGGCCACACAGAGACCAGAGCGCCGTGGGATAGAAGGTAAGCTAAAATACTTTTTGAACCCTTGAGGGGAAAGGGGTCCCACTGATCTTAGTGGAGTGGAGAACACCATAGCATTTGGATTACATGTTTGATTTCCTAATACTGTTTCCAGAAAACACAGCAGAAGCCACACATAGAGAGTTGGACGCAGATCAATTCAGAAAGTAAAAGGTCTTTATTATCACTGATCGGGTCTCAGCTGAACTCCTGTTCCAAAATGTCTGAGAGACAGAGCTCACATTGCAAATGCTTTTTATTAACAATAACTCCTCCCATTCATAACTCCTTCCACACATACCCTTAGACCAATCAGTGAACAGGATATTCAGGATCACGTTATATGGGCAGACCACATGGTTCATCTGAGACAAAGGAATGTGGTTTCAGTTGTTGCACATGCTCAGTACAATGATGACTCACTTAACTATATGTAACTTGATACAATAGATTCAACAGATGCTTGTATTTGTATAAGCCACATGGAGATTTCAGCCTACTAAATTTTGGGCCTAGCTGAAATCCCATCACAATACTATAGTGTTTCTTTAACCTAATCATGAAGATATGCTTGTAAATAATGCCTTCTTGTAGCAATGTATTATGCAATAATATAATCAGGAAATAACATTTGAAGTGACAATCTGTTCTATTTTTCCATGATTACATGAATCTAAAATTGCATTTGATTTGACATTGACTGTGGAGTTCTAAAAAGAATTACTGGTAGAGATGCTATAGAGGGGCTAGCTTCATCACTTTCAGCTACATGTCCTACTCTAATTGACTACCATACATCTGTACCGATGTGCTGTCAAGGGTTCATTGTTTAATTTAGCTACCATTTATATTGCATTCAGAATGCATTAATATACAATCCCAATACATGTACATTGACAATCATTTATGTGCATTGAGAATCATGCATGGGGTCTGATGGGAGCTTTAGATATGGAGGGAAAAAGCAAGCTGAATAAATGAGTAGTGTTTCTACATTGGGCAATGAACTCAGAATTCCACGGCAGGAAACAAATGAGCTTCACTGATCTCGGGGATAATCATTTCTGCTTGATTACCCCTTTATTTGTGGATTATACAAATTCAAAGTTGGAGATTTCTATTAAACGCTGAGTTCAATGTACCATGTTTGGTATCTTCAGTTCCTGTCTGAACAGTCAACACATTTTCTATTCAATAAGCAGCTTCAGTTTCACCTTATTTGACCCTCGTTGACCTCAGTGAAGAGTAAGAAGCAGTGAAAAATAAAATAAAATATTGTACTTTGTGAATAGACATAAAATGCCCTATGTATAACTCTAATTTAATCTACTTGTGCTGCTGTTTCTTTCAGCTGCAGACCTGCAGTTTGGGGCAGCTGATATATAATGAATTTTTTTAATGCTTTATTTCTGTTTTTTAAAAATACATTAAGAAAACAATAAATAGACATGAACAATGAGCTCAGAAAAGCAATAGAGTAACAATGGTTCAAGATAAAACGGAGGAGGGCTATCATTCAAACCAGGTGCTATTTTGTGTGCAAAAGGCTAAATGCTGAGAGACAGTTTAACGATTGCTCCTAATTTAGCTTTTTGATCCAGAATATCACCTGCAGCTATTAATATATCCTTGATATATCTCCCCCAAATTCTCTTACTGTAGCGATACAAATTATGTCTTGAGGAACTGTGAATGAAAGCACCAGAAGGTATAAGGTAGATGCTGGCTAATGTATCTGAACCATTTTAAAGTGGATAGGGGAAGTTAAGGGTCTATTTGGAGGAGGGCTGCCAGTTCAATAATATCTCAATAGTGAGGACAAACAATTTGAACAAATGCATAAACAATATGTACTAAAGGAGTGAGTGCTCATACAGAAAGGAAATATAGATATCTTATAATATTAGCCATCATGAGGGTTTTTAGAAGCGGAGAGGCATGGGGACAGGAGGAGATTAGTATTTACAGTATGAAGGAGGTCACTTCTTTGTGACTGTAAGGGGAAAGGGAGTAGGATAGTATAAAGAGCTCATAAATAGTCAGGCAATTCGATCCATAGAGAGACAGATTAAGTTAATACAGAAGCCCCATCTTTGGTAGTCAGCCTCTGACATCTTCCCCTTGCACCCTGCTAAAGAAATAGATTGATTTTTATTTAATTCTGTTGTTAAATAAAAAAAATGGCAAGGCAACTGGTTATTTAAAATGCAAAGTGGCATAATACAAATGCCAATGTATTGATACAGCACTTAGAATGACAAATAAATGGCATAACAGTACGGTCAAAGTGACTTTGTGGCTAATGTAATATAGAATTTGGTCATTAGAGTAGGTCAAAAACCACAGTGGCATCATGAGTCATCCTCATAGACAGAGACTGAGAGGAAACACAAAAAGAGAAATATAGAGAGAAAGAGGAAAGAAGAGGCAGACAGGAGAGAGAGCAGGGAGTGGTGGAGTCCATGCCAGCAGCCTTAGAATAGCCTATCTCTTATATACCTCATATACTCAACCCAGGCAGTCCACACCTTGTAGAAGCATGCAGAACTGTGATGAGATGGCCATCTGTGTGTTATTATTGATTGTAAGAATGATCGCCTGTAAAGGTGGGGGGAAACATGTAACCAACCTTCTGCAAGAGCTCGACAAGCTGCACTGGTAATCCTAAACAATAACTTGTTCTCAAAAGATTTAAGGTCCTCAATTGGCTTTGAGAGGAGGAAGGTCCAAGGCTACATCGGGATGGGTTGTGAAAATACTGCCTCGCATAGCCGCTATATTGACTTCCAAACTAGCCCTTGTAGATCCAGATTCTCCAAACAGAGATGGGACCATCCCGGGTGGGAAGTCTCTAGTGCTCAAAAATATGTCATCATGGAAAGGACTAATGTCAATTTACATTTTATAATGTACTTGTTCCAAAGCACCAGGGAATTGATCATTGCTAAACATAGTGTACACAGTAAAGGATGACTTAGGGAGCCAAATAAAAAATTGGGGAAGGTCGGAAGAAAACAATCAGACTCTAGGTAGAAATAGATTTTAAACACCATCTGCATTAATACTTTTTTTTAAAACATTTTTTTATTTTTGTAGTGCAAGATGATAGTTACAAGCTGTTTAAGGACATTTCAACAAGAAAATATATTCTGATAACAAGCGTATAAGGGCAAATGAGATGTTGAGTATACTGCACTTTTTTAAAATAAATTAATATAGACGTAGAAAAAGGACAATAGGATGCAAAGCATATAGCTCACATTAGCAAGGTTTGTAAGACAGTGTCAGAGTGTAGGTAACTATATACCTGATATTATGGAGCACAGGAAACAGGCTAAACTTTAATATAAAACAAATGAGCTGTGAAGCCACTGGGTATTCACGCTAATAGCAGTGTAACATCACTTAACATAAAATTCTGCACTAGAAAGCAGGATGGTAGCTAGGGTTGATATTTCTGCCAGCATGGATTTATGCCTGAAGTGGGATTCAGGCAGATTGATTCTGAGCCCGTCCTAGGAAATCTCTTTTTGTGTTACCAAACACTAGTGCCTCTCTATATGCAAGGCAGTCCATAAAGATATGGACAAATAGTCCTTTTGAAGTGGACAGGTTTAAACTTGTTCAAGGTTTCTATATTCTGATCTGTACAAGTTAAGTTGCCCTAACTATTGTTCAAACAAGTGCCAAGTGTAAGTTAATTAATGTCTATAACATTCAATCAATGTTAAAAATCTCTCTGTGTTTCTAACAGTGTGTTCTGGGACGATGAATGGTCTCAGTGTGACTGGGGACAGTAGCTACCAGCAACTTACCTTGAAGAATATGTACAACAACTGTCAGATTGTGATGGGGAACCTGGAGATCGTACTTATTGATAACAGTCAAGATTTGTCTTTTTTGAAGGTGAGATATTATTATTTTATTATTTATATAGCGCCATCAGATTCTGTAGCGCTGTACAAAGGGTGGACTAACAGACATTTAATTGTAACCAGACGACTCGATGTACAGGAACAGAGAGGTGGAGGACCCTGCTCCATGAGCTTACATTCTAGAGGGAGTGGGGTATAGTGACACAAAGGGTAAAAGTAGGGGTACAAAGTAAGTTGTTAGAAAAGTATAAAGATATAAAGATAACTGATGATTATTACGCTTTCATTTAGAAGATATTCAAGTACCAATACATGTATGTATACATAAGCAAACGTGTTGGGCACATCTCCCTGATATCAGCACTTTGGCTGTGTTGATGTGTATGGTTGATGATTTATGGGTTTTCTCATTAAATTTTTATTTTTCAGACAAATTATGAAGAACAGTTAGTGGAAAAGTTATCTAAGGATGGTTCAACTTGAACCATATAAGTTAAAATCATAAAATGCAGGCGACCTGAAACTAACCCTGATTGTTTCTTGATGCCAATTGGCTATAAAGCAATGTTTCTTGAGAGACAGCTTGAAAAAAGTCTGCTGTCAGGTAGCAGTCAATCAGCATTAAGGATGAGGAAAACTGGGGGGAGAGGGGGAAAGCCCACTGTCATCATTAATCAATCAAAAATAATTATGTAATTTAACAGGGAACTCCAAGCACCATAATAAAATACAGCTTATTGTAGTGGCTATGGTTTGAATTTTCGGATGCTGTTAAACAATTTTGGAGAAAATCTGATATTTCATAAGATTAAATTCTTCTATCCAATGTTCTCCAATCTTAGATGATACAATACAGAAATGGTTTCGACCGCATTCATTTTACATAGCATCAGACCAAATATTGCTTGAAGTTTTCCATGGAAAGTGATGATACATGGCAGTGAATCAGATTATACAGGTGCAGATAGATATTATGAAAAAAATTTAAACCGCAAAAAAAGCCTAGCTGGAAACGTTGCACTTCTACTACCAACTACTCGTCAGTACCGAACTCACTTATTTTTTTACGTATTTTGTATTTTTTGCCGTTTTTCTTAGTACGGTCGAAACCACTGCTCTATTGTATTGCACAATTCTGGAACGGGAAGATCCTTTACCTCATAATAACTACGGCCTGTAGTGGCTATGGTGCTATAGTGCCCATTTAATTAGGAAGGTTACCTATAGTATGAATGCTAAAAGTATTAGTGTATAAGTATTGGCGCTGAAGGAGCCCCTGATATTATTTTCCACTTCCAAAGCCCTTCAAATGGTGGGGGTGTACAAATAGTTATGTTTCTCCCCAATGCAATGATATTTTGGAAGGTGCTTTATTAGTTAGGAGACAAAATAGGAGATGGTTATTCCCCATACCACTCTATCACTAACAAAAATGCCTCATATTGGAACTCTGAATGAAAGTCCCAGCAGTGGGGTATTTAAAGCTGTGATCGTTTTACTCAAAGGAACACTATAGTCCCCTAAAGAACGTTAGCTTAATGAATGGCAGTCAGATTTATCCTTGGATCAAGCAGTTATTACCCTACATTGAAAGATTATATCCTTGAATATTCTGTTTTTGCAAGTATGCATCTAGTAGCTGTTTGAACATCTGTATGGACTCTGATACAACCACTTCTTCAGGCAGAGAATTCCACATCCTGATTGTTCTTACAGTAAAAAAACTTTCCTTTGCCTTAGACGAAATCTTCTTTCTTCCAGTCTAAACGCATGGCCTTGTGTTCTATGTAAAGTCTGGTTTGTGAATAGATTTCCACACAATGGTTTGTATTGGCCCCAAATATATTTGTATAATGTTATCATATCCCCTCTCAGGTGACGTTTTTCTAAACTAAATAGGTTTAAATTTGTTAACCTTTCTTCGTAGCTGATATGTTCCATTCATTTTATTTATTTTGTAGCCCGCCTCTGCACTTTTTCTAGTGCCATAATATCCTTCATTAGAACAGGTGCCCAAAATTGCACACCATATTCAATATGGGGTCTTACCAGTGATTTATAAAGAGGCAAAATGATATTCTCGTCCCGAGAATGAATGTCCTTTTCCATGCATGACAATACCTTACTGGCCTTGGCCACTGCTGATTGACATTGCACATTGTTGCATAGTTTGTTGTCTATAACAATTCCCAAGTCCTTTTCGTGTGTTGTTATCCCTAATTCGCTTCCATTAAGGTTATATGTTGCTTGTGTATTCTTTACGCCGAAATGCATAACTTTGCATTTTTCAACATTAACTTTTATCTGCCATTTGAGTGCCCAGTCCCCCAGTCTATCTAAATCCCTCTGCAGCAAAGTAATATCTTGCTCACATTGTATTATTTTACAAAGTTTTGTGTCATCTGCAAACACTGAAACATGACTTTCAATGCTGTCTTCAAGATCATTTATAAACATGTTAAATAGAAGGGGTCCCAGAACAGACCCCTGAGGAACACCACTTGCCACCTCTGTCCAGCTTGAAAATGTACCATTAATGACAACTCTTTGTACTCTGTTTTTAAGCCAATGTTCTACCCAAGAACAAGCATTTTCATCTAGACCGATTTCCTTGAGTTTGAACACTAATCTATTGTATGGAACTGTATCAAATGCCTTGGCAAAATCCAAATAGATCACATCCACGGCAACACCCTGATTTTTGCTGATAACCATGTTCTTCTCAAGGAATTCTTGAATATTATCCCTTAATAACCTTTCAAATATTTTACCAGCCACAGAAGATAAGCTCACACGTCTATAATTTCCAGGCAAGGATTTTGAACCCTTTTTGAATATAGGAACCACATCTGCCTTCCTCCAATCCTCCGGAACACTTCCTGAAAGAAAAGAATCTTGAAATATTAAAAACAGAGGTTCACTTATTTCTACACTTAGTTCCTTAAGTACACGTGGATGGATACCGTCAGGCCCCGGTGCTTTGTTTATATTAACTTTCTTTAGTTGCTGCAGCACCTTGTCTTGAGTTAACCAATTACAATTTCTGCAAGTTTTTAGTAGCAATCATTTGCACATCTATTGCCATGGGTTCTTCCTTAATATATACGGAGGAGAAATAGTTATTTAAAATTCCTGTCTTTTCCTGGTGCTGATGACAGGTATAAAATATGAACAGAATTGAAATGGACATTAGGCATTCCAGAACTGAACTCCAGGCTGCCAAAGATAAGTGTGTTGGGAATGTAACTAGCCCCTGGCACACAAGTGCCAATATCTCAGAGTGCCCAGTCCCCCAGTCTATCTAAATCCCTCTGCAGCAAAGTAATATCTTGCTCACATTGTATTATTTTACAAAGTTTTGTGTCATCTGCAAACACTGAAACATGACTTTCAATGCTGTCTTCAAGATCATTTATAAACATGTTAAATAGAGGGGGTCCCAGAACAGACCCCTGAGGGACACCACTTACCACCTCTGTCCAGCTTGAAAATTTACCATTAATGACAACTCTTTGTACTCTGTTTTTAAGCCAATGTTCTACCCAAGAACAAGCATTTTCATCTAGACCGATTTCCTTGAGTTTGAACACTAATCTATTGTATGGAACTGTATCAAATGCCTTGGCAAAATCCAAATAGATCACATCCACGGCAACACCCTGATTTTTGCTGATAACCATGTTCTTCTCAAAGAATTCTTGAATATTATCCCTTAATAACCTTTCAAATATTTTACCAGCCACAGAAGTTAAGCTCACACGTCTATAATTTCCAGGCAAGGATTTTGAACCCTTTTTGAATATAGGAACCACATCTGCCTTCCTCCAATCCTCCGGAACACTTCCTGAAAGAAAAGAATCTTGAAAGATTAAAAACAGAAGTTCACTTATTTCTGCACTTAGTTCCTTAAGTACACGTGGATGGATACCGTCAGGCCCTGGAGCTTTGTTTATATTAACTTTCTTTAGTTGCTGCAGCACCTTGTCTTGAGTTAAGCAATTACAATTATTCTGCAAGTTTTTAGTAGCAATCATTTGCACATCTATTGCCATGGGTTCTTCCTTAATATATACGGAGGAGAAATAGTTATTTAAAATTCCTGTCTTTTCCTGGTGCTGATGACAGGTATAAAATATGAACAGAATTGAAATGGACATTAGGCATTCCAGAACTGAACTCCAGGCTGCCAAAGATAAGTGTGTTGGGAATGTAACTAGCCCCTGGCACACAAGTGCCAATATCTCAGTATGTGCCAACACACAAGTGCAAATATCTCAGAATGTGCAGTGTGGGATAGCGGGACAGGGCACGAAAATCAGGACTGTCCCGCCGAAATTGGGATGGCTGGGAAGCATGCTAATGAAACCATAACCATTACATATGCAAGTAGTCGTTATGGAGTCCAACTACTTGTTTTGGGAAGCCCACAATGGTTATAACTTGCACATGTTTCTAGCACATGAAAGGACCTCTAATCCTGAGAAACCAAATCAGGAATAATGTCTATAGCAAAATACAGGCACAAACTGCTAACACAGGGCTGCCATCCAACAACGTCAATCTCAAGATCTGCTCATGCATGTGACAAGCCATTGCTAACATATAAGTAGATAAATCTCACCTGCATCTATATATAGCTGAAATAGCTTAACACTAGTAGCATACAGAACAGCTGGTTGAATGTATGAGTGGTAATTCACATTGATGTTAACAAACTAGGCTAATGCTCATTTGTCAATCTGGGGGCTCTGAAGTCTTAAGTTTGGTTTTCTGCCCGGGCAGCAGTTACAAATTGTGTTTTATGGTTGATAGCCCTTTCAGGTAGCATGCTGTAGGTACATAGTGTATTAGTTTATAAATGGTGCCACACAACCTACTCTTGAAGAGTGTACGTATCATTTGACACTGTTTGCTCTCTTGCTAAAATAAAATGTGTGCCACCTGTTTTTCAGGTTCAGTCTGTTATCTCATAAGTAATCAGGAGGTGTAAAATGTTAGCGAGTGTTTGTCTTTCCAGTGAAAGAATGTGGCAGAGGCCAGTCCTGTTTAACCAGCCACCATGCCTATATATTTCATAACTCCTTCCTCCTCCCTTCTCCACCCATTAGATTAAGAACTACCCAGCAACTGAGCTTGTGTCAGTGGGAAAGGTTTAATGCTGGAGCATCAAATCTTTTAAATGAGTCAGTTCGGTTACTATGAACTAAAAATGATCATAGAGCTGATTGATCATGATGGGAGTTGTCATCTAACCATACCTGTAATAGTATGAGGGCATAGCACAATGATAATAATGATAGACAGTGGAGTGAAGTACTCTGATTAAGGCAAGAATTAAAGGGACACTCCAGGCACCCAGACTACTTCTGCCCATTGGAGTGGTCTGGGTGCCAACTCCCACTACCATTAAAAACTGCAACTGTAATTATTGCAGTTTTCCTAAACTGCAATAATTACTTTGCAGGGTTAAGTCCTCCCCTAGTGGCTGTCTAGTAGAGGGCACTTCCTGCTTCACAGCACAGGTTTTGCAAGAGCGCCGCTGGACATCCTCACGCTGTGTGAGGACCTCCAGCGTCACTCAATTCCCCATAGGAAAGCACCGAAAAGCATTTTCAATGCTTTCCTTTGGAGAGCTCTAATGCGCATGCGCTGATCAGTCTCCCCTGCCGGCTGATGTAATGAAGGGGAGGAGCGGCGGCAACCCAAAACCACCGCCGAGGGACATCGGCGGGGTCTCAGGTAAGTCACTGAAGGCGTTTTTACCCCTTCAGCAACCGGGGAAGGGTGGTGGGAGGGAGAGGGGACCTGCAGTGCCAGGAAAACGGATTGTTTTCCTGGCACTGGAGAGTCCCTTTAAGTTCAAGGACTAAACATGATGGAAGTTATTGTGTCCAATAGAAATTAATCTATATATGTGTGTGTGAAATGGTAGGGAGCTGTTTCAAGAGCTCTGTATCCATACTGAGATAAATGTTATATATCAGATAGCTTAGGACATACCGTATCAACCTCATTGACAAATGCTGAATTTTATTATAACAAATATCAACAACAACCACAAATCAACTTACTCTGGGGAACAAAACGATAATATTTTATGTCTACGATGAAATCTTCCATATACTACTGCATATACTAGAAAATGTGTCCAAAAGTGACATTACTGGCATACTAAACATGATCGTAAAGCTTGGAGCAAAGTCCAGGGAAAAAGGACTGAATCCAGTAAAACTTGAATAGCTACTATATGTAGCAGTACAGACAATGGAGGTGGGGAGCATGCTAAAATACACTTTAACACAATACGAAAAACTACAGAACATAGTATTGAACATCTGCCTATATACAAGTAGAATGATAGTGCTAAAATGGATGGCACAATCAAAATGGTGGATTTACAATGTCAAGCAGGTGTCACAAGCTGTGTTTTCAAACTATTCACTTACAAAGTGTGAGCGATTGGGAAATTAAAATTAAAAGGACACAATAGTCACCGGAACAACTTTAGCTTAATGAAGCAGTTTTGGTGTATAGATCATGCCCATGCAGTCTCACTGCTCAATTCTCTGCCATTTAGGAGTTAAATTACTTTGTTTATGCAGACATAGGCACACCTCCCTGCATGTGACTCACACAGCCTAATCAAAACATTTATTGTAAAGAGTCATCTAATGTTTACACTTCCTTTTCTTGCAAAGTCTGTTTAATTTAGAATTTCTTATCTCCTGCTCTGTTAATAGCTTACTAGATCCTGCAGGTTCTAGTAAGTTCAATTTACAGAGCAGGAGATAACAACTTTTAAAGTAAGTTACACCGGATTGAAAAAGCCAATTTTGTTTTTCTGCAGGCTGTGTCAGTCACAGCCAGGGGAGGTGTGGCTAGGGCTGCATAAACAAAAACAGAAGTTATTTAACTCCAAAATGGCAGATAATTAAGCAGTGAGACTGCAGAGACATTATCTATATACCTAAACTGCTTTATTAAGATAAAGTTGTTTTGGTGACTCTAGTGTCACATTAATGGTAACTTGGTAACTTTAATGTTAAATTTGAATTAACTACGAATTTCCAACAATTTATACTCTAGGGAATAACCCTTTTAGAGACTAAACTAAAGCAAGCACATTCTCTATTTAAGTTTGCTCAGGTGACCTTTGGTCTGTAGTGTATTATATTGTGCACATCTTTTTAAAAAGCCTTTCTTGCCACTCTTACAACACCGAGCTTGCTTAACAATTCAGATGGAATGAGCAAGGAGATAGTAGGAGGGAAAATGGCTCTCTCTCTTCTTTACTTCAGTGTACTATAAAATAAATTCACTATAGAAGCTGAGGTCTAACTGATATTAGTAAACTCCATATTTTACATTTAAAATAATACTGTAGCATTAGGAATAAATACAAGATCTGTATTCCTAATGCTACAGCCCTGATGACCCATGTCATTTAGGCCAGTTCCCTTGTATAAAGCAAAAAATAAATAAATACAAATAAAACAAATTACTTATCTTTTCTCTAGAGTCTCCCTCGGTGCTGCCGTGACCTCCTCCAAGGGTTCCTGCACCCTCTATTGTTTTTTTTAATGCTTTATAAAACAAAAAGACTTGAGACTTAGACACATATTCTCCATTTGTCAAAATCTGGCCATTAAAAGGATCTACCTATTTGAATAATCCATTTTTTTTCTTGCAGTTTTATGATATGTTATTGTTATATTGTATTAAGGTCATTTTTAAAATTCACTTCATAAATTAATATTTTAATAACCCTTTTTAATAATTTGTATTACTATTGAATCCTAAAAAAACAGTATATTCAGAATTATCTGATTTTGCTGGTTCCATTTTCAGTCCATTCGAGAAGTGACGGGGTACGTGTTGATCGCAGTGAATATTTTTACATACCTGCCTCTAGAAAACCTGCGTGTCATTCGAGGGAAAAACCTTTACGATGAAAAATATGCTCTCTACCTGGTGCTCAACAATCAGGTTAATGGCACACAGGGGCTTCAGAAATTGGGCTTCCACCAGCTTACAGGTGAGATTACTTATGTCTTTCTTTAATTGCTAATTCATTAAGCTATGTCTGGTTGGTTCTATGTATGCTTACCTAGGTTCTGTTTGGATGCCTTGTTTACAGGGGTGTTATACTTAAATAGAATATTAAGAACAACGTCAATATCTATATAAAACATATAGAACTACTTTAGTTATTGCCACTTATATATTATGACTTTTCTGTCACACAAATGCACATTTCAAGATGTCATTATTATTATTATTATTATTACTGGTATTTATATAGCGCCAGCATATTCCGTAGCGCTTTACAATATTATTAGAGGGGGAGATTTAACAATAAATGAGACAATTACAAAAACTTATAGGAACAATAGGTTGAAAAGGACCCTGTTCAAATAAGCTTACAGTTCAGAGCAGGTGGGGCGTAAAACACAGTAATATAGGAGATAGCAATCAAGCAAGGTGGGAGTGAGACAGGAGATAGCAATCAAGCAAGGTGGGAGTGAGGCAGGAGGAGAGAGTAGAGTGCTGCCCTTTAGGAGAGAGCAAGGGACAGGTATGTGAGGTAGAGGTTACTTTGGGAGGCCATAGCTTTCCTAAAGAGATGGGTTTTGAGGCACTTTTTTTTTTTTAAATTCTTTATTTATTTCAAGATCAGACACCACAATGAATTATACAATACAATATAAATGCAGGCATTACAACTAACACATATCAACATTAGTATGAGGCAAGTATGTGTGTAGATTCATAGAACCAACTGTAAGCAATTTTAGCGGAAGGTTGCTTGTTGACTGTGAGAGTCCAAACATCGATGGGACACCCGGTTTTTAAATTAGATAAAACTTGTTACTCATACAAGGTGCCCAGATTCATCGACCTATACGATGCGCCAGTAGGATAGCAATATCAGTGGACTCCAACCTAGCGTACAGAATCGCCAGTGTTGCATTGCCATTCTAACCGTGTTTAACCTGCCTGCATCCTGTGTCTTATCACAGCTAGTGCAAGGCTTCAGCAAGCGGATTTTCGAGGTTTAGATGTCAGTCAGACTTAGAGGAAAAGATATTAATAGATAGGAAAGGTGTAAGTTAAACCTTTGAGTTAAAAAGAGAGAAGAAAAAAAAAAAGGAAAAAGGAGGGAGGAAGGAGAAAAAAGAAAGGGGAGGAAAAGGGCGGAGATGGGAGGGTGTGTTACAGGGAATCTCCAATGATGGTACTAGCTAGTCTAGGCAGCCTAGTCGCTGTGTAACCGCATATTTTAACGGGTATCATAGCGCCCATGGGGCAGGCTGTACCTTGTAAACCTCCCGGCGGGATCCTTAAAGTCCCACCATAGGAGATTAGTTTGAGTGGTTTTGTCGATCTCATTAGCTTGTTAAAGAGACGGGGGTATTGGGGGAATGAGCCCATCCCACCCATGTCCTAGTCGCCCAGTCTGCTGTCTATCCACAGGCCCCAGACCTTTTCAAATTTCTTAATAGTATCCCTGACCCAAGCGGTTAACTTATCCATGATAAGTGTATCTTTGATCTTTTGTATCACCATATTTAGAGTCTCTCTCTGTAGCCATACTAGAGCTAAGGCCCTCCTGGCTGCCAAGTTCACTTTGTGTATTAGATTCTGTTTTTGCCTTCTGGACCAGTCATCCATAGATCTGGCCAGAAGGAATACCCAGGGGTCTAGCTTGACCTCTCTATCAAAGATATCCCGCAATAATTCCGCGACCTGATTCCAATATTTTTGTGCCTCTGGACAATCCCACCACATGTGTATATAGGTCCCTTTTGGCCACATCCTCTCCAACACAAATCTGTAGAAATGTTCAATGCCCTCCAGTTCCTCATTTAGGTCCGCTTCCCATTGGGTTTATAAGTGAGCTCCCCCCATTCTGATGTGTTCGTACCTAAATGTGCATACAGATTGGTAATTAGGCCTTTCGGGAATTGTTCTTTAATGCACATTCTTTCGAAGAATGTAGGTGGGGTTAGTGCACTCTTTTTAATCGCTGGGTTTTGGGCATAGTCCCTAAGCTGGAGGTATCGAAAAAAATCAGAGGGGCGTAAAGTAGCCCTGGTTTTCAGTTCCTCAAATGATATAAGCGAGCCACCCTCATATAAATGTTATAGACGTTGTACCCCCATGCTTTCTATGCCCCTAAAATCTCTAGCTTCCATCCCCGGGATAAAGGCTGTGTTCCTCAGATAAGGGGCCAGCGGGGTTGAGGCACTTTTTAAATGATTGAAGAGTAGGGAAGAGTCTGATGGTGGTAGGCAGACTATACCAAAGGAAAGGAGCCACGAGAAGTCCGGCAAGCATGAGTTGGCCGTACGGGTGCGAGCAGCGGACAGGAGAAGGTCATGGGCATAGGAGAGAGACCGAGAAGGTGCATACCTACAGATCAGTGAAGAGATATAGGAGGGACTACAATTGTTCAGTGCTTTATAGGTGTGGATTAGTACCTTGAATTGACTATAGGATACAGGAAGCCAATGTAAGGACTAGTTATACAATTGTGGTTTGACTTGGGAACCTGGGTATCAACATTTACATCTCAGAGTTACATGTAAACCAGATTTCAGTCCATTGCTCAGATTTGTGGCATTTAAAAAGATATCTGGCATCTGTTGCATGAAATCAAAACTATTTTACAGATATATCCAGGTCAATGACCATTTGAGGTATAGTCTATATTAGTCATACAGTGACTAACATTACAAACAGTCGTGAGCCTGTAGGGGGCCTGCGATTTTAAGTTGACCCTGAAGACAAATTACTCTTAGTGCTTTAGTTGAGGGGTGTGGGCGGATTGCTATGAAAACAGAACAGTATGTAGTATTTCTGGTTTTAAGAGTGAGGCTAACGTAGGTGCACCTTACAAATAGTTCTAGCAAAAATGCTTTGTAGAACACATTGACAGCAGTCTTTATTTTATTAATCTGCTATGTTTGTTGGGGATTACTGCTCTCTGGTATGTGTTTAAAAAAACTCTTTAGTAAGGTTTAAGGTTAGGGGGTCTTTAGCATTAAGGGTACTAAAGGTTGAGGGGACATACACATGTAGATGGCTTAGGAATAGGGGTAAGGGTTGACAGAACATTTTATAGTTCAGATTTTAAAAGTGAATATATATATTTAGGTAAGTTTCCTGCTCCTTTACGATGCAGTAGTGTTATTACTGGAAAATTATTTTTAAACCCACTGTGTTTGTAAAAATTTGTAAAGCTCTCAAAAGTCACAGTTTCTTCAAATTAAAGCTGGTGACATGACTGATAACCTCCCTAATTAACCCCTGTCACTACCCATCACCTCCTACAGCCCTTATTATGGAAGAGTGTGACACACAGAAGCTCTGTACTATAGGTCAGAGTGATCAAATATAGCCAAACACTTGTTGAGCGAATGGCTGGATAAGGTGTATGGGAGATGCAATCCACTAACAATCCGAGGTCTCTATTTGACCAACCCTTGTACAAGTTATTTGAGCTCAGCACCCTTTGGAACTTCATTTACTACGATTGCAATTTCCATGATGCTCATATAGCAAGTCATCTGACTGAGTATTGTCTTTAACTTGGCTGTTGTTATGCTAGAAAGTGTGAGTGGCTCCAGCATCCTTTCACACAGTCCCAGACACATAACAACTATCCTGGATTTAAGACTTTTGCTTTAACCTCTTTTAGTAGTGACTTTATTGTTTTACAGCTGATAAAGTTCTGCCACTTCTATGGTGTTTTCTAACACAGGACACAAACAGATAGGTATGCGATCCTGTCTATATCTCAGGATTAGCACACTGGTTATACAGGTTCCAGCAAACTAAAACCTGGCTAATGTACAACACATTCATGATTGCAAATAGTCGTTTATTCCCATGAGAAGAAAGGAAAACAGATTTTTTTTTAAAGAAAGAAAAAAAAAGAAAGGCAACAGTTTCAAGATTGTATCGCAGTCTGGATTATCTCGTTTGCACCTGATGTTTCTAATGAGCTAATTTCTCATATAACGAGAGAACAAAGCACTCTGGAAGTCTAATGGCATTTGGCACGTACTTAGCTTCTTTTCTGTGAAAACAGTTCAGTAGAATAAAATAGAAAAGAGTACACAATAGAGTACCGTACTACTGTTTAACGTGTCTTGCTCTGGCCTGAGCAACACCAGCTTTCTAAAGACCCCACATTTTTCAGGTAAACTAGAGCCTTTTCTCCAGAAAACATGCCAGTCATCTGTAATAAATTCTGGAAAGTTTCACATCACAAGAGTACCCCATCCACCAGACAGTAAATTTACCTTTTTTTTATTTTAAGTACAATAGTTAAACTCATTTCTCTCACATGGTATTTTATATGATTTCACTATGTAAACCCCAAATTAGGCATATAAAAACACGCGTTTTCCCAGCTGCGCATAGTATATTACCAAGACGCTCGGCTTTTCTGATTAACCTTCTTCATATTTCACAGACCAACAAGTAAGTCTAAACTTGTGCTTTGTGAGATCCACTGAGGGACACCTCATCATTTCATAATGGAGGGGCTAATACTGGTTGAAAAATAAAAGCTACTATCTAAAAATGAGCTCTGTCTGATTCCAAGATAAGTAAATGGCCTATAATGGGAGTTTGTATTGGCTGTGGTGCCATCTTAAAGCGACCTTGGCCAAGAGATAACGAAGCCCAGTTACTGCTGGAATATTTGATAAAAAATAAAAAATGATAAGACCACAAGTGAACAATAAATTGAACAATGAATTTCTGAAGTGCAGTGCTCAGACATTGAAACACCACAAACACAGAAGTCTTCACTTTTAAACTACTCCTTAAAGAATGGGAACATACATATAAACACCAAATAAAGGATGTAATATAAAAATTGTTACTTTTAAAGTCTAACAAATACTTCCACAGGTAGATTGTGAGTCTGTCATCCAAACCAATTACTTTTACTGAGGGAAAAGATAGCACTGTACAGAAACTCTACCTCAAGGGCACAAAAACCACAACAAGAAAATAATGCTACTATCAAGACTGAAAGTTTTCAGTGTTTACACAGTATATAGATTAGTAAGGTGCAGGGTCTAACTTCCTATTTGACAACATAGGCAGAGTAACTGAAGTGCCAACAACCTTTACCCTGGGAGAAGTAAGAGGGCAAACTAAGTACAAATATTGGTAGTGCATTGCAAGTACATATTTCTGCAATAGAAGGAAGAGATCATAAAATGAATTGTTGCAAGTAGCCTTCAATCAGAGGCTGTTGCCTTGCCTTTTTATTAAAGAGGGCTCACATTTAACAAATGAGTAAAGTGTTGTTGGACAAAATAGTGTGAATGTAGAAAAGTGAAAGAAGCGTGAGAAGATTGCTGCGCCCCGGACCGAGTGGACGCCGAAACAAGTTTCTACCCCAGCCATGGACAACAACCATTGAATCTACCTAGCTAAAGTTGTGGTCATTACTAGTTTGTGGTGTTTGACATAGGAAATCAGGAGTTGTCCTGAAGGAGAAGTACGTAGCGAAGAAGTAATCTCTACATATTTCAAAAAAACATCCACAACACAAAGTCGCGGAGCCTCCCGCAAAAACGGATAGGAGACGGCTTAGAATCCGACTTAGTACGTCACGAAATAGAAAACATGACACCATCCGGCAAAAAGGAAAAACCGTATACGTCGAAAGCCCATACATCCAAGACCCGATGGAAATAAATTAGACACAACAGAAGTGTCAGCTTAGCCGACAGTTGTCATAGAGATAAGTTGGTATTGTCCGGCCATTCCCGCAGGAAACGTAGAACCAAGTCCACATCCCATAGTCGACAATATTTAGTTGCCGGAGGTCTGGACAACTTAATGTCTCTCTAGGGGGTCTTGCCCTACTGGGATGCCTTGGAATGGAACGTGAACCACCGAGATAGCCGAGCACCACGTTGATAGATCTCTACGAGCGTCCCACAGAGAACAGATTATAGGTAGTTCAGAATGACCGGTACAGGTGTTGTAAAGGGATTTCAAAGGATTCCAAACACCAACTACACCAAGCCTCCCAGGCGGAGATGTAACATCTCCTAGTGCCAGGGTCCCATGAATCCCATAGTAGATCTTTAGTCTCTTGCGATAATCCGTGGACCGACCAGAATCCCCAGAAACAATCCAAGCCATTAGTTCCATCCTTTCTTCCACCATCAGTGGCTGTGGTTTCCCCCAGGGCCCTGAGAGAAAAAGGGGCGATGAGGGCAGTAGAAGTGGATGGTCATACGAGAGTTCCAGAAGATCCAGGAACCACGGCTGGCTCTGCCACAAGGGTGTGATGAGTAATAGGGACACGTTGCGTTGCTGTGTGTAATTGAACACTCTTGCTAGCATGGAGAAAGGTGGGAAGGCGTAGGATCCCTGACTCGGACAGGTTTGAAGGAATGCATCCACTGCTTCACATTCCGGATCCGGGAGCCAACTGAAGTACCTCTGGAGTTGACGGTTGGTCCTGGAGGCAAATAGGTCCAACATTAGCAGACCTCTGAGGGTTTGCAGGTCGAGGAAATCGAGCCGTCTAACTGCCAGTCGCTGGTGTCCTGCCAGTGGCGAGAGAACCAATCTGCCGTGAGATTTGAGGTCCCTGGCAGGTATTCCTCCCGAAATGTGATGTTGCGGTCGAGTCAGAACTTGTATATGTCCTTTGTCGCCTCCGTCAGGGCTCGGGTTCGAGCTCCATGCAGGCGATTGACATATTGCACTGCTGGGATATTGTCCATGTGAAGCAGTATGCAGCAGTCGGAGAGACCCTTGTCAAGACTGCGTATGGCGAAGGAACCAGCAATCAATTCCAGGCAGTTTATGTGTAATCCTGTTTCTCCGACCAAACATAGGCCCCCTGTGGAGCGGTCTGAGCATTCGATTCTACCACGAAGTCCGAAGAGGGGCCAAATATCACCTTGCCATTCCAGGCTTGCATGTGTAGTAACCACCAGCGGAATTCCAATCGCACCTCCTCCAATAGAGGTATCCAATGATTCTAAGAGTGACCTGCCCGTAGATAAGTCGCATGGCCTGCCACGGATCGCGAGTATGCAAGGCTGGCGTCCCTACCACCCTCCAAATCCCCCACAGAGACCGTGGAAGTGAGAGCGCGATCACAGAGCGCTCAAGATAAGAGGGGAAACAGGCAAGCACACAGCTCTGAGGGATAGTGACAGACTACAGTATAGGAACCGATACATTTATAAAGGCAGTAGTCTAACAGAGGGGTGAAGAGAAGGGGAAAGGAGAAACAAGAAGCAATATAACCTCACATACCATATAAAGAAATAAACCACAACCATAAGGTATAACAGAAATGTAAATATGCAGTAGAAACACTAGGTAAAATACTCTGACCTGTGCAGTCTGGAGCAGCAAATAAAAAGGAAGTGATCAGGCTGACAGCTTCCTTTATAGAGTGGGATACTTGTTTCTGATTGGTTGTTTTCTGTTTGATCTGTGCAGCTGGATTTTACAGTAAAGAGAGTTATGCAAAATATGAAGCCTCCTGTCATGTGACAAAATTATGCAGTGCCCCTTCCACAACTACAGGGTAATTAACATTGTATTTACCAATAAAAAAACAAAACATTCCAATTCTTGACATATATTTAAGCTATTACAGATAACAATATTGCATTTGTTTGATTGATATTCAAGAGTTAAATAGCTTGAGTAATTTTGTTAAAATAAACCGTACGCAAAAGTAAAAAAAAAAACAGTATTATTAACTTTATTATAATTATTATTATCATTAAAAAGTTTGCATGAAAACGTGATTGAATTTCGCTTGCACATAAAAAGAGACAAGTTATACGCCATTTTGTCTCTGTGAATTCTGGATGCATCCAATGATGAAGTTTACTTTCCCTGCTATTTTTGTAATTAACACTATTGTAAATGTACCACATTACTATTTTTTTAACTTATTTATGTTCTTTACCCAGAAATCGTTAAAGGAACAGTTCACATAACCAAGAACGAGCACCTATGTTTCACAGACACCATTGACTGGAAAGATATTCTACGAGATCCTACAGCAGAAGTAGAGATTAAAGAAAATGCTAAAAACTGTAAGTCCATGCATAGATAATCCGGATTCTGCTGCCTATCATAAGAAATATCTTGTTGGTAAATTTCTCTGGAATGTAACCAAGTCAAGACCAGAGGTACTGACCAAAAGTTGTTTGTTGATCTTACAGGGACATGACAGCACCTAGACCACTTCATCTCATTGAAGTGTTCTGTTTAAAGTACCCCTGCCCCTTAACCCTGCAATATAAACATTGCAGTTTCAGAGAATATTGATTTGTAATGTTATAGTGTTCCTTTTTATACAGAAAGCAAAGGCGGGGATCAGCAGTGTCTTGCAGACATGTATATGTCAAAAATTAGAAATTAAAAAAAAAAACTATATATCACGATTAGTGATGTCCCGAACGGTTCGCCACGAACGTTCGCCACGGACTCATCATTGAGTAAACTTTGACACTGTACCTCACAGTCAGCAGACATATTCCAGCCAATCAGCAGCAGACCCTCCCTCCCAGACACTCCCACCTCCTGGACAGCATCCATTTTACATTCATTGTGAAGCTGCATTCTTAGTGAGCTGTCCAGGAGGTGGGAGGGTCTGGGAGGGAGGATCTGCTGCTGATTGGCTGGAATGTGTCTGCTGACTGTGAGGTACAGGGTCAAAGTTTACTCAATGATGAGTCCTTGGCGAACCGTTCGCGAACCGTTCGGCGAACCGTTCGGGACATCACTAATCACGATTCTTAAATCAGCATTGATTTAAACTAGTTTTAGCTCAACAACTTAGAATTATGTTTCCTTAAAATTAGCAAAGCATAAGCACATAGGCGTTCGCAGCCTCTTGCATTAGGGTGTGCACCCTAAAGCACAAGCACACACCGCGTATATATATGTATGTATGTATATATATGTATATATATATATATATATATATATATACACACACACACACACATACACTGCTGTGTATGTGTGTGCTGTGTGAGGGTGCTGTTAGTGTGATGTGTGTGTGAGGGTGCTGGTAGTGTGCTATGTGGGTGAGGGTGTTTGTGTGTGCGCACTTGTGAGGGTGCTGTTAATGTACTGTGTGTGAGGGTGCTGTTTGTGTGCACTTGTGAGGGTGCTGTTAATGTACTGTGTGTGAGGGTGCTGTTGGTGTGTGAGGGTACTGGTAGTGTGCTGTGTGTGTGTTTGTTAGGGTCCTGTTTCTGTTTGTGAGGGTACTGTTAGTGTGCTGTGTGTGTGTGAGGGTGCTGTTTGTGTGCTGTGTGTAATGGTGCTGTGTTTGTTTGTGAGGGTGCTGTGTGTGTGGGTGCTGTATGTGTGTGGGTACATTACTTAATATCCCCCTCCCTTCTCACCTTATGTAGGGAGGGTGGATCCTTGTTGCTGCTGCCTTTCCTGGTGGTCCAGTGGTGAGTGAACTCTAGCCTGCGGGAACCCGGCGGAGCTGCCGGCAATAGCTCCCTGGGTCCTCTCCTGCCTCCCTCCCTGCATGTGGGCAGGTGGGGAGGGAGGCTGAGAGCAGAGCCGGCGCTCGGATAGCGCCGGCTTTGCATGAGCCGACAGGGGAGATCCTGAGATGTCCCCTGCCGGTCTCAATACATAGGCGTGCCGCGGGGATTAGGTTGTGCCCAGGCACACCCGGCACACCCCGTGCGCACGCCTATGCATAAGCAGTTATTTCCCCTAAAGTATCTGAGCGTCAGCATAAGTCATGAACATGATTTTCAACTTTACATACTGTTGAAGCGGTGTTAACTCAAAAAGTTTAAAGGACCACTATAGTGACAGGAAAACTTGTTTTCCTGGTACTATATAGTCCTTAGGTCCCCCCCACCCTCAGGGCCCACCCTACCGCTGGGCTGAAGGGATTAAAACACCTTCAACCACTAACCTTAATCCAGCGACGGGCTCCCTCGGCGCTGGTGACCTCTCCTCGTCCGACGACATCAGCTCCCGAGTGGACCGAATGCGCATGCATGGCCAGAGCCATGCGCGCATTCAAGCTGCCCATAGGAAAGTATTACTCAATGCTTTCCCGTGGACGTTCTGCGTGCTCAATGCGATTTTCGCATTGAGCATCGCGGAAGTGCCTCTAGCAGCTGTCAGAAAGACAGCCACTAGAGGCTGGATTAATCCTGCAAAGTAAATATAGAAGTTTCTCTGCCATGTTTACAGCTGCAGGGTTAAAACCTGGGGGACCTGGTACCCAGACCACTTCATTGAGCTGAAGTGGTCTGGGTGACTATAGTGGTCCTTTAACAGCAGCTAAGTGGTTGCTCATTCTGTTCAGTGAAACTGATTTTTCATTTACTCAAAGTTAGTTTAATATTATCTACACTTTTACAGCCCCATGCAAATCATCTCAGCCTTGACTATTAACATTTTATTACTTGTTCCAGAGTGGCTAACTTTTTTACCACAAGGCTCTACTTGAGACATTGCTTTTGTATTAGTGCTTTATTGGTAAGGACATTTTATGATATGTAAGCTTTTACACTGACTGAAAACAACAATGCAGTATCATAAGCACACACGCAGACTTACAGGCATCCATTTTCTAATGTATTATATATATAAAAATTTTAGTTTTTTTTAAATCTTTAAAATAAATGTGCGCAGTGACAGTTCGGCTTCCATCAGAACACACACAAAATGTTTATTTACCATTTTAAAAGAAAATTTGCAAGTTATCCTTCCCTTTAGGGAAACAAAGTCAGTAGTTTACTCATTTACCATTGGCAATAGGTTTTTCATTTTTTTCTTATTCCAACAATTATCTGGTGGAGCACTGCTCTAAGTATTGTTTTTGAACAAGCAACTGCTAGAGTAATTTGCTTTACTATACCGACCCCTTACGACCTTGATGGCCAAATGTCACATAAGCACAATTTGGTCACTTAAACCCTTACAATTAAATGGCATACCTTGCTAAATTAACATTTTGGCTTCATATAGCACTGCTGGTGTTTATTCACTGGGTTATAACAGATTGTTATAATGGAATAGACTGTCATTGGTTCTGGCACAACACAATGTAAATGCATTTGGTAAGTTATACCTTCATATTAATGCTGTATTTTCTCCCTGTTCAAATCACTTTAATTTTGTTAAAAAAATAAATAAATAAATATTTGAAGCGTTCTGCAGCATGATCTCACTTCCCATTACACACCCTATAGCCATGCCCCCTCTTTTCACAAAGCAACTTCCTTATTAGTAGTACTAGCTACGTATGATTGACCAGTGTCTGAGCTAAGTTGCTGATATGACTCCACCCACTGACAAACACTGTTATCTGTCCCCTTTCCCCTCACAATTTTGAAATACTATACAGATAATAAGATGGCTGTTGAGTGGAGGCAAGTCAGCACCTCAGCTCATACTGACATCACATTGGCTGAGGTACACTGTATACGTTCCAACCAGAACTAGAGATTTGAGAATATAAGGCCAAAACTTATCAACTGCACTTAAAGGATTACTCCAGACATCATAACTGCTTCAATGTTTTGAAGCTCATAGTGGTGGAGTCTGTATGTGCATCATCATGGGGTGTCATCAACCAACCTGGAACTAGAGTTCCAGAGCAGCTAATGTCAACACTGTGCAAATTTCGATGCACTGGAACTCATTAATTGTTTGAAAGTGGCAAGCTGTTACTCTCAGGCAATAAATGAATAGCAGGATCGCCTTCCGACTTCTGCAGCTCTGCAAAGGGCGTATGTTGTAAACCTTGCTTCACAGCAGACCAGGTGCCCAGCAGGACCAGCTAAGAGGCCAAACTTTTGTAAAACGGTTTGCCACATTACTGGGGAGCGGCACCCTACAATCATAAACACTGTAGTGGTTGGAGTAACCCTTTAAGTTGTGTTGGTGCTGGAGTGTTCCTTCAAGAAATTCAATTTCCTTAAGCCAAACCAGAATCTGAGCTGTTTTATTAAACATATAATAAACATACTACAATAATGTTTTTATTCTATGTAGAGCATTGAAGTTCTCTCTAAAACAATACCGTTGCTGTTATTCTTAACGACTCTGATTTAGGCATATTTAATCATTGGCAAGCTTAACCCGAGTCTCTGCCATAATGTCTTATCTATATTGTTAAGATTATGTAGGTCAAGGTTTCTCTATTGAGATCCTGTAGTTTCTGAGACAACAAGTAGGTCTCTCTGACTACTACCGCCTCCTTTTTCGTTCATTTAAACAAAAGCTGTATTTGATTTTCATCTCAAGAACTTCAATAGTAAATGTGTGTGAAATGTTATAGCTACATACATCTCCAGTCTTGTGTGTTTGCTGTGTATGGAGAGGGTGTATGCTCTTAAGAGCAAATGCAATCTCAGTTATGCAGGATAAGTAGGTACCTATGTTTTATTAAGTTTCTGTTCCCTATTGAAGGTGTGGATTTTAAGATGTGTTTAATATTAAAACTCACATATGTAAATGAGTTTTTAATTTGTAGATTGTTGAGCAGAATAATTAAAATACTTGGACATTCGGTGCGGTCCGAATTGACATTTGGACAAATTTAGTCTGATTCGGTGCATTTTAGTTTTTCCTCAATTCGAACTGTAATTTATTCAAATTCCAAATAAACAAAATAGCACAGCTATTTGGTTCATTCAGAATTAGTTTTTGTGATGGCTACTGTAAGTAGCCACTAACATTTAGCACCAGCTATGATCCTATGAATCACTATTTTTATTTTTCGTTGAAGAGACATTATAGACACATTTTCTTTCTCTTCATTGTAGGGCTTCCCTGGCAATTTTATTTCAGACTAATATTATTTAATCCAAAACAGACTTGCTCCCCATAACAGGTTAAAGGTACCCTACTCTTTATGTTGGCTTTGTGTGAATAAAACTTATCTGTTCTCTCTCTGTTCTCAGATTGCCTCTCCAAAGCTGCTGCAATATATCATTCAGGCTGTTTCTCTCCTCTCTCCAAGCTGCAGCTCTCACACAGAGCATGCCCTCCTCCCTACTTCCCCTTGCAGGCATTGCTTTCTCTTAGGCTAAATTACAGCAGGAGAGAAGCCCAGTGGAGGGTTTTCCTGATAACAGACAAGCAGAGGACAGCCTTCTTATCTCTGTGGCAATTGGCACAGACTGAATTGACTGACAGGACAGGGAAGGGCTGTTTTTTAACCTCTGAGTTTAAAGAAATCTAGACATTTGCTAGCAAATCTGCTAGCAGATTGTATAGATCAAATTTGATTCTCTGTCATTTAACATTAAATTGTATTTTTCATGGCAGGTACCCTTTAAATAAGTAAGAGATATCTGATGATTCTTAAGTTAATACAAATTAAAATTTTCTGCTTTGCATAGCATGTTAGGCTCTATCATGAAGGACTGGAAATCTATCATTTGTATCAGCTCAGAATTACTCTTAAAGTTAGGTCATTGTCACTATGGCTGAACTTAATGGACGCAAGTCTCTTTACAGCTATGTAACTATGTAACTAATTATGTAACTATGTCAGTTGTCTATGTAATTTGTACGATTCATTATTCTAATAAAATATGGGATTTCTCTCAAATATCAGGCAGATACGGTTATGATTGTATTATTGGAAACAGCACAATAAAAAAAAAAAAAACGATGTAAGAAAAAAAATACACAAATGTCTATGGTTACTGTCGCGGGCTTATTTTAGGTGCTATAAAGTTCAACCCCACAAACCCTTTTAATAAATATTAGCTCATGCCAACAGAGTGCCAAGACAAACCCAACCTTGGCAAATCTTGCTATCGCTTATCCTATTTCACGAGGCCAGCAATCGTTCCATTTCTGTTCAAATACTTTACAAAACACAGACTAGCTTTTCTAGTTTCAAACAATAATAAAAAAAATGGTAAAATAAAGAAAAAAAAATACTAAAGATCATGGCTCAGGGCAGTTTTATTCATTTAATTGTGAGCTTAAATTGTGTATTAAAATAGAATATGATTAATTTTCTTACATTGAACATCATAATTTCAAAGGTGTAAAGAGTAAAACACATTAAATACCTTTTTAGTTTACTTGAATAAAGACCCCTTGGATACATTCACTTACTTAGACTATAACCATGCATATGATAGAAAACCGCTAGAAAAAATAATATTGGGGTGTTTATAAGGGCTTATAAAGAGTCTGCTCTGCAGTGTTAAAAAATATTCATCGTTTTTTAACCGCTAAAAGACCAGTGGTTGAATAATTCCATCAAAAGAAACCAGACTTTAAAGATTCTGTATCAAAATCAAAATCATCTAACTCACGTAGCCACTGCAGGGGTGTGCAGAGATCCGAATTCCTAATAAGCAGAACATTCCGTACTGGATTAGAGTCTTTAGGGACCAGACTGTGGTGATGCCATTAAATGTAATTGGCACTTAAGGTGTTAAATTATATGGGTTTGTTTTCTATTTTAACATCTTGGTAAAATTACTAGACAATTCTTGCTTCTAGGCATTTATTTTGTTGTTGTTTTATATTGTTAGTGACGTGTTCCTCTAAGAGACATCCCCTCTTATGTAATCAGGCTGTTGAACTGTATTTTTGTTTTCTCTAACCTTCATTGGTACATATCCATCATATTTAGTTTAACAGCAATTAGCTCTGGAATATAAACAGCACTCTTATAAACAGAGCTCCACTATAGCATGGTCAAATGAATCTCAATTATTCATAAAGAATTGATTGAGATACTTTGATTATACCCCCCCCCCCCTTATCAGAGGGAAGGTGTGCTTTTTTGCTTGCTTTTATTTCTTCATGGCTTATTCTTCCAAAACTAGCACTGCCAAAATCATGTAAACACGGAGTTAAGTGCCAAGGATGGAGAGAGGCCTTAATAATCTTCACAGATCCATAGGTATGCCCTTCTCTGTCTCTTTTCTCGCACTCGTACAGCCAACTCACACTTGCAGGACTTCTCGCGGTGGCTCCTTTGCTTTGGAATAGCCTACCTACGACCATCAAGCTCTCCCCTAGTATTCAATCATTTAAAAAGTGCCTCAAAACCCATCTCTATAGGAAAGCTTATGGCCTCCCATAATAACCTCTACCTCACATACATGTCCCTTGCTCTCTCCTAAAGGGCAGCACCCTGCTTCACTCCACCTTCTTTGATTGCTACCTCCTGTCCTGTTGGGTTTTACACCCCACCTCATATAGACTGTAAGCTCGTTTGAGCAAGGCCCCCTTCAACCTGTTGTTCCTGTAAGTTTTTGTAATTGTCTCATTTGTTGTTAAACCTCCCCCTTTGATAATATTGTGAAGCGCTACGGAATATGCTGGCGCTATATAAATACCAGTCATAATAATAATAATAATGCTAGTGCAGACTTGGGTCAGGCTTACAGTTCCCCTCAGTTAAATTATGGCATTAACAGCATTCACACAAGAAGAAGAGAAATTGTGCAGAAAGACAAAACTTGTATAGTTCCTGATTGCTCAATTTATTTCTTGCACAAAATCCAGACTGAGAGTAGTAGTCCAAAGTACACTGGACAAACAGGAAGTGGGTTCAGGAAGGTAGGACTCAGCTTACTCAGCCAATACATCCTGTGAGCAAACACAAGACACTGATATCTGCACAATCCATCAGGGTTATTTACTTTACTAAAATGAGAATTGTTGGGAATGCAAAGTGAATTTCAGATATAAGGCTAAAATAGACAGACTTAAAAAATATCAGTTATATGTTCAATTTAGCTACATTGGCCTTAAATTGGAAATTCGCTTTGTATTTCTAACAATTCTCACTTTAGTGAATAATCCCGTATGTCTCCAAATCATCAGTGGCAGAAATGCCTGTTTTGTTTCTTTAATTAAGCAATTGATTTGATTTTATGTATGATGATATCCATGTCTACTGCCTACAACTATTACTCACAGGTTTACAGGTCTTATAAAGCATATGTTATATATTTAGGAAAGTTATTAGGCAGATAATATGAAGATGGTAATGAATAAATCACTTTTCTCTACAGGTCAGTCATGCCACTCCTCCTGTGATGGAAAGTGTTGGGGTCCTGGAGAAGAAGACTGCCAGAAATGTAAGTCTCTCTAAATACACTATCACTTATGACACAGATGGCTGTAGATGTACATGTGTTTATATGAATATTTGCAATTTTCTTGAAAAAAATCGTTATGCTAGGGAATGCCTCACCAAGTAGACCGTTTTATCGTAATCTCCCAGAGTAACTCTACCTCACATACCTGTCTCTTGCTCTCTCCTATAGGGCAGTGCTTTACTCTCTCCTCCAGCTCTGCTTCACTCCCACCCTATTTGATTGATATTTCCTGTCCTATCGTGTCTTATACCCCACTTCCTAGACTGTAAGCTCGTTTGAGCAGGGTCCTCTTCAACCTATTGTTCCTGTAAGTTTTCTTGTAATTGTCCTATTTATAGTTACATCCCCCCTCTCATAATATTGTAAAGCGCTACGGAATTTGTTGGCGCTATATAAATGGCAATAATAATAATAATAGTAGCTATGGAGTTCAGCTTTTTCAAATAAATGTCACTACTGAAAGTTTAAATATGTACATACTGCTAACAGAATAATTCTAATTTTTTTAAAGTGACTAAGACGATTTGTGCGCAGCAATGCAATGGTCGCTGCTATGGCAGGAAGCCCACAGAGTGCTGCCATGATGAATGTGCAGGGGGCTGCACGGGATCCTCAAACCTTCAGTGTGTTGTAAGTATCTGTCACAGAATGGAAAACATTGGATGCCCTCTATGCAAACACTTGGCTATAACATAAATGCATGATATGTCACGCAGGCATGTCAGCACTTTAATAATGACGGAGCCTGTGTCCCACATTGTCCACCGCTACTGATTTACAACCAATTCTCCAATCGTCTGGAACCCAACCCAGATGCCAAGTATCAGTATGGAGGAACTTGTGTCAAGAGCTGCCCACGTACGTACAGTCAATGAAAATACATGATCTTTATGTAGACAGTGGTGCGGGCAGTTGTGAGAATTATTTTCAAGCACTGAGTTAGCTCTGGTAAATGTGAGTGTAACCATTTAGAAACACTCATACATATACCCATTATACTTACCTTACTACACTATTATCTGTTTAAGTGATTTAGACATGTTGAAAACAGCCAGGAACTGGAAGAGATTGTGTCCGCTAAACATGACAGCAAAATATAATGCTTCTCTCTGAGTACACAATATGTCCATACCTGATGCCTCTTTTTTTTTAAACTTGTAAGATTAGTGAACTTGGTGATATCATTTTTTCATAAAGTCATATGCTTACAACAATATCGTTTAAAATAATTACAAAATAAAACTCCTGGCAAATGTTTTGTACATAATACACATTATGCTGCTGTCTGATGGGTGCTCTCTGTGTTCCAGGTAACTTTGTGGTGGATCAGGGTTCCTGTGTCCGTGCTTGTCCAAACACTAAGATGGAAGTGGAGAAGAATGGGGTGAAGATGTGTGAACCATGTTCCGGGCTGTGTCCTAAAGGTAACTTGCATCAGAACAACAACTAGCCATCAAAAGTAATAAAGATCAAGTGTTTAATTGTTATTGAATTGAAATTATTACAATACTTAGCAAAGAGCCTGTTTTAGCTCAAAGATAGCTGTAGAGCCAGAGGCAAACTATTCCTTGATGTAATCACATGGAACTCATATTGGGCATAGTATGTTCATTCTGCATAATTTTCATTATCTGATGATATTTCTTCTTCCACTTTCTATAGCATGCGAGGGGACAGGACTCGGGAGCAAATATCAGACAGTGGACGCAAGCAATATTGATAAATTTGTCAACTGTACCAAAATTCTGGGAAACTTGGATTTCCTCATCATTGGTTTAGAGGGGTAAGGTAGTACATGTCCTAAATGTTTGCAGTAGAATATAGCTACTCAAAGGGAAGTTTTTGCTGTAGGTGGTAGTTGGATCGACTTAACACAAGCAATTGGTGGTGCTGGCTGAATGCTAGGAAATGTAATTTTAAGCAATTTAATGACTTACACAATGTCTTGGAATAGGAATAAGAAACAGATATGTTATGTAATTTTGGATACAATACAGATGAAATGTGAGATCCCTCTAACATATCCCCAACCTGTTCTGCCTTTCTATGAGCACAGATCAAGTCCACACATTACTGCTGCTCTTTAAAACAGTCATAGCTGCCATTAATGGCAATACTTTAATGCCAGAGGTTTTGTGAAACCAGTAATGCCAAAATGTCACAAGTTAAGTTTTTCTATTGTTGGTGTTGTAATTGTTATAATTGCGCCTATACATATTTATGGCATTGAAATGTAAAGTTTGGATTGCGCACGTTCTTAAATTGTTTGAATGGAATTAATTTCCTTAATGTCCGGTTCTCATTTTCTATTTATACTATGCTTACTATAATTCCTATACCTGAACTTGAAGGTTCCATAAGTGTCCTGGCCTAAAGCAAACTAACGAACAAAAGGAATGGTGCAGTCAGAAGCACTGTGGTAACACACACGTCCCTAGCAAATGCCCAGCTTTTGTCGGTTACTGCTGTGTTTAATCTCCTACTGATGTTAATAGTCCATTCATTTTGAACTATATATAGATGTCATAAATATTACGTGCATGTTAACTCCCTATGAACCAAATGGACATTCATTCTGGGCTATCATCACGATCTGGGTGGTGCAGAAGAAGATCCCATGTCCTGATTTGTTTTTCAGTTTGGCATTATTATTTTAATGTTTATTAATTTAATGTTTAGAACATGCCATGTCAGCTTTGGAATCGATTTCACGATGACAGAGTGAAGAGTTTCACAACTCAATTATTTTAAATTTGGTCATAATTTATCAACCATGCTGGCATATTAAATTAGTTCTGTTACTCATATTTATTACTTCAAGGAGTTGTATTTGTACTTTTGTCTCTCATACCCTCAGGTGTCCTTTGCGGATAAATTAATTGTCACTCAAGATACGTGACTTTTTCAGGTAATAGGAGTATAGGGTTGATTATAGTATGTGACTGTTTAAAGAATTAGCTGATTTTCAGCAGATGCATTTCACTAGCCAAGTGGCCATTTCATTTTGCAGTTGTGGAGGTGTTAGTGGCAGGTTACTTTATGGATGCTCTAAGTAATTTATAATACATAATGCATTTATATAGAACAATCTGTATGTTTAACCCTTAGCGATGTATGGAGGGAAGTGCCACCACTGGACCCCAGCAAGCTAAAAGTATTTCAAGCAGTGCGAGAAATCACAGGTAAGCAAGACTATGGAAATATAAAAGAACCTTGGGTTTTAATTCACATTATTTCATATTGAAAATAAAACTTTCAAGAAAGAATATTAAAACAGAACCTTTGGAATTGTAAGAGCTGTCAGTTACAGTAGGTAAATAAAGTTTACACTAAATGATGCAGCTGAATAGATATTAGACAAAGGGGGGGAAAAAGCATCTTCCTGCTGTTTATTGCCCTACCTCATCGCATGGTTTCTTTCATTTGTTCTTAGGGTATTTAAATATCCAGTACTGGCCAAAACATATGAATGACTTCAGCGTGTTCGCTAATCTTACAACCATTGGAGGTCGAACTCTGTACAAGTGAGTGGAATTTACATCTCCTTCCTTTTTGCAGAATGATATTTATTAAATGCATCATTTACTTGTATAAATATGCCTGTCTGTTTCTGGTAAAAAATTGGACTGTTTAGTAAATATAGACCAGTCTCTGTGTCTTTCTATTTGTGCTCTTCTCTCCTGCTATAATTTTATGTCCCAGTCCAATCCTGCACAGTGAGATTGGATGTGTATTCAATAGTGACTATATAAGTCTGCTGTCAATCCAGCTCTGTACACTCTGCCCCCAGACCTAATAATCAAGCTTCTCTTGTACATTGCAGCCGGGGTTTCTCTTTGCTGGTGATGAAGAACGATAACGTGACGTCTCTCGGGTTCCGTTCACTGAGGGAGATCAGTGCTGGGAAAGTCTATATCACAGAGAACCAGAAACTCTGCTACTACCATACCATAAACTGGACATCTTTGTTTCTAACTCCCAAGCAGAGACAGGAAATCAAGAACAACACACCTGCATCCAAGTGTAGTAAGTCTCATGTATGGTGTATGCATTGTGGTGGTGCATTGTAGTCTACAGCAGCTCTAAAACCAAAATGTGTCTTTGTCAGTTTGTTTTCTTTATTTTCCGTCTTATTTTTCCAAATTCAGCAAAGGCATTCTGATAGAAGGTCCTAGTTTTAGTGGAGTTAATGTTTCACCACAATGCTGGAGCCAAGAGAGGCCCACATGCCTGTTACAGTGAGTTAAACATAAAGTAGTAGAGACGTCAAATTAGAAATGCCATGCTTTGTTCCAGCTCCCCCACACATCCATTGCGATAAATGTGTCACACACTCGTGGACACTGGAATGTAAGGGGGGGAGACTAAGAGTTCAGGCATGACAATTCTGCACTGACTTGCATTGTACTAATCACAGTATGGTGCTATAGTAGTCACAATGTTAAGTTCTCTATGTATACTTTAGAACTATGTCGTTTATGTGATTTGACTTAATATTTGTGTGCCCTTCACGGTATGAACAGTTAAAATTAGCACATGCAAAACTATAATTTACTGGCTTTTCATTAGTTGGCATATTGTAATTTTAACCAAGAAATAAAGTTGTTTATTCCTTAAACCAGGATTGAGTAACAGTCCATAGTCTTAGCGGACAGTTGGGTAGTTAGACGGTTGGACAGTTGTAAACATATATTACATACTGTTGTTCTCAGTCTACTTCAGTTTTGTATGTCCGGTCATGGTCCTCAGTGTTTACACTGCATTCCTTCTCTGATTTACTTTTAAAAAAATTAATAAAAAGAAAACAAATCATTCACCTTTTCCCAGAGTCTCCTTCTGTGCTTCCGCGACTTCCTCCTCGGGTTGCGCCATCCTATGTTACAGTTTGAGAACCAGGAAATAATATTCCCTGCTTTCATACCCAGAGGGCTTGGAAGTTTGGCTTGAGGCCCTCTTCCAAGCCCTCAAATTAGTGAATTAAAGGGTTTTGGGGGGTAGGAGAATGGGACAGGACTAAAGGTACTATGACAACTTCAATAAAATTAAGTTGTTTAAGTGCTTACAGTAAGTGTCCCCTTTAAGCAGAACACCAGATTTTTCTCTTGGTCCATCCTGACACACAGGGCCAGACTTATTTTAAAGCACGCAAGAGCGTTTGTATTTATTATTGCATGACCTATTGTGGTATGCTAATGTGCCTGTACCTAGAGCATATATGGTAGTTTACATTGGCAGTATTTACAGAACCTATCTGGTTTACAGTGGCCAAACCCTCTACATTACGTTTGTAAATAGGTTGACGTAACTTTCCTTGTTTAATTGTAGTACAAGAAGGAAAGGTTTGTGACCCACTCTGCTCGTCTGCTGGATGCTGGGGACCTGGACCTGACCAATGCCTGACTTGCAAGAATTACAGCCGAGATGGCATCTGTGTGCCATCCTGCAACTTCTCACATGGGTGAGATCTACAGTCCAGAAAGAAATAAGCAGCCTATTATATGATGTGTTATTCTAATTGTAAACGTTAGCATTATTACCATTGATATAGTGTTCTGCATTATGTTACAATTTTACTGTGGGTCTACAAAACAGGACACAACTGACAAGTTAATATGAACAGAACTGAGTAAATTTAGTAGATAAGCTATTAGCATTTACACTTAATTCAATTGATGGATTTATGTATACTTACATTTCCAACTATAGATATTTGCTGACATAGGAGAAGGGGAAATTATTTGATTACCTTAGATGAATTCTAGTTTTGCATCCCTGTACTTCCTCTAGGAGGTATTAATTCAATATGTGTTTAATTATGCTGGAACAGCTTTTAGCAATACAATCTGGATTTTAACTTTGCCACTGTAAAAATAAAATTAAACCAATGATAACATAATAATAATGTGAAACCTCCTTTAGTCTTAAAGCATGTCCTTAGTTATCTGTAAAGACTTGCAGTGGACTTCACATTGACCTTAGTAAGTGGTTTATAATCTTTTTATGAACATGAATTCAAATTATATACATCCCAATTTAAATTGAATAAAATACATTTTATAAAATAAAATACTCCATTAGAATCTTCCTATTGTGAAAGGATTTTTCATTACTCTGAGAAAAGCATTTATACCACAATAAACAACTTAATGTGAAAACTTACCTGGAACCTGGATGAAATCGGATGTTCCAAAGAGGAACAACTAAATTAGCACGATACCTAGTATTGGGCCCTAACCCAGAATTTAGACGGTCTGCCTTGAATAAACATACATAGTATAAATATTTAATGTGTAAAGTATAAACATGTTTGCAATATAATGTGCTGAGCATATGCAACTGAATATGGTTTCAAGCATATGTATACATATTATTTTTGTTGAAATAAGAATATGCATTTAGAGAAAAAGTGGAGCCTTATATCTATCTGTAGCTAGGATTAGGATCAACATATTAATAGAAACCAATATAATATATTGCTATTGGACTTTTCATAGCATGGCACTGCACCTCGTTTATTGAAAAGTAATTTTGGTTTATGAAATCCTTTGCTCATTCTTCTCTTTGCAGTGATAACAGAGAGTTTGCCAGTGTCGGGCTTTGCCAACCCTGTCATGCGGAGTGTTACATGATGGAGGGTGGTTTGGCCTGCAATGGAACAGTAAGTCCTTCACATGACAATATAATAACTTGATTACTCATTAGATTTCTGTGTCTCTCTACATTGCTTATTGTATTCTATACAATTCCTGCAGGGTCCAGATGCTTGCTTCAAATGTGCAAACTATCGCGATGGGCTGAACTGTGTGAACAAATGTCCAAATGGGATATTTGGAGACAAGGGTCCCATTTTCAAGTATCCTGATGATATGAATGACTGTCAGCCATGTCACGAAAACTGCACACAAGGGTGAGTGTCTAGTGTGGACAATGGCCTTCTTACAAATCAAATAAGAATTATCCACCACTCCTAAAAATGGAAGGTGTGGGAAGTGTAGATCTGCAACATGTTTGGGCCACACTGGTAGTATAGGCCCAGATTAATACACGGGTTGTGTGTGTGTTTTTTTTTGTTGAATTACAATGCCAGCCTATATAGTAAGTCAAGAAGGCTAGATAGCTAATGGCTGTCTGAGCATTGTGGGAATTCTATTTCAATATCGGGTTGGATGGTCTTTCTTGGCCAGGGCTCTCAAAGGTTTTTAAGTTTTTTTAGTGCTCTAGTACCTTTAATATTTTATAAAGTTCTGACTTAGAGAGTGTTATAGAAGCAGGTGTTGCAATACAAAATTTCAGTATATCCCTTACATTATAACAACTATATCACTACTACTATATCACCACTTATGCAGTCTGGTATTCTCTATCCTACCTCCAAGCCAAGCCAAAACGGTTACCTTTCAAAGGATATACAGAATTAGTAAGTCCCCGCAGGCACCAGGATCGGTCTCCTGTGATGTGTTAACCCAGTGCTCAGCCTACCAAAATAAAAGGCACGTTATGATGGCTTTACAAGACGAGAGGCCATACACATTTGAATCGTCTCAGCTCACAGTTTACCAAGATTTCACCTGAGCTACTCTCCAATGAATGAGATCCAAATGCACAATTACAAGCTGACTACAGGAGGCCAGTATAACTTACCATTGGTCAGTGTCGGGGTTTCTGTCCATAAGCCACATCGGAACTGTCCTTAGGATTTCATCTCCACAGGAGGCTCCAACATTTCTTGAGGCACTGAGACTTATCACACCACCACCGGATTCCTCAGGACCTACAGGCAGTTGGACATGGGACCTATCAAGACTAGTCCCTTTTGTATCTGGAGGAGGTTGGGATATGATATTGGAATATGAGGACTTGACTTCTAGGAACCAAATTTGCGATCTCCACTCAGGAAATATAATGTTATGATACATTCAGTTTTATTTTATGTTATTCGTTCCTAGTTGCTTGACCTCATGCTCTTGAGTTGGTCAAGTGTTCATGTCATGACCCAGTAGCTTTATGCTACATACAGCTTTTACTGCCATTACCCCTTCCCCCCTGCAGCCCTTTGGTTAGGGGTATTCAACCCCTTTGAGCCTACATCTCCCATGCATACTGTAGCCGAAATCAGATTTCTACATGCAACCCTTGTACTCTTGTATATGGGGGGCTCAAGGGCAATTCAACTTGTCTGATTACACTAGAGAGTAATTCAGAAGGTTTCAACACAATTTTTTTGATGTAGCAATCGCAAGTGTATCCTGACTCTTCCATTCAAGATTCTAGTGACCCACAATATTGTGTTGTTCTTATTTTATCTCTTTACTAGTTGATGGGTAGATTTCCCACTCTTATTAGGATGCTAGATTCCGACACACAAATTCATCTTTAGACCACCCTCCTTCAGAGTACTTTATTTGTATGTTATACATGGTTTAGTAAGTTGCTCTTGTAGCCGTGAAACTTTTACATTTATCTTCTACTTAAACAAAAAATTATTGAATTGTTATCATGCCACCTTATTGCGCTACATTACTAAAGCTTGCATTGATTCATATATCTCAGTGAAAATGAAAATTTGGAGAAAAAAAACTGAGCTGTGGTTTTCAGTGTAACCATATTATGTCCTGCTGTATGACAGGGGAGAGCAGCGTCTCACTGATAAGGCATTTTGTACACTAACCAATCTCTTTTCTTGTCTAACAGGTGTATAGGACCCGGAATTAAGAATTGCAATGGCATGGCAGTACATGCTCATGAAAGGTAACCATTCTAAGCATATCTTGTTGTAAAATATATTCATTGCAGGGTCGCTGTTTACGTCAGCTTTTTCCAAAGTAAAAAATGCCCAGTGCAAGCAAGTGCCAAGATCCTCCTTACTTTAAATAGGTAGTATTGAAGGTGAGAAATAGGCGCATTGAATATCGATCTGCAAAAAAGCAATTGCAAGATAAGACTGCAAGCTCCACTCATAGACTAGAGAAGTTAAACATAGGATGCTACTATGTTTTAAATAACCATTTTTTAAATAAAAGAATAATTTCAGTAGGTAATGGAAAAAATGTTAACACAAGCTTACAAGTATTTACATGTTTATTTTTTATTTATTTTTTAAAACATTTACATGAACATTTCTCATTTTATCATTTAAAAAAGTAAATAAAACATAATATTTCCCAACCATATACCACAGCAAAGTTATGTGAACACAAACAACTTAACATCAAGAGTCAATTTTTAATCCCATAGGCTGACCCAGAGAGCTTGCAGTTACACCCAGCACCCAGATACCCACATGTATTGCAGTTTGCCCAATGCCAGAATATGCCCAAGCAGTCCAATATACGCATTGCCTTAGGCACAACAGCAAATATATATATATATAATAAATACAAACAATTCAATGTATAAATTATACTGTATAGTAATTAAAACATGCAATTAAATCAAAACATATTTAAAAATTACAAACACACTGGGCTTCACCAACCCCACTATCTACTCTATCAGAGGACATAATTGTGAGATGAAAGGCAAGTAAAAAGAGAACAGTTTAACATTTCCCAGCTTTGTTATTAATACAAAGGCTTTCTCTGTATCCCGAATAGCATCAACTTCCCTTGATATGTGAAAAAGAAAATAAAGAACGCATTACTATCCTCTGTATGTGGCATGGAATCTCCCTAATCTACCTGGGTATTTAGTGTTAGATTGTGTTATTTGTCTTTTTACCATCCATAGCAGCTACTATACTACTGACAGGTTCATCACTTATATGTAATAAATGGTATTGCAAAATGGGTGAAGTATGGGGATTGTTGTCTATTTTTTTCTCTTATTCAGGCAGAAGGTCTGTAAATTGAGGTGTATAACGTTCTAATTTATAGAATGTTCTGTAGAATCAATATGGTCCTGGCTTCCGGGCACAAAATGGTGTGTGACATCACGCATGTGTGTTTTTATGTAGAGATATCTATACAGCCCAGTCTGGAAGCGAATATACAAACAGCAATATTCTACAGTAGTGTTGTGCTGGTAATTAAACTCATCACACTCGCTCTGTCATACAAAGTTTGGTTTTCTATATTTTTAAAAGTACAGCTGACCCTTTTTAAGTTGTAAAATAACTTTATGCACATGGATACCAGTTTACGTACAAAAACTCTCACAGTAAGACAATTATATGTGAAGACATCACTAATGAGCTTCTGTATATTAGTCATCAAGTGACTCAGATGTGAATAAAGAAAGTTATATTTTGTAGGTGTCTCCCAGTTAAACACAGTGCTAAAGGGATTGAACACATATTTTATTTTTTATGTGCATTGTAGCTATATATCTATATATGTGTGTATATATATATATATATATATATATATATATATTATTTTTTTTATTTGTTACATTTATTATTATTATCTAGCACTAACAGGCGACTGACAGACCTTCAGAACTGAGGCATATTCATGTAAAACTTGGAGGAGGCAATTTATGCACTCCTTGGAAATTGCAATACACATTACAAACTCATCTGGATTAGTTTATGAATATAATGCATTGTTTATCTAAATGTATAGGTAAATACAACTCCCCGGTTTTGCACCCCTTCTTGTCAGAGGTGCCTCATTCCAGGGTCTTAGTTGATCTTGCACTGCAGAGAGCCCCAGAAAGAAGGATTTCCCAAGAAAGTGGGATAATCCTCAGCAGGCATTAGGTTGCTAGGGTAGGACCTGCCAAAAATGGAGTACATTGGCGTAGTGGCACGCTTATGCAATGTATAGTCATATACTGTAACTAACCCTCATTTAGGTGAATAAGTGTATTCTTCAATGATATATATGTGTTTGCATACGTGCATGCATGTGTGCGTGTATGTGTAAAATCACAAATGAATAAGTATCTTGTAACCTCCCTTTCTCAAGAATAAAGCATTTCTAAACAAATACGACACATAGAATTCAAAGTTGAGTTGTGATACTGGGGTTAAAGCGACATGAGTGCAGATAAGACACACGTCTGATAACAATTTCTATCACATTCCGGTCTCTGTGCTTGACTGCCATCTAGGGGCTGCAAAGCCAAAATGCACAAATATTTATAGTATGTAAATTTAAATAGTAGCCATATTAATCTCGCGATTTAGATTTAACATATCAAATTATAGTATGTTGTAATACTTTTTTATTGTACTAAACTGTTAAAAAAGGATAACTGTTTTTTGTTTTTTTATTTTTGCAGTAAAGGTGCATGTTCTAGTATGGTAGTTGTAGGCCATGTTTATGTGTCAGTCATCTTGTCATTTGACTAACCCAGTCTTTGTTTTCCTTGCAGCAAGACTCAAACAGTGGTTGCAGTGGCAGTAGTGGCATCTATATTTGTTGTGTGCTCCTGCGTCATCCTTATACTACTTTACTGGAGAGGTATAAAAATCCGTAAGAAGCGAGCAATGAGGCGATACTTGGAGAGAGGAGAGGTGAGTGTAGTATATCATTGGAGTGATGTGGGGCAATCTGGGAATAATAAGAAAAAAGTAAACTAGGTGAAATTCACTCTAAGTAAACCTTTGTTGGCAATCACAGAGGTCTGACGTTTCTTGTAGTTGGCCACCAGGTTTGCACACATCTCAGGAGGGATTTTGTCCCACTCCTCTTTGCAGATCCTCTCCAAATCAGTAAGGTTTCGAGGCTGACGTTTGGCAACTCGAACCTTCAGCTCCCTCCACAGATTTTCTATGGGAGTAAGGCCTGGAGGCTAGCTATGTGACTCCAGGACCTTAAAGGACCACTATAGGCACACAGACCACTTCAGCTCAATGAAGTGGTCTGGGTGCCAGTTCCCCCTAGTTTTAACCCTGCAGCTGAAAACATAGCAGTTTCAAAGAAACTGCTATGTTTACACTGCACGGTTAATCCAGCCTCTAGTGGCTGTCTCCCTGACAGCCACTAAAGACCACTTCCACGATTTACACTGAGTAAATCACACATATTTGACGCTGGACGCCCTCACAGAGTCCAGCGTCAAATACGATCCCCATAGGAAAGCATTGAGTAATGCTTTCCTATGGGTGGGGTTGAATGAGCGCGCGCCTCTGGCCGTGCATGTACATTCAGCTCCACTCGGGAGCTGCTGTCGACAGGGAGGAGAGGTCACCAGCACCGAAAGAGCCCGGCGCTAGATTAAGGTAAGTGGCTAAAGGGGTTTTAACTCTGAATCATTCAGATGTTCATTGGCAAACTTCAGGCAGGCCTGTACATGTGCTTTCTTGAGCATGGGGACTTTCGGGGCGCTGCAGGATTTTAGTCCTTCACGGCGTAGTGTGTTACCAGTTGTTTTCTTGGTGACTATGGTCCCAGCTGCCTTGAGATCATTAACAAGATCATCCCATGTAGTTCTGGGCTGATTCCTCACCGTTCTTATGATCTTTGAAACTCCACGATGTGAGATCTTGCATGGAGCACCAGACCGAAGGAGACTGACAGTTATTTTGTGTTTCTTCCATTTGCGAATAATCACACCAACTGTTGTCACCTTCATACAAAGCTGCTTGGTGATGGTCTTGTAGCCCATTCCAGCCTTGTGTAGGTCTACAATCTGGTCCCTGACATCCTTGGACAGCATTTTGGTCTTGGCGATGAAGGAGAGTTTGGAATCTTATTGATTGATTGCTTCTGTGGACAGGTGTCTTTTATATAGGTAACGAGCTGAGATTAGGAGCACTCCCTTTACGAGATTGCTCCTAATCTCAGCTTGTTACCTGTATAAAAGACACCTAGAAGCCAGATATCTTGCTGATTGATAAGGGATCAAATACTTATTTCACTCATTGACATGCAAATACATTTATAATTTTTTTTACGTGTTTTTCTGGCTTTTTTTATTTTTATTTATTTTGTTGTTATTCTGTCTCTCACTGTGAAAATACACCTACCATTAAAATTATACACTGATCATTTCTTTGTCAGTGGGCAAACGTTCAAAATCAGCAGGGGATCAAATACTTTTTTCCTTCACTGTACATCTTAAACCACTCTCATTATTATATACATATTGCACTATATTTTGTCACTTTATTGTTTCAGCTGTATTTCTCCAGCATTCAATTTTATCCCCTTTAATAAAAGGGATACGTGTGTATCTTACTATAATAGTGCCCCACTGGGTTTACTTAGAGTGAATTTTACCTAGTTTGCTCTTTTCTCTGCATGTTTGTGTGTCAAGCTAGAGGTCTTCACATGTGTGTTGTAGCTGCTATTGGATTATTTTTGGTTGTACATATATCTAAGCGCCTTTAATTGCACAGTGCACCTTGTTTTAATCTGGGAATAAAGACTGACTGAGGAGAAGAATTAAAAAAACAGTTTTTATGAGATACTTATGTATGAAACAGCAAAATAAATACAAACAAACAAGGACGTGTTCCATATTTTTTCTCCTATTTCTTGACGTAAAGTAATGCATACAGTCATCAATGTCTGACAAAATATTTTTTTAGATTTTATTTTTATCATAATGGACCATATAAGTGCATGGAGGGTCACGGCAGTGACCTATGCCTCATTACTGAAGACAGATGGCAATTCTGTAGTCTTATATTGCCTTATGTCTACAGAATGTGGGCAGTGACTGAAATATTTAAGCACACAGATGGTACTATCATGGTCCCTGCCGTATAACTTAATACCCAAACAGATATGTTCATCTTTAAAAATAAGCATCTACAATACTTAGCCACCAGTGTGTCCAAACTGAGACAACAGTGGGAAATAAATGTATTTTGCTTCCTTATTATATTTCAAATGACGCTCCTTGTTGATCGCAGTCTGCCCAATACTAACCCGAACTGTCACTGGAAATTTAATTTTGCAGATTTATATATGGTCCTTTAATATAATATTTAATTTAGACCATCATACAGCTATTGTAAAACACAGACTGTAAAAAGCTACTGTTTCCTATAAATTTACCAATTTATAATACAAGCAAACATAAATAACTACAAGGAAGTGCACAGGTCCATTTTCTGGTCAGTTTAGAAAGATATAAACATTTGGTGTAAAGTGCAACTCTTATTCTCATTACAGTGTATGGACATGATGGATACATCTGAGAAAACTAACACAGTGCAAGCACGAATATTCAAAGACACAGAGCTAAAGAAACTCAAGATTCTGGGAAGTGGGGTGTTTGGGACCGTACACAAGGTAAAACCCCATGGCTTGGGGCTTTCACAGAAGACTTGTGCTTTTTCTTTTAACAATAAAACCATGATAGAAAATACTATAGTGTTAACCATTCAGTTCTTCCCGTAGAAAAAGCATTTTGCTTACGTAATTTGTCCTTTGAAATATCGTGTGCATGCAGGTTCACAGGTTATTTTACAGGGAAGAGATTCTATGATTAATTGTGACTCATCTATGTATCACTGAAAGAATCGGGATGACAAGCCAAGTTCTATATAATGAGAGTAAGTGACTGGATGGGGGTGAGCAATGGTTAGTGAGGACAATTGGCATGGTAAAAATGTAAAACAGATCAATTCTGTTTTACTCAACTTACCAGCATGCTGCGTACACTGGTTCTTATCACCATCCAGCTGTGAAAAAGTATCAGATAGTTATGATTGTGCTCATCATGAGCCATTAACATGTTAATAATTATCTAATGAAAGATTATGTTTGACTACATTTTTTGTTAAATCTCCCAGACCAGTTGCTATAATGAAGTTAGATCCAGCCTCAGCATGTATTTGCAGTGAATACATTGAACACACCGCCTGACTCTAACCATATTTTAATTTACAGGGTGTATGGATCCCTGATGGAGACTCTGTTAAGATCCCTGTCAGTATCAAAGTCATTCAAGATCGCAATGGTCGCCAGACTTTTCATGCTGTTACAGATGTGAGTCACTGTTTAACGCTATTGGAGTTCAAAGCAGTATCACAAACTGTCCACAAGCATAAGAAAAAACATGCTGATGGTTCTCATGTGTAATCTGTACATTAGCAGAAATGTGTGCCTACCAACCCAGAGAGGGGATACTATAAAAAAATTAAATCGACTGTGCCAATGCATTGGATAGAAGCGATTTGAACAGTCTTGACATATTATAACTACTGTTTATCTGTAGTGGAATTGGTACCAGAAATATAGTCCACCATTCAGGTTGTACTCCCTCACAGAGTTTTATTTCCCTATACGTCGTGTTGTTGTGGGTTGGCAGCTTAGACCAAAGTTTAGACATTTGGACATTTATTTTGCTCCTGGGTTGACAAACCACCAAAACTCCCTGTTTAGTAAATAAGCCCCACAGTCTTTTTCAGTAGCAATATGAATGTTCAGGCTTTTCAGCTGTCACCAAATTGTCAGTAAAAAAAAAAAAGTAAGCCAAAGGCAGCCAGAGTTAAATGTATTGAGTGTAGGTGGGTGTGGATAACATTTTTTCTTTAATAAACACCAGTTTCAGTTTATCAGAGCCACATTCTCAAGGCAGGCTTGGTTACCTGTTATCCCACATATTTACATTATATATCCAAGACAAAAAAACAATATCTAAAAAATGTCTAGGCTCTTCTCATTTAAATCTTGGATCATTCACATTTATTTGTTTTGATGATTAGCGTTTGTGCTATGTTGGGAAAACAGATTTGTAACTTTTTTTTTTTTTTTTACTACATCATCAGAATTAATCTCTCTGGAATAATTTCCAAAAATTGTGTCAGGATTTATATATTCATTCTTATGTACATGGTTATTGTCAATCATTCTATACTATTTGTCTAGTTATTACTTGTCAAAACTACCTGTTTCCGACCAATGCTGTTTAGTTTAGTTTTGTCTTCTAGACATTCAGTAATTCATCTGTACTGATTTATAACGATTTGCCACCTATAATAATTTCCATACTGATATATTTTAATGATACTAACTCTTTGGTGTCCCTGCAGCACATGTTGGCAATGGGGAGCCTTGATCATGCCTACATAGTACGTTTGTTGGGGATCTGCCCAGGCACACAGCTACAGCTAGTTACCCAACTCCTGCCAATGGGCTCATTACTACAACACGTGCGCAAAAATAAGGAGACAGGCACCATAGGACCTCAGCTGTTGCTTAACTGGTGTGTGCAAATCGCCAAGGTAAGATGGAAAAACTGACTGGGGTACCATGATGTTTGCAAAAAAAAAATGCATTTGTGATGCTTAATATTTGCAACAAGTATATTGAATGTCTCATGTTTTTCACCAATTCCTTTTAAAACCTTCTAAAATGACTGATTTCTGTAATTGATTTGACTATTTACCCTAATTCTGCTATCCTTATTTTATCCACCTTAGGGTATGTATTACCTAGAGGAGCATCGAATGGTCCACAGGAACCTTGCCGCAAGGAACATCCTTATGAAGACTGCCAATCATGTTCAGGTAGCTGATTTTGGTATAGCAGATCTGCTTTATCCAGATGACAAGAAGTATTGCTCCAGTGAGGTCAAGGTACATTTGTCATTATTATTTTTTTACCTTTTTTTACATTAATTTGGTGTTCTATTCAAAAAATAATTTTTTTTCTTTTTATGACTTGTGTAATATTAGAATATGTTTTTATTAGCAAGCTCATGCTTTAGGTATACATTAACTATTCCACAATAACCTTCAAATATGGGAATTCTTATACAAAAGATATAATGATTAACAGATCACAAAGGCAGGTCGGTGCAGTAGGATATATTGGGGGGTCAGAAGTCTAAAAAATATAATATATTGGCTGTTAAGTCTTAGTCATATTTAAAGGCAGAAATGTCATATTTTTGAGATATCTGAACTCCCAGTATATCACACAGCACTGACCTAACACTGTAGGTAGTTTTTTTCTCATACCTATGGACTGCCAGGGGACTTGCGGTACCCCTGCAATAAAGCGCTGCTGGTTTTCACATGGCTACAGGTGTGTACACAGTGTGTTTAGTAGGTCATGTTGGGAAACTGCCTAGTTACAGTATGCTTTATGATCCTGTAAAGCAGAGTTGTCAAATTGTGCCTCCCCATTGCTGTTGACGGACAATAATCCCTATAATACTACTTTTTTGTTGAAGATGTGGGGGTTGGTATCCTTTCAAGTATATCCAGAATAGAGTTTCTTAAACTTTGCCCCCTGTGTGTTTTCTTTCTTTTTAATATTGTGCTGATGTTTCTTTTGTTTTTGCTCCACAAGCAGACACCAGTTAAATGGATGGCTCTGGAGAGCATTCACTTTGGAAAATACACTCATCAAAGTGATGTTTGGAGCTATGGTAAGTAAAAATCAAGCTTGAAGATCTGCAAAAAGCTATGCATTTATTGAAGACTTTAGCATTAAAAGTGTATTAAAAGCCGCTTAAATGGGTTATTTGAATGTATTGCACTTTTTATGTCATTATTCAAACCTGGCCAATAACTGTTCTTGACTGTTATTTTTCAGGGGTGACTCTGTGGGAGATGATGACTTTTGGGGCAGAACCATATGCAGGTATTCGCCCAACAGAGGTCCCAGACCTTCTTGAGAAAGGAGAACGACTCTCCCAGCCACATATCTGCACCATCGATGTGTACATGGTAATGGTGAAATGTAAGTTTCTAAAATATCTTTATGATTCAAGCCGTCCAGCCACATATTCTTGATTCTTGATCCAGCATCAAGAGAAAGAAGTTGAACTCTATCTTGACCAAACTCTTTTTATTTTTATTTCCCTTTATTAAACCTTCAAGGTTGGATGATTGATGAAAATATTCGCCCTACATTCAAAGAGCTGGGCAATGAGTTTACCCGCATGGCCAGAGATCCTCCTCGATACCTGGTTATAAAGGTGAGATTTATCTGTTTAAACTTAAAATTTATCTGTTTATATTACATGGTTAAACTCCTTTTAGGTTGCACATACAAAGGTGAAGCTAATTGCAGTATGAGTTCATTTTCAATACTTTCACATTCCATATAGCTTTTCTATAAGTAAGAATTTTCCACCAATCTTTTCATGGGTGCTCAATGAATAAACTCTAGACAGCAGAAAAAGGTGGAAGGACTAGTTAAACTACCCACATGAAATTATAATGCTTTCTTCTTGAGATTACAGTTGTAAAAGCAGGCTAAGGTTTCTCGGGTCGAGGTAACAGAAGGTTTGTGTTGATTCAACTTTGCTCAGTCACCCAGAGTTTTACATGAAAGAAGCATATAGCAATATGCAGTAAATTGCTAAGAAACATTTGCTTTTATTCTAGGATTCCTGTCATTATTGGTCATCTTAAACTGTATTTATTTGGATAAGTGAGACACCGCAACATTTCGACCCCTGAAAGGATCTTTGTCAAGCTTGACAAAGACCCTTTCAGGGATCGAAACATTGTGGTGTCTCAATTATCCAAATAAATACGATTGAAGATACCTGGAGTGTCTGGATCTTCTTTCTACCACTGATATCTACTCCCTGGGGCTGGTGCTGGCCCTTAGTCCAGTTTAGTTCCCGGATCTTCATGTGATTGGAGTGCGGTTTTTTTTTTTCTCGTTTTTCTCTTTTTGCAATTATTGGTCATCTTGGCATTAAAGCCGGCATAAATTATAATTACATCTTCCTGTGTGTATGACTGGTATCAAAGCATCTCTCTAATCATTTCTGTCTTGGTGTTCTTCTTCGGAAGAGAAGGTTAAATATTTTCAATATGGGAATGCAGTCATTAAGGCTTTTCAGGATATCAATGTTTTATTAGATACAAATCATATGGATACTAAAATATCTACATACAACATATAAGTAATAAATAAAATGTAAGCAGGTCATCCTGGCAAAACTGTGCAAGCTAGGTCAGTGAGTTCATTAGAATAAATGCTACACAATGTCATGAAGTTTATTGATATGGTTTCACAATTGAGATTGTTCTACCTAAGCAGTTCTTTCTTCTCTCAACAGAGAGACAGTGATGCCCTACAGTCTCCTCTTCTTGGAGAGCAACCACCACTTAATGAAAAAGAAGGAGAGTTTGACATAGACACAGACACAGATCTCGAGTCTGAAGAGATGGGCCCTCAGCCGAAAACACCCAGCACACTCAGTACATCCCGTCAGAGGATTGACTACTCTCGGGTGAGGAATTTAGAAACCGTAGATTCTATAACATTTTTATAACACATTAAATGAGTGTATCCACAGTGTATATATTTTAGTACAAACATATATTTTACTTTGCTTAGTGTGCTATCTAAAGCCCGTTCTTCTGCTTGCCTAATTATTATAAAATGGAGTGTTTTATTTATAGCTTACGTATAACTCATGCAAACCTTACTGGGATTTAGATCTATTTTACAGAGAAAGAAGATTTGAAACTGGGATGTCCAACTTGCATCTCACAAATCTTTTTGAACTACATTTTTCGTATCTATTTTATCTTCATGATTATTTGCAAATATTAGGCAGAGAATTGTGGAAAGTTTAGCACAACAGTAGGAGGGCCGAGTGTGGATACACCTGAAGAATAATAATTGCACCAAACAGAAACATTTGCCTGTACAAAGAGCAGACATGACATACAGCTGATTGGCAACACACTACTTTGCATGTCAATACTTGTTGTTTTATATCACCAATGCATTTTTTTAAAGCGCTGATGAATATGTTGATTCTACATAAATCATAATAACAATAATAATAACAATAATGCATTAACTGGAAGAAGTGAGGATTAGCCAGTTTGTAAGACTTACAAATCTAACATTTGGTGCATTATCTAAGGTCACCTCCTGCTACACAAAATTCATTTGAACAAAAGCCACTTTGATAAACTTTTCTACTATCTGGTAATTATTTAAAAAAAATAAGGAATATTTCAGCTTCAAATTAAACATCCCAATTAACACATTTCCCCTATTGTTTTATTTACATTGAGGATTTCAACTTTGTTTTATTGAACAGTGTTTTAAGTACCTGGTATATGTAGCGCATAATTCTTATTGATGTCTGACAGGCCCTGTGTTGGTATGAGTTTGTACAACCAATGTTTTATATTGTAACACAGGATAAGACAATCTTATATTTATCATTATGAATGCAGGTATTATTTGAAAATTCACATATTTTGTTTTTTTTACTAGTTTGGTTGGATTTGTGTTTTTCAGAGTCAGAGTGCATTGAGCACCATTGCAGGATACTTGCCCATGAATCAGAGCCTCACTAGTGTGAATAGAAAGGTAAGTACTCACTTTTAGTCCAATATAATGGTGTTTGTAACCATGACAATATATTAGGCAAATGCAATTGACATGATTTGAAAAGGCACAAGCCTATCTATATAAGGTCTCACAGCTGTAAATGCATACCAAAGGGAAAAAAAAAACAAGCCATGAGGTCAAAGAAACTGCATGCAGGGCTTAGAGACAGGGTTGTGTTGACGTACTGCTCTGGGGAAGGCTCCTTAAAAAATTGGCTGCATTTAAGCTTCCCAAGATCAAAGTGGCCTCCATAGTTCTTAAATGAAAGAAGTTGTAACATCCAGGAGTATTCTTAGAGTTGGCTACCGGACCAAATTTAGCAATCAGGTGAGAAGGACCTTGGTAAGAGAGGTGACCAAAAATCCAATGATCACTGTGGGTAAGCCACAAAGATCATTTGTGGATATAGGAGAAACTTGCGGGAGGACAACTATCACTCCACCTATCTGTCTTTAAAACATACACTTTTTTCCAGCATGAGATGTCACTATGCTGGCTCCATCTTCGCCTCTCCTACATCAGAACTGAGGGGTCACCTAATGCACATGTGTGGCGTGCGTCGCACAAGCATTATGCCTACCGCATAGGAAAGCATTCAATCAATTAATTTCTATGGGGGATTTGTAGACGCTTGATGTCCTCATGCAGAGCATGCTCTAGTGGCTGTCTGGAGGCAGTCTTAACCCTGTAGTATATTTCTTTGAAACTGTCTTACATTGCAGGGTTAAGAGGACAGAGACCACTTCAATGAGATGAAGCGGTCTGTGTGCCTATAGTGTCCCTTTAATGAAAACCTGTCCAGAGTGCTCAGGACCTCAGACTGGCCCTAAGGCTCACTTTCAAACAGGACAATGACCCTAAGCATAATACAAGACAATGCAAGAGTGAATTATGGAAAACATTGTGAATGTCATTTAGTGACTTTGCTGGAGCCCAGACTTGATTCTAATTGAACATCTCTGGAGAGACCTGAAAACCCACCGACAGTCTCCATACAACCAGGCAGTGCTTGATATGAAGAGATGAGTGGCAGAAACTACCTAACTCCAGTTGTGCAAAGCTCGTCACATCATACTCAAAATGAATTGATGATTCAAACGCTGCCAAAGGAGCTTCAAATAAGTACAGTTACTTATGTCAATGTCATATTGAATTTATCCTGTTAAGTATATTTGCAATGCTGTCAAAAATCTGTTTATGACATGAAATAAAATAATTTAAACAATTGCAGCATACAGCTGCAACATAAAACATAGTGAAATAATGAATATTTTCTGAATCCACTGTGTGTAGTCCATTTTTAGTAGGTTCTGCTATATACCAACCTTATAATGATTGCTCTTCTGAGATTAACTGATTTAGGACATCCAAAAACGGGTAATAAATTGAATGTATCAACATATGCTGTAAATAAATCCCCATTGTTTTCACCTTCGTAAGGTGTTTTTTAAAACTTTTTGGGCTTTAAAGTTAGTATGAAATGGAGTGAACTGAATTTTGTATATTGTAACTATTGGTCATCAGCGATATATAGTTTTATCTAAATCTGTTCTGTTGTTCTTTCTTTAATTGTTGTTTCTGCAGAGTACTTTGCATCGTGTCGACCCAGGCCATAGATGGGGTTCCCGTAGAAGGCAAGATTCTCTAGGTCGTACAGTGTCAGAGTCATCAGAGGGCTGCTGTACTTCCTCCGACATGGAAACCGCTGAAGAAATGTCATTCGGTGGAGGCAGCCTTAGCCGTAGTCCCCGCTCCCGTCTGGACAGTGCATATCGTTCCCAACGGGAGAGCCTTCTTGCTGGCACCCCTGATGAGGATAGTGAATATATCATGCCAGAACTCAGCCAAGGAGGTATGTGCACATGGTCTCAAATTACATGTGCAATTCACTGTGACCTGATTTTCATAATCAATACTTTTAGTGTTCTTCGTTGATGTATTTCAATGAATGAGAATTTTAAGTTTAATTTACATTATTTGCTAATGCTTGACCATAATATGTATTTAGAGTGAGGACTCTGCGCAGGTTATTGTAGAATAGGGACATGTAATCAGCTAGTGTCTCCATCCTATACTTGCTGATATGAAACTGAAGAGTAGAGTTTGGGACATCTGGGCAATTTTGAGCATACATATAAAGTTTTAAATTGTTTTGCCATGTCCTTTAATATATGTTATGATTGCCCAGGTCAAACTGGAGTGTTACTTTTTGGTTTGTTCTGAAAGCGCTTACTTGACTATATAGGTTTGGTCTAAACTGTCTTCTTTTTCTTCTTGCATGAAAGCTGCTTCACATTCTTTCATCTGAGAAATTGAATGCATTGTAATGGATGCATGAATAAGCCAAATAGTGTCTGGTAATGTTTGTACCAGTACCTTATATATACTGCCCTAATCACAGTTTTTCTAGGACAATGGCTGTAAGTCCTAAAGTACAAAGTGTCTGTTTCAGAGCTATCCCTTTTTTCATACAGATATTTCACAAGATGGAACCTTGATATCTGAAGCATCTGGATCTGTTACACCATGCCAGCCTCATGGAACAGAAGATGATGAAGAGTATGAATACATGAACAAAAAGACACAGCCCACCACAGCTCCAGCAGAGAGGCTTGAGTATGAGTACATGGACATCAGAGGTGCAGGAGATACTAAGAGTGAGAACATTTCCTCCCCCAGACTAGAGGAAGACAAAGATGAAGATTATGAGTATGGTAATAAGGAGGATTATGAGTACATGAATGATCAGGGAAAAGCCAAACCGAGCCAAAGTCATGAAGAGGATGAAGTAGAGGAGTACACATATATGAACAGAGGGGGCACAGTAAAAGAAGACAGCAACAGCTCTGAGGACAAGCAGGGCTATGAAGAAATGAACTTGTTGGCTAGCCGTCCTCAGTCATTGGACAGATCTATTGCAATCCCACAAACCTGTCACAGAGAGGCACTTCAGAGGGGATACCTCCAACCTTTGCGGGAACTAGAAGTAAAAGACTGTGCATTTGATAATCCAGACTACTGGAACAGTCGCCTGTTTTCTAAGAATGATGTTCAAAGGACATAGGTTTTGGAAAATAGCTTACTTTTTCACCACTTGACCTTTTTGTCAAGAATTCAGGTCCATGCACAGTCCAGTTGTTATGTTTAATCCTGCTTTAATCTCTTCAATTTTAGGAAGAGCTGCAGAAAAATGTGTAATTGCTTCCGGAGAACTGTAGTTGTAGGATACTCTCAAGGTACCGTATATGATTTTAAAAGTTTTGGGATAGTCAACTGAATGTTAGTCCCTTACAATTTCTGGAAATAGATTTCTTATGATATTGTGGTAGACCCAGGTTTCTTGTGTTTCTGGGTCTCCATATCATGTGGTCGAATTACTCAGACCACTAACATGTCTGTTAAAACACTAGGCCTATTTTGAAGTGCAGTGGAATATTCCAATAGTGAAGTTCAAACAGCAGATTAGTTGGTTTACATTTCCTTCTTTTGTTAGTAACTCAGATGTACATGTTTTGTAACGATGCAGCAATAACCCTCTGATATATTTTAATTCTATATTTTTTAAATGATGCGAACATCAGTGGCTATGCAGGTAGGTGAGGGCCATAATAGTGTCAGGGTTTACATCTCTCTTACCTCAAAATATATTCTTCAGAAAATATATAAAATATTTATACACTGGTTATGGTAAATAAGACCTTTTAAACAGCCCAGATTTACTTTATTACAGTCATACAAATGATTACTTGCAGGGTTTGGTATTGAATATGTAACACTTTTGTACTACCTGATATCTGTCAGGTCTCTGATTTACATTGAATGACAGTGGTAAAGAAATTCTCCTTATCGTGATGCCATGCTACAATAAGATGTGTATAAGAGGGGAGAGCAAGAGACTGAGACACAAAGGGGGTAGGACTTAGCCATTTAAAAGGGGATAAGAAACACAAGAGCTGGTAAGAGACCACAAAAGGGGATAAAAATGCAAAAGTGTGAAAAAGAACGACAAAAGGAGGATACGATACACAAAAGGAGACAAATAGCACAAAAAAGTGGTAAAATACACAAAAGGGGAAAAAAGATAGATAAGAGAGGCAAAATGGGGGTTAATAGACAGACAACCTACGCCAACAAAGACGCATTTTGGTGTACGCCATAATGCGTCTTTTCCTATTAAGCCGAAAAATCCTTGCACCAATCCTGACTAAAGAACGATTTACAAAATTTACTTATTAACAACTTATACAGCTAACAGTTGATTTAGCTAGTCATATGAATATAGCAAATCCACTGTTTTGCAATTTGACTTCAGAGGTTACTGAGAACCCCCACCCAACTTATTCACGGCAATTCCAATTTAGTTATACTTTTTGGTACAAATTACCATATACTTACTTTGAACCATATAAAAGATTCCAGATCCTAAAGGTTCCCATAAGGTTCAGCAGGTAACTCAGACAAAGCTGAACCTCACTAATTGTGAGCAACGACTTTAATACATGGCAGGTTTGGTATAGCATGATCACTTCCCTTCTTTCGTGCACACTCCAGCTTTAATCCTAATGAATTTGTTAACATAAAAACTCTATCCTAATGTATTTTCCATATATATAATAATTCTAGACTTGGAAAGCAAAAAGCAGATCAGCAATCTTCCCTAAACTACATTTTCTATTTGTTACACTGCCATACATTAACCTGCATTTCTCCTCCACTAACCAATTACTGTAACTTTTTTCAATGTTATTTGTATGGAATGGATAGAAAGTTAATAAATGCACAAAGGTATTACAGTACTTGAACAAAGGGAAAGCAGTGAATGTTTTTACTGCCCATCAAAAAGATGCATGCATATATCTTGAAGACATTATTCTAATGTTATAAAAGCATTTTTTTTAAAAAATTAATGTGGGATATGCATATTGTTAAAGGGACATTATAGGCACCCAGATCACTTCAGCTGATTGAAATGGTCTTGGTTCAGTGTCCCATTTGCACTTATTGCTGCAATGAAATTGCAATGCTTACACTGCAGCTTTAAGTGTGCCTCCGGTGGCTGTCTACCAGACAGCCACTGGGGGCGCATCCTGGATCGAAACTGACCTTTGGTCTGGTATCTGTCGCTGGACATCTTCACTCTCTGCATGTGGACATCCAGCATCAGATTTTCCCCCATATGAAAGCATTGATATCTCACGGGACGGAGGGCCGAGGGACACCAGCACTGGGATAATGTAAGTAGATAAAGGGTTTTTAACCTTTTATTTACCGGTGGTGGAAGGGGTGGGGGATGGCAGGGGGAGCAATAGTATCCCGTTAATAGAATGGTTTACTCTTATTACTGAATAGCAATGTTTTCATAGACTTCAGTGGAGTAATTGCTATTCAGTAAGCAGAGTAAACTGCTAAGAGAATCCTGCCGTTGTCTGAAATTGTCCACTGATTAAAATAACAAACCAAAAACCTAGAATATACTGTGCATGCACATATCACTTTCATATGAATATACTTAACTTCCTTGAGGCCAGATGAAGAATAAAATAGCTTTAAATCCTGCCGTGTGAAATTATAAACAAATAGAAGTCCTGAATACATAGGTTTTAGAGGCCAGATACAATGGGCCAACTATAAAGACACCAATTTGTTATTATCAGCAACACAATTAGACACTGTGGCCGCAAGACATAACAATGAATGCTGTGTTTATCTGAAGACAATGTGGGCTTTCCACAGAAGTTGTTTTGTAATATGTACACTAAATGAATTGTCTTTTATAACTAAAGTTAAGCATGTTTATAAAACTATGAAATATTTTTATTTGTATGTCTGTATGTTGGAGATTATTGTAAAAAAATATCTTTTTTAAAAAACATAAAACAGAGGTGATGTGAGTGACCAGGTGACAATTTGGAAATCGGGCCAAAACCACCATATGTACTGTATTGAATTTGCATTGGGTACTTGTTTGGGTATGACATCTTATGTGAATAAAAACATTACAAAAAAATAAAAATAAAAACAAAAACAGGCACTAATCCATTGTGCTTGGGTAAAAAAAGTAATGCATACTGCATCCTGTACATGTAATAGGTTATATAATATGAATTGTAAGCAATTCAAGTGAATTTTACATTTTAGACCATAATAGCCAAACTCAAAACACAGTTTAACACACAGAGAACTTTTCTATTTTTCATTAAAAAAAATGTAACTGAATTTATTATAATTCATCCTTTATCAAATAACTCAAAAGGGCATGTTCTATACTTGCTCTTTCAGTTGTTAGCACCCAGCATGTCTAGCATAATATGTGAGTATAAATTAATTTACACAAACACTTATCAGACTACATACCAAGAACATACTGTACATTTCTCTCAAAAAACAAGTCCCTGGTAACTGAATTTCCAGTACTTCCTATTTTTTTGTTTTGTTTTTTACATTATTTTTTGTAATATAATTGCTATTCAGAGTCTATTTTTGTACATTATTTTTGTACTGCACAGACAATAAAGTGTGTGTGACAGTTACTTATCATATTTGTGTAAAACTGGAGAGCAGAACAAATTCGTTTTTAATAAAATGCTGTATATAAAATAAAAAACTATACTAATTTTGCAATATGCTTCCATTATTGTAGCTAATTGTATGTGAAATAAAATTTATTTTGTATTTGCTTTTCATTCACGGTTGGATAACTGCTGCACTACTTTGTTTATCTGAAGAAAGATTAGTGGTGAGTTTTAGAGACACTCATGATATAAGAAGAGAATATATTCAAACCTAAAGGAACACTTCCACACCCTACAATAACTTGAAGCTGCCCAGATAAACCCTCCTAGTATTGTGGAGGCAGAAAGGAAAGGCGCTGTGCTGTCTGGCGCTGGAGCCCCAGCAAAGCAGTTTAACCTCTGAAATTAAGATGCGCCCAGATGCTCCTGCCGCCACAATAATATAATAATAGATGAGCTTACGATGTTATGGGGTGGGAGTGTTCCTTTAATCTGTCATAAACACAATATATAGTCTTTGAGGATCTGGTGCCAGGCAGCACAATAACAAAGTAAAAATGTTTTATGGGCAAAGAAGGCAGTGTGTAAAGTTGCAACGGACATGACTGTTTCCTTTGCTCACTTTTCCTGAGCCTGACACAAGTGCGGAAATAGTGGCAGTGCAGCCAGTACAACTGCTCCAGGGCCTTTGTGGGTCAGGGAGCCCGCTGATCCCCTACAAACACGTCCCTGCATTCAAACATCAACACTACACCTGCTTTCTAACATCAACTATATGCGCAAACATTCACACACACATACTCCTTACAAAACATACCTAAATTCAAACACATAAAACTCTGAAAGGATGGGTAAATGGTATATCTACAGCTGACAAATCATCATCGGAGTTGTATAACAGTTGAGATCTACCATTTGGCAACCTCTGCTCTGTAGGAGGAGGCCCATAAAATGTTTTTGCACCATGGCCTTAACTGCATTAGTTCCGCCACTGGCCTTACATTCTGCACCTCACCCACTTTTCTGCCACACATTTTCTCTCACTTTATTCGTTTATCTCCTCCCTCACCACTCCTAACTTACATTATATTATGTGTGTCCCCCACTTACACAAAACCATTGTATTCTCTGCCTTCAAGCAGAATATCACAAACACATCTCATATATTTTGTATGCACTATGCCCTTCAACTTTTTTTTTTTATATATAATTAGCTTTTGTTTTTCTTCTCCATTGACTTATTCTTCCTCATACTTCCTCCTTCCACATTTCCAGCCTTAACCCTTGATTCCATAAATTGGTGCCATCCCATTTTTCCAAGATTTCCCTCTTTGTATTTTCATAGCCTAGAACTCACTTGTACTGCATGTAACTCCCTCTATCCCTTGTGATACCTCATTGTCCATCTTTCCCCTAAAGTTTAGACCAGATTTTTTACCAATTCAGCCCCAGACTTATCTTCTATTTTAACACAAATTTCCTAATAAATATTTCACTCCCACTCCATTTATTGTCACACAGTTCCCCTTACACTCTCAATAATAGATAGGTTTAAACATGTGTTAGTGGGATAGCGTCTGCCTGCGTGCTCTCTATCCTCATCTTCAGGTTTGTGGGACAAATAAAGTTTGATCTGATCAATGGCCACTCATGCCTCTCACTCATGTTCCATGGATGAGGGGTTTAACAGACATATGGCAAACTGCCAGGAGTGCCCAACACCTGACAATGTAAATCACAAGTCTCCACTCCTCAATAAAAAAAGACCACTGGTAATACAATACTTTTAATTTCTTAATTTTCCTGCCTGACAGACTATTAGAAATGCTTTTCTGCACCTTCCATGACCACCCAGCAATATTTTACTGACTTTCTTTTTGTGTTCAGTGGGAGTCTGCAAACATAGCCAACTCCTCTGTTTGGCTCCGGACTTCCCACTGCAGTTTGCTGCAACACCTCTAAGTGGAAAAGCTAGAAACCCCTAGGGGAACCAGCTAGGTGTGTGTCAGGGGCAACCAAAACAGGGGGTAACCCTCACATATACTTGTGCAGAAAAAGAAAGAATAGAGACCCACAGGGTCAAAGTAGGAAGCCCCTCAATTAAGAATAACACCTCTAAGTGGCGCAAGACTTTAGCTCCCCTGGTGAACCTACAGTACCGTACCACTACTGAAGACTACCTCCACAGACCTCAGCCCAAGCTTCCTCCTGAAAAATGGGCCTATGCTCACCTCACACTATACAACTGTGTGAGGCAAGCGCAGTGCTTACAGATTACTTTACTATAGGGTTATAAATTTATAGGAACACTTTTACAATAAATTTATATTTTTTGTAATGTTAATTTATTCTAATTAATTCTTTACCTTTTGATTTGGGGCACTTCCGGTTTAATAGAAAAATATTTTTACTCATTGGTTATCCAGTGTCGAGACAGACACCTCCCAGCAACTTCTCCACCTCTTCTGAGATCATCCTGATGGATGACCACTGGTCCAACTGGACAAGCACTCAGCCAATCAGATGTTTCTCATAGAGAAGCACTGGATCTAAAGCTCTAAAGCTGTCACAGTGCTTGGTGATGCTGAATGTAAAGACTTTCAAAAATTGAAGGTCTTGAATAAAAATGTGCTCTTGGATCAGTATTCGTGGCTAAATTTAAAATATTGTCATTTCTCAGAATGGGCAATTTTACATACATTACGGGCAGAATGGGCAATTTTGCACAAACATTACTTGCTATGAATACTGTGATTCTAAAGTATTGAAAGAACCCTAACTCTTTCCAGTAGCTATTGCCCTTTTTCCCTACTGAATATTTACCTCTAGCGTCTTGCTTGCTAAATGCTTTCAACCATATCTCCTGAATCTCATCCATCCAGATCAGGTGGATTTTGTACTTTTGAGGAAAGCTCAGGAGAATTTCACAAAGGTCTTGACAATTATTCATGTGTAATTGAAAGAGGGGGTCCAGTCACTTCTTTTTTCCATAGATGCTGAAAAAGTACTTGAAAGAGCAGACGTGTGGTCTCCTCCAGTGTAGTTTGATATGACTTGGCAGAGTCATAAGATGCTTCGATGGGTGATGGCTCTGTACACCAAGCCGAAGGCTAGTGTGTGTATTAATGAGTACCCTCCTCGTTGGTTCTCACCCTGGAATGGCATGAGCCAGCACTGCCCATTATCAACACTCCTGTTCATGTTGAAACTTGAAACCTGCTCTTGGCAGGATGAGTAAACACTGAGATGACCGGTTTTACTTCTGCTGGTGTCCACCACAAGGTTGCTGCTTTTATTGATGACCTGCACTCATGATTCCTATACAGCAAGTCTATACACAAGATATGGATCAGTAGTAGAAGAATTTGAAAAGACAGAGTTATTTTACTGATCCTTTGAATGGACTAGCAGAAGTCCAAAGCAGAAAGACACAAGAATATAAATAAAAGCACTATCAATCCAATGCATAACCATTCAAGTGCAAGATACTGAAGCAAAAGGGGAGGACCAGGAGGTTCTGACATTGAGTACACACACACACGCATTTAGCTGCCATAGTACACACACATAGCTGCCATAGTACACACACTGCATACGTGCCTGTGTGGTTCCAGTACTTACTGCTTTGAGGAAGGTGCATTGACCGGTGTCCACGGGATCCTCCTGCTTAGGGTCTCCTGCAGAAGCAGTAAGTACACGGAGAAGCCCAGCAAGCCGGTCCGGGGCCACATGTTGCCTCTTGGTGATAAGTTCCCAGTGAGAGCGATCCGGCATTTACCAAGGTGTATTGTGCTTCCACTGATGGTCTGCCCATCTCTGCCAGGACTGGCTGCCAGCAGGGAGCACAGGGGAGCAACGGGGAGCTGCTGCACCTGGTTACCGGACTGTCCTGGGAGCTGCTGGTGGGTATATAGGTGTCCTTGCTCCCACATATACTAGTACTAGGGTGCTCTGCGTGCTGGAGGGCTGCCCTGGGTGGTGTAGGTAGGTAGGGAGGTGCCCTGGGTGGTGTAGGTAGGTAGAGAACTGCATTGAGTGCTGCTGCTATAGGTAGAGGATGCTAGGGATGGAGCAAGGTAGGTACCTCTCTGCAGGTCAGTAGAACACACTCATTCTGGAACAGATGGGCGAGAGAAACTTCCAAACTTACTTTTCACGCCTCCCCAAAGTGAACACATCTGTTTAATGCACCTCAGGGCAGCCCACATGTAGTGTGGGGGGGATAAGGAATGTGTGTGTGTGTGGGTGGGTTAGGAGATAGTGGATATTGTGTGCGGGCAGAGGGAAGAACAGAGTGTGGAAGGGGTACATGGGGCTGCAGGGTGTAATGGTGGACAGAGGATGCAGGGTGTGAGAAGGGGACATGTGGATGCAGCATGTGAGAATGTGACATGGGGCTGCTGGGTGCAAGAGGGGACATGTGAGAGGGGGACAGGGGCTGTTGGGTATAATAGGGGACATAGTGCTGCAAAGTGTGAGTGTGTGCGATATGAGCTGCTAGGTGTAAGAGGGGACATGGGGCTGCTGGGTGTGAGAAGGGGACATGGGACAAAAAAAATGTTACAAAAAATACCTCTACAATTTACTATCCGCTCCCTTTTCCATACCTTGGGCCTTGGCAGGAGGGGGAACCCCGGGAGAATTCATTTTCCCTGGTGGTTGAGTGGATGAAGCACCTGGTCTACAGCCCGCGCAGGTGTAGACCATGTGTATTGGGCCTGTGCTGTGGAAATTATCAGAGTGCTGATGAGGTAACCCGCTGCAGTGCTCCAATACACTGGCCAGAACAATTGAGGGCGCTCTTTATACCAGTGCGCTGACTGATGAGGGAGATCTTTGATCTCCCCACCAGCCACGGAGCTTTCTCTTTGGGACAGCACTCAGGCAGCACCAGTCCTAATGGGGCTGGCTGGGGAGATCCCATGTTTTCCCCTGACAGCCTCAGCCTATGGCCATCGCTGCCCACCGGGCATTTGCCTCAAATCATTTTCTCTTCTGTATCATAAGCCTGCCTAAAGTTGTATTGGTGCCAGAGTTTCCTTTAAGATTATTCTTCACTGGAACTAATGTGCCAAGCCCAAACCATGAAAAACAGTCCAAGACAGTAGGTATTATGCACAGCATAGGTACAGAGCCTGGTCCCCCATCACATACACAGCAGGCTGCTCACTAGCTATGATTTTATAACCACACTTCTACAACACAAGATAGAGAGGCAAGAGGAAACACTAATCTGCCCCTCCCCCCCAACTAACCGTCCCCAATCACACAACCCAAGATATTTATAGTCACTTGTCTCGCATTATGTGCAAACCATTTTTAGTTGGTTCGCACATAATCATTGTTCTTATGGGATTCATTAACTCTATGGAATATTCATGACCTCGGTAGCTTTCAGCAAATCAACATTTTAACAGGGGCCTGCAATAAGACACATGTGAGAGGAATGCAATAACCTGAAGTTGGTCAAATGTCCAATATATAAAACAGAGAAGCATCAATCATCTAAACAAGAAAAATAATTTGAGCATATTAAAGTATCATACATTGCATAAAGTTGCAACTCTGAAGTCCAGTTGGTTATTGAACTAAACACTGGATTTTATGTCAAGACACGGAGGCTCATATTGCATAACCCTTCCTTTACTGTCCACCAATAGCAGCAAAGAATACAAACAGTAAGAAAAAAATGGTAACCATAGTGATAAGCCACTCCCATATCAAGTCCCGGTATAATAGTTAGCACCTCCCCACATATTTCCTCTTTCTTTGCTGCTCCACACAAAGATAAGTACATTACTAATTTACTCTTACCTATATTGGATTGCAATTGATTATTATTTCTTATTATTTATCTTTATTTGTTCTTATTATTTTATATTATTATTGCTCTTTTATTTTTATAGTAAAATTGATTTTTTTTCTCCTGTTTTCTTACTTATATTGTTGTTTTATTTTATGTCTATATTTGTTACCTTTGAGCCCAGGGTTCCAGACCTTCCTTGGGGGATTATTCTTTATACCCCTCTCTCTTGAGCTTTACTTTGTTGCTCTTATCTGTTTTCCTTTTATTATCTTCTTATCTCTGCCTTTTGCGGCTCTCTCCCCCTTCTCCCTGTCTGTTTGGCGCCCTTTTGTGCCTGTTTCACCACCTTTGTTCGGCTGATTTTGTGTATGAACCGTTCGGCTAAATTCATCACAAATCCAAGCCATTAGTTTTGCAGGCATATAGCATCATTCGTCTGTTTGCTGCGTTGCAGTAGTTCTGTACAGTCAGTTCGTGGTGCAGCTTAGGTAAGTGAGTGTGCCCGTTGCCTCTGTTTAGGTGGTGACTGAGGCTTAGGCGTCTGGCGTGGTGCTTCGTGGTATGAACGGGGTAATTCTTGCCGGATCCCAGCTGCGGGCAGGAGAGGTGTGGTCATGGGATCACTCTTGGGTGAGTAAATCCTGTGGGAGGCCCATGGTTTGTAGGAGATCTGCTGCGTCCTGAATGCCGTGGATCTGGTGTGTGTCTCCATGTTGTACGAGGAGTGTTTGGGAGGGCTGCCAGCGGTAGTGTATGTTGTGACGCTGGAGCAGGGAGGAAAGAGGCCGGAGTGACCTACGCCGTGCTAGAGTCCCGCTGGACAGGTCGGCAAAGAAGGTCAGCGTCATGTTCTCAAACTTCAGGGGGGTTTTTCCCCAGAGGGCGGCGAGGACCGTCGATTTGTCCGTCCCGGTCCTGAAGGTTACTATTGTGTCCCTTGCGGCAGTGACTGGGGCTCTGGTGGGTTTGGGGACCCGGAAGAGTTCTGTGGGTGTAATGTATTTAGCCTGTCCGGGGGTAATATGTCTGTCAACATAAGCTTGAGTGCTTGCGGCAGCTCTGCCTCCGGCATCTCCTCCGGGATCCCTCTGACCTTCAAATTATGTCTCCTTCTGGTATCCTCTTGGGCTGCAAAGCGGCATTCATGTAGCAGGTTTTGGTGGCATAAGTCCTGCACGACTTTCTGTAGAGAAGAAATGTTCCACTGGTGTTCTTGGGAGGAGTCCTCCCAGCGATGTTATGCGGCATATCAGGCCCTGCAGCTCACCCATAACAGAGGTGACATCCGTGAGGATGTTCTTCTGTAGGTCTGCCAATAGGGTTTTTAATACCCCGGTGGTTACTAGGTCAGGGTTAGCTCCCGGTTTATTGAGTTTCACTCTCGGCATTGGGGCGGAGTCTGGGAGGTAATCATCCCCGGCATTCCCAGAGCAGTCATCCGAAAGGTCCGAGCAGCCTCCATGGAGAGCTGCCATATTGGATCCGCTTGTCCCGCATGCTTTCCGCCACATTTCTCTGATTGTCAGCCCTGGAGCAGGTTTGTCTCTCGCCGTTTTTTTTTTTTCCGACCCATTTGGCTTGGAGTGTGTCCACGTTTGTACAGTTGTCGGTGGAGGTGATGTGGGCTATATTTAGGTTTAGTTTCTCAGTTTTTTGCTCGGAGCTTCAGGTTCGTGCGTCCGCTTGCCTCTGCAGTTAGGCTTTGCCCCCAAAGGGTATCTCTTTTGACATCACACGGAGGACGAAGTCAGCTATCAAGTTTTCCACCCAAGTTTTGCAGACAAGCCAGCATTTTGCCCATTTGCATGTCTTAAATCATACTTGCACCGCACAAGCTCTCTGCGTACCCCAAATCAGCACCAGCTCATCATATCATTTAAAAAACCTCATCTTCCTGTATTTAAGACTCCTCTGGCACACTGGGTGCGAGATTTATTATCACTAGCGGGAGTGGATACCTCCATATTTTTGTCTCACTCTGTCAGAGGAGCGATGGCTTCTAATGCTTCAGTTGTGGGTTGCTGTTTAGACAATATTCTAAAAGCTGCGGATTGGTCACATGAGTTTACATTTCGTACATTTTATTTCTGGCTTATTGAGCATTTTTCATCGCAGGTCATTGCTCAGTTTTGAACTTGCATAACAGGAGCCCCCGTGTCATTAATAAAATTTCGAGATTTTACTATTAACATGACGTAAAGTCATGATTTTATTAATGACACAAGTATTATTCCCTCCCACACTTCCCGGGTGTGGGTGACTATGAAAAAATGGACGCCCCATGGTAAGTGAGGGTAAGTATTTTAGATTAGCTAGATTTGTCCGGATATGTATCTTGGTCTGAGCGGTCAGGTTTTCTTGAAAAATGTCTGTCTTACATTATGTGACTTGGAGTCCATAGGATGAATATTACCATATATTTTCTCTCTCGACAGCTTAATCTTCTCTGGATGATACTGTTTCCGGTTACAAGGTTGAAAGTTATTGTTGTCTTCTGTGCGCTTTTCTTCGGTCTCGGAGCAAAGAAGAGGAAGAGATCCTTGGGAATATGCCTTTATAGACTGTACTACTTCATGATTGGCTGCCCTGTTTCTAGGCTGTTTTTGTTATATGTATATATTTATTTGAGTTTAAATTTTTTTTCTCACATTTTGCTGCTGAGGAAAAATAAAGAAAAAGATTGCATAATACTTGCCTCCGTGTCATTAATAAAATCATGGCTTTACTATGTTAATAGTAATATCTGGGAATTTTTAATGCTTTGTTGAGAACCCTTTGCAGGCAATATCTGCTTGAAGTCTGGAAACGGTGGGTTTTCTTCTTTGTAATGCTTTGCCAGGCCTTTACTGCAGTTGCCTTCAGTTGTTCTTTGTTTGTTGGTCTTTCTGCTTTACGTTTTGTCTTCATAAAGTGAAATGCATACTTGATTGGGTTGAGATCAGGAAATTGACTCGGCCAATGAAAAAAAATTCAATTTCTTTGCCTTAAGAAACTCCTGGCTTGCTTTTGCTGTATGATTTGGTTCATTGTCCATCTGTAAAGTGAAGCACTGTCCAATTAACTTTGCTGAATTTGGCTGAATCTGAGCAGACAGTATATCGCTATACATTTCAGAATTCATCCGGCTGCTTCTGTTTTCAGTCAAATCAACAATAAACACTAGTGACCCAGTGCCATTGTAAGCCATGCATGCCCATGTCATCACACTGCCTCCACGATGTAGTATGCTTTGGATCATGAGCCGTTCCAAGCTTTATCCATACTTTTTCCTTCCCATCATTTGGTACAGGTTGATTTTAGTTTCATCTGTCCAAAAAAATTCTGTTCTACAACTGGGCTGGCTTTTTTAGATGCTTTTTGGCAATGTCTAATCTGGCCTTTCTATTATTGAGGCTTATGAATGGTGTGCACCTTGTGTTGAAGTCTTCTCATTATGGTATTTTCGAGGCTCAAAAGAAGGTGGAAACGATCGTCTAGGGTTGCTGTATCTCACGTGCAGAGGGAACTTGCTGGCATTTTGGATCTGGACTGCCCATACGGGTGAGACCAGTCTGATATGCTTCAGTTCTCTCTGTAATGGCACAAGTGAGCAAAAACTATTTTGAGACCTGAGTGGCGATGTACCGAAGGGCAATCTATTGAGTCTCTCTAAGCTTTTGTCCGTTCTCAGAGTTCTCATTCTTTAAATTTTTCTCTTTATGGTAGACTTGGATAATGATATGCCTACCTCCTGGAGAGTGTTCTTCACTTGGCGTGATATTATGAAGGTGTTGTACTTTACCATTGAAAGGATCCTACTCAGTATCCACCAATGTTGTTTTCCATCGACGTCCAGGCCTTTTTGTGTTGCAGAGCTCACCAGTGCGTTCTTTTGTTCTCAGAATGTACAAAACAATCAACATTGTTGATTTGGCCATTCCTAATGTTCCTGTTATCTCTCTGATGGATTTTGTTTTTTGCAGCCTAAGGATGGCCAGTTTCACTTGCACTAAGAGCTCTTTTGACCACATGTTGTGGGTTCACAGCAACAGCTTCCAACAGGGCAGGACTGGGGATACGAAGCAGCCCTGGAAAAAAATCTATGCCAGTCCCATAAGTCATTGTGCTATATAGGGTGTTTATATATATACAGGGAGTGCAGAATTATTAGGCAAATGAGTATTTTGACCACATCATCCTCTTTATGCATGTTGTCTTACTCCAAGCTGTATAGGCTCGAAAGCCTACTACCAATTAAGCATATTAGGTGATGTGCATCTCTGTAATGAGAAGGGGTGTGGTCTAATGACATCAACACCCTATATCAGGTGTGCATAATTATTAGGCAACTTCCTTTCCTTTGGCAAAATGGGTCAAAAGAAGGACTTGACAGGCTCAGAAAAGTCAAAAATAGTGAGATATCTTGCAGAGGGATGCAGCACTCTTAAAATTGCAAAGCTTCTGAAGCGTGATCATCGAACAATCAAGCGTTTCATTCAAAATAGTCAACAGGGTCGCAAGAAGCGTGTGGAAAAACCAAGGCGCAAAATAACTGCCCATGAACTGAGAAAAGTCAAGCGTGCAGCTGCCACGATGCCACTTGCCACCAGTTTGGCCATATTTCAGAGCTGCAACATCACTGGAGTGCCCAAAAGCACAAGGTGTGCAATACTCAGAGACATGGCCAAGGTAAGAAAGGCTGAAAGACGACCACCACTGAACAAGACACACAAGCTGAAACGTCAAGACTGGGCCAAGAAATATCTCAAGACTGATTTTTCTAAGATTTTATGGACTGATGAAATGAGAGTGAGTCTTGATGGGCCAGATGGATGGGCCCGTGGCTGGATTGGTAAAGGGCAGAGAGCTCCAGTCCGACTCAGACACCAGCAAGGTGGAGGTGGAGTACTGGTTTGGGCTGGTATCATCAAAGATGAGCTTGTGGGGCCTTTTCGGGTTGAGGATGGAGTCAAGCTCAACTCCCAGTCCTACTGCCAGTTCCTGGAAGACACCTTCTTCAAGCAGTGGTACAGGAAGAAGTCTGCATCCTTCAAGAAAAAGATGATTTTCATGCAGGACAATGCTCCATCACACGCGTCCAAGTACTCCACAGTGTGGCTGGCAAGAAAGGGTATAAAAGAAGAAAATCTAATGACATGGCCTCCTTGTTCACCTGATCTGAACCCCATTGAGAACCTGTGGTCCATCATCAAATGTGAGATTTACAAGGAGGGAAAACAGTACACCTCTCTGAACAGTGTCTGGGAGGCTGTGGTTGCTGCTGCACGCAATGTTGATGGTGAACAGATCAAAACACTGACAGAATCCATGGATGGCAGGCTTTTGAGTGTCCTTGCAAAGAAAGGTGGCTATATTGGTCACTGATTTGTTTTTGTTTTGTTTTGAATGTCAGAAATGTATATTTGTGAATGTTGAGATGTTATATTGGTTTCACTGGTAATAATAAATAATTGAAATGGGTATATATTTGTTTTTGTTAAGTTGCCTAATAATTATGCACAGTAATAGTCACCTGCACACACAGATATCCCCCTAACATAGCTATAACTAAAAACAAACTAAAACTACTTCCAAAAATATTCAGCTTTGATATTAATGAGTTTTTTGGGTTCATTGAGAACATGGTTGTTGTTCAATAATAAAATTAATCCTCAAAAATACAACTTGCCTAATAATTCTGCACTCCCTGTATATTTTTATATATATATATATATATATATATATATATATATAGGCAATTGAAATAATTGGCTGCACTCTCGGATTTCCTGAAAATTTAACTTTTATTGAAATATTTAAGAGAAGATCAATGTTTCAGTCCCTCTTGTGAACTTTCATCATGATCCTGATGCAAGTCCACAAGAGGGACTGAAACGTTGATCTTCTCTTAAATATTTCAATAAAAGTAAAATTTTAAGGAAATCCGAGAGTGCAGCCAACTATTTCAATTGCCTATATATATACTGGATACTGGAGCCCTGGTGATGCAACAGTGTATATATATATATATATATATATATATATATATATATATATATATATTTTATTGATACAGTTCTTCTTCTAATTCAAAATATTAGTTCTTTTAGGGTAATTAAATTATACAGTAAAGCATACTCACACACAGACAGACAATCTTACTAATGCACACAAATAGGCTCATTGACAGACAATGACACACACAGACAAGGTTACTGGCACACACACAAATTTAGTACAGACAAACTCTGATACACACACACAAGCTTACTATAGACAAGCTCACTGTCACACACACACGCTCACTACAGACAAGCTCACTGATGCGCACACACTCTCCCTACAGACAAGCCCATTAACGCACACGCTCCCTACAGAAGAGCTCACTAACACACAGATTCACTACAGACAAGCTCACTGACACACACATGCTCACTACAGACAAGCTCACTGACACACATATGGTCACCACAGAAAAGCTCACGATCACACTCATGCTTACTACAGACAAGCTCACTGTACACCCATGCTCCTTACAGACAAGCTCACTAACACACACCCATGCTCCTTACAGACAAGCTCACTAACACACACACACATATGATCCCTACAGACAAGCTCACTGACACACATACAAGCTCACTCACTAGCAGGCACACACACACACAAACTCACTAGCAGGCACACACACACACAGAGACTCCCTCACTAGCAGATGCACGCACACACACACACAGAGGCAGACAGTCACTGACACCCAGGCAGACAGCCACACACACACACGCAGACAGTCACACACAGGCAGACAGTCACGCACACACAGAGAGTGACACACAGACAGTCACACACAGTCACACAGTCACACACTCAGTCAGACTGTCACACACTCACACAGACAGTCACACACTCACAGTCACACACTCAGTCAGACAGTCACACACTCACACAGACAGTCACACACGCACACAGACAGTCACACACACAGTCACACACTCACACAGACAGTCTCACACTCACAGGCAGTCACACACAGACAGTCACACACTCACACAGACAGTCACACACTCACACAGGCAGTCACACACAGACTGTCACACACTCACACAGACTATCACACACACAGACTGTCACACACACAGACTGTCACACACAGACAGTCACACACTCACACAGACAGTCACACACTCACACAGGCACACAGACAGTCACACACTCACAGGCAGTCACACACTCACACAGAGACAGTCACACACTCACAGACAGTCACACACTCACAGACAGTCACACTGACCTGCCTTCTTACCTCCTGCTTGGAGCTCCTGGAGGCTGGTTGTTGGGGAAGCAGGGACTCCTTCCTGCTTCCCATGCTGCAGTCAGCCAGGCCCCCGCCGCATAGTATCCGCCGCACGCTAAGCCCCGCCCCCGCAAGCTCGGCCCCCGCCGCAAATTTAAAAAAAAAAAAATTTATGATCCCGGGCGGCCATGTGTGAGTTGTGCCGGCCGCCTGGCTCCCCCTGCTCCCATGGGGCTCTGTGCGGCCGCACAGCTCACACATAGCCCGCCAGGATTACAGGGCTGTCAGACCAGCCCCAGGTGCCGCGGCCCACCGGGAAATTTCCCGGTATCCCGGTGGGCCAGTCCGGCCCTGGCTTCCAAATGAAAGTGTCACACCTGGAATTGACTCCAGTCTTTTTACCTTCTTAACTGATGAAGAAATAACGAAGGAATAGCCCACACCTGTCCATGAAACAGCTTCTGAGTCAGTTGTCCAATTACCTTTGGTGCCTTGAACAAGAAGGGGCCACATATTAAAGAGCTGTAATTCCTAAACCCTTCCTCTGATTTGGATGTGAATACCCTCAAATTAAAGCTGAGAGACTGCACTTTTGGCACATATGCATTATTTAACTTTGGTAAACAGCAGAAATAACAAAACTAAAGGTAGGAATGTCATAAACTAAAGGTAGGAATGTGTTCTTCCTGCAGTTCTTCTGGTGTCGGAGACGTGACCGATCTCTCGGCTTGCAGGTGACTTGAATTGACTATTGTCTGGATCACTCTCCCCCTCTCGGACTGCTGGGAGTTATCCCGATCCCAGCTGGACTCAATCTGCAAAGTCCTGCATAGTAAAGTTGCTCGTTTCCTTACATCCCTGGCACAAGGCTGAGTCAAGCAAGCAGCAAGATGGCAGGTGCAGACATTCGGACACCAGAGAACTTGGCACCAAAACCAACCTGCCCGACTGGCTCCACTCTTCCATCCATAGCTAAACTGGGGGTGATCTTTGACTGCTTCTGGGTGAAGCAGGAGTGTCGCATGCAGCCAGCGGCTCCTGGTTTTCAGCCTGCAGAGGAAGATCGGAGGTACTGCAGGAAAATCCCAGAGAGGCCCCTTCCGGCAAAGCAGCTGATGCTTGCCCATCTTGCCTGAAAGCCATTCAGGGGTGACCCCAGTACACCACCCATGTATGTAGAGATCCATTTGACGCCACAGTGGATGAAGAAATAGGGACTTTTGCAGTCTCCCAGCAGGGAAGGACTTGGGCTTAGAGAATCTCAGAGTCTGTGGGCATGTGGTATCGGCTCTTGGACAGGCCTGGGGCTGGAGGGGCGCTACACCCGGGCTCAACTACGTGGACTTAGTTGCTATCCACAGACCTAAACCAGTCAAGGGGTTGGTTGACTGTCCTTATTTATGTGGCCTATATACCAGGCACTGTGCCCCTGCTCTTACAGCAATTGTCAACTTTTTCTTTTTGAAACATGGATGTATCTTTATTACATAGTTACATGGGCTGAAAAGAGACACGTGTCCATCAAGTTCAGCCTTTCTCACATCTGTTCTTGCTGTTGTATGTTATGATTCCAGCGGTACAAGCATATTCCCAACATTATAATAAGCACGTTCATAATCCCATATTTTATTTTCTTATGTTATCTTTTATTCTTAATTGTGCTGTTAGATAGTCCAGTTTGAATTGTGTGTCCTTTTATTATGCTCATCCATTAACATCGACTAGTTTAACCAGTTCTTTACTCAGTTGAGCCTTATGACAGGATAATGGGTATCACACCAGTTGTTTAAGTCTTATTATATTACCTCGTACCTCGTACTCCAAGATTGGTTTAGCTGCATTACCCATGTCAATGCTAATGATGGGATGACTGGCTTGCATTATTTACTGATTTGGTTAGCAGCATGATATAACTGTTCACTATTTGTATTGCTTATTTTACTCAAGACGTATTTTATTTATTTGTTTTTTCTTTTCTTAACGTTTACCTAACTGTTCCATCCTACAACATCAAGTTTCTTTTCACATACACCTACTAACAGGCACCATCTTACTTCTTTCACAGCTAACTGTTGCCTACACTTGCCTGTAATTCTTCCACTTACGATGACATATTTATTACATGTTGATTCTCTTGTATTACAATGCAAAAATGTGTGATAACCTAGCTTGTTTTGACAACATTGTCAGATTTATGCTCGCGTATTTAGGATATTGTCCTATTAATGCTAGTCATGTAATATTTCCACCCAAAATGTCATTGACAAAAAAATAATGTGTCAAAATACCTATTGGTACATAACCTGCGATGCCTACTTTACATAAATATATACTTTTGTGTGACAAATTTTGTTTTCTCTGTCTCTTTAAGTACTAAACAAGTAAGCTGAAGCTATCTCCCCCCCCCTTGTTAGAATGTCTGGTATAGTAAAACCGCTCACACAGTAAGCAGAGCTCATGTAAGCACCCATTCTAGAACCTCACCATAGCGACGCTCTGCGAGATCACAGCCAGGACTACATTTCCCGGCATTCCCCGGGCGGACGGGGGCAGGCACGTGGCTTCCTGTGCGGCCTGTCTCCCCCCTCTCTCTAGCTCTCGCGCGCGCTTAGCAAGCGGCGGCGGGACTGTCACTGCGGACTACATTTCCCATAGCCCTGAGCGTCCATCCCGCCTCTAGCCTCTGAGCTCCCGCCTCTCTCTCTCTCTCTCGCTCTCTCTATCTCTCTGTCCGCCGCCGCCTCCTCCTCCGCGCGCTTCAGTTTCCTGTGTCCGCTGCCGGGGAGAACCGTTGGAGTCCATCATGTCGGGTGACGATGAACAGCAGGAGCAGACCATCGCCGAGGACCTGGTGGTCACCAAGTACAAGATGGGGGGCGACATCGCGAACAGTAAGAGCCAGCGGCGGGGACACACACACACACACACGGTTACCGGGTGAGGAGAGCCGGCAGGCAGAGCTGGGGAGTGCCAGGCCCGAGACCTTCGGCCAGGATAGTATGGAGCGGCTCTCCGGCTTTATTATACTGTCTGACCTGTCAATCACACGGGACACTTAACCCCCTGCCTGCCGCTGCTCTGACATGAAGTGCTGGGAATAGGGGGTTTAATGGCAGTGGGGGAGGGGATCGCACGTGTCCCGTCTGCCATGTGCCTCCCCGGCACCCTTACACTCCACAGGCCCTGGCACCCACGTGTCTGCAGGCTCCTCTGTACGGTGTGTGTGAGAGCAGCAAGTGCTCTGTGCGGAATATGGGGGGAGACAGGGCTGTCACACAATCTAATAAGTTATATAGTTTGTAAGAATATAGGTTAATGCAGGTCATTAAGCAGTCAGTATCTTTCAATCTACTACAACTCAGGAAGGGCCTTCTTCTCGTCAAAGCAGTAATGAACATTCTGTTGGAAAATAATACATTGACCATATGTCTTGTGTGTGTGTGTGTGTGTGTGTAAAAAAAAAAATTAAATAAGTGTGTGTGTGTACACACACTAATACGAGGGGGAAAAAACTATTAAACTGCAGAAGCATTTCTGCATATTTGTTAGGGTATCCATGCATTACTTTGTGACATTTTTGAAGGTCTTCTGTCATTTTTATAATTTTAAAGTATACACTAACAAATTGCAATGAGTAAAACAGAATTCTGCTAGTTACAAGATAGTTACAAGAAATGTATTTGTTTATTGTCTAAAAGTACACATTCTAGTAGTCTTCCAGCAGCGCATCTAATTTTATTTTAATTTTTTTTAAGCATATGGTGTTTTACCTATATTTCTTCCAAATTTCAGAACATATTCTTGACATTTACAGAAAAGTCACTCTTGTGCTCATTAGGTTGTACCTGTCATATGCACATAGGTTTAGTCTATATGTTAAATCTTTATACAGATCAAAATAAGCCTTATTTTTTGTTTTTGAAGTAAATTATATTTTTCATCTTGGTGTGTGTAAGCCTGAAGATTCACAGAGTCTTTAAAATGTATTGAGTAAAAATTAATAAACCAGAACAAATCAAATTAAAAAAATTCAACCTCCCTACTACTCTAGTTTAGGATGTTAGGAGGTTCATGCTTTTGTGGCCTTTTTGAAACAAATGATTGCTGCAAAAAACTTGCAGATAACTTGTGATTAGATGACTCAAGACAAGGTGCTACAGCAGTTAAAGAAAAATAATGTAAATAAAGCTCCGGAACCTGATGGTATTCACCCACGATAACTTAAGGAGCTAAATGGGGAAATAAGTGAACCTCTGTATTTAATCTTTTGTTTCAGGTATTGTACTGGAGGAAGGCAGATGTCGTTCCTATATTTAAAAAGGGTTCAAAATCCTTGTCTGGAAATTATAGAACTGTGAGCTTAAAGGGACTCTCCAGTGCCAGGAAAACATATCCATTTTTCTGGCACTACAGTGCCTCCCACCCCCATGCCATATTGCTGAAGGGATTAAAAGCCCTTCAGGATAGAGTACAACGAGTTATCATTAAAGGACCACTATAGTGCCAGGAAAACATACTCGTTTTCCTGGCACTATAGTGCCCTGAGGGTGCCCCCACCCTCAGGGTCCCCCTCCCGCCCGGCTCTGAATGGGGGAAAGGGGTTAAAACTTACCTTTTTCCAGCGCTGGGCGGGCAGCTCTCCTCCTCCGATCCTCCTTCTCTCCTCCCCGTCGGCTGAATGCGCACGCGCGGCAAGAGCTGCGCGCATTCAGCCAGTCACATAGGAAAGCATTCATAATGCTTTCCTATGGACGCTGGCGTGCTCTCACTGTGAAAATCACAGTGAGAAGCATGCAAGCGCCTCTAGTGGCTGTCAATGAGACAGCCACTAGAAGAAATAGGGGAAGGCTTAACCCATTCACAAACATAGCAGTTTCTCTGAAACTGCTATGTTTATGAAAAAATGGGTTAACCCTAGCTGGACCTGGCACCCAGACCACTTCATTAAGCTGAAGTGGTCTGGGTGCCTAGAGTGGTCCTTTAATGGTAAATTTTCAGGCTGGACAGAAGTGGTGTCCCTCAGGGTTCTGTTTTGGGACCGCTTCTATTTAACATATTTATAAATGATCTTACAATAGGCATTGAAAGCCATGTTTCATTGTTTACAGATGACACAAAACTTTGTAAAGTAATACAATGTGAGTAGAATATTGTTTTGCTGCAGAGGGATTTAGATAGATTGGGGGACTGGGCACTAAAATGGCAGATTACATTTTATGTAGAGAAATGTAAAGTTATGCACTTTAGGGTCAAGAATGCACAAGCAATTTACACCCTAAATGGTTGTGAATTAGGGATAACCACACACGAGAAGGATTTGGGAATTGTTACAGACAACAAATTAGGCAACAATATGCAATGTCAATCTGCAGTTGCTAAGGCCAGTAAGGTTTTGTCATGTATAAATAGGGGCATAAATTCTCGCGATGAAAATATAATTTTGCCTCTTTATAAATCACTGGTAAGACCACACCATGAATATGCTGTGCAATTTTAGGCACCTGTTCTAAAGAAGGATATCATGGCACTAGAAAAAGTGCAGAGACAAGCTACAAAATTGATAAAAGGAATGGAGCACTTTAATTATGAAGAGGGGATATGATAACATTATACAAATATATTTGGGTCCAGTACAAACAATTATCTTGGAATCTATTCATAAATAGGGCTATAAATAGGACACAAGGTCACGTTTAGGCTGGAAGAAAGGAGATTTCATCTAAGGCTGGAGAAAAGTAAATGGCTGAAAGGGCGCCCTGAGGGTAGAGGGGAACTAATGACCCTATAGTGCCTAGAAAATGAGTTTGTTTTCCTGTCACTATAGTGGTCCTTTAAGTGTCTTATATCTGAAACATTTTACAAAAATCACTACCACTGCAAGCTTTCACAGATGTTAAAAGAGGTAGTTTTACTTCGTTCTACCAGTCCTAGAAATGCATGCTAATATTACACTTCTCACCTCCTATAGTCCCCTTCACAACTTACTGTGAAGAAGTCAAAGCTGCGGCTATATCTCAATTCCCAAACATATCAATTAAGCTGCCAGGCATCAGCATTGAGGCCAGTGTGAAGGTATTGGAAGCACCAATAGTTTAGTGAAACAAGGGGAAAATATATTGACAGTAAATAGGGAAAGCGGTTAGGCAATTGCCAGAGGCCTGATGAATGAAGTACACTTTTAACCATTTGGGTCATGGTTACGAATTGCTAGTTTATATACTGCAGCAGAGTGTCAGAATAGGCAAACATTGCCAACCTGGGCATCTTAAAATTTCATTCAGTTAAAAAATGAGAGCTCCACTATTGGCAATAACATTCAAAATACCTTGTTTTTAAAATAAATAAATATATACTTTATATTTATTCCTTCATACAGAAACTGCTAGCTAGTAGCCTATACATTTTGAATACAAAAAAGAGAATTGAAAAGCTAAGCTTTGCTTCTCGAAATGAAACCACCCAGCATTGTCTTACTGAATGAAAATTGTTCCAGCAGTACTGTTCCACTGAACTAGTCTGGTTTTCAATGACTGCTTCCATAAGTGAATGAATATGCGTTTACAGTTGCATTTCTAGGAACCTAAACCAGTCTTTTCCCTTGCTTTAATTATAGACTGAAATGGTGACTTCAAAGGGGTGGATTGAGTTTGTTGTTTGGGCAATAGTCATGCAGTTAATTGTTACAGTGCATAATAAAAAATGTATTTCACTCCCTTGAAATTACCGTCTATTGTAAACTAAACCTGTTCAGATTCAAACTACCAATTTAACAATCACTGATCAGTCCACTCGATCTAGAGTATGGTTCTAGAGCAAATCTAAGTTGTTGTTGTGGGTTTTTTTTTTTTTTTAATATATATATCTGTTGACTTTTCTCTCTCACAGGGGTTCTCCGTGCCCTGGTGGATGCAGCAACACCTGATGCTTCAATCTTGAGTCTTTGTGAAAAGGGGGATAACCTGATCATGGAGGAAACTGGCAAAATCTTCAAGAAGGAGAAGGAAATAAAAAAAGGTACAATCTTTTGAGCAGCAACTTTGGATGTTTATGAAATATGCCATACCAATGTTGAGTGTGCCTAAAGCACAAAGTCTGTCTTGGTATCACCTAATCCTTCCATCTGTGACATTGATAGGCCATCCAGGCTTTTCCTTTGAGGAATAGAATAAATCCTGATACGGTTTCTAATCTACCGTACCTGGATAAGAAGGCTAAAGAATCCGAGTAACAAAAGGCCTTTGTGATGTAGCAATTTTATACCTAAAAAAAAAAAATGAAGTGCTAGAGCAGACAAGAATAATTTCTGCTTTGACAGCTGGGATAATTGCCAAGTGATTCCTTGTACCATGATGTCGTAACATTTGGTACCAACATTTAAAAGGGTTGTTTTTATATAATATATTTATATATGCATATATGATATCACTTACACTTTATCACAGAGCATTTACTGGCTTATTGTTGTGGTTTTTTTTTTTTTTTTAATTTAAAGGATTACTGCGGGCACCATTAAAACTTAATTGCAATTAGGCTGTTATGGTACATCAGGCTTAAGGCACTATCTTACTTTAAAGGGACGCTACACTGCTAAATATGACAATTAGTGATCTGCTAATTAGATATACCCCCAATGAAAGCATGCATGCATTTAAAAGGACACTATAGTCACCAAAGGATATTTCTGCATATGGCAGTTTTTCTGTTGTGTATAGTCGGTCCTTGCAGGCTTTGTGCAGTAAATACGGTCTTTTCTGCATTGAGACACTGAAGTTTGTTCGGAGATGCATTGATTCAATGCGTCTCTATGAGAAGATGCTGATTGGCCAGGGTGGCATTTGGCTCCTCTCCTGGCCCGCCTCCTTGGTTTAGATCATCAATCTTGGTCAAACCAATGCTTTCCTATGGTAAATAATTGTGATTGGCTGAGATTATCACTTCTGATAATGTCAGCCACGAAGGCATATATGAGGCCGAGTCCACACCGGTAGACTGCAACAAAGGTAAGATTTTACTAGATTTTATAGAATACTATAAGGTTAAGAACATGTTTGTGTTCTTAACCTTATAGTATTCTTTTTATTAGGTGCTTTTTTTTTTTCTTTTTCTTTTTTTTACATTGGGAGAATATCTAAAAACAGCTTGCAAATGTCCTCCCCCTTTTTCCCAGCACATACTTTATGCAGGTGTCCAATCACATACTGCCTTGTGCATCTCAATGAAAAGTCTTTGCAATGCAAGTGCTCTGTGCAATTGTCTGCCTCTTGAGTATAGCTCCACTGAGCTAAACAACCAGGAAGTAACAGGACCGTTTGTCTACTTAAAAAGCAAGGGAGTGTAACAAGGTTAATTTAAAATAGTGCCAATTGCTTTTGTAATATGCACTTTTCGTAAAATGAAAAAGCATTTCAGCAAACTAAAGTGCCCTAGGTGTCCGTTAAGGGGTTAAACCATTGACTAATAAATTTCAGGTAAAAGGCAGTGTTTACATTGCAGCCTAGTTACACCTCTAGTAGCAGTCACTTAGATGTATGTGTTTGAATTCCTGACACTGTAGTGTTCCTTTAAAGAAGCACTGTTCCTTATGAGGTGACTCATATGCTGGTAGTCTAGGTACTGGGTTGACTACAGCTGGCACTTATGAACTCTCTTACATGCACAATGCTACAAAATGGGGTCTATGGAAGAGACCCTGTGATTTTACATAGATAAAATTGAGTTTGTGCAATAAGATGCCATAAGCATCTATTGAACAAGATAATTCCTGTTCCTGTCAGCCCAATGTCTGATGGGAGGTTTACATGCTGTTGAGGAAGCTTTTACATTTGCCAAAGATTGACGCATAAAGTAGTCCCTACAAAGCGAACAATAACTTTTTCTTGTAAGGAATATTTATTTATGAATATCTCAAAAGTGGCGATGTTGCTCTAATATTGATGATGCTTTAGGCACCATCATCACTTCAGTTCATAGGAGTCTCCCGCATCCCTGTCAAACCATTATCTTAAATTTCACCAGGATGCAGAGTGCCCTGGCACTCAGTAAGTGTATGTCGTAGATGGAAAGTAGCTGTGCCTTATGCCGTACTTTGTAGGTAGGCAGAGAAGACAGCTATTTGATTGTAAACTGACACTGGTATGGCACTTTCCATCTTCACAATGCAGTCTGGGGGCAAAGCTGCATGCTCTGAGGGACCCTGCTTCTCTTTAAAAAGGTAAAATAGCTGTTTGACTTGCGTGACTAACGTGATGCCTGTGTACTCCAGGCAACATGACAAATTTGATGAGGTTGTGTTGCCTATGGTGTCCCTTTAAGTATTCAGTTATGAGCCAGTTGGTGTATTGATTGCCAACCCCATAATTTACAGAAATGAAATCTCTGAATTGCAGGTGTGAATCTGACCCTCCTCCTGTTTGGTTTGATTTGTGACTTAAAGGGATACTCCAGGCACCCAGACCACTTCTGCCCATTGGAGTGGTCTGGGTGCCAACTCCAACTACCTTTTAACCCTGCAAGTGTAATTATTGCAGTTTTCATACTAGACTGCCACTAGAGGACACTTCAATGTTCATAGAACACGAAAAGTGGTTTAAAACGACGCTGGACATCCTCACGCTATGTGAGGACCTCCGGCGTCGCCGAAATCCCAATTGGAAAGCATTATTCAATGCTTTGCTATGGGGAGGTCTAATAAGCGTGCGCAGCCATTGCCGTGCATGCGCATTAGGTCTACCTCGCCGACGGCCGCGCATGCACAGTATGTCTCTCCCCCTGGCTGGCGTAGGTGGGAGGCTGACCCAGCGCCGAGAGACAAGTTGAAAGCTCAGTGTAGGACACACCTGAGGGGGTCTACCTTGATGTTGGCAGGCGGGCATTCCCTCCCATGACCATTGGGGTAACTGAATAACCTCCATTTGCTTTTTACTGTATGTATTGGGGCTGATGTGTACTGTGGTCATTGCTGCCACGCAGGACTTGTTTTGTTTTTTTGTATTTGATTTGTTACTTGACTAACATTTACAGTGACTTTTAAGAGGGGGAAAAGATGTTTAAAATTATTTCTTTTTTTTCTTTTTTTTTCTTCATTTCAGGAATTGCCTTCCCCACTTGTATATCTGTAAATAACACTGTGTGTCACTTCTCCCCCTTGAAGAGTGACCAAGATTATCTTCTGAAAGATGGGGATCTGGTAAAGATGTACGTAAGCGTTAACAATATTTTCTAACAAAAAGTATCGGTATGTGCATGTGGTGGAGTCTTGTTCCAAATCAAAGCAATTATACTTGCATTTATTTTCTTCTCTTTGATGTAAAAACAGTATAAATCTGAGGTCAATAAAGTGGCTTTATCTCAATAAAGGGGCTTTACACACCACCATGACTAAAGCGTATTGTGATTATGTCAAACTGTTTAAATGGTTTGCTACAAACCTGTTTTTTCCGTTGCTTGTTGCAGGCCCTCTTTTCACTGTATTACTCATGAAGTATAGCATCCGTGTTATTATGAATTTTGTTGAAATTTGGGTGCCAATGATTACCTGAGCTTGTGAGCTGACTCTCAACTTTCCAATGCTTTCAATATTTAGACTAATTTGATATTTCTAGTACGGAAGTATAGCTTCCATGTTAGCAAAATGGCAATTAAGGGGGCTAGCCATGGAATCCTGGAGGGCCATTAGTGTTGCTAAAAATGGTTTGACATATAACCTTCTGGACAGTGTGAATGGCCCCCTAGTTTCATAACCCCTACGATGGGCTGTAGTGGTTATGTCGCTTAGAGCACACCTTTAATATGATGTGACTTTCATTTTTACTTGCATCTTTAGGACTATAGAAGCAAAAGTTAAAATTCTGTTATCTGTAGTAAAACCAGTATATATCTTAGTATATGCTTATTGTATCACATTTGATAATGAAGGAATTCTATTTGTGTTAAAATGTTACATCTCTTAAAAGAATGCATTGTTGTATTTTTAGACGAACTGCAATACTTCTATTGAAACGTGATTTCAAAAAGCTTTGCATTTAACCCAAAAATAGTGATTATATGTTCAATAATATATATTGAAGTTAATCATATCTGGTAGGCCTTCCTCAGAAACCCTGCATGAGCTGGACACACGTAATGTGGATTTTGGAGGTCTTTGGGTTTAATTCATACAGTTGTGTGTGTGATAGAGATATAGATATATATAGATAGATAGATAGATATAGAGATAGATAGATATAGATATAGATATATATACATATATATCTATATCTCTCTATCTCTCTCTATATATATATCTATCTCTCTCTCTATATATATATATATATATATATCTATATATATATCTATATATCTATATCTCTCTTTATCACACACACACTTTGTATGCAATGTCATCTCGGTTGAAGATCAGCATTTGTTTTTGTTTTTTAGCTTTGAACAGTCTGGTTTCATAGTGGTGCATTTGTAAGTTATATCTTTGATACGTTTTTCACCATATGGTTTGAATTGCAGAGACTTGGGAGTCCATGTTGATGGGTTCATCTCTAATGTTGCACACAGTCTTGTTGTCGGTGCTTCCAAAGTAAGGCTAATATTTATTTGTGATGTTTCCATAAATTGTTTCTACATTGATGTCTGCAACCCTCTTAAAGCTAGTATGCTGAGCATTGTCCTCAGTCGTTCAATATCTATTACTGAGAAACCTTCTCTCATTGTATGTATAAATAGGGTCATAAATTCTCGAGATGAAAATATAATTTTGTCTCTTTTTATAAATTGATGGTAAGACCACACCTTGAATATGCTGTGCAATTTTGGGCACCTTTTCTAAAGAAGGATATCATGCACTAGAAAAAGTGCAGAGGCGGGCTACAAAATTTATAAAAGGAATGGAGCACTTTAGTTATGAAGAAAGGTTAAAATATTTAAATCTCTTTAGTTTGGAGAAACGGTGCCTCGGAGGGGATATGATAACATTATACAAATATATTCTGGGCCAGTCCAAACCATTAACTGGAAATTTATTCATAAATAGGGCTATACATAGGACACGAGGTCCCACATTTAGGCTGGAAGAAAGGACATTTAATCTATATCAAAGGAAAGGTGTGTTTTTTTTTTTTGTAAGAACTATAACGATATGGAATTCTCTGCCTGAAGAGGTGGTTTTATCAGTCCATACAGATGATTAAACATCAATTGGATAAATACTTGCAAAAACATAACATACAGGGATATCTTTTCTAATTAGTGGGATAATAGCTGCTTGATCCATGGAGATATCTGACTATTTTTGGGTCAAGAAAGAATTTTTCCTAGTTTGTTGAAAATCGTGAAGCGCTGCAGACTGGGTTTTTTGTCTTCAAAAACATATGCGAGGAAGGCTGAACTTGATGGACACAGGTCTCTTTTCAGCTATGTAACTATATGTATCCAAACTGAATATTCTCAACCAATAAATTAAGTCCAGAAACGGACAAGATTTGGATATTCTATTTATTTTTTGTTTCAAAGGAAAACTTCCACTATACATTTATCAGAAGAGGAGGCTAGAGAGCTTGCAGTGGCCATCACAATATATTTACTAATTTGGCTGGGAAATATTCCAAAAGTAGCAGTAAGCTAAATTACTTTCTACCCAATGTGCTAAATTGATCAAGTAGAGAGATCATTGGGTGAACATTTACCCTGTGTCTTAGATAAAGATGTGCAGTTCAGTATACGCCTAATTGATTAAAGATCATATTTAATGGAAAATAACACTGCACATTCCAATTGATCTGTACCATTTTCAAACACTTACCCTACAGTATGTGAGGCTGTGCAATATTTGAATTTTCAGTTAATTGGCACTTTATTAATGCAGGATTCCCCTGTGACTGGACGCAAAGCGGATGTAATTAAAGCAGCTCATCTATGCGCTGAAGCAGCCCTACGTCTTGTAAAGCCAGGAAACCAGGTAAAAAAAAAAAGGTCTACTGTACCTAACTGCATATTTTAAACGTAAGTTGATTAGGCAATAACATTTAACTCAAGATGACAGCTTAAAATTGTACTTTTAAAACATGTCATTATATGTGACTCAGAAATTATGCAATCTCAATACCATTCTCTCACACTTCATTACTAGTTTACACCTGCTATTTATTTGAACTAAATAATCAGCTCCCATCTGCTATATTTTGGCAGGGACAACTTATGTGTTTTTATTTAAATTTCATTTTTTTTTTGCTCATCTCGGTAGGTTGAGGTTATAGTCACCTGGAGCGTAGGCAACAGATTATTTGTCAGAGTAACAAAGCTTTTGTGCGCTTGAGTAAATTACACTACATTAAGGTGCAAAACATTTACCTTAATATGAGTTGATTGATTTTCAATCAGAGTTGTATAATAATCACCAAGTTGGCAAGAATCATTGTAAATGCTACCTGTTTTCATATGTTAAATCCTTTAATCCCCATTCCTACTGAATGATTGATGGCCATTATTTGTACAAGTCATTGTCTTTTATGTACTGTTTTTGCATAAAAAAAGTTATTGGTAAACAGAACATTTTGATTATTTAAGTAAACAATTCCCTTGCCAATTCTCCATTTAGTTAATGAACAGCATTTGTTTGTTAATGTTGTCCAAGCTCAGCAACTAGGAGTTTATTTTAAGGATGTATGTGAATTCGGGTAGCAGTCTGTGAGGAGAAATTGGAACAAGTACTGCTGGGTTGTCCTAGGGAAGAGCCATAAAAACCTAGAACATGAAAGTCCGTTCTCAGTAGTTTTTAAGTAAGGATCACTTTGAGCACCATAACCACTATACTGCAGGAGGGTGCATTGGCACACCTATGGTAAGTTGTCAAACAGTTTGACTACTTACACTGGAAGGTTGCTAGGTTACATTTAACACACATTACAGAGGGCTGTAGTGGTTATGGTGCTTGGAGTGTTCCTCTAAACCTCTCTAGAAAGGACATGTGAGGTTGGTAATAAAAACATTGTATTGAAGTTTTAATTTAAAAAAAAAAAAGCAATTTTTTGTTTATTTTTAACATCAGAACTCACAGGTAACTGAAGCATGGAACAAAATTTCACCATCATTTAACTGCACTCCTATTGAAGGTAAGCGTGAATGTGTCCTGGTTACAGCAAGATGTATGTGTTCTATGCATGTGGAGACTTGAGCTTTGCTGTAAAGGAGCAATTGTGTATTAGGAACTAATTCAAATAGCCTGATTCCTGAAGGCATCTCAAATGTAAAATGCAGACGTAACAGGCTATATACAACATTAAATGCACTTATCACTCATTCATACTTTACCAGTGTTACCCTCATCTGAATGAATTCATTTAAAACTTGATTGTATATTGAGATCTGAAACCCAGAGTGCAGCATTTAGGCTAAGATGGCCAGGCTGTGACTAGAATATCCCTATTTAAAACTTTTTGCCTAAATTTTTCCAGGGTTTTTCAATGAACTGTGATTCTGAGTTTATTGAAAAACCCTGCAGACTATATAGTCACAGTAGAATAAGACGTTGTCCCTCATTTGTTGTTGTTTGGTAGTGCTATGAAAATGTACAACCAGAGTTAGACCCTCATTAAATATTGTGTGTTTTGTCAGGTATGCTTTCCCACCAATTAAAGCAGCATGTTATTGATGGAGAAAAGACCATCATTCAAAATCCAACTGACCAGCAAAAGTAAGTTTTCTAGACTTGAGATTTAAGAGCTGACCTGCTGTTAGCAAGTTAATGGATGAGTATGTTTACTACAAACTAAAACTTGATATGTTTATGGAGTTGTATGTATCGATGGGCATTGTATCCAAATTTTCCAAGTTTTGCTAAATAAGTTGTATGCAGTCAAAAACAGCTTATTGTTTCTGCTCTCCTTTGAAATGTTGCACATGCAGAGATTAACCCGTTTGCTGCTGGAGGTGTAAATCCTCCTCCAGCAGTGTCATTAGGTAGACCAGAACAAAGTTCTAGGCTGGTTATTATCAATTCTGTGCAAATTTGGCATCCAAATAATCTAACACTTTCTCTTTAAGTGCACATATGCATGTTGGATGGAGGGACGACCCTTCCTTCTGATAATATATATATATATATATATATATATATATATATATATATATATTACATTACAAATGAGTAAAATAGTAAATTTAAAAAATGCTTTTGCTTATAATATTCTATAACTAGTGCAACTAGAATAAATAAGCAGTCATGGTAGTTTTACAATATTAGTCCTGATGTTAAAATGCCTTATGTCCAAGATTTTAAGCTGGTTACATTAAATTGATATTGTGGTTTTCACAAACGCTTAATTTTCATGGGGAATTTTAGACTTTCTCAATACATTAAGGACCCTGGGTTTGTATTCTACTTAAGCGATTTGTTCAAGTGATACTTGAGTTGTGCCACCATACTCTTCAGTGTCACACTTACAATGCTATGTGTAACTTTAGCTAACCCTAACCATATCCCTGGCTAAAGCATGCCACTGCAGTGATTGTCAACCTGGAGGACATCTGGCAGCACTACTGAACTGGAAAAATAAAGCAACCTTTTAAGAATCCCTGCACAAATAAACACAATGAAAATTGAGAAATGACACTTAATTGAAAAGTAATAATCCTATTTATTAGTAAGATCTTAAAAATATATAGAGAGAAATTGAGCAGCATTGCACAAATAAGTGATTTACAGTGAAAATGCTGTAAGAAGTACCGACTTCATCACACTAAGTCAAGTTACAAGCAAATTGTACAGTGCAAAGTTTTGCCTCAAAGGTCTTCAAAGAACCAGTAGCAACACACCAACTACGCTCTGCCAAGTCAGCTTGATCCACCTCACGCTGTATAGGGCCACAGATGAAACCGGTCATTGGGGTCTGAGCAGATACAAGCTGATCGCCAATCTCCAAAGTGCTCCTATGTCCTCCAAGCCCCACTTAACCATCAACATGTTTTGCTCAATCCACAAACTTCTTAGGGCTTTCACTGACAAGTTTGTGGATTTTATCATGTCATTCTCTCACCTCTCATTTCATTCCCAATAAAATGGATAATAGTCACATCCCTAAAACATTAACTTTTAACCCCTTAAGGACACGTGGCATGTCATGATTCCCTTTTATTCCAGAAGTTTGGTCCTTACGGGGTTAAAGGGGCACACCTGACACTTAAGTACTGTTTATATGAAGTGTCCTTTTTAAAAAAAAAAAAAAATATATATATATATATATATATATATATATATATATCTTTAAATAGAAACTGTCACTTAAAAAAAAAAATTAACCTTGTTACATCCTCCTGGCTTGCAAGTGTGCTCAATTCAGAGCACTGCTACTCTGAGGACTCATGAGGCGGCACTGTGTACAGTACAAAATACCTGTATCTTGACTCCAGCTGTGGTGGGAGTTGTCATTTGCATTGCTAAAAATGTCAGTGTAGTATGACAAAGTAAGAAGTTGTTTGTCTGTGTGTGTATATATCTATCTTTGTGGTTAAGAAATGTATTATTTTTTGTTTACATGTTTGAAACATGTTAATACACTTGAATTTAACTATTTGCACATATTTAACATTTTGTACCTAATATTCTAAAATCCACCATATTATATCTAAGCTGTAAATGAGGTTGTGCTAGTTCACTAGTGATTTCAAATATTATTTTGCCTTTTGCAGGAAAGACCATGAAAAGGTGGAGTTTGAAGTTCATGAGGTTTACGCCGTTGATGTTCTCATTAGCACGGGAGAGGGAAAGGTGAGTTTTCTTAGGCAAGATGAATTCGATATATATTGATATATTATGTATGCATGTTGGATATACACCATACTTACCTGTATAGTGGCTTTAAAGCAATGGTTAATGGGCACCACAATGATTTCTGTTCTGTGAGTAGTTTAGTTGTCCTCTTGCTGCTATATAAAAACATAGCTGAATCAAAATCTTTAACTTTTTGCTGTTCAGTCTGATAGTACTAATATTAATGGAAGGAGCAAAAATGGATCTAAACTATTTAATTTTTATTTTTTAAAGTCCTCCCTGCATAACAGACTGTAACTCAACATTCACATTACATCTATTTTGAGTGTCTTTGCTATCTTTTTCAGACACACTTTTTGTTGAACATGAAGAGCTGCTAAAATGGTGTAAGCTCTACATGATAAATATGTGAGATTGACTCTGATTGTCTAAAGTTTGACTAGTACATTGCTTTTTCATGGAGGAAACAAAATCAAGAACAAGCTATGTGGGTTTAGATAGAAAATAGGATGATCAGATAAATTAACAGTCTCTTATTGGGTGTTAAACTGAAGACAAATGAAAAGTTTCTGTGTGAGTGCACCTGATTGATAACTGATGTTTGCCACAGGCAAGAGATGCTGGACAGAGGACAACCATTTACAAAAGGGACCCATCTAAACAATATGGCTTGAAAATGAAAACCTCACGTGCCTTTTTTAGTGAAGTGGAGAGACGCTTTGATGCCATGCCATTCACTCTCAGGTAATGTAAAGAGCAATGCTGCCATGTTCAAGGACCACTCCGATGTATTAAAAACAGTGCTTACGTTTTGAAGCCTTGTCCTTTTAAGGCCTAGGCCTTACAAAGTTACTTGCCACCAAAGTATCCAGGGGATGTTAATATTACCCAATTTAATGGTACTAATGAGCTATCTGACCAGCCTTCATGATACCACATATAAAGAACTCGAAGTTCTCTGGCAAATGTTAGCATTGGGGTTTCTCTGAGATGGCAATGTTTACTATTTTAGAGAAGAGGGGCAGCTTGTATGCATCAAAACAAATTATTTAATATGTTTTTGGTGCTTATTGTCCCTTTAACTATCAGGATTCCACTCTTCCATTGTAGAGAGTATATAAATTTGTTGTGACTGTATGGATTTAATTGCCATGTCCATGATTTCTAATCCTCCTAAATTCCCATAGGGCATTTGAAGATGAAAAGAAAGCAAGAATGGGTGTGGTAGAATGCGCCAAACATGAGCTGCTCCAGCCATTCAATGTACTCTATGAAAAGGAAGGTGAGGAAATAGTTGAATGTGTTTTAAAGGGAAAGTAAACCATAATTCATGACTTCACTACATTTATTTCTAAATAAAGAGGGAAAAAAACCTGCTTTAATTACCGACAGATTTTAAGATGTGCTATTAGTGAACCCAATAAGGGAATGGATTATTTTTATTTTTAAATTCTTTATTTTTGTTGTGCGAGCTTTACAACCTGCTTGGATAGCCACAACAACTAGGCCAAGCGCATCTGTAACATGTATAACATAAGTATGACATTTGTAATTACTACACATTTGTAAGTGGTGATAGTCAAACATAAAGGAAAAAACTTCAGCTTGTATATTTATGAGGCCGCTACAGATAGGACAAGCGTATCTGTAACATGTATAACGTCAGTATCGCATTTGTAATTACTACACATTAGTGATAGTAAAACATTAGCTTGTAAGCTTATGAAAGAGATTTGTCCGGGAGGTCGGAGACAAGTGTTTAGTAGTGGTAGGCGGTATTGGTCCGCCGCGGGCAGACTGGCATACATAAGTGACACAGCCTAAATATACGTGGTGTATTATGGTGGCCTAACCCTTGGTATGTGTTTGTAGAGGCTGGGTAATGTTAAAGTGAGGGGCGGTCTATATGCGCTGGAGGCACTTAGGAAACATGAGTAAATTAAACATATTGCTGCTTCCCTTAAGAGAGTCCAGGATTGCATCGCTTGGAAAAAAAATTAAAATATAGAGACAAAGGCATAAGAAAGTCTAATGATCGTCTCTTTTGTGTGCCGCCAGTATGCCGTATCCCATATCTCCTCATAGGATTAGGTTATGACCTTTGAGTCTCTCAGGCCCTGCTTAACCTATGCCGTCCAGGGTGTAAGCATAGTCCCGTACCCAGGGGGGATGCTGCCGGCTTTCCCAGCCTACTGGGGCTTGGTAGGGTGGGCCTCTCTGTATATTTGGGTTTCCCCCGGATGAGAGTCTGTGTCCTGGTGTGTTTCCGCCATCGTTGTTGCTGACCGGCAGGCATGGGCTGGGTCAGTGTGGTGTTTGGTTCGGAGCTCGTGGGGCGCTCCCACAGGTGCCGTCTGCTTGGTCGCAGTCTCCCTTTGCGGTTTGATCTGTAGCAGGGGGATCTCGCTGTAGCATCGCGTGTCTTCAGCCGGTATCTGGGGGCTCCAGGGTGACAGGTGAGTAGGCTAATGCGCCTCGGTATGGATACTTTCGGGTTCCAGGGAGCTGCTCTCTTGCTCCTTTTGCTGCCTGACGGATCTCTGGTCACCTGCCTCTTGGTGGGTTCCCGCTGGCTGTTTTTCCATGCGGTCCGATGTTAGAGGGTTCTGCGTGGTCTTCCGTTTGGGTATGCTTGTGAGATTGCACGGCAGGGTGTCAAGACCTTTCTCTGGGGTTTTTGGGGACAGAAGAGCTACCATCTTCTCCCAGAAGGCTTGAAAAGCTTTGTCCAGTCGATTCTCTGCCTCCGTCTGCTCGCCTTGTGTGCTGGTTGAGCACATTGTCTCCGCCATTTTGTGCGCAGTACTGTTGCTTGGATCAGGTCCCGTGGTCGCCGTAGCGCGTTTGCCAGGTTGTGCCGGGTCTCCTGATGTTGGACCGTGATGACCCCCACCGGTCCAGAGGGGGGGGGGACGTGGGCCTCGTTTCGATCTGTCCGCTGTGTATGTCAGCGGGGGAGCGGCCGTCTCCCTCACGCCGATCTCGTGTGCAGGCCCTGCAGGAGGAGTTGCACTGTAAAGGTCGCTTGTCTGGCACCATCCTGTGCCTCTCCCTTTCACCTGGTGGCCTTTTTGAGACGATTAGGTCCCTTTTTATGGCTGGAAACCGTTTAAATCTCGTTATAAAGCAGGAGCTGCTCAGATCAGCGTCTTCTCGCTTCAGCGGTTAGGCCCCGCCCCCCGGGAATGGATCATATTTTACGCTTAAAGATATTTAGTGTGATATAGCATTTGTCATATTACAGTGGTGAATGGAGACAAATGCCTCATTCCGTTTTTTTTCCACTGCACTGGAGGATTCATATTGCATTATTACAGCGTTCAGAGGAACACCATAATCTATTCAATAATATCAGTGGAGTTAGTGTAGATATCTTTCAGCGATCTAGCACTGCTGATTGTACCAGTAGTTGCTGAAGTCTGAGGGAAAAGGAGCTTCACATCATTAATTGCTTTTTATTAGAGAATTCTTGTTACAGACTGTATATGTTCTCACTACTTTTTCTTCGATCTTTTCAGGAGAATTTGTGGCTCAATTTAAATTCACAGTTCTTTTGATGCCCAATGGCCCCATGAGGATAACCAGTGGGCCTTTCGATCTTGATTTATTCAAGTCCGAATTTGAGGTGCAGGATGCGGAGTTAAAGGTTGGTATATAATTTCTATTGATAACATCGCCCTCCCTTTTCTGAATGTTGCTTTTGGAAATTGTAATTCAGAAACAGTGCTTTTTGAGGTTTTTGCATGATGACAATGGGCTAGAGGAGTTGAGCTCAGATTTGAAAGTGTTTGCTTGGTTCTCGTAATTGTCATCAAACTTCTCTACATCCTTTCTAAAATTTGGCTGTATTGTTTATGGTTAAATATAATTGTAAGCTAGATTGCCAGGAACAGTGGAGGGTATCCCCTATAATAAATACATAGGAAAAAAGGAAAGGCAGCCTTGGAAAGTAAATTTTTAAAACATAACGTGCATTAAAATTTCTGATTATAAAACCAGGGTATCTTTAAAAAAAAAAAAAAAAAAATTACCAATGTAAAAAAACAACAAACATAATTGAATGGATGTAACTATCCTGTTATAAATACAGGTTTGGTGTAATTCTAATGGCAGTAGCAGTGAAATCCAGATTTGTAATTTCTACATAAACCAAATAGACACCATATAAAGTTAGTACCAATTTGTATTAATACCAGACGTTTAAGTAACAGGAATAATGGTAGAAAATTAAAGCAGTGTTTCTGAGAAATGGCTATATACACCTTCTAGTGTCAAATGCTTCTTGTGTATAAAGTTTGGATCTGTGGAACATGGCTATGGACTCGCATGTCTTATTTTCATTTTTTTTTTTTTTTAGGCACTTCTGCAAAGTTCAGCCAGCCGGAAGACTCAAAAAAAGAAAAAAAAGAAGGTAATGCCTTTTACAAAGTGAATTCAAGGGTTTTTACTATAAACCCTTTTGAGAAGGGAGACCTTTCCAGTGTAATGTTCCCTATTGAAATTTTTTTTTTTTTTATATTCCTTGGGATACAACCCAAAGTATGGTAGCCGGTGGTTAGAACAGGCACATCATGCTTATCCTATAACTGGCTGCATTTTTTATATATTTTATATTGTATATGCCAAATGAGCATTCCGTTCCTAATATTAAGTACCCCTTTGAGACGAAATATTTTTCTAACTGATTTTGTAAAAATTATTTTAAAGTTAATTAATTTCTGCTTGAAGAGCTACTTGCTAATCTATTTTTTCCATTTGAAGGAGTTGCCAAATTAATAGAAAGTACAGAATGCAATGTGTGTTGATGCATGTGTTTTTTCATGAATTGTGCATGTTGCTGCTACTTTGCCTTTGGTGTTCTTGTTTGTGACTTTGCGTATCTTCAATTTGTATATAACAGGCTTCTAAGAACGCCGAACATGCTGCTGCTGAAGATAATGAAGGCACAGAGTGAGGGAGAATTCCTGCCAAAATGATTGACTTCAACCTGCCAGTTTATTTTTTAGTACTGCGTTACTTTTACTTCTTCCCCCTCCTTCACAAACAAATAATGAAATGAAACTCAGAAAAAAATACCTTTGTTCTGTCCTTATAAAAAAAAAAAAAAAAAAAATTAAAAAAATAAGTCAATCTGGGCTTCCCACAGCACCCTTTTTGGATAAAAACATGGACATTAATGGAAGAGTGTTTTGGAATTCACGTCAGACTACTTTACCAAAAGTATATATATATATATCTATTAAAAACAAAAAAAGTAATTCAGGCATAAAACCAGTCTTTAAGACCATCTTTTTAAGCAAAAAACAGGATTGGAACAAGTCACCTATTTATATTAATACCACTGCTGCCACTATGTCTGCAAAATATTACACTACTTAATTAAACCTGTTCTTGACTGTCCCCATTTGACAAAACAGACAAGGCCTAAACAAAAAAATATTCTCCTGGGTATGTAAGGATTGTATTTTAACTCTGCAATTTTGGACTCCAATATGTAACTAGAAACGTCATTGACACTGGGCAGACAGATCTATAATGCTGGATTTCTGGTCAAACCATGTGTCCTCTGCCTCAGCTACCCTTCTGGCTGTAAGACTGTCGGTTGATTGCGCAAAGCTGAATGTTATAACCACAAGTAGTACATCAGACGGAGTGATGCTGCCCATGAAATAAGTAAATAAATAAATTTGGGGGGGGGGGGGGGTTTTTTTGCTGTGACAGAGTAACAAATCTAGCTTTTTTTTTTTTTTTTTTCTCAATGAGGCTGCTTGTATCTTGTAGTTAACATTGTAATTCCTTCGTAGTCTGAATGAAATCAACATTCATTACAATGTTAATTGCAATGTTAGGACGTTTACTATTTAGCAGTCTTAATAATTTTTTGATCGTATAATCCTTCGACTTTGCTCAAGGAAGGACGCGCATTTGTGTTTTCTGTTTTAATGTGACTTGACACTTGCACTTGTAAGTCCTGGGTCCTCCCATTGTTTCTCTCCCCAATATAAATTTATCTGCTGTACTTCTCACAGATTATTAGTCTTCTAAGATGCCAATTATTACCCTAAAACTTGCCATTGGTTATGCAAGATTTCATTGCAGTTGTCAGTTCTAAAGTAGGTATGACAAGTGGTGGGCTGATGTAACAAGAACCTGTATTTGTAAGAGAGTGCTGGAAAAAGTTGTACTGTATATTGGGAAACCGTTAATCAAATGCATAATTGATTACCGTGGTTGTCTTCTCCAAACACACACAAACAATTCTCAGACTTACGCATGCCATTGTTGTGGTTTGCGAACATGGTTCTGGTTTTGTATATCCAAAAAAAAAAACTACGGAATAATCACATGCACAAATGTTCCATGTTCACTGTATGGTAATAGACCCTCTAGCATTCTACATGTTCTTTGGAAATAGTCAATGAAATGACCCTTTGCTATCGAATCACAAAGAAAGAAATTTACTTCTTTTGGGCATATGTAAAAAGTTGCCTCTGGTCTTTCAAATATGTGCAACAAAGGTTAATATCCAACAGAATAACTTTTTTGAAATAATGTTCTTCACCTCCTATTTACAATTTGTATGTGTGGATTGGGACTGTCTCTTTGCTAGAAGACATGGACTTTATTTTAAATGTGAGCTGTTTGTAAGGGAGGTCCAGGTTTGTCTTCTTTGCAAGAACAGTTATAATATAAGCTTGCACTTCCTTCATTTGATTTTCTTTTTGGATATTATAACCCTTCTGATCCTTGTAGTGAAGATATTGCAGAATGGTTGGTATATCACAGTGGTGACAGCTTTATCCAGTTGCATGTGCAGAAACAAGCATCTATCCAACCCTCAACATTGTGGAAGAGAGAAATATATTTTTATATCATGTTGTTTAAAATGATGTTTTGTTGGGTGTGTCTGTTTTTCTTTTATATCAAAACAATTAATTAATGTTCCGGACACCTTTATAAAAAGGAAACTGGGATTCAGGCACCCAGGGGACTGTTGCTGCAATGTTCACAGATTAACCTCTTCCTTGTGTCATCGAATAAGCTGTGCGCTGCAGGAATTCTTACAAACTGTATGCTCGTAAATGAGGTCCAACTGCCCATTACAGTCTTCAACTACATGTGCATTTGAGTGGCTATATTAACAGATTTGTCTTAGTAGGTCTCTAATTGTCTGGAACAAGAAAGGACAAAGGTTTTACTTCCACTAGAAAGTGTCATTGGGTGACCTTTTTGCATATGTGCACTGTTTACTGTTGGGGGGTGTGAGGATTCGCCCACATATCTTGTTCTTGTCTAGGGACTCTTATAAAGATTGTATACTACTGTATACCATAGGTTGCTTTCATAAGCTTCCCAAATTATAGAGGTGGTACGGCCACTCCCGATATTAAGTGCATTGCCATTGTAAACCAAGATGCGTTAAATCACTGTGACTTCACAAAAGGAACTTTTCGATTTTCTACTTTACTATTTGGAATGTATCTCCCGGTGGGGAAAATGCCTGCAAGTTGTTACAAATGCCCTTGCAATATGTATAATGCCCCTCCCATCAATAAAATGGAAATTCTGACTGGTACTAAATGATTGGTGAGCATTTTTGTACAGTGTAAATTTTAATTAATTCATTTCCCCCCTCATGATTAAATGGATTATGGTTTGCCTGTGTTAACGGTTAGAAAACCTCCAAAATGTAAGGTTAGCTTAGCTGCCGTTATCAAAAATGCAATATTTTATCATTCTCGGGTAAAACGATTTAAAAGTTAAACTAAATTCTATTTGTAGCATACTGCCTGGCAGCTAACATCCCTGTCTATGCAACTTTTGTTAGGGATGTATGAGCTTTTAAAAAAAAAAAATATATATATATATATATATATATATTTGTTTTAACCTCCATATATCTCCAACCATCATAAACAGCCCCTGCTATTTTCAGAAATGCCTGACTCTCTTAAATCATTGCAGCAGAAAGCAAATTTGTTGCAACCATAAGCGTACACTCCAATGTGTTCTTTTGGCTATTTGATTATAGAGAGAGGTTTATTCATAAGCTTTTTATGAAGAACCAGTATTTTGAGTGGCTTGCAAAAGTATTCACCCCCCTTGGCATTTTTTGTGTTTTTGTTGCCTCACAACCTGGAATTAACTTGGATTGTTTGAGGATTTGCATCATTTAATTTACAGAACATGCCCACAACTTTTTTTTTTTACATTGTGAAGCAAACAACAAATAGGACAAAAAACAGAAAAGGTCAATGTGCATAACTATTCACCCCCCTAAAGTCAATACTTTGTAGAGCCACCTTTTGCGGCAATCACAAGTCGCTTTGGTTAAGTCTCTGAGCTTACCACAGGGATTTTTTCCCCATTCCTGCTTGCAAAACTGCTCCAGCTCCTTCATGTTGGATGGTTTGCGCTTGTGAACAGCAATCTTCAAGTCTGGGCACAGATTTTCTATTGGATTGAGGTCTGGGCTTTGACTAGGCCATTCCAACACATTTACATATTTCCCCTTAAACCTCTTGTGTGTTGTTTTAGCAGTGTTTGGGTCATTTTCCTGCTGGAAGGTGAACCTCCGTCCTAGCCTCAAATCACGCACAGAGTGGTACAGGTTTTACTCAAGAATATCCCTGTATTTAGCCCCATCCATCTTTCCCTCAACTCTGCCAGTTTCCCAGTCCCGGCTGCTGAAAAACATCCCCACAGCATGATGCTGCTACCACCATGTTTCACTGTGGGGATGGTGTTCTTTGGGTGATGTGTTGGGTTTACGCCAGACATAGCGTTTTCTTTGATGGCCGAAAAGTTAAATTTTAGTCTCATCAGACAAGAGCATCTTCCTCCATACATTTTAGGAGTCTCCCACATGCCTTTTTGCAAACTCTAAACGTGCCATTTTGTTTTTTTGCTGAAAGTAATGGCTTTCTTCTGGCAACTCTGCCATAAAGCCCAACTCTATGGAGCGTACGGCTTATTGTTGTCCTATGTACAGATACTCCAGTCTCTGCTGTGCAACTCTGCAGCCCCTCCAGGGTTACCTTAGGTCTCTGTGCTGCCTCTCGGATTAATGCCCTCCTTGCCTAGTCTGTGAGTTTTGGTGGGTGGCCCTCTCTTGGCAGGTTTGCTGTTGTGCCATTTGGTTATGATAGATTTGATGGTGGTCCTGGGGATCATCAAAGATTTGGATATTTTTTTTAATAACCTAACCCTGACTTGTACTTCTCCACAACATTGTCCCTTACTTGTTTGGAGAGTTCCTTGATCTTCATGGCAGTGTTTGGTTAGTGGTGCCTCTTGCTTAGGTGTTGCAGCCTCTGGGGCCTTTCAAAAAAGGTGTGTGTATATGTAATGACAGATCATGTGACACTTAGATTGCACACAGGTGGACATCATTTCACTAATTATGTGACTTCTGAAGGTAATTGGTTGCACCAGAGCTTTTTATGGGCTTCATAACAAAGGAGGTGAATACATACGCACATGCCAATTTTTTGTTTTCTATTTCTAAAAAATAGTTTTATGTATATATTTTTCTCATTTCACTTCACCAACTTAGACTATTGTGTTCTGATCCATCACATAAAATTCAGATTAATAAAACATTGAACTTAAGGCTGTAATGTAACAAAATAGGTAAAAAGTCAAGGGGGTGAATACTTTTGCAAGGCACTGTATGTGTCATCTAGATTAAGGGGGAGAGACTCTAGTACATAGTTTAAACTTTAAAACCATGAAATCCACTAAAGGGTAACTCCTAGCACCATTGCCACTAAATAGCCTTGAAGTGGTCATGGTCATGGTGATGATGGAGATGTATCTCCACCTCTTAAATAGTCCATAGGCAGCATGGTACATGTTGCCCTATGAATTCTGTGTATATTGAATGTACGTCTGAAGTAAACACACACACCCTAGGCTGCTCTTGTACTCCCCTCAGCCCTTCCTCTCCTCCAGCAAGCGGGAGTGGTGGAGGATCTGATTTTCACAGGAACGTAGCCCTGGTGCTAGAACAGATGTAATTGTATATTATGCTAAAATAGGGAAAAGACTCACCTCTCGTCATTTCCAAAATTAAGATTGTAAGTGCATTACATTAAGCATAATCTACAATTACATCTGTTTTAGCACTGGAATCAGATACATTTTACCACATGAAAGGAGGCTTCATAGTTTGCATTTATAACGCTGTGGAAGTAGGGCAAATGAAGCACTGGAAGGACATACTTTACTTTTTTATCTTCCTGCGACCTGTCCGTGCAGCGCATAATGTCAACAAGAGAGGCACCTGCCGAAAAAGTCGGCAATGCTGCTACACCCTGTATGAAATGAGCACCAAAATGTTGGTATCGAGTGAAGCCATCTCGCAAGAGCAGTAAAGGGATCGGAATCCCTCTCCAAACACCAACCACTCCATGAGAGAGAACTTTGTCTGGTAGCCTGAGACTAAGAGGTCCTTGGTTGCGTGCGATAGGCTGTCGACTGACCCGGATCCACTGAAAACATCGTTCTTGAAGGATATGGGGATGTGATTCTCCGTGGGAACTATCCAGGAGTAGAGGGGATGATAGCAGGAGGCGTGGATGGTCTCAGGACAATTCTAACAGATCAGAAAACCTTGTCTGGCTCAGACAAAGGAGAGCAATGTGCAGGAGAGCGATCCCTTCCATGTGAACTTGAGATGGCCTGGGGGAATATGTCCACCTCTTCGCTCTTTGGGTCCAGAAGCCAGATAAAGAATCTCAGGAACTGACAATTGGCTCATGAGTCAAAAAGATCCAGGTGTACAGGATCTACATTTGAGCAGTAAGCTGAAGACTGTTTCATCCAGACGCCAACTGATGCTGTAACTCCAGTGACTAGAGTACCAATCCGCCGTGAGATTGGTGATTTCCAAAAGGTATTCTGCCCGTAGAGTGATATTGTGAGATAACCAAAAACTGTAGATTTCCTTCTTCGTCTTGCCTGTTTTATATACGAATATATGAACTGCAGAAACGTTGCCCAAGCGTAATAGAATGCATCAATCCAACACGTTCTTGGCCAGACTCAGGATGGCGAAGGAATTGGTGATCAGTTCCAGGCAATTGATATGTAGGCTGGTTTCCTCATCCAACCATGGCTCCTCTAGTGGTGGAAGTCACACAATCCGGCCCCAAAGGCTGGTTTCCACTATGAAATCTGGTAAGGGACCAAATATAGCCTTGCCCTTCCAGGTCAGCATATGGAGGAGCCATCAGCTGTGTTCTGTCTACCTTAGGAAAGAGGAGCACCAACTAGGTCATAGGAGAGGCCCGACCGCAGGTAACGTGCTTGCAGCCGCTGTATGGTCTGGTGGTGTTGATATTAGGGATCGACTGCTTATCGGTCTGGCCAATATTCTGTATTTTCAGCGATATTGGTACCGGCCAATAAAGATACCGATAATGCAGATTAGGGCCGCGGTGGGGGCCCAGCACACTCTTACTTTTCTTCGCAGCAGCTCCCCGTCTAAATCTCGTGAGTCCCACGGCTGTCAGAGTGTTACCACGCAGGCTGCGAGAGTTAGACAGGGGAGCTGCTGGAAAGTGTGCTGGTCCCCCTCTGCACAGTCCATGCCACCGGGCCACCAGGGAATGCCATATCCCCCCTCCCTGGCCAGGTAAGAAGCAGAGAGAGGGGGACTGAAACAATTTTAAAAAATTAAATATTTGGAAAAAAAAATGACCCCGCCATTTTACACAATTAACATACCTACACAAACATTCACTGCACAAACTCAAACTCTGCATTCATTATATACACTACATAAACACTCTGCATTCATTATATACACACACTAAACAAATACACTGTTTAGTTTTGGGTTTTTTAAACACAACAGAGTGGAGCTGAGTCTGAGGAGTCATGTCAACTGGCATGGGAGATGGCACCAACGAAACCGTAGGAAACATTAACAAGATGGAGCAATCGACACTGAAAGGTAAGCATCCTTGAAGTCGAGGCGAGTGAAACAGTTGTCCTAAAGGAGTAGATCACATAGCAGATGTATGCCTTTCATTTTGAAATGTTGTACCACAAACGAGAGTATAACTAGTCGAAAGTCTGTTTTCTTCTGAACCAGAAAGATGTTGGTGAAGATACCGTCATCCTGTGCATATTGAACAGCGACTGGATCTATTAGTTGATGAGGGACTCCCTGAAAACACATAGCGGAAGAGGAGGGTACACCTGTCCTCGGGGAGAACAGAATTCTCTGACGTAACCTTGAACTGTCTGAAGAATGCAGGCATCTGAGGATATAGTTCCCCAGTTTTGTAAGAAAAAGGACAACCTGCATGCAGTGAAAGTTGTTTAACAGCACTGTAAAAGTGGACCCACCTGTGGGGAGACATCCTCTGGTTTTATTCACGCCTCTGTAGAAGGAGGTAGTCCAAGTGGACCTTGTTAAAACCACCTACAAGTATTCTAATATAAAAGCAGTAGGGAATCCTAGTCTCAAAAACAAATCTCACAGATGGAGTAAAAGAACATAAAGTCTGTGAATTGGAATGGAATCCGGTGTGTGTTCTTAAAATTATCTACAACAAAGTATCCACAAGTGCCTCAAAGGACCTGTTAAATGTAATCGTATCCAAATTTACTGAAGAAGTGAAACACAATTCTAGAGTAATAAGAGCAAAAAAAAAAAACAGAAGCTTGCTCAAACAGTTAGCCTACCACTGCTGGTGTTAATTGGATATTTGATGCAATATCAGTAATGGAAGATGTGCAGTGTTGCAGAAAACACAGGAATGCTACTTCGCATTCAGAATGTACGCTTGCGATTCCTTGTGAACAGTGCTCAAATCTTCACCAGAAATTCATCATGTGTCAGAGCTCCTCAAATGATTTAAAGAATTAAGCTACAAAACTCGAGATTTTGAGAGATTAAATGCTTGGTAATAGGTAATTGCAGATTATACCACCCATTGATGACTGTAACTGCATGCATGGTGTTATTGTAATAATTGGTACATGTTCTGATATCCTTGGGTGTCCACGCTGATGGAGAGCTGTGCTCTTGTGGGCCTGGAGGGGCAGAGAAGCAGCAAATCTCTGCTTGTGGCCCATGCTGCTGTTTGGTGCCCTGTTTTCCTCCCCATGTGGACAGGTGCGTGTGATCCTAGTCTAATCCCTGGAGGCTCCATTACTAAGCTGAGGGTACGTGGCATTACTGCAGCATAAGTAACAGGCGCACAAGATGGTGAATGCTGCATGCTCCTCCGATCTCTTCAGAGGAAAATGTGGATGTCCTACATCATCTGTACAAACTTTTCAAGTCCTTTTGGCCAGTGATGGATGTTCAATTGCGACCCGTGGCAACGAGTAACACAACTAGCAGCCTACCTGAGAGTCATTGGTACGAGGCTGTGCAGAGGGCGTTTATGGGACTGCATTATGCAACAGCGCTGTGAGAAAAACAACATGGGGCCAGCTGTGTAAGACTCTTTGAGGGTCCGCAGAACAGCGGAGCTATAACTCAAAGCGACCCTTCAAGGTTTGATTGTTTGCCACACGGTGATCATATCCCTCTATACCCTGGACTGTTGGGCCTGGCACTGAGGCTTTCATGGCAGGATTATGTTCAGTCTTTGCAGGGAATCAGCTTATTTCAGTTATGATCCCAGGACAGGAATGAAGGACACCCCAGGGTCTATTTAGATTTCTGGGGTCTCCTCCATCCCTGGTGCAAGTTCAGAATTACCGTGGCTGAGCGTAATCGTGATTTAAAGGGCAATATGCCACACTCATTTTTTGAATCCTATTGTTGCTTCTGATGTTCTCACCCATTGAGCAGCTGTTTTGCTTTTTCCCTATCTACATGCAGGGTGCTCACTCCTGGCCTAATTGGGGGGTTTCCTAGGGGTTTCACTCTTTGCTAAAGCTACTTGACATCTTTTACAGTCATTCACTGTTCAATTTTTACAACTTCCTCTCCGTCCATATGCCCTGCTTACTTATTTGTCTTTCGTTCTCCAAACCTAGCACTGTGTTAACTTGGTCTTGATTTAAACAAGTGATGTTCCCTATATCTACATTGTTTGATGGATATATGTATTTTTATTACTGACTTGTCTGAGATGTTATCCTTAATATTGCATATTCACATCAAAAATAAAGCATTAAATAAATACTTGGTACTAGTCCTTGATTAAATAGGGTAAAACAAATCCATCTGGTTGCAGTGTGCGATCCACCATGGAATTCTAGAACTTCCTCTGGTTAATTTGCGCCATATTCGCGCCTACAGCCGACCTCAGTTTTCTGGTGGTACACACATCCCATACGTGATCAGGGAGACCACCCTCTAATGCTGTCGCTCCTGCAGTGCTTAATAACTGGGCAGAGTTACATGCAAGGACACCTGACCAGGGTCTATTTACACCCTGTTCCAAATTATTATGCAAATTCTATTTAAGTGTCACAAAGATTAAATATTTTGTTTTTCAGTTTAACTCATGGATGGCATTGTGTCTCAGGGCTCTTTTGATCACTGAAAACAATCTTGGACACCTGTGATAATTAGATTGCCAGGTGAGCCCAATTTAAGGAAAAACTACTAAAGGAGGGTGTTCCACATTATTAAGCAGAGCACCATTTTCATGCAATATGGGGAAGAAAAAGGATCTCTCTGCTGCCGAAAAGAGTGAAATAGTTCAATGCCTTGGACGAGTTATGAAAACATTAGATAGTTCACGAAAACTTAAGCGTGATCATCGCACTGTTAAGAGATTTGTGGCTGATTCAGAGCACAGATGGGTTCGTGCAGATAAAGGCACATTGAGGAAGATTTCTGCCAGATCCATGCATCAGATCAAGAGAGCAGCTGCTAAAATACCATTACATAGCAGCAAACAGATATTTGAAGCTGCTGATGCCTCTGGAGTCCCACGGACATCAAGGTGTAGAGTCCTCCAGAGTCTTGCAACTGTGCATAAACCTTCTATTCGGCCACTACTAACCAATGCTCACAAGCAGAAACGGCTGCATTGTGCAGAAAAATACATGAAGACTAATTTTCAACCAGTCCTGTTCACTGATGAGTGCCGTGCAACCCTGAATGGTCCAGATGGATGGAGTAGTGGATGGTTGGTGGACGGCCACCCTGTTCCAACAAGGCTGCGGCGTCAGCAAGGCGGTGATGGAGTCATGTTTTGGGCCGGAATCATGGGTAGAGAGCTGGTCGGCCCCCTTTAGGGTCCCCGAAGGTGTAAAGATGACCTCTGCAAAGTATGTGAAGTTTCTGATTGACCACTTTCTTCCCTGGTACAGAAGGAAGAACTATGCTTTCCATAATAAAATCATCTTCATGCATGACAATGCACCATCTCATGCTGCAAAGAATACCTCTGCATCAATGGCTGTTACGGGGATAAAAGGAGAGAAAGTCATGGTGTGGCCTCCATCCTCCCCTGACCTCAATCCTATTGAGAAACTTTGGAGCATCCTCAAGCAAAAGATCTATGAGGGTGGGAGGCAGTTTACATCCAAACAGCAGCTCTGGGAGGCTATTCTGACATTTTGCAAACAAATTCAAGCAGAAACTGTCCAAAAACCTCACAAGTTCAATGGATGCAAGACTTGTGAAGCTGTTATCAAATAAGGGGTCCTATGTTAAAATGTAACGTGACCTGTTAAAATGTTGTTATAAGTTTGATTGAAATAACTTTTGATTTCAGTAAATATGCTGCCAACACAAGAAATTACAAATTTAGTTCTTTACAACCTATAAAGTGTTTTGAAACTTACTGTGCGTAATAATTTAGAACAGTGCATTGTAAGTTTTTTATGTTTTTTTAAAAATACTGTTATTAGGAGGTTTGTTCAATAAAATTTGAATTGTACTCTTAATAGTTGATAACATAAGAATTATGCTGACTGTTATTTACATAAATTATTTAGGTAAATGAGAAAAATATAATTTGCATAATAATTTGGAACAGGTTGTAGACTCCTGGGTGTCCTCCATCCCTAGTGCAAGTTAAGAATTACCGTGGCTGAGCATAATCGTAATTTAAAGGGCTCATTTTTTTTATTTGCAGTATGAATGCATACATTAATACTGACATAAATACAATTAAAGACAAAGATGAACAAATACATAGACGTACAAATCTTAACCTGACATTTAAACAGTGGTAGGGTCTCGGGTTGGGAGGAACAGTCCTAGAGCTCAGTATCATGTGCTGGTATCCTATTTAGTCATCGGTACTTTGTTAGAATTAAGATTTTAAGGATTCTTAGATATAGTGCATATTTTATATATTAAAAAAACAGGTTTTCGGGGGGGCGGAGCCAAGTTACGAGACCAGACGTGTTGCATGAGCTCTCGCGTCTGGCACCCAATAATCGGGGGAAATGGCCGAGCTAAAACTCACCTGGACGTAGAGCTATATCAAGCTTGTTACTGAGACACCGGCGATTCTGAAGACACCTTCAGTAGGGCTCTCTGACACCGGGAAGCCCGACTCGAAGTTTTGTGACCTACCAGCGACAGGGCTGAGGAGAGACGGCCGCTCTCCTACTGCTTCGACTGGCGGTGAGGAGACTAACAAGTGCTGTCCCCTCCCCCCATGGACCATTGGGGGTTATCCCGGTCCCACCTGGCTAGCCCCCACATGCCCACACGACAATCTGGCGACTGATACAGGTCACATGGAGCACCCGACAGATATTCCCAGAATGGAGGATGTGCTCTCTATACAGAGGCTGGAGATGCACAGGCCGGAGACGGTCCTACCAAGCTCGGTGGATCACATACTGCAACGCCTGGACGAGGCGTTCCAGAGATTCAGGCAAAGGCTGGAGGCTAGGATGTCGACCCCGCATGCCCAGCACCAGGGAAGTGAGCGCAAGGGTGAGAGCCGTGGAGAGCCTGGGCCCCCTCAGGGCAAAGCACCTTCACAAGCAACGGTGAAACCTAAGCCTGGCACACCTGGGTTGAGGGCCACCCCGGCTACGGCCGTAAAGCATCGACCACGTCGGCGGAGATTAGACAACCACAAGCGGCGGCAGACCACTCGAGGCCCCCGCCATCTCCCAATAGGGAGGGACTTGGAGCACCACGTTGTTAGGGTCCTTGGAACCCAGATGCGGACCCCCTCTCAGACACAGTGAGGTGCCGGCGATACCCTGGCACACCCTACTCAAGCTGCATTGCCTGGAGTGTCCCCCACTTTATCGAGCCAAGGCATTGGCTAACGTAGACAAGTTATCCTGAGAACATCACCATCATCTCTCAGGGACACTGTTCAGAGACACATCTCTATAAGCTACAGCGGCTGCCACAGTTATCCGTTGCCCCCATTTAAAATCAGGCTGATGTTACTACAGATCAAAAGCTATTACTGTTGTTTCTGAATGCATGCTTTCATGTGACCCCATTCCACGCTACGCTGAGGGTGCTCAGGGGTTAATTCCATGATTAACACTGCACAGGCACATCTAGCCAACTTACTGGATGACACATACCATACTCCAGCAGAGTTTTATATTTTATACTCCATACAATCTATTGTTGCCTAAGCTAATAGAAAACCATCACGTTACTAACCTGAACGGGGGTGTTAATTAATGAAGACCAGGAAAAGGCAGGAATTTTAAATAACTATTTCTCCTCCGTATATATTAAGGAAGAACCCATGGCAATAGATGTACAAATGATTGCTACTAAAAACTTGCAGAATAATTGTAATTGGTTAACTCAAGACAAGGTGCTGCAGCAACTAAAGAAAGTTAATATAAACAAAGCTCCAGGGCCTGGCGGCAGTGGCGTACATACCAGGGTCGCAGGGGTCGCGGCTGCAACCGGGGCCGGCCGCACCTGCGACCCGGTATGTAGCCACAGGGCCAGCCTCTTCTTCTGGGGGCCCAGGAGACGGCCACCCCAGGGCCCCCCGAGGTTGGCCCTGCTGACCCCAGTGGTCGGGCTGTTTGGGTGGCTGGCGCGCGAGGGAGCACTTTCCCCTCAGTGCTTCCTCTTCCGCTCCCTCGCGCGCTGCACTGATACCGGAGCCGGAAGATGACGTCAGCTCCGAATGTACATGCACGGCAAGAGGCGCGCGCGCGCATTTAAACCGCCCATAGGAAAGCATTACTCAATGCTTTCCTATGGACGTTCAGTGTCTTCTCACTGTGATTTTCACAGTGAGAATCGCGGAATCTTCTCTAGCGGCTGTCAATGAGACAGCCACCAGAGGCTGGATTAACCCTCAGTGAAACATAGCCGTTTCTCTGAAACAGCTATGTTTTCAGCTGCAGGGTTAAAACTAGAGGGACCTGGCACCCAGACCACTTCATTGATCTGGGTGTCTGTAGTGGTCCTTTAGGTGTGTGTGCAGTATACCGCATTCGCGGGGTCGCAGCCCTGCGACCACGTGCCCGCCGTCATGTGTTGCGGCCCCGACCCGCGCCGAGTAAGCGCGCGGGGGGGCCCACGGATCAATTTTTGCACCGGGGCCCCATGGGTCATGTGTACGCCACTGCCTGATGGTATCTACCCACGTGTACTTAAGAAACTAAGTGTAGAAATAAGCGAACCTCTGTTTTTAATCTTTCAGGAAGTGTTCCGGAGGATTGGAGGAAGGCAGATGTGGTTCCTATATTCAAAAGGGGTTCAAATTATAGACCTGTGAGCTTAAATTCTGTGGCTGGTAAAATATTTGAAAGGTTAATAAGGGATAATATTCAAGAATTCCTTGAGAAGAACGTGGTTATCAGCAAAAATCATCACGGTTTTAAGAAGCACAGGTCATGTCAAACTAACTTGATTGCGTTCTACAAAGAAGTAAGTAGAAGTATAGATCAGGGTGTTGCCGTGGATGTGATCTATTTGGATTTTTTTTTTTGTAAATATCTTTTTATTAAACCTTTTCGTTTTTGTAAATTTTGCAACATGTCAAAGAGAAACATGGACTCGCAGGTCCCTCTGGTCATTCACAGAAGCTTATACATCGGAAGGCATGTGATGACATACGTGTCTGGGCGACTCGCAGGTCGCTTTCTTGAGTAAATAGCATGTGTATTGTGGACTCGCAGGTCCGGTGTTACATGGTGGTGCTTAGTACTCTGTTATATTTGATATATACCATTTCTACGTTGGGTGGTTTTGCATGCCCCACCGTGGTTTTGTTTGTCTATTCCCCATGCCTACCCAGTAGCCTCTAGGCAGTAGTGAGACATGTGGCCATGTGGTGTGCAGCCCCCCAGTGACCTTGTGTCCAGGGTCCAACCTGGCCTTATTGTGGGGTGTTGGCCCCCTGCCGTAGTATAATTTGGTTCTGCCCAGCGGCATAGGTGGTGTTGGTGGGAATAACCTAAGGGGCATCCTGCGACTCCCTCCTAACTAATGAGCTTTATAGCTCACAAAACAGGCGCTCTTCCACCCCCTTTACTCACGAGGCCGCAGTCCGCCCCGAGCCCCGCAAGTGGTCGCACCCTAGCAGGTGTCGTGGCCCTCCCCCGCGCCGCCCCCGGGTCCCCCGAACCCGCGCTCCACCCCGCTCCGATAGGGGGGTGAGGTATCGCGTTTTGGGCCAGGTGTGGATCGTCCCGCTAGTCTCCCAGCGTCTCCTCCTGGGGACCATCGGTTCCCTCTCCCCTGGTCAATTGCATTGTCCGAAATGCCTCTGTACCCACCCGTGCCAACCAAGGTGTCCATGTGTCTGAGTATGTCTGCGTTCGGTCTTGGGCTGAATACCAGATCTCCTCTGTGACTCGTAACTCCTCCATTCTAGTAAACCACAGGGAGAGTGTTGGGGTCGTGTCTTTTTTCCAGTACAAAGGTATTAGGTGTTTTGCGACGTTAAGGATTCGGATGGTCAGGGAGCGTTTGTAGCGTGATGTGGGGGTTGTTGTGTGGTGTAGGAGGTATGGGGCGGGCCGGAAGGGTGAACATTGTCCGTGAACATGGCCACCATGGCAGCTATTTGCTCCCAGAACGGTACTATAAGTGGGCATTCCCACCATATGTGAAGAAAGGATCCCACCCCTCTCTTGCACCTCCAGCAGAGGCCATCTGCGTCCAAGTGCATTCTCTGTAAGCGTTCTGGGGTCAGGTACCATTGTGTGAGAACCTTGTAGGCAGTTTCCTGGGTTTTGCTCGCGATTGCGCAGTGGTGCACTAGATCGCAGATCCTGTGCCACTGGGTCTCGGTAAATGTTTCCCCCACGGCAGTCTCCCATTTGGACATGAAGGGGGGTGGGGGGTGTCCCTGTTGTCGTTGTAGCATGGAGTAGAGGTAGGAAATGCTATGGGGCATGGGCTCCGGGTCCTGGCACAGCTGTTCGAATGGCGTAAGGTCCCTATATACGTCGGGATGCTGTGGTATAGCAGCGATGTAGTTCTTAATTTGGGTGTATCTGAATGTCGTCAAGAAGGGCTGGGTGGGTGTGCCCATGAGCGACTGTAGGGACACGATTTTCCCATTGGTGGTCATGTCTCGGAGTCTGGGTATGGTTTGGGGGAGGACGCAGCGGAGGCTCCCCGGTCTCATCCCCGGTTCAAACTCCGGGTTGTACACCAGAGGCAGCAGCGGGGATGGGAAGGAGGAGAGGCGTAGTTTCCTCGCCTGTGAGTGCCATACGGTGAGGGTGGCGGTGATGAAGGGCTGTTGGTGGACTAGCCGCCTACCAATCAGTGGGTCCAGCCACAGGAGGGCTGAGAGGGGCCTGCCTGCGTGGTGTGTTTCGATAGCCTTCCAGGGTTTGCTAATCCCCTCTTTTGCCCATTCCATGGCCCGTTGCATGTGACATGCTTGGTAATACAGTTTGAAATCAGGAACTGCCAGGCCTCCTGCTGTTTTGGGGAGTGTGAGTTGTGTGTACTTGAGTCTGGGTTTAGTACCCTTCCAGATAAATTTGATGAGGAGGGTGCGGAGTGCGGAGAAGAAGGTGGTAGGGAGTTGGAGTGGTAGTGTCTGGAATAGGTAAAGTACCCGTGGGAGGATATTCATTTTGGCAATGGCCACCCTGCCGAGCCAGGAGAAGTGAGGTGTGGTCCATTCTGTCAGGTTCTTCCGTAATGTTGCCATCAGTGGGGTGAAGTTCATATGGTAAAGTTTGGATAGGTCGGCCGTGAGCTTCACCCCCAGGTATTTTATAGCGGTGTCTTGCCATTGGAAGGGAAAATTTCTTCGGATTTGGTCTGCCCTCTTCCGGGGGAAGCCAATGTTAAGTATAGAGGATTTAGCGTAATTGATCTTAAGGTTGGCGATTTCGCCATATGTCTTTAACTCTGCCATAAGGTTTGGGAGGGAGATTTCTGGGTTCGTTATAAAAAATAGCATATCGTCTGCATATGCTGCGATTTTGTGGTGGTCTGCCTCCACTGCTACCCCCGAGATATCTGGGTTGTCCCTTACCGCTTGTAGGAAGGGCTCCAAGGTCAGGATAAACAGAAGCGGCGACAGAGGGCAGCCCTGCCTGGTTCCATTCCTGACCGGGAATGCGTCTGTATAGACCCCATTTATGCACACCCTGGCCGTGGGGGACGAGTAGAGGGCCTCTATCCACTGGCGCATGTGGGTCCCCAGGCCAACATGCTCCAGTACCGAGAACAGGTAGTCCCACGCCACCCTATCGAAGGCCTTCTCCGCGTCCGTAGAGAGGAGGAGGAGGCCCTTCGAGGAGCGCTGTGCGTGGTGGATCAGGGAGAGGGCCCGGACCGTATTGTCCCGGGCTTCCCTGTGGGGGATGAATCCCACTTGGTCAGGTGAGATTACGTCTGGTATGTGTGGATTCAACCTTGTAGCTAGTATTTTAGCGAATAGGCGTAGGTCGCAGTTAAGCAACGATATCGGTCGGTAGCCCGTGCACCGTTCGGTATCTCCCCCCTCCTTCGGCAGCAGGACAATATTGGCCGCTAGTGTTTGCTGGGGGATAGTATTTCCCTCTGTTATAGAGTTGAAGGCCGAGATAAATTGGGGGGACAATGTGGCCAGGAAGGTTTTATAGTATTTGAGAGGGAGGCCGTCTGGGCCTGGGCTTTTGCCGGTCTTCGAGGATTTGATGGCTAGGGCCAGTTCCCCCTCCGTAAGGGGCGCCTCCAAAGCCTCCGCTGCGTCCGAGGAGAGTTTAGTTTTAGTGTATTTAGTGAGGTATGCGTTCATGCGGGTCAGTCCCACGTTAGGGTCCGCCCGAGGGGCGTGGGGGGGAATCGCGTAAAGGTCCGTGTAGAAGCGGGTTACGGCTGTAGCGATTTGATCTGGCATGTGGTGTAGTTGGCCTGCGGCGTCGCGCATGCGTGCAATATATGTCATGGAGCGTTTTTTGTTGATCATTCTGGCCAGCAACCTGCCGCACTTATCCCCTTCTGTGTAGAAGAATGATTTAGTGCGCTGGAGGGCCCTAGTGTACGATTGCCGCAGGGTCCGTGCTAGTTCTTCACGGGCTGCTATGAGTTCCCCGAGAAGTGTGTCGTCTAGTGTTTGCTTGTGGGCCTGTGTTAGGGTCCCTATCTTGGCCGTTAGTTCTCGGATCGTGTGGTCCCGTGCCTTCTTCAGGGCAGAGGAGTGTGAGATGAGAATCCCTCTCATCACACACTTGTGGGCCTCCCATGTCAAGAGGGGGGATGTGTCCTGTGGTAAGTTCTCGGTGAAGTAGTTTGTCAGGGCTTGTTGTACGTCTTGGGCCACCTGCGGGTTGGATAGGAGGTTTTCGTGGAGCCGCCATGTCGTGGTTTTGGGTTTGTGTAGTGGCGATGTAAGTTGGATCGTGAGTGGTGCGTGGTCGGACCACATGGACCCCCCATGGCAGAGTCCCGCAGTCTGGGTAGATAGTAGTATGGCAGAAAGAAGTAGTCGATGCGTGTGTAACAGTCATTCGGGGTCGAGTAGTAGAAGGTGTAGTCCCTAGCTGTCGGGTGTGTCGCCCTCCAACAATCTGTAAGCCTGTACTGATGGAGAAGTTTACGAATAAGCAGTGTGGGGGGGGTGTCGATGAGTGGCCCCTGGATGCGTCCATTGTCGGGTGTAGAGCAATGTTGAAGTCCCCACCCAGGACCAGACAGCCCGTCGTGAAGTCGTGGAGGGCCCGGAGTGTGTCCCGGAGGAATCTGTCCTGTCGTGTGTTTGGAGCGTAGATGTTGGCAAAGGTATAGGTTTCCTCCAGGATTTTACCCCTAACGAATACGTATCTGCCCAAGTTATCAGTCATGGTCAAGTCAGCTACAAAGGGTATGGATTTGTGTAGGAGTCTTGCTGTCCCCCTAGATTTCCCATCTGGGTTATTGCTGTAGAAGCCTTGGGTGTATATATGGTTGCAGAGTTTCGGAGCAGCGTTGGTTTTAAAGTGGGTTTCTTGGAGGTAGACCACATGGGCTCTAGTTTTCTGACTGAGGCGTAGCGCATGTGACCTCTTTTCGGGGGCGTTTAAGCCCTTGGCGTTTAGGGATAAGAAGTTGAGTGGGGCCGGTGCGTATTTGGGTGCGGGTGTAGCCATAGTGTCAAGTCCCGTGGGTGTCGAAGTTGCCCCGGTCAGTGGGGGCCTAGGTAGGTCGAGCCCGGCAAGCGGGGCAGAGCGGGGGAGCGGACGACTCCGCCCGACGGAGCGCAGAGGGGGCCGCCCTCGCAATGGAGCAGAGGCACCGGTGTCAGGGGGGTAGAGATCCCCCGGCCCGGAGACCGGAGTGGGGGATGACCCCCCCTATATAGTAGACACCGACCTCACGGGGAGTGGAAGGCGCCTTGTCAACCCGCCAAAAGCGGCGGCTGTGGATCAAAACAAACACCAACAGGTGTAACTTAAACCTGTGAAAACTGCTGTCGCGCCTCGGGGCGAGTCTCCCAGGGTACGGTTGAGTACCAACTGTAACTGTAACCTGTTGTGTGTCTGCAGGGACTCGCACCCGGGTCCCGACGTTGTCCTGTCTGAAGGGAGGATGTACTAGCCTACCCAGGGCGTAACCCCCTGTCTACTGTGCGGGTGTTTAGGGTGTTGGTGGACCCCCCCTCCCCCCAACCCGTTCCCCCCATGCGCATCAGTGTAGCCCCGTGGTGGCGTTTCTCTGTCCCTAAAAGTGGTCTGGAAAGCCTGTGTCCCCCCGAATTGCGTCCCGGTTAACGGACCCCCCTTGTGGGTTCCCCCTTCAGTGTAGTGGTGGGTTGTGTCGCTCTGGTTGCGGCACGTCTCTGGGTTGTTTACGCGGGTGCTCATACCATATTGCGTATAGAACTGTACCCAGGTGTAGCGTGGTCTAGCACCTATCCAGTGTTGCATGCGAACCCCTAGACCCTGGGAACTTGCGCGTGCGCCGACCCTGAGGTATGAGTGATAGCCAGGCGTGGGACGTGCAGGAGCATACGTCGTGTTGTACCCCGTCCCATGGTGCTAGTGGCGTGTGCGGGTGTGTGCGCAGGGTAACATGTGTACCAAGGAGCACTGTGTTAGCCTGCGCTGGCAGATCTACACATATATACACATTCACATATATACACAATATACACACAATAGTTCATGTAGTGCAGTATACCAGTCTAACATAAGCAGGCGCATACACCATATTATACAGATATAAAGCAAGGGAGGGTACTAAAGGGCATGTCCAAAAGGGAGCCCCACGAATAGGAAGACCTACGGAGAGCTCCTAGGAAAAACATATCACATTATATACAATGCAATGGACAGTTTGAGCATGCGCGGGCGTGCATATGGGGCTATACACCCGCCAGGGAGCAGTTTGAGCATGCGCTGACACATTTACAGCGGTTAATGTAATGCAGTGGACAATTGCGGCGTGTGTGGGCGGTTATGCCATGGTACCTGCTCTGCGATGAGCAGTTGTAAGGATGGCAGGCGCAGAAACAGTGGTGTGCAGCGGGGGGCGGGGCAGTCGTGACCTGTGCGTGCGGGTGAGATGCAGTGCCGCGGATAGTTATAGAATGCGCTGGCACATAAGCGGTGGGCAGTTGCAGCATGCATGGGCGCGTGTGCCACAGAGACAGTGCAGTAGGTGCTCCCAGCGGGCCAGTGTCAACATTGGTGGACAGTACCATGTACCACAGTCCCAGGGGCCACATCCCCCGACCCGCCCCACCCCATCGGGGCAGACTGGGCCCCCATATCTGGCTGTACGTGAGGTGTGGCTCAGCAACTGTCCGCCCGGCATAAGGTGCAGTTCTGTGGAGCGGGGGGACATGGTGCCAATGTGGGATGTCCAATCGGTAGGTGGGCTAAGTTCATATCTGGAGACAGCGTCTATGTCCTGGAACGGGGCTATCTGTGCCCTAGAGAGGGCCAGGCTGGTGTTGGGCGCATTGTGGGGGGGCAGGGGGGAGAAAGTCATGCCCTCTAACGGGCGGTACCTGTGGGCCTAGTGGCCTCCTGGCGTCCCCCTCTAGTGCGTTGCGGCAGCGCCGGTCTTGGGTAGGGGTTTCTTGCGGCGGTGTAGATGTCCAGTGGGTCAGGCCATCTCATGTTGATGGCGGGCAGTTGGAGCTCCGTGCCCAGGGCTATATAGTCGCTGTGTGTGCGGACCAGGAATGGACCCCTCGGCGTGTGGACGAGCAGTCCCGTGGGCATCTGCCATCTGTACCGGATCTGTTGGGCCACCAGGACCCTCGTGAGTGGTTTCAGAGCGCGTCGGTAGGTCAGGGTAGCCGGCGATAAATCTGGAAAGAGTTGCAGGTCTTGGTTCCGGTAGGTGAGCGATTGCCGGCCTCGTGCTTGTTTAAGGATAGTCTCCTTTAAGGCAAAATTCGCTAGGCAGCATATGACATCCCTGGGTGGGCTATCTGGCGCGCCCTTAGGACGGAGGGCTCTATGAGCTCTTACAAATTCTATGGGTGCCTGGTGGTCTCGGCCTAGAATCTCATTTAATATTTCAAGGAGGATTTCTTGTAGCTGCTGGGGGGAGTCCTCAGTTTCAGGGAGGCCGCGCAGTCTTAAGTTATTGCGGCGCCCCCTGTTGTCCAGGTCCTCAATATGTAGGGCCATGCCACGTACCTGTTCTGAGGAGGTGTCTGCAGCCTCTGCTAATGTATGCTGCGCTTCCCTCAGGCTGTCACAGGTTGCCTCCATGTGGCCCACGCGGTCTGACAGACCCTGCATGTCAGCCCTCAGTGCCTGGATGTCCTGCCGAATTGTAGCTCCCAGGGCTGAGGTGGCTGAGTGGAGATCCTCTTTGGTGGGCAGTGCTCTCAGGAGGTCCAACCAAGGGGGGCGCTCTGTGCCGCTTGTGAGCACTTCTGATGCCGGTGAGGAAGGCGCGCTCTCCTCCGACGCCATTGATCCGTCGGCGCCATGCGGCTGTGTTGCGAGGTCTGCGGGGGTCACCAGGAACAGGCGCAGGGACGAGGCGAGTTGTCCCTTTTTGGGCTCTGGGGTCTTCCCTGGCTGTGGGGTCCTATTGGGTCTCCCCATGTCGGCAGTGTAGCGGGCAGGCTGCGGGTTTGGAGTCGGGACCCGGGCGGCGGGAAAGTTTAGGCGGCCATGTTCGTCGGCTGCCAAGCCACCCCACCCAGGCCTTCATTTTTAATACACTACCAGCATAGGCCTCAATTTTGAATATATTAGTCCTTTATATTGTACTAGCTTATTGTACATAAAACAAAGGCAGAAGGGTGGTTTTGTGTTTTGCTGCCTGTGGGCATTTGTTGTATTGAGACTGTGATGTTTTTTAGGTTAATGTAATTAAGTTTCTCAAATGGTTCAATCTCTTTGGAGCCAGTTTCAGTTTTTTTAAATTAATCCCATTGTTAAAAGCGTGTTGTTGTTTTTTTCCTTAGTCTGCTGGTCTATTTCGATTAAAGACTCAGAGAGAGCTTGGTTTTAAAATGTCATATCTAGGTACTAAGTATTTTTCTGCAGAAGTACTAGAGTACTTTAAGAATGACATTGACAAACATGATGGACCATATGAGCTTCCAGAACCAGCAGGCCCCAATTGTGGAAAATATGAAGGTTTCATGGATGTTTTGACACAGATTGTTACTAATAAAAAGGGCCATATTAAGAAAAGGAAAAGCTTGGTGGCACAAGCGGTTGTTGCTGCAATAGGGGGTTTGGCAAGCATGGTACTTGAATTGCAGCAAGCTAATTTAGTAACCACTAATAAAATGGAAGATGCTCTTGATGAAAGAGATTGTTTTAAAATAGCTGCCCTAAGAACAAACAAAATGACCGAGGGTTTGGAGAAGGAATTAAAGGAAATAGAACAACAGAGAGATGCATATAGTGCTAAGATCACTGAACTCCAAGACCTAGTCATGGAATATAAAATGAAAATTAAAGAAAACACAAATAAATGGGATAAGGAGATTCCTAGAGTATGCCCAGACCAGTCTTATTTTATATCTGAAAGTAAAGAACCAGTGCTGGGAACAAAACACAAGGGAAATGTGCCAATTGTAAATTGTGTCCCACAAGCCCCTATAATAATAACGGAACATTTTAATGTAAGAGAAATGCCTACTAGCTTCTCTAGACAGACAAGGACTATGTCAATCACAGACAAAGTTAATTTCCAGAAATGGTGGGGAAGTATGCCAACTGACGACTTTAACACCTTTACACATTGGTTTATGAGGGGAGCAAATAGAGCAAAAAAAGGAGGTCTTAACTTAGAAGAATGGACAGAACTGTTAGAATATGCTATGGGTCCTTTGGCTAGCAGACTATTTGGATTTAATAACAGTGTGTCTGACCAGGCAGGAAGAATTGCTGCAACAATTTTCTATCTACTCAGCATAGAGAAAGAAATAGTTAATATTATGATGAGGCCAGCAGATGGTCCTAGAGAGGTAGCTCAAAGGATATTGTTCTGGTATACACTACGCCAACCTCAACAGCCCCTGGTGTTGGGCTCACCAGAACACATTGCTAAAGTAATGGAAGCCCTTCCCTGGGAGTGTCAAGAATTTGTCAGGCTTTTTGATCCAACACCAGCAGACTTAGAAATGCTACTAACTAGAGCTGACAATTGGTGGATTAAGCATCCTTTCTCAGAACAGGCCTTCTCTGTTTCAGCCATAAGAACATTCAAGGTTGACTCTGGAGATATAGATGGTAAATGGAGAAGCCAGAGGTGGGGTGTACCCCAGAACAAGAGGGATAATGAGAACTGGAGACCAAAACAGGACTTTGACAAAAGATGGAGAGATCCACACAGGGACCATGGGAATGTAATGGGAGATAATTGGAGGAATAGATGAGACAGGCAATACGGCCAGAAGATACTCCAAATAAGGGAGAGGTTTACAGTCTATATTTTAATAATCCTTCTATTCCTCCAAGGTGTCCGGAACAACGGCGACAGTGTTTTAGGCAAAGCAGGGTGTCAGGAAAAATGGGACAATTTACAGCTCTACTGGGAGGAGTCGGAACTGGATTGAGAGTATGGAATTCTGCAAATATCACATCCAGTCCTACAAACTTTGCCGCTACTTTTGTGTGGCAATGAAATAGATGAGAAAGAAACTTGAAAAGGGGGATATTTTTTTTTTTGTTGTTTCTTTTTTGTTTCTCTCTCTCTCTCTCTTTTTCTCTCTCTCTCACACATTCTTCAATAAAGTTTAACATTGCACACACACACACTCACCTAAATTCTATAAGTTATGTTTTTTTGTGACACTCTGTATAATATGTGAATTGACAGCCATAGGAAAGTACAGGAGAACTTGTGTCGCTGAGGGAACTATTCCGGAGGGACGGTGGGTTGAATTTCTCCTGTATATCAGGTTTTTGCTCCCACTAGGTTTTCCTGTACTAGAGAGATAACTAGATAACGGAGCAACATAAAAGAAGAAAAAGTGGGGGAATGTGGGGTGATGCAACCCCTATTTGACTGTTTTCTTTTACCCTGCTTATATCACTCACTATAATTCCTGTGCTCCCCTTTCCTACTTCAGATCTCATAGTTTAGATAGAAGGGATAAATTTTTATTATTTTTAAATGTGCTCAACATAAGAGAAGAAAAAGTGAGGGAATGTGGTGACATTCTGTCATCAAACTAATATGGTGACCAGGGGTCATGTGACCAAGCTCATGTTTGCTTTTCTTACAGTGGGATAAGCTTTACCCTTTTGAAATGTTAATTGGTAATTCAATACCTTTACAAGTCAGGAAAGAGATAACCACTTCCCCTTTCTCCATTCCTCTCTGTTCCTTCTTGGCTGTGCTGCAGAGCAGATGTGCAGACGCCATGGGCTAGCATGGTGAACCATGTTACACTCTGTTGCTTCCTTTTCTTCCTTGGTGGATGTGATGTTGAACTTGCAGCAGTGAGCCATTACTAGATGTGAAGGCCTAACCGTGGGTGAGATCAAACTTGTGGGGAAGGGGTTACTATATAGATAGATTTAAAAGGGGTTGTTGCTCCGTGGGTCTGGGCTGTGTGTTTGTGATACATTTATAGTATTGTGTTGTTGCCTTTTAATAAATACCTTTTAATGTAGACGAACCTTGTGTAATATATATATATTAATTTGGTGATACACCACAGAGGGGGGTCAGTAATGTATTGGGGAGAGGAGGGGGGTCAGTAATGTATTGGGAGAGGAGAGGGAGGGGCAGTAATGTATTGGGGAGGGTCAGTAATGTATTGGGGAGGGAGGGTCAGTAATGTATTAGGGGAGGGAGGGTCAGTAATGTATTAGGAGGGAGGGTCAGTAATGTATTGAGGAGGAGGGTAGGTAATGTATTGGGAGGGTCAGTATGTATTGGGGAGAGGAGGAGGGAGGGTCAGTAATGTTTTGGGAGGAAGGGAGGGTCAATGTGAAAATGTATTGTGTGGGGGTCAGTAATGTATTGGGGGAGGGGAGGGGGGTGACAGCAGTATATTAGGGGAGGGGGGTCAGCAGTGTATTAGGGGGAAGGGAGGCCAGTGTGTCTGTGTGTGACTGTCTGTGAGTGTGTGTGTGACTGTGTGTGTGTGACTTTCTGTGAGTGTGTGACTGTGTGACTGTCTGTGTGTGTGACTGTGTGACTGTCTGTGTGTGTGACTGTGTGACTGTCTGTGTGTGTGACTGTGTGTATGACTGTGTCTGCCTGTGTGTGTGTGTGTCTGCCTGTGTGTGTGTGTCTGCCTGCCTGTGTGTGTGTCTGCCTGCCTGTGTGTGTGTGTGACTGTCTGCGTCTGACTGCCTGCGTGTGTGTGTCTGACTGCCTGCGTGTGTGTGGCTGTCTGTCTGTCTTTGTATGTGTGGATGTTTTCCTCGTTGTCAGTGACTGTCTGCCTCTCTGTGTGTGTGCATGCTCATCTGCTAGTGAGGGAGCCTCTGTGTGTGTGTGTGTGCCTGCTAGTGAGTTTGTGTGTGTGTGCCTGCTAGTGAGTGAGCTTGTCTGTAGGGATAATGTGTGTGTGTGTGTTAATGAGCTTGTCTGTAAGGAGCATGGGTGAGTCGGAGCCTGTCTGTGGTGAGCATGTGTGTACAGTGAGCTTGTCTGTAGTAAGCATGAGTGTGATCGTGAGCTTGTCTGTAGTGACCATATGTGTGTCAGTGAGCTTGTCTGTAGTGAGCATGTCTGTAGTGAATCTGTGTGTTGATGAGCTCTTCTGTAGGGTGCATGTGTGTGTCAATGGGCTTGTCTGTAGGGAGAGTGTGTGCGCATCAGTGAGCGTGTCTGTAGTGAGCGTGTGTGTGACAGCTTGTCTGTAGTAAGCTTGTGTGTGTATCAGAGTTTGTCTGTACTAAATTTGTGTGTGCCAGTAACCTTGTCTGTGTGTGTCATTGAGATTGTCTGTCAATGAGTCTATTTGTGTGCATCAGTAAGATTGTCTGTGTGTGAGTATGCGTTACTATATAATTTAATTACCCTAAAAGAACTAATATTTTGAAGAAGAAGAAATGTATCAATAAAAAATAAATAAAATTATATATATATATATATATATATATATATATATATATATATATATATATATATATATATATACTGTTGCATCACCAGGGCTCCAGTATCCAGTATATATATATATATAGGCAATTGAAATAGTTGGCTGCACACTTGGATTTCCTTAAAATGTAACTTTTATTGAAATATTTAAGAGAAGATCAACGTTTCAGTCCCTCTTGTGGACTTGCATCAGGATCATGACGAAAGTCCACAAGAGGGACTGAAACAGTGATCTTCTCTTAAATATTTCAATAAAAGTTACATTTTAAGGAAATCCGAGAGTGCAGCCAACTATTTCAATTGTATATATATATATATATATATAGAACAAGAAAAATGGTAATTCCTGCACTCCAACCTGCATAAATAAAAGTACCTGGTGCTCAGGTTGCAAAAATTGATAAATACAAAAAATATAGCCGGCACTCACGGTTTTCTCGAATGGTTTCTCTTTAATTCTGAATATCGACGTTTCAGCTCCCTAAAGGAGCTTTCATCAGGACATAAAATAAAGGAAGAATAAGGAAAGCTTATATAGGAAACAAATAATCAATGTACTTACAACACAGGTGGTCCTCGTGCTTTCCCGCCGTCAGACTCGCACCGGTCGCCAATGCGGAAGTGAATTCACTTCCGGGTGCCTGTCACGTGAGCGGAGAAAGGAATAGTTTTAATTGGTGCAAAATACCTCGTTTCTGAGTGGCTGGAGACTGGTCTGTCTCCTAAAAACCACCCATTTCAACGGGCACTAATGCAGACCAAAAAAGATCTTCTCCAAAATATATCGCGTCACCATGGCAACCGGGCATCGGCCCAAACGGCAGGAAAGGGGGAACCAACATAAGACTTCATAGAGGGACATATAACATAATTAAATGTAACTCAAAAAAAAGGGGCATTACTAAGGAACTAAGTGCACTTATAATGAATAAGAAATAATGAATAATATATATTAAATAGTAACAATGTATATAAAACACGGTTAGACAAACTATGTATAAACAAACCTGAGAAAAGTGACAAGAAAAATTGATACATTGATTAAGTGAACACTTAGTGTCAGTGCATGTATCGAAAGTGACTGTGCTCGTTATTATTTTCATTATAAACAATTATAGTGACAGAATTCGCATTTTGATCATGCTATAGTTGGTGCTGTGATATAGATGAATATTAAAGTGCTGAGTGACAACTTTAATGTTTTGGTTCTTCTGAAGGAATAGAAAGTGCAAGAAGTGATATGTATAAAGAGTGCATATTTACACCCATCAGATTGTGCAGATATAGAATTACATATTCAAGTATAGTCCATTACAGAGTCTTCTCTTAAGTCATAAGTATTCAAAAAAAATAATTACGTAAACAGTATCTTAAAAGAACAGTATCGTACATTTAAAATTCATATAAACTAAAAATATTATACTTTTTGGAATTAATACCCCAATATTCTAAATCTGGATCATTTATTATAAAAAAGCTGAAAAAGAACATTTTTCGTTTAAACCCCTAGGTGAGAGGGTATCAAGTTGTATGATCCAAAAAGTCTCTCTCTGCAGAAGAAGTCTCGCACGATCACCCCCACGCGTCAATATCGGTATGTGGTCAATCGCAATGCATCTTAATGATGATAGTTGATGTTTCAACTCCAGAAAATGTCGGGCCACAGGTTTATCCGACTGGCCATCACGATAGGCCAGGCGGATACTTGACCTGTGGCCCCTAATTCTCTCACAGAGGGCTGTCTCTGTTTTACCAATGTAATTCAAACCACAGGGGCAGGTTAATTTGTAAATCACAAAGTCACTCCTACAGTGAATTCGATGTCGAATTTTGTAAATCTTGCCCGTGTGTGGGTGATTGAAGGTTTTAGAAGGGATTATATGTCCACACGTGACACATCCCAAACACCTTACACACCCCACATTCCTAGCCTGGCCCTTAGCTACCCCATAGCAATGTTGGGGGTCCGTTTTGACCAGCATATCTCTCAAATTTCTGTTCAGTCTATAACAGAACAGGGGTTTTTGACGAAAGTTCTCTGGGAGAGTAGGGTCCATTACCAAAGTATTCCAGTTGTTCCGGATCGATGAGGTAATCTCTGCACTTGCAGTATTAAACTGCATTGGAAGGATAAGTCTAGTGTTAGTTCCTCTATCCCTAGGTGCCTCAGATGATGAATAGGTTGTTTTTGCTCTCTTAAGGGCCAACTCCAATACCTTCCGTGGATATCCTCTAGTGAGGAATTTCTTATACATAGTTTCCAATTGGATAGTGCATTGTTGATTTAAAGAATTATTTCGCAATACCCGCAGAAATTGTGAGTAGGGTAGTGATGTTTTCAAGTGCCTAGGATGGAAACTATCAAAGTGTAATATGGTGTTTCGATCGGTAGGTTTTGTAAAGAGTCTGAACTCCAATTGATTCTCGATAATCATAATTTCTATGTCGAGAAATTGTACACTTTTTCCATCAATCTGTGAGGTCATCTTCACCGGTGTTGGTAATGTATTTAGATTCTTTGTAAATTGAATCGCCTCTTCCTTAGAACCATTCCATAAAATGAGTATATCGTCAATGAACCTAAAATATCGTGTGATAGATCGGTCATATTTCTGGAAGATATGCTGCATCTCATATTGGTACATGTAGGCATTCGCATACATAGGGGCCATTGCCGCCCCCATTGATGTGCCTGCTATCTGTAAGTACCAATCAACTTCGAAACGGAAATAGTTGTTCTGTAGGGCTAGACTGAGCAGTTCCAAAATGAATTCAATGGACGGACCATGATAATGTTGTGAATGACTCAAAAGATCTCTCATTGCCTGTACCCCTTTTTCATGTGGTATAATAGTGTACAAACTCCCAACGTCCATCGTGATCAGGGTACCGTTGAAATCTTTTACTTCTCTCAGACGTTGTATCAAATCCGGAGTATCTTTTATACATGTGTTTAAAGATGTGACCGGATCCTTGAATAAGTAATCCAGGTATTTAGCTATCGGTTCTAACAGCCCTTGGACTGCTGAAACAATAGGGCGTCCCGGAGGTTTTTCCAAATTTTTATGGATTTTAGGGAGTGTGTAAATTATAGGGGATCGTGGATGTGCCTTCTTTAAGTATTGAAATAGCTCCAGATCTATGTATCCTGCTTGGAGTCCATAATTCAATACATCTTCAATTTTCCTGGCAATAGTGTTCGTAGGGTCCTTATCCAATTTTTTGTACGTTTTTGAATCTTCCAGTTGTTGTCTGATTTCTGCCGCATATTCATCATAATTGAGAATAACAATTCCCCCACCCTTATCGGCTGGTCGAATCACTATCATGGGATCTGAAGCCAAATTTTTGATTAGGGCAAAATCCACTCTGGAGAGATTATAATGTTTCGGTCGATGATTAGATAGAACTGTTCCTGTTTCATGTCTCACTGTTGAGAGGAAAGATTTAATCGCTGCTTGGTTAGTTGGAGGATCAAATGTACTCTGTGTTCTAAATTTATGCGTACTTTTTGTATTGGACGATGTACCCATACCAGTCTTAGAGTTCTTAAAAAAATCTTTTAATCTCATATTCCGGCCAAATTTAAACAATTCAACTTCCCATTGGAAATCATTAGGAGGAGTTGTAGGGATAAAGGAAAGACCTTTGCTCAAAATGTTGGTTTCCGCTGTTGTAAGTTCACGTTTTGACAGGTTAAAGATGGGGACTAATTGCGCCTCGGTGGTCTCCCTCTTGGACCAGTGGACTCGTCCTTTTTGTCCACG
>OW240912.1:333075020-333313527 GCA_933207985.1 Pelobates cultripes | reverse complement strand
CCTATACAGTAGACACCGACCTCACGGGGAGTGGAAGGCGCCTTGTCAACCCGCCAACAGCGGCGGCTGTGGATCAAAACAAACACCAACAGGTGTAACTTAAACCTGTGAAAACTGCTGTCGCGCCCCGGGGCGAGTCTCCCAGGGTACGGTTGAGTACCAACTGTAACTGTAACCTGTTGTGTGTCTGCAGGGACTCGCACCCGGGTCCCGACGTTGTCCTGTCTGAAGGGAGGATGTACTAGCCTACCCAGGGCGTAACCCCCTGTCTACTGTGCGGGTGTTTAGGGTGTTGGTGGACCCCCCCTCCCCCCAACCCGTTCCCCCCATGCGCATCAGTGTAGCCCCGTGGTGGTGTTTCTCTGTCCCTAAAAGTGGTCTGGAAAGCCTGTGTCCCCCCGAATTGCGTCCCGGTTAACGGACCCCCTTGTGGGTTCCCCCTTCAGTGTAGTGGTGGGTTGTGTCGCTCTGGTTGCGGCACGTCTCTGGGTTGTTTACGCGGGTGCTCATACCATATTGCGTATAGAACTGTACCCAGGTGTAGCGTGGTCTAGCACCTATCCAGTGTTGCATGCAAACCCCTAGACCCTGGGAACTTGCGCGTGCGCCGACCCTGAGGTATGAGTGATAGCCAGGCGTGGGACGTGCAGGAGCATACGTCGTGTTGTACCCCGTCCCATGGTGCTAGTGGCGTGTGCGGGTGTGTGCGCAGGGTAACATGTGTACCAAGGAGCACTGTGTTAGCCTGCGCTGGCAGATCTACACATATATACACATTCACATATATACACAATATACACACAATGGTTCATGTAGTGCAGTATACCAGTCTAACATAAGCAGGCGCATACACCATATTATACAGATATAAAGCAAGGGAGGGTACTAAAGGGCATGTCCAAAAGGGAGCCCCACGAATAGGAAGACCTACGGAGAGCTCCTAGGAAAAACATATCACGTTATATACAATGCAATGGACAGTTTGAGCATGCGCGGGCGTGCATATGGGGCTATACACCCGCCAGGGAGCAGTTTGAGCATGCGCTGACACATTTACAGCGGTTAATGTAATGCAGTGGACAATTGCGGCGTGTGTGGGCGGTTATGCCATGGTACCTGCTCTGCGATGAGCAGTTGTAGTGATGGCAGGCGCAGAAACAGTGGTGTGCAGCGGGGGGCGGGGCAGTCGTGACCTGTGCGTGCGGGTGAGATGCAGCGCCGCGGATAGTTATAGAATGCGCTGGCACATAAGCGGTGGGCAGTTGCAGCATGCATGGGCGCGTGTGCCACAGAGACAGTGCAGTAGGTGCTCCAGCGGGCCAGTGTCAACATTGGTGGACAGTACCATGTACCACAGTCCAGGGGCCACATCCCCCGACCCGCCCCACCCCATCGGGGCAGACTGGGCCCCCATATCTGGCTGTACGTGAGGTGTGGCTCAGCAACTGTCCGCCCGGCATAAGGTGCAGTTCTGTGGAGCGGGGGGACATGGTGCCAATGTGGGATGTCCAATCGGTAGGTGGGCTAAGTTCATATCTGGAGACAGCGTCTATGTCCTGGAACGGGGCTATCTGTGCCCTAGAGAGGGCCAGGCTGGTGTTGGGCGCATTGTGGAGGGGCAGGGGGGAGAAAGTCATGCCCTCTAACGGGCGGTACCTGTGGGCCTAGTGGCCTCCTGGCGTCCCCCTCTAGTGCGTTGCGGCAGCGCCGGTCTTGGGTAGGGATTTCTTGCGGCGGTGTAGATGTCCAGTGGGTCAGGCCATCTCATGTTGATGGCGGGCAGTTGGAGCTCCGTGCCCAGGGCTATATAGTCGCTGTGTGTGCGGACCAGGAATGGACCCCTCGGCGTGTGGACGAGCAGTCCCGTGGGCATCTGCCATCTGTACCGGATCTGTTGGGCCACCAGGACCCTCGTGAGTGGTTTCAGAGCGCGTCGGTAGGTCAGGGTAGCCGGCGATAAATCTGGAAAGAGTTGCAGGTCTTGGTTCCGGTAGGTGAGCGATTGCCGGCCTTGTGCTTGTTTAAGGATAGTCTCCTTTAAGGCAAAATTCGCTAGGCAGCATATGACATCCCTGGGTGGGCTATCTGGCGCGCCCTTAGGACGGAGGGCTCTATGAGCTCTTACAAATTCTATGGGTGCCTGGTGGTCTAGGCCTAGAATCTCATTTAATATTTCAAGGAGGATTTCTTGTAGCTGCTGGGGGGAGTCCTCAGTTTCAGGGAGGCCGCGCAGTCTTAAGTTATTGCGGCGCCCCCTGTTGTCCAGGTCCTCAATATGTAGGGCCATGCCACGTACCTGTTCCGAGGAGGTGTCTGCAGCCTCTGCTAATGTATGCTGCGCTTCCCTCAGGCTGTCACAGGTTGCCTCCATGTGGCCCACGCGGTCTGACAGACCCTGCATGTCAGCCCTCAGTGCCTGGATGTCCTGCCGAATTGTAGCTCCCAGGGCTGAGGTGGCTGAGTGGAGATCCTCTTTGGTGGGCAGTGCTCTCAGGAGGTCCAACCAAGGGGGGCGCTCTGTGCCGCTTGTGAGCACTTCTGATGCCGGTGAGGAAGGAGCGGACTCCTCCGACGCCATTGATCCGTCGGCGCCATGCGGCTGTGTTGCGAGGTCTGCGGGGGTCACCAGGAACTGGCGCAGGGACGAGGTGAGTTGTCCCTTTTTGGGCTCTGGGGTCTTCCCTGGCTGTGGGGTCCTATTGGGTCTCCCCATGTCGGCAGTGTAGCGGGCAGGCTGCGGGTTTGGAGTCGGGACCCGGGCGGCGGGAAAGTTTAGGCGGCCATGTTCGTCGGCTGCCAAGCCACGCCCCCGATCTATTTGGATTTTGCCAAGGCATTTGATACAGTTCCACACAATAGATCAGTGTTCAAACTCAAGGAAATTGGTCTAGAGGAAAAAGCTTGTTCTTGGGTAGAACATTGGCTTAAAAACAGAGTACAAAGAGTTGTCATTAATGGTAAATTTTCAAGCTGGACAGAGGTGGCAAGTGGTGTCCCTCAGGGGTCTGTTCTGGGACCCCTTCTATTTAACATGTTTATATATGATCTTGAAGACAGCATTGAAAGTCATGTTTCAGATGACACAAAACTTTGTAAAATAATACAATGTGAGCAAGATATTACTTTGCTGCAGAGGGATTTAGATAGACTGGGGGACTGGGGGACTGGGCACTCAAATGGCAGATGAAATTTAATGTTGAAAAATGCAAAGTTATGCACTGTGGCGTAAAGAATACACAAGCAACGTATACCCTTAATGGAAGCAAATTATGGATAACAACACACGAAAAGGACTTGGGAATTGTTATAGACAACAAACAATGCAACAATGTGCAATGTCAATCAGCAGTGGCCAAGGCCAGTAAGGTATTGTCATGCATGAAAAATGGCATTCATTCTCGGGGCGAGAATATCATTTTGCCTCTATATAAATCACTGGTAAGACCCCATATTGAATATGCTGTGCAATTTTGGGCACCTGTTCTAAAGAAGGATATTATGGCACTAGAAAAAGTGCAGAGGCGGGCTAAAAAATTAATAAAAGGAATGGAACATATCAGCTATGAAGAAAGGCTAACAAATTTCAACCTATTTAGTTTAGAAAAACGTTGCCTGAGAGGGGATATGATAACATTATACAAATATATTCTGGGCCAATACAAACCATTGTGTGGAAATCTATTCACAAACCGGACTTTACATAGGACACGAGGCCATGCGTTTAGACTGGAAGAAAGAAGATTTCGTCTAAGGCAAAGGAAAGGTTTTTTTACTGTAAGAACAATCCGGATGTGGAATTCTCTGCCTGAAGAAGTGGTTTTATCAGAGTCCATACAGATGTTCAAACAGCTACTAGATGCATACTTGCAAAAACAGAATATTCAAGGATATAATCTTTCAATGTAGGGTAATAACTGCTTGATCCAAGGATAAATCTGACTGCCATTCTGGGGTCAAGAAGGAATTTTTTTCTTAGCTTGTTGCAAAATTGTGCTTCAAACTGGGTTTTTTTGACTTCTTTTGGATCAACAGCAAAAAACTAATGTGAGGAAGGCTGAACTTGATGGACGCAAGTCTCTTTTCAGCTATGTAACTATGTAACTATGTAACTAAACTACAAAACTTTTATGTAACACATTCCTCTATCACATACATACCAAACTTCACTATGGAAATTAATTAATACCGTAAAGCTTGTTCATGTATACTTTCATTTTTATTTTCATTTATTATCCATATGTCCAGCAAGCAGTGACGTACACAAGATCCATGGGGCCCCGGTGCGAAAATTGATCCACGGCCCCCCCCCCGCGCACTTATTCTGCGCAGGCTGGTGCCGCTACACATGGCTGTGCCACCAGTGCATGCAGATACACTTAAAGGACCACTATAAGCACTCAGATTACTTCAGCTCGATGAAGTGGTCTGGGTGCCAGGTCCCTCTAGTTTTAACCCTGCAGCTGAAAACATAGCGTTTCAGAGAAACGGCTATGTTTCACTGAGGGTTAATCCAGCCTCTGGTGGCTGTCTCATTGACAGCCGCTAGAGGAGATTCCGCGATTCTCACTGTGAAAATCACAGTGAGAAGACACTGAACGTCCATAGGAAAGCATTGAGTAATGCTTTCCTATGGGCGGTTTAAATGCGCGCGCGCGCCTCTTGCCGTGCATGTGCATTTGGAGCTGAGAGGCGGCGGGATCCCCAGCGCCACGTAGGGATGCCGGAGCCGGAAGATGACGTCATCTTCCGGCTCCGGTATCAGTGCAGCGCGCAAGGGAGCGGAAGAGGAAGCACTGAGGGGAAAGTGCTCCCTCGCGCGCCGGCCACCCAAACAGCCCGACCGCTGGGGTCAGCAGGGCCAACCTCGGGGGGCCCTGGGGTGGCCGGCTCCTGGGCCCCCCAGAAGAAGAGGCTGGCCCTGTGGCTACATACCGGGTCGCAGGGGTGGCCGGGCCCCTTGGTGGGCCGGTCCCGGTCGCAGCCGCGACCCCTGCGACCCTGGTATGTACGCCACTGCCGTCAGGCCCTGGAGCTTTGTTTATATTAACTTTCTTTAGTTGCTGCAGCACCTTGTCTTGAGTTAACCAATTACAATTATTCTGCAAGTTTTTAGTAGCAATCATTTGCACATCTATTGCCATGAGTTCTTCCTTAATATATACGGAGGAGAAATAGTTATTTAAAATTCCTGCCTTTTCCTGGTCTTCATTAATTAACACCCCCGTTCAGGTTAGTAACGTGATGGTTTTCTATTAGCTTAGGCAACAATAGATTGTATGGAGTATAAAATATAAAACTCTGCTGGAGTATGGTATGTGTCATCCAGTAAGTTGGCTAGATGTGCCTGTGCAGTGTTAATCATGGAATTAACCCCTGAGCACCCTCAGCGTAGCGTGGAACGGGGTCACATGAAAGCATGCATTCAGAAACATGGCTGTGCCACCAGTGCATGCAGATACACTTAAAGGACCACTATAAGCACTCAGATTACTTCAGCTCAATGAAGTGGTCTGGGTGCCAGGTCCCTCTAGTTTTAACCCTGCAGCTGAAAACATAGCAGTTTCAGAGAAACTGCTATGTTTCACTGAGGGTTAATCCAGCCTCTAGTAGCTGTCTCACTGACAGCCGCTAGAGGCGCTTCCGCGATTCCTATGGGCGGTTTGAATAAGCGCATGCGCATTCGGAGCTGAGAGGTGGATCGGGGCAGAGAGATCCCCAGCGCCAAGGGAGCCCGGCGCTGGAAAAAGGTAAGTGCTGAAGGGGTTTTAACTACACACACACACTCTCATGAACAGACGCATACACACTAGCTAACAGACACACACTCAGTGACAGACACACATACACACTCACTTACAAAACATACACTCTCACTAACACACACACTCACTAGCAGACACACACTCAATTTGAGCATATATCTTGACAAGATAATGAGTCCATCTGTATTAAAGCTCCCCTCTTATGTGAGGGATACAAAACAAATGTTACAACTTATGGAAAATATCATTGTACCTGGAGAGGCGTTATTATGTAGTCTTGACATAGAGTCTCTTTATAGTTCCATCCCACATATTCTGGGGATTGAAAACCTAAGACTCACTTTACAACTACAGTCTGAATTCTCCACAGAATACATAGACTTTGCATGTAAAATCCTTACTCTTGTGCTTACTAAAAATGTTTTTCTCTTTAATGGTACGCTTTACCATCAGATTATGGAAACGGCAATGGGCACTTCTTGTGCCCCCTCATATGCGAATTTATACCTAGGTACATGGGAAAACAATCTTCAAAATGATGAACGTTTGATTCAATTCTTAACACTAATACATTGTTGGAAACGCTATATCGACGATGTATTTATAGTGTGGCTGGGTACAATAGACGACTTTATCGAATTTGTACGGTTACTGAACGTGAACGATTTGAACTTACGCTTTACCAGTGAGGTTGGGGGTAAACATCTCAACTTTTTAGACATTACCTTGTCCTTACAAGAGGATGGCAGAATTTCCACAACGCTGTATAGTAAAGAAACAGCCACGAACAGCCTAAATTGGCACAGTTACCACCCTTATCCCTCCAAAGCAGGCATCCCGATTGGGCAATATCTGCGTTTACGCAGAAATTGCTCAACTCTTGAAGATTTCAAGATAAAGGCTGCCAATCTGAGAAAATCTTTTAAAAACAAAGGGTACCCAAACAGAGTCCTTAAAAAGGCATATTCAAGGGCACTTAATTCAGATAGAGCGAATCTCCTTGAGGACAGAATTTCATCTTCGAGCCATCAGATTCGTTGTATTGGGACATATGATGCAGGCTGGCATACAATGCTGCTAATTCTTGGCAGATATTGGCCGACCCTGACATCTGATACTCATATCAAGTCAGTGATTTCCCCATTTCCTTCCATTACGGCACGTAGAGGGAAGAATTTTAAGGATCTTTTGGTACCCAGCCATTTCGGTCAATCTAACGCATTTCCCAAATCCTACTTACCTAAGGGCACTTATAGATGTGGCCACTGTAGTGCCTGTCAGTACATAGGTAAAGAAACAAAGATGTTCTCTGACAGTTCGAATTCTGACTCCCATCCTGTACGTTCCTTTTTTAATTGCCGTACAGAGGGTGTAATTTACCTTTTGACATGTTCCTGTGGTATTAAGTATGTCGGAAAGACATTCCGTCCTTTCAAGTTCCGCATTAGAGAACATGTCAATTCAGTTAGAAGTAAATTTGAAACTCCCATCTCAAGGCACTTAAAAACATGCTATGCCAATTCATCCAGTAGGATACGCTTTATGGGCATTGAATTCATACCCCAAACACAACGTAAAGGGGATTGGGACCGTAGGCTCAAACAAAGAGAGTCCTACTGGATATATAAATTGAAAACACTGTCACCACAGGGATTAAACAAAGGTTTTTCGTTTTCTTCATTTTTGTAGACTATGAAGTATTATTCCATCCACAGACCTTATATACTCATCTGTATTACCTTACATATTTTGTTGCTGTTTGTAAATATGTTTATATGTAAATAAATAAATTTTTCTTATTTTTCATGAATTAAGTTGTTGATCCTCAGTAGGTTTTGTACCTAACTATATCATATGGTGGTCTATAATTACTGTGAATCTCATTGGGATTAATGAGTATTAATAACTAATCTCTAACTATCATATTTCATTACTCGCATAACACCAAATTCTTTCCAGTTCAGATCTAATTTAAGCTTAATATTTGGTGGCTCCTTATAATTAATAAGATTCCCATGTAAGCGCTAGATAATGATGCTGCAAACTTTAATATAAATATATGATTGCGAGCATAGAGGTTGTCTCTATGACAATGAACATCGGTAGACCTTATGAAGTTATTTAGCGAACTGTATGCCTTTCATATATTTATGATTTTGGAGACAGGTATTCTACGGTCTGTACATTGCTAATACATACTATATTAGACTGTACGACCCGTCAGTCAGGCTCACGCCAGTCATAGGTGTAGGAAAGGTGAGTTTAAACATACAGTCCCCCTCTAGTGACATATTTAGATATTTTCCTATATTATATCACATACTTTAATCAGTCAGCCGCTTGCTAGTTATGATATCAAAGTGAGTGATGCATGAGTCTGCATCCTCCCTCTATAGCGAATGACTGACGGACTTTATAAAAGTTAATATGCTTTGGGACTTAATCATGGAGTTTAGGGGTAGAGTGTCTGAATCTCTAATAGACGTCCCCCCTCCGTTTACCAAACGATGGATGCCTTACTTTGCACCCTTTCTCCATAATAAATGATCGTTGGATCCCTTAAGTTTGATTCACTTCGGGATCTTATAATGGAGTTTAGGGGCGGAGCATCCGTCTGTGTATAATCCTCCCCCTTTCCCCACCCCTTTATGATTGACTCAGGTTTTACCCAATGACATTCCGATCTAAGTGATGACGTTGTCGAGGAGGAGTGGTGACTACGTCAGACATCCACTCCCCCTCCACACGTCGGACCACCTGGAGGGATTTACCTCCGATTGTTGAAGGTATTTAACCGGCTTCAGTAGGACGAACATTTACAATAGCTCCTGATGATGGCGTGTCTGCACGCTGAAACGCGCATCGAGCGCTTACTTTCATTTATTTATGTTTTTCTTTTTACACTAGGTAGCACTTAGGTAGTCAGTATGTTTTGATTTAGTTAGTCAGTATAGTTAGCCTTTTTATGATTTTGACTTCTTAAGAGACTTCTCTAGGCAGAGATTTTCTTGGTTTGAGGGGCTCCTCTGGACCTAGGGCTTGTCCATATAGGAACTGCCCTGGTTCTTTCCCCCTTTTCCTATTTTTTCCTGTATAGGTCTTTTTTTTAACCTGCTTTTATATCAGTGGGGCATTGTACATATTATACATTCTGTGGAGCCCTAGATGTGGATATTTGTACTAGTGTATAGGGCTGGTCTCCCACTCAACTAGGGAGCTCTTTTCGCTGTATAATTAGTAGTGGACAATATTAGAGTACTTATGTTTTTTTTTCTACTTATTCCCCTTACCTCTTTATCCACTCATTAATATCCCCCTTCTCCCTTCTCTCTTTATTATTTGGCTACTATACTGCTTTGTTCCTGTGTTCAGTAGCTACTTCAGGGATCCCCTTGTTCCAAGGGTCTCCGTTATTTTTTTAAATTTTTTTTTTCATACACACTCACATATTTTATTTAATCCCCCAGCCTCCCTACCTTTGGGAGTACTGTGGGGATTCCTGCTGTCCCTGGGGTCCAGTGGGGCTGCTGAGTGCTCTCTGCCCAGCTCCCTTGCGCTGCTTACTGATGCCGGAGCCGGAAGATGATGTCATAGACGGCTCCGGCATCAGTAGGCAGCGCGAGGGAGCTGGACAGAGAGCACTCAGGGGAGAGTGCTCCCACCCTTGCGCGCGCCCAGCAGCCCAGCCGCAGGCAAACTGAAGCCACTGCCAGCCTCGGGGGGCCCTGAGGTGGCCAGCTCCTGGGCCCCCCAGGAGAAGAGGCTGGCAAAATGTGGCCACACTGGCGTGCATACCGGGTCGCAGGGCGGCTGAGCCCCCTGGTGGGCCAGGCGCGGTCGCAACCGCGACCCCTGCAACACCGGTATATATGCCACTGCTACCAAGTCTACATAGTTACAAACACGCAATTCCAGCTAGGACTAGACTTAATTATTCTGATTGTTGATAAGCCTGTTTGTATTGTCCTATTACTCTTGTTCTATAAGAAAAAAAAGTGCAGCATAACATGATTAGTCAAAGCGATATATTATAATTCACTCTTATGTCAAGTGACATTGCTGAAAAGTGTATTTAAACTCTGCACTCAAAAATAAAGAATTTAAAAAAAAAATAAAAAAAAAACAAGTTTTCGTTTCTTTACCCATTTATCCCAGAAAATATATTAAGAATTTAATTGAAAAAAACTGCTAACAATGGCATGTTCCATTTTACATTGTTCAGTTACCGTTGGCTGTATCTTAGGCCAACTGTCCATCAAAGAGGATTTCCAGTTTAACAGCCACTAGAATATCTAATGCAATAAGCCTAAGATCTTTATTTAAAGGAGCACTACAGGGTCAGGAACACAAACATGTATTCCTGACCCTTTGGGTTAAAACCACCATCTAGCCACACTGGTCCCCTCATGCCTCCCTAAATATAGTAAAATCTTACTTGTATTCAAGTCTGGAGCTGCTTACTTTGTCCATGTTGCCTTTAGACCTGCCCACTGCCTGCTGACATCAGCAGAAGTGGTAGACTGATCCAATCACAATGCTTCCCCATAGGATTGGCTGAGACTGACAAAGAGGCAGATCAGGGGCAGGGTCAGCACAATTCAAACACAGCCCTGGCCAATCAGCATCTCCTCATAGAGATGAATTGAATCAATGAATCTCTATGAGGAAAGTTCAGTGTCTGCATGCAGAGGGAGGAGACGCTGAATGTTTGGATGCATTTTAGGCAGCAATGACCCAGGAAGGATCTCAAACAGACATCTTAGGAGTGGCTAATGATGTTATCACTAGGCTGTAATGTAAACACTGCATTTTCTCTGAAAAGACAGTGTTTAAAGCAAAAAGCCTGAAGGTAACGATTCTACTCACCAGAACAAATACATTAAGCTGTAGTTGTTATGGTGAGTATAGTGTCCCTTTAATATTTTCATATCTAGATGTAGCAATGCCATTCCAGGTGTTAATATAAAGTCTTAGAGAGACTTTATAGAGAAGAGATTTGACATAAAATCATTTGTCTTGTCCCAAAGTTGTTTAACTATCGGGCAATTCCACCACGTGTCTTAAATCCGCCAATGGTTTGGCACACTTCCAGCAAAAATGATCTTCATTAGGAAGAGAATGGGACACATGGAGAGGCTGCAGAGGGAGAAAATGGGACACATGGAGGGGCTGCGGAGGGAGATAATGGGACACATGAAGGGGCTGGAGGGAAGGGAATGGGACACATGGAGGGGCTAGTGGGAAATGAAACACTTGGGGTGGGGGGAGGAAATTAGACACTAGGACATATGGTGGACCCCAGGGCAATTTTAAAACAGGGGCCGGTGGTTTCTAGTTACGCCTCTCATGTTACGGATGTGTATTTAAAACGTTTTGGTGTGTTTCTATTTCGTCTATATGTCGACATTAATACTTTTAATGTTGATCTTTTAATAAAGTACTGGTCTTAAGTTGTGGGAACGTTCTCAGATTTGTGGTTTTTTGCTTTGCGTCTTGGATTGTGAAGGTTCAGTGGTCTCCATTATCGCCGACTTAAGACTCATTCAAGCATTATTTATTTGTGCACATCAATCTGGCAATACTATATAGAAGAGCACATCACTTAGTTTTTTTTACAGTGCAGCAGGACTGAGCAGTTTCAGCCAATGAGATTAGATCTGTACTGCCTGGGATTAGTTTAGTTCTGCAGTTTTCAACAGTAGGAAAGGCGATGAACCGCACCACCAAAATTGAATACCTACTAAATGAGGCCACCAGCAGGTGGTTATTGTACTGGGAGTGTTTCTTTAAAATGTATCTGCCTATGAACAAAGAAGTGTAAAGAAACTCTTCAAGCACCATAACCACTGCAGCCATTTGTGGAAAAAAATGATTTAGACTGCCCTCATTATGCCCCCTCATATGAGCGTTTGGTTTAAGTGAAAAAATAAAGGTTATGTATAAAAATTGTCTTCTTATGGAAAGCTATCTAAAGTGAAACCAGAGGGCACATTGCACTTATTTTCCAAGTTTGCACTTCATATCAGAACACTTTTTATTTATTTTTTTATAAATCACCCACAGCGCTCCTGGAAACGTGCTGGGGAAAAATGAAAGAAAAAAAACCACACCATAAGTATGCTGTGTGGGTGTATGCCTGCGACTGCCAGTGGATTTGGTTGGTTACTTTCTACAAAATGGATACTGTTGATTAGGACTACAGTTCCCTGCAACCATTGCGAATCCTACAGCCTTGTCCGGAAGTGACATCACGATATCGGCTTTAAATACGGTTGGTTGCGAGCGTGACGTTCTCTTGTCATTGGTGCCATCTTAGGAAGGTAAGCTTTGCCGTGTTCTTGCTGGATGTCTGGCCTACTTACAATCTTGTTCAATCCTGGCTTTACCGAAGTCATCCTTACCGAGAATTAACTTTATTTCATTCTTTATTCACAGGCTTATCTTCTCAAGATGAGAGCCAAGGTAAGAAACGATTTTTACCGCTTCCATCGGGGTTGGTTGTTGGGCGATAATTAGGCCTCTTTGCTGCTTTGTTCTTTCTTGTGGATGGGTGTGTTTGTTTCATAGGTCTAGCTGTGTTCCAGAACGTCTGAACGTATAGAATGTCTGATGGTCGTGATTATACTGCATTCTGTGCCGCATTTTTCAGCTGTATATCTGTAGGAGCATATTTGCATCTCCTTTCTTTATATAACATGGCGTCACATGATCTTTCACAATTAATTAAATCGAAGCCTGTTCTTTACGTGAAAGCTAGTCACAGGTCGCTCCTCAGGCTCTAACGCTTTGTGCCCTATATGGAGCATTACTGCCCCTTCAGCTGTGTATTGTTTGCCCAGAAGGACATTTGGTCACATGGCAGTCGTCTTACTACACTAGAAGCACCAGATTAAAGCCATTATCTGGTGGGTGCTTGTCCAGATATAGATCACCTTCAAGAAGGGGGTGGGGGGGTAAAAAATCTTATGATTTGTTTCACTCTTGCTGCAATGCAGCAGTCCCTTCCTTGAAATGGTGGACTGCACTGACCCAAGTCCATTTCAACACTATCAATTCCTTTACTCTGCAAACGGCTTCTAAATTGCATTTTTAAAACCTGGACCATTTGGCTTGGTCAAATCTGTGAAACTAACTGTAACATTATTATTTTTTTTTTTTTCTCCTTACAGTGGAGGAAGAAGCGTATGCGCAGGTATGTCTACTTCATAAAAACGTGCTACTGATAACTTGTGTTAATCTATGTTCTATATTTTAAAATAGCTTAAAACTTCCACTGGAAGGTAAATATTCAGTCTTTGCAAGTAAATACAACCTTACGGTGAGTTTGCTGTTGACCTTAGTCTAACAGCGGCGGATGACTATCCATGCCTGTACTAAATTTTTTTTTTATTTATTTTTTTTAATTTTGAGCCCTGTTTAAAGCACAGACTTAAGGAACATGAAGTACTAGACAGGCATGATGGCTTTTTCTATATCTATGCAGAAACTTAATGTCTGCATGAATTGTCCCATGTGGACACTGGATCTGTATAGAATTTTCTGATTTTGTTTTCAGAGGGTATATAATGGTAGGCCTGGTTTTGGGCATATAGAATATCCATGTAACGTAGCTACAATTTTTAGGAAACTCCCTTCTGTAGTTTAAACTACAGATTTTGAGCTTTTTCTTTAGTTCTTAAGTAAACATGACCTGTTATGAACTGCTTTTCAGAAAAGTCTGAACTTGAGAATCTGACCGATGTTATGGCCAAATGCTCATGTATGTCAGGAATATAGAAAGTACATCAGAATAAAGCTGGCATCTTACCTAAAAAAAAAACTGCTTTATTCTGTTGTAATTGACCTTAATTGCAACTTTGAACTCATATGATCCATGGCTTACAATTTGAAAGGGATAATCAAACAAAATAAATGATGTAAGCAGTAATTTGCTATTGGCTTATTTGATTGAAAATAGAAATCCGCTTGAATACTTCCTGTTATTGGCTGTCTAGTTCAGTGGGGAAAAAAAATTTAACACTCAAAGAAAAATTTAAAATTTCTTTGAAAATTAAGTTAGACCATATAAACTAGTATTTTTGTATGGATAGTAATATTATTTCTCTTCTAGACTGAAGCGTAAGAGGCGAAAGATGAGGCAGAGGTCCAAGTAAACGTCTCCTCCGTTGCTCCTGAGACCTGCAAGCTAAAGAAATCACTCCTGAAGACTGCATGTGGAATTGAGGAGCATTGGCCCTAGTGGATGATACAGAATTTGTCTGGCATTGTCAATCTGCAATTCAGTGTGATCCAGCTTGTCTCCACCTTTCTGCTGCCAGTTGCACACTACAAGACTCTTCCCGAAGACATGCTGAAGTCTGTCTGGAGTTTGGACTTGTTTCTGGTCTCATGTAGCAGAAGTAATAAAATGGCTTTTTTGGTTAAACCAAGCTGGATACCTCTCATTTGTCTATAAAGCACATATAAATTCTATATCCTATTCTACATATTGCTTGCAGAGTGGGCATGATGGCTCTGGTTTCAGCCTCTTCTTTAGGCTGTCAAATTAAAAAACCTGCTTGTTTATTTATATTATGTATGTGTCTGCATGCAGCCGTTACAAATAAATGCACCATCATGTGTGCTTTAGAAGCTCGGTGAAGAAACTGGTGTTGCATTTTTGAGCTTTAGTGAAGCTTACAAATGTGGTTGTCTGCGTATGCTCATTCTACATGGTGGTCCTTCTGAAGAGAACTAGATTTCTTAGAAAGATGTTGACTGTTTCCCTTTTTAGGGTCGATGATACTTACAACTGACATGAACACTATTTAGTGCACAATGTTTCACTTGGTAGCACTATTCACTTCTACATGGGTATCTAGGGTGTTATAATGAACTTTCAATTACTACAGGAACATACTATTAAAGAATGAGGGCTTTAATTTGATGTGACCCCAAGATTGGGTATAAACACTAACAAAGTTCAAATTAAAAAAAAAAAACAAATCAATTAAATTCCCTCTTGACAGACAAATGAGGTTTCAGTTACACAATTTGGTCTTATTGTGTTAAGCCCACCACTACATCACAGTACCAAATATCTGAGGTCTAAACTAAATCAAACTTGTTAACTGCAATGCTTAAACTGATTCCTGAGACGCAAACTCATGCTTTCAGTCACATCCAAATGTGTTCCCTGATCTGTATTTTGTGTCTCTATGGCAGCACCAATAATTAGAAAAACATTCCAGGTGTGCCCCAATCCCATTTCTATTCTGAAGATCAGATTCCCTTTGGACTGATTACCCATCCACTATGGTTTTTTTTTTTATTATAAATAGGTGACCACAGCAAAGCATAATTTTGAAGAGTCTCTGGATGCATCTTAAGCAATAAATATTGTAGTTGGTATGTTTTAAAACTTGGTGCAGGACATACTGATATTGGTGATGTGACCACTGCAGACTTTGATCTATGGATTTCATTGGCCTGTCACCTTCTGGATGTTACACCATGATCTCTGCCGTGGAGATATTGCCAGCTGCAATGAGGAAGAAAAGTAAGTATCTGTTTTAAACTCCATAATGTGGTGGGATCCTACTTGTGTATTCAATCACTATAGTGTCAGGAATACATGTTGGTTTGCTCTCCTTAGTCATGCAAGTCACAACATCAGTCATGAGTGCTTATTGATGTTCCGGCGTAGGATCTTTCAGCTCTTGCAAACTATGGAATTAAAGTTGTGTTTTTTATTTATTTATTTAAAGACAGAGTGCAGTTGTCTACATACAAATTGGATGTTGGAGCCTTGGTAGTGCACCCTGTCATGTTTTTCAGAGTGAGTGCAAGGAATTTCAGTGTGTATACTACAGTAGTGGTTACAGTGCTTGGAGTGTTGGCAGAAGTTAATGGTTTTTATTTAACATTGTAGTTAAAATAACACAAGTCTTGGTATTCTTTGGTCCTTCACTTCATCTAGGTTCTGATCCCTGGATAGGGGGGATATTTTCTGAACTGTAGGATGGTAGGGCACTACTGCACAATGTTGTAACATAGACATTAGGAGACTTCCTTTTTGCCATAGATTATTTCCTGGGGCCATTTCCAGACTGGAATGTCATGGGTGATGTGACATGACAATGTACTGGACTAGTGAAATATGCCCTTGGTAAGTCTGAGTGGATATCAAAACTTCTAGTAGGGAGTTCTGTTTTGACAAGTGAGAAAATCAGGTTGTGCCTGCAGTGTGGTTTTTTTTTTTTTCTCTTTAAATCAGGCTTGTCAGAGCATTGCTGTGTTACTTGGCAATGCTCTGATGCTGTGCTGACAGTCAGCCTGCAGCAGGAGGAGCTACAGGCTAAAGTAAACATGCCACCACTGGACCATCAGGGCTTGTAACATTGTCTCCCCTCCCTGGTAAAAGGTAAGAAGGGACATTAAGAGACTTTCCCACCTACACACAGCATCCGTATGGGAAAGCATTGGATTGGTTAAAAATCGGCAATTCTGATGTCACCAAGGAGGTGGATTAGGGCGGGGCCTGCATCAGCAGACCTGCACTGTAAATAAGCCGTTTTAACATTTTCTAAGGGGGGGTAAGTCACCTAAATGGTGGGTTAAACCCTATAGGGTCAGAAATACATGTTTGTGTTCCTGACCTTATAGTGTCCCTTTAACCCCTTCCTGACCACGGACGTATCCGGTATGTTTGACACAAAAATGGTCCTTAAGGACCGCGGACATACCTGATATGTCCACGGCATATTTGAGCAATGGAAGCGATCATGATCGCTTCCAGCCGCTCTGTGGGTATTGCTCGATGTTGGGGCACAAGGTAAAAATAAAAAATATATTTAATTTGTTTTAAAATTAACCTCTACCCACCCACCCTCCCCATGTACTTACCGATCACTGCCGTTCCCCCACTGGCGATCGGTCTTCTCCTGCACCGAGAAAGACAAAAACGGTCATTAAGGACCGCAGATGTACCTAGTACGTCCGTGGCAAATAGGAGCCCTGGACCGGCGATCCGCAGTGATCACCGTCCACAAGCATATTATCATAGGTAACATGCGTAACAGTTGGAGTAATGGAGAAAACATACACCTTTTTAATTTTTTCAATTTGTATTTTATTAGCTTTAAAATAGCATATACAACTTTTCCAATATATTCAAGTAAGTATCATGTGTGAGCATAGTGATATCGTAATGGGTACAATAATAGGATTCAGTAACGGGGTACAGTGACCCAAGCCCCGTCATATTCGCTGCAATGAATCTCGTTGGTCGCTTTGTTGACTGTGAGGGCCGGTGGCCGAGTCCTGTGTGCTGTTGGATTATGATGAATCCCAAAAGGAGCTTCCGACGTCGTCTGTCGCTGTGCGATCCCCATTTACTTGTAGGATCTAGGTCCTGCGACTCTGGGCAATGGTTTCAGTCCCTTGACTTTGTTGCAGGCTGTGCCTGCGTTTGTTGATGTTCTCCGATTCCTCTGGTTTTTTGGTAGGTGGTGAGGTCCCCTGACAGGCCAGCAAGTTGTGGAAAGAGCTCTGGGTCATCCTCCGATGTTATTGAGCGGCTCTCTCCCCCGATTTCTGCTAGGAGGGACCCCTCCATTCCCCAGTTGTAACGTATATTTGTGTCTCTTAGTTTTCTGGATATGGGTGCCAGTTTTCTTTTTTCCGTGAAGGCAGAGAATGGTGTATCTGGGTATATAGCTACCCTGTGGCCCTCATTCGGTATTGTCCCTATTTCTCTGGATCTTGTCATTATGACAGATCTCACGGAGATGTCCCGGGTCCTCATAATGATGTCTCTGGGTGTTGCGTTGGGCGCTGTTGCAGACTTCCTCGCTCGAATTTGCCAAGGTGATCTGTAGCGTGTTGGGGCTGCCTCTAATGCCCATGGCTGTTATGCTGTTGTGAACGTAGGGTAGGAGCTATGCATTGTCGACCGTTTCGGGGACACCTCTGAGGCACAGGTTTTTACGCCTGTGTCTCACCTCCATTGTGGTCACTGTGCGTCTCAGTTGTTGTACCTGTGAGGAGAGCATTTGTAGGCCATGGTCTGTAGCCCAAAGTTTTTCATCACTGGAAGTCTCTCTTGTTTCTAGGCCTTGGACCTTTTGGTGTACCTCCTCCACCTCTGTCTGGACTTTTTGGAGGTCTTCCCTCCAGACCTGCCTTAGCTCCACCAAGAGCCTCTTTTTGTCACCTTTCGTGGCAGGAGCCTTGTCTTCCTCAGACTCCGGTGTGTAAGATCTGGCATCCGATCGAGGCGAGGGTAATGATTCCTCATCTTCCAGGGGGGCCTCAGGTGCCATCTTAGGTCTCTGTGGGCCTCTCAAAAGATAGTCTTATATCAGGCTGTTGGGGCCTAGCTGGACCGTGGTTCCTCTTATTTTTCTTCCCCATTGTCTCTGCTTGAGGGTGTCTGTCTCTCGGGTGAAATCGCTGCGTTTTTTGTGGCTTTTATCATGTTTTGCTTTGGGTCTAAGCGGAGCTCTGCGAGAAAACGTTCACTCAGTATCGCTGCCGGCCACACCCCGAACATGCAATTTTTTTTATATAATAACATATTCCAGCTATGCTTCCATGGCTAGTCTTAAACAAAAGATCTAACTAAAGTTTCAGCGATTTAACCACTAATGAGTAATCAGAGTAAAGTGTACTGGGGAAGCTATAGCACTGCTTAGTAATGACACAAAGGAGTTACACCTTATCATAGTACTAGCCTGCCGGAGGTGGGCTTTAATGCAGTGTCCCAGAGATTAAAGAAACACAGGGTCTGAAAGGGACTGAGGAGTTCCCAAAATAACTACCTAAACACTTTTTAATAGTGTTGTTAGTGCTACCCTCCATGAGGCTGCTGCATTTCTCAGATCAGGTGGAGGAGGTTAGCTAAACATAAATGAAAAACCAGGGTACAGCGTAAATCAAGTGCCTAGAGCAGGCATAGGCAATCTTTGGAACTCCAGATGTTTTGCCACCATTGTGGGTGTAAGAGCATTATGGGGGATGTAGTTAACAACATCTGAGGTGCTGAAGGTTGCCTACCCCTGGCCTAGAGCATGAGTGTGGCTAATGTTGGGTAGCTCTGCATAGCCGGCACTGGGCCCTGGATGGAAAGTCCAGCGTCAGCCAACACCAATACCATGAGGCAGTGTAGGGCAGGGCTAAGTATAGCCTCCCTCCAGCCCTGGACTTTATTGAGGGCCTGTATCTCTGTACCACAGACTCAGGGTCTCACATGACGGCACATGCAGCTTTTCATGGTACATAGAGCTTCAGAGTCCAAGTCCTTTCCAACTGGGATGCGGCAAAGTCCCTTGATGGTCGTTTGGCGCCCAGAATTGGGTGAAGATATCATGCGCATCTGCCATTTTACGGGAGGGTGCCGTAGCCTGCGCAGGTGCGGTTTCAGCTGCCTTTGTTCAATGTGATGAGTGGGGCTGATCAGCACGGACTAGTATAACCACTGCCGGTCTAAGGGGCGGGGGGAGGAGAGGTGATACACAGGAGTCTCACTTCTGCTAAAGAACCAGGAGAGCGGCCGCCTCTCCATGGCTCTAATTCATGTAGGCTGCAAGCCTCGATTTGGGTAGTCCAGAGTTGGAGGTGCCCATTTAAGGTATTGCCAGATACAGCAGCGTCCTGCGGGCAAGATTAGTGAAGGCTGTGGTCAAGATGTGCCCTTAGTCAGGGATTGCACCCCGATATTCGTTGCGAGGCACAGGAGTTAAGTACGTCTGGTCTGCCTGGCAGTCAGGCTCCGCAAGGCAATCAGAGTGACATCTCTAATAGCAATGCCGTAAAAACAACTACAACAGAGATGTAACAATAGTCCCAAAACTGTCAGGGTTTAACAAACCATTTAGACATTTTAAGGAAACAGATAGCTCTAAACTGTGACTCTCACTCATAATGGGGTAGTATCACCTAAACAGTGGAAAAACAGTGTGAATAAAACCTAAAAACAGGGGGGCGGGGCCGAGCGGCCATGCTAGCAGGCTGCAAGTCACTATGGCTCCTGAGGATTTCAGCTAATATTTGGCAAATACCCAATTAACTCAGCCTGAAACACCCTGGAAACTTTTGGTACAAGATCCTGGAGTGTCCCGGTGTAGCTACGGCACCTGATATCGGGTGGCTCTGGGTCCCGGTGAGATGCTCTGGGGCTTGGGGAGTGGAGCAGACGGCTGCTGCCTCGCTTTCCACCCCGGTTAAAGAGAAACACAACGCGGCTGGTGCCCTCCCGGCCCTGTTCACCCCCTCTTTGGACCAGTGGGGGTTATCCCAGTCCCCACCAGGCAAGCAAACACCATTAAGGCGCTCCTGGGCGACTTGACGCCGACCGCCAAGCAGCCCCAACAAAATGGACAAAAGTGATGCAACTACCTCACAGGCCGGTGGAGATAGACCGCGCTGATGCAGAACTTACACACCACGCAGCCGAATCCATGAGTGCCCCTGGACTGCAAATGTAGTAAAGAGGGGAAGACGGCAGCTTATACCTTTACCGCCTACTCACACTGCAAGCTCAGTACCTGCTCCGATTGAGAACGGCTTTCCTCAGCCTCCTACCACCAAGCCCACAGACCATCACTGGGGGAAGGCCCGGAAAAGGTATCCCCGTATAACAGCTTAAACACACTACTACCCGCAATGTGATCTGTACCGCACAACACCCGTACTCACCTCACAACCGGATTATACGACCACATCGACCCCCGTTAACTGTGCCCTGGGGCGGGTTGTCGGGACCCAGTGGACTTTGTCGGCCTGCAGAGAGTATCCTCGTGCTCGAGAAGAGGATGCTTATTAACAGCATTCACGATGCAAGAAACGATGGCTGCTCCAACTCCTCACGACGGAAGACATGAAAGGCGCAAACCATGGAATTCACCACGGACAGCCTCACTAAAGGTCACTCTGGCGGCATTCACCGCTACACTGACATATATGTTCGTAATGTCACAGTCACACTTGCAATACATAGCGGTCTTTAACACCCCGACCCTTGCAGATGATGACCCAGTGTGCCACGATCTGCCTGGTGCTATTTTATTTTACTTTACGTTACCTTATTTGACTAAGCACCTTATTTAAGTTAAATTATTTTATAAAAACGCCAGGAACACGTCTGTTTTTTTTTTTTTTTACTATAATTTTACTAACTACACACTTAACTTCAGACCCCAAGCAACCTCTTAGTATAAGGCTTCAGAATGTGCGGTGGCCCCACTTAATATAAGCAACGGGATCTAACGAGTTTAAACGTATAAAGTTTAGAATGTACAACGAGTTAAACGTATAGTGTTTAGTACGTGCAACGGGCTTAAATGCATAATGATTAGTATGTATAACGAGTTTACATGTATAATGTTTAGCATGTGCAACGAATGTAAACGTATACTGTTTAGTAAGTTTTGAAGGTCACCGTGACAGATATTAAAGCAATGAAACATGACATGAATATGTCCCCAAAGCATGTTAATATTACGGGTTACAGGACCAGCCACATATAATGCTGCCAACCACTGAGACATATGGGCTTTCCTAGTAACCAGACCTATCATCAATAATATAAAAAGTGCATTGTCCCGCATGTTACACAACTGTTACACTCTACCTGATGTTTTGAGCGCACCTGCTGTTGTGGCAGTGCAAGCTTGTATACCTAACTTATGCACGAATAAGATAAAGAATTTAAAAAAATAAATAAAAACAGTGTAATCCAAGAATAAACCACAGCTTACAGAAAAAACACCTTAGTCTGCAGAAAAATGATAAAAAATATATCTACAGTCAGTGGCAAAAATCAGTACTTATAGTGGGGCGCACCTCCAAAAGGATGCTGAAGCCTAGATAGATGCCATGCAAAGATGATCTTAATAGTGAAGTATACAGCGAGCTCAAATCTTACCCTCAACTTTGGGCAGGAACTGTGAGTACCAGTGCACTGATGTAGTAAGGAGTCCAATGTAGGACAAGCGCGCCAAACATCTACACAAACCCGAAGCAAGGGAGCACACTGAGCTGGGGTAGCGTGGTGAGCCGCGGCCGGTAACTCTTCAGGAGAAACAGGGCTTTCATTTCACATAAAATATTTAGATATGAAACTTAATATAATATGAAGTATTTTCCTAGCTATTATTCATGGAAGCATATAATACATTCACAATGGAATCATATATAATATGACTATTTTCTTGCTGTATTAGAAAAGGTGACTCGCATGAAAGAGCCCAAGTTCTGAGATTCTTTACATGAATTGAGTGCCACTAGTAGGACAGTTGTGATAGTAAAAGTCAACATTGGAATCTTCTCCAATGGTTCAAATGGAGTACCAGACAAGGCATGTAACACCAGAGGCAAGTCTCAGGGAGGCGAGCAAGACTGCATTGGGGTACTTAGTTTAAGGACAACTTGAAAAAATACCCCAATATCAGGATCGAATGCCAACTTTTGATCCAAAAGACCAAGTCCTTTCTCAAATCCATCCTGAAGGAATTGAAGAATGTTACAGGTACCAGGAGACTGAAGAGAGACCTCACGAACCACGCAACAGCTGTAGAAGATGCCACATATGCGGTAATAGGCTGAGGAGGTTGACATTTTTCTTGCATCGAGCAAGATGTCAACTACTGGTGCTAAGAAGCCTTTCTTTAAGAGACATTGCCTTTCAATTCCCACACCGTCATATTTAGAGAGTGGGGTGCAGGATGAAGTACTGGGCAATAATTGATCAAGGCATGACAGATATAGAAGGATGTCCTGAGATAATTTTTGTAGCAGAGGAAACCACAGGCGTCGGGGCCATTATGGAATGAATGCCAGGACCTTAACTTGCTGGATTCTTCTCAGCAGAGGGAATATCAAAGGAGTTGGGGGGAAAAAAATCACATCCTAGATGGAATCTCCACTCACAATAGAGTGCATTCCTGTTTTCCGGTTGAAGTAAAAAGAGAAGAGTCTTTCCACTTTGCTATTCCGGGCTGTTGCCACAAGGTCTACTTATGCAAGGCCCCATTTTCAGACTATGCAATGGAATGCTTGGGAGGAGAGTGCCCATTCTGTGGGGTCCAATAATACTCTGCTCAAGAAGTCTGCCAACTGATTATCCTTGCCTGGGAGATACACTGCCTTCATGCCCTTTAAATTATTTTCAGCCCATGTCATTACAGGTGACTACATTTTCATTAAATGCTTGCTTTTTGTCCCTCCCTGATGGTTGATGTAAGCAACAACATATTTTCTATCCTCACCTTTACCCAATTTTGTTTTAGAGAGGGCTGGACAATAGCTTGGAATACAGCTTGTAATTCTGAGACAATTGAGGATTGATGAAAAGATTTGTGTTTCCATAGGCATCTGTTGTCAAAGTGATCCAATGGATATTTCCCAGAAGGAATCCTCAATACAAATTCTGATCGACCAGCAACCATGAGAGTTCCTTCTTGACCATGGTTGATATGAATATTACTTTATTCAGGGAGTATTGGGAGAGAAATTCCCTTTGAGGGATCACCATGTGCCATTGGGCTCACCTTGTAAGTCCTATTGTTAAAGACAAACTCTCTAGAAGACTTATGAATTTAATGCCAGAATTGAGAGAGATGAGATGTAAAATTTTTTAATGGATCCGTTGTACGCTTTATGAAAATAGGAATACTCGTGAGCTGGCTGTGTCAAACCTTGCACCTAGATTTACCATCACCTGGCATGGAGAAAGCTGGCTCTTCTTGAAATTGATCATCTAGCCAAACTTCTGGAGAAGGAGAAGAATGATGCCTTCCAATCAGATGCACTTTTGAGAAAGTTCTGGGTGCTGTGCTGAGATTAAACGGAAGAGCCTGAAACTGGAAATGTTGATAGAGCACAGTGGACCTGAGAGAGTTCTGTTGAGGAATAGCAATGGGAATGTGAAAGACAGCATCATGAAGGTCTGTGGAAACCATCCAATCTCCTGCAGAGATGGCTTTCATAATGGAACTGACTAATTTCATCTTGAATCTTCTTACACACAATTCTTAATTTAGCCCATGTAGATCAAGAATTGGTCTCCATTCACCTGATGCCTTTGGAGTCAGAAAGAGACTTAAATAGTATGCCAATTCTCTTTCTTCTTGAGGAACAGGACAAATAAATCATTCTGTTAAAAGGGAAGTTATGAACGAATGAAGAGCTTCCTTGTTCCCAAAAAACGAGATTGAGGAATGGTGGAAAATTCCAGAAAATAACCTAGGTTTAGGATCTTTAAAATCCACTTGTCTGATTGAGCTCAGACCTTGGAGAAGTTCAGAAGTCTTGCTTCCACTTCCCAGGACTGGACTGGTATTTCATCAGAATTGTTTAGATTGTCTGGTACTACCACCTCGTCCTCTAGTACCTCATGGTAAAGAGTAACTGTGACATCCCACCGCTGCCACCAATGTGATGGACTGCCTGGCACCCCAACTGGGTACCTCCATCAATCGCTGCTTCCTAGTACCATAAGCACTGCACTGGAAAACCATAACCACCATAAACCCTACGAACCGCCGCAGCTTGGTTGGGGTCTCGCCATCCTCCACCCACCCAAGACCAGGATCCAGCTTACAATAGGTAAACCTCTCCTAGTCCAGAGAGCATAGCAGGAACAGCTTTTACAAGAGCTTAGTGATTATACTCAGGGGAGTATAGTGATTATAGCAATCCCCAGAGTGAATGTAGTTCTCCAATCCCCCAAACATGAGCCTAGACTTCATGAAGGGTAAAACAAGGGTGTTTAATGGAAGCCACAGCTGGCCTTTTATGCAAGTCCCCAGGGACACAAAGCTTACAAACCGATCAGAACAGTAATTAAATGTACGACACTCCCACACACAGCACACAATCCCTCCCCTCTGCATGGGAGATAATTGAGTAAAGTACATTATGTAACTCAATTATCTCCAGGCAGAAAAATCACATGTTTTATCAAGTCTCATAGGTACCCCAAAACACAACATATCCCTATAAAGTTACATACCCTGATAGCCCTGATCTGGGTGACCAACATATCCAAAAATCACCCAGATCAGGGCAGGGGTTCAGGAAATTCCTGGAAGTCTTATTTTTGATCGACCAAGCACATGGTCCCATGCCCAAAACAGTTTCAGAGAATTAGTGCTAACGGTCGGGCTCTCTGTCTGGAGTACAAAAGTACATACTTCATATGAACACAGCCTTTTAAAGTATTTTAGCCAGGTCTATTGCAGGGGCTATAGTTACAGGGTAAGAGGCTGGCCAGCAGGCTCCTCCAAGAACCAGTGGCGAAGTTCAGTTCGTCAGATCTCTAACCAGGAACCTGACCTCCTGTCGATCGGTACGTGAGTTAGTCGAGTAGCCCACCCATAACCAAGTACTTGACCTGTAATTCTCGAGTGTCCATCTTTGTCCTATCGGTCCCAGGCTGCAGAGTGAGCATCCGCCAGCCCCGATCTCCCTTGTGCTCCCAGGCATGGGGATGTAGGTACTCGGTGGGCAGAGGCCAAATGCGCTCTGTCCTGGTGCCAGCGCTTCTGCTGGGGGGACTGGTCCTGCCCTGTAACAAGGGGGCAGGTAGGGCAGAGGCTTGCTGCTCTCTGCCCTGATGCCAGCTCTTCTGCTGGGAAGATGCCAGGGGGCCAGTCTCTGGACAACAGCCCCAGCTGCTGATGGATATGACCGACCTTCTCCACTCCCTGTATCTTTCCCTGTGGTTGGGGAGGGGGACTGACTGTCTCCTCCCAAGGTGTCTCAGTTGCTGCTGGGGAGAGAGGGCAATATGCACACTGCCACTGGCGAGTGAGACCGACCGTCTCCACTCCCAATAACTTGCCCTGCCGCTGTGGAGAGAGACAGTTTGTCTCCTCTCCCTGTAACATAAGCTGCCACTGGAGAGGGCAGACGATATGCTCCTCTACCTGAAATGCACACTGCCGCTGGGGAGAGGGACCTGTTGTCTCCTCTCCCTGTAAGGTAAGCTGTCGCTGGGGAATCGAACCGACTGTCTCGACTCCCGGTAACGCTGCCTGGTGCAGAACTGCTTGTTGCTGCTGGGATGAGGGACTAACAATCTCCTCTCCCTGAGATGCTGCCTGGTGCTGGGTAGTGAGACCGACTATCTCCACTCCCAGGGATGCTTGCTGCTGTGGGGTACCTCTGTCAATCGCGGCTTCCTAGTACTTGCGAGTACCATAAGTACTGCACTGGAACACCATAACCACCTTAACCCCACAAACCACCGCAGCTTGGTTGGGGTCTCTCCATTCTCCACCCACCCTGGACCCAAGACCAGGATCCAGCTTCCAGTAGGTAGACCTCTCCTAGTCCAGAGGAACGTCTGTCCTGTAGAAAGGATGTTTTTGTATGTCAGTTGGTTAAGGGAGAAAGGTTTTTGTCCTTCTACAGCTCTCTTAACGAATTCATCCAGTGGTTTGCTGATGTCAGGGTCTTACCTGGGTTGGGAGTCTGTAGCGCAGATATGTTGCTCACCCTTGCAAATAGCCACAGGCCAAGGTGGTCAGGTAAGAATTCACCTGGCCTGTGGGTCTGTGCACGGAGGCTGTGCAGAATGAAGTTCCAAGTCACAGTGCAGGCAAGGACTCAAACAGCAGGATTGTCAAGGGATAGCCCAGGTCAAAGGATGCCAGAGGACAGGAACAACGAGGAATAACCGAAGTCAAGGGATGCCAGAGTAAACGATGTCAGAAGCCAGGGTCAATATGAAGCAGAGTAACAATAGACAGGAACACTGGTATGGAACACACACAAGAGGATCAAAGACTTGATCCAGATCACAGGGCGAGGCTGAGTTTATATACCCTGCTGATATCTGATCAGGATCAGGTGAAGCACGGCTATCGACAAGGACCATCCCCCAGTGCTGCAGACAAGCCAGGATCAATAGAACTGAAATAGGTTGTCAGAAGCAAAGCTTCTGTGGCTCAGAGGAGGAAGCAGGACCAGAACCACCAAGTACCCAGGTTTGAATCCTGACAGTACCCCTTCCTCAAAGCTGCCTTTAGGCGAGAAAAGAAAAGCAACTATGGCCCAGGAGGTCACTTTTTAGATTTCTTGGCTCTGGTTTTGCCAGCAGGCCACCAAGTACCCAGGTTCGAATCCTGACAGCTGAAAAGCATATCCCCTTGGAAGGGGAGGGCACAAAGACTGTTTTTTAAAGCCGAATCTGCTACACAGTTTCTCAGCCACAGAGCTCGCCTAAAGGCTACTGAGAGAACCATGTGTTAGGGACACTGTTTAGTTGAAGAAGCCCATGATGCAGAAAAGGCTGAGAGCACGGAATCCGGTGTGCAGTACAATAGAATCAAACGAAGAGTGGTCAGGAAAGCCAAAAGGTCAGGACAGGTGGCTCAACATCAGGAAAACAACAGGACAGGCACTGAGGGTATGAACACCATAGGAGCACAGTAAAACTGAGAAATTAGTATTAGTAGGAGTGGAGTTTAAATAGGAAAAGGGAGGTATGTCACTTAGGTTCTCTCCGCCTCCTGAATACGTTCCTTTGTCAGTTCCGCCCTCTGTCCCTTTAAGAAATGGTTGCTTCAGCATGAGATAGTGCCCTCCTGTTCTGTCTGGTATGCTGACTGCTGGTCTGCAGTGCCACTCGTGGGATGCGGTACCACTTGTCCCTATGTTAATGCGGCTAGTTGGAGGTGGTGAGCGGGCTGACCACGTGGTGCAGGAGGTTGCACTTCAAGCCAGCACCTCCATGCAGACAGAGGAAGACGGACCAGGTCGATTGAAACATCAGAAGTGAAATTTATTGTCATTTTAAAATTATTTAGAAAATCCAAAAGTCTGGATCTACTGACCTCACTAGAAATATCCTCTTTGAGGTCCTTCACAGAGGTAACATGGGCATTTTTCCAAATTAGAGTCCATCTGTTTGTCCATTGGATCTCTCAATGATCAAGCATTATCAATTGGTAAAGTGGACTTTTTAGCCAGAAGCACAATGGCATCATCAACTTTGGGTGCCAAGTCCCAAGTGGAACTATCTTCTGACTTGAAAGGGTAAAGCTTGGACAGCCTGCCTTGTACTGCAACCCCTTTGCCTTGTACTGCTACTGTAACCACAAAAAAAGTGTGACTTACTCAGAATCTCTTGAATGCAACCTATTTTATTCAGTACAAAAATGCAAACGATTGAGAAAATTAAACATAATCAACGTTACATAAAAAAGCACATAGAAGGCTTATCAATAAACTGCAATCTTTAAGTTTGGATTCCAATATTGTTGAATGGGTAAGGCAATGGCTGAGTGACAGGCAACATAGGGTTGTAGTCAATGGAGTATATTCGAAGCATGGGCTTGTCCCCAGTGGGGACCTCAGGGATCTGTACTAGGACCCATTCTTTTTAATATTTTAATTAGTGATATTGCAGAAGGTCTTGATGGTAAGGTATGTCTTTTTACTGATGATACCAAGATATGTAACAGGGTTGATGTTCAAGGAGGTATAAGCCAAATGGCAAATGATTTAGGTAAACTAGAAAAATGGTCAGAGTTGTGGCAAATGACATTTAATGTGGATAAGTGTAGGATAATGCATCTTGGACATAAAAACCCAAAGGCAGAGTACAGAATATTTGATGGAATCCTAACCTCAACATCTGAGGAAAGGGATTTAGGGGTGATTTCTGATGACTTAAAGGTAGGCAGACAATGTAATCAAGCAGCAGGAAATGCTAGCAGAATGCTTGGTTGTATAGGGAGAGGTATTAGCAGTAGAAAGAGGGAAGTGCTCATGCCATTGTACAGAACACTGGTGAGACCTCACTTGGAGTATTGTACGCAGTACTGGAGATCGTATATCCAGAAAAATATTGATACTTTAGAGAGAGTTCAGAGAAGGGCTACTAAACTGGTTCATGGATTGCAGGATAAAACTTACAAGGAAAGGTTAAAGGAACTTAAAGGACCACTCTAGGCACCCAGACCACTCCAGCTTAATGAAGTGGTCTGGGTGCCAGGTCCAGCTAGGGTTAACCCATTTTATAATAAACATAGCAGTTTCAAAGAAACTGCTATGTTTATTATTGGGTTAAGCCTTCCCCCAAAGCCTCTAGTGGCTGTCTCATTGACAGCCACTAGAGGCGCTTGCGTACTTCTCACTGTGATTTTCAGTGAGAGCACGCCAGTGTCCATAGGAAAGCATTATGAATGCTTTCCTATGTGACCGGCTGAATGCGCGCGCAGCTCTTGCCGCGCGTGCGCATTCAGCTGACGGGGAGGAGAAGAGGAGGATCGGAGGAGGAGAGCTCTCCGCCCAGCGCTGGAAAAAGGTAAGATTTAACCCCTTTCCCCTTTCCAGAGCCGGGCGGGAGGGGGTCCCTGAGGGTGGGGGCACCCTCAGGGCACTATAGCTTGGAAGAAAGACAAGACGGGGGGATATGATCTTTATTTTTGAAGTGCAATGTTATTTGTACAAGCTTGTTTGATCATTGTAAAAGATGTACTGCAGCATAAAACACGTTGAACATGACATACGATGAGAAGAAAATAAATGCCCTGTTTTTTTGATGTGTTAAAGACATGGAATTACAAAGTGTGGCTTAATGTAGAGTACCACGCAGGATCCTTATGGTTTGCGTTGCCTTCAGGCTAGGTAGCTGGCAGGTGCTATATACTGAAAGTATAAGTGGTCATGTTTCAGCATGTGTGCACGACATTAGTAGGTTCTACCGGCTATACATATTGACCTGCACAATGCAGTGTCGGTCAGGCTTGGTTAAGAAAGAGGTATTGAACCTTGTCATGATCAAGATAGTAGTTGTGTTGTGAGTTATGATATGTTTCATGATGTGAATGTGATATAGGTGGATGGCCTTTTGTGATGTACTTGGTTTGCACATCTTATGTGCCCATCTTTGGGGAGGGGGAGTGAAGGCAGTGGCCATGTGGGGGCTATCTGGTAAATAGTGGGCCTGCCTAAGGTAGGGTGGGTAGACAGGATATGACCTAATGTAGGGCTTAGGTCTTAAGGACGATCTGAGTGCCCCTTACCTAGAGGGTGGCAGGGGGAGGTAGAGACTCTTGTGAAGGTGATGCAAGGACAGTCTAAGACTGTGTACATATTCCCAACAGAAGCTACCTGCTTCAGAACACATCCAAATGTAAAACAGAAGAAATATAACTTAAAATAATGACTATGCGGGGAGCGGAGAAAGCAGACATACTGGCAATTCGCACATCACTGCAGCTCCAAGCACACTGGCACCAAAACGGAAAATAAACCTACAAAAAACCACTGACAATACCAGAGCCAGATACTCACCAACTATTATGGGATGTAGGAGCAAGAAGAGCAAGCCTGATCGACGCCCATCCACGGCCGATAACAGTGATTTACTGTGCAGGCCGCAGTTCTTACAGAGGCCTGTCATGGCGCCGCTCTCAGATGCTCCATCACGCACTACCAGCGAGGAATCCTTGTACGGCAAGATGCCCTATGAGGCCCGGCTACCCAACAAGATGCAGCACTCACCTCAGAAGCAACCTGACAAGCCTCCGGTCACAGAGGACTCTCTGTGGGGCATGCCAGCTGAACTCCACCGCAACATCACGGCTGACGTTGGGTAGTTCCGGGAGGAGGTAAACGGATTTGCAGCCTGTCTCCACAACTCAGCACAGCAGCGCACGAGAACCATATTGCAACCCTAGAGCAGTCCCTAACCAAACTCCAACACTCCCAAGCGTGATCTAAGGAACACATGGCGCCACTAGAAGACAAGCGAAAAAGAGAGCGCAATGACCGAGCAGAGACACAATCCTCTGCCACAAGACATCACTCGGGTTCGAGGAGTACAACCTCTGGGCCTTCTGCAGCCGCAATCTTGTGCGGCAGTGGCCTTTGTAATAGAATACCGACATCCCGCGTTTCGGTAGTGATACCTGTGGGTTGCTGTTGGGATCTGCGCCCCATGGCCAGAGTGTCTTTAGTTTGCCCTTATCAGGCTTGACCAGCTTTGAGGTTGCCAGCGTCTGTCGCAGGCCCTCCAAATACCAGTTTGAGCTCGGGGTGAGGTAGGCCGCAGGTTTACGTTTGACTTTTTGCCTCTTCGGGGTGTGAAAGAATGGCATCCGTCCAGTCAGTGAGACACAGTGGCTTAGTATCTTCGTGTCTTGCCCCAATTTGCGAGAGTATTTTGCGTTTTTGTGCCAATTTAGCAGGAGCTCCTAGGATATGCGTCTGTTCTCCTTTAGAGTCAAGCTCAGCCCCCATGATACTTCTGAATATAGAACATTTACCACTGTGAAATTTTGAGACAGGCATGGTCTTTTTCACTCACTCCAACACAGCCAGTAAAGAGAGGCAGGCTGTGTTATTAGGACTGTTAAATGGACACTATAGGCACCCAGACCACTTCACCCCATTGAAGTAGTCTAGGCACAGTGTCCCTATTGCACTTAGTGCTGCAATGTAAAACATCTTTGCATTGTAGCACTAAGTCTGCCTCCAGTGGCTGTCTGCCAGCTTTGTATTCCTGGCACTATAGTATCCCTTTAAATGACCACTATGGGCACCCAGACCACTTCAGCTTAATGAGGTGGTCTGGGTGCCTGGTCCATCTAAGGTTAACCCTTTTTTCTATAAACATAGCAGTTTCAGAGAAACTGCTATGTTTATGTTAGGGTTAATCCAGCCTCTAGTGGCTGTCTCATTGACAGCCGCTAGAGGGCTTCCGCGCTTCTCACTGTGAAGACGCCAGCGTCCATAGGAGCGCATTCAGCCGAAGAGGAGAGGTCCCCGCCCGGCGCTGGAGAAAGAGGTAAGTTTAACCATTTCCTCCACCTAGAGCCCGGCGGGAGGGGGACCCTGAGGGTGGGGGCACCCTCAGGGCACTATAGTGCCAGGAAACGAGTATGTTTTCCTGGCACTATAGTGGTCCTTTAACCCCTTAAGGACCAAACTTCTGGAATAAAAGGGAATCATGACATGTCACACATGTCAAGTGTCCTTAAGGGGTTAAGTACCAAAACCCCACATGCTCTAATGGAATTGGCTGCTTGCCTGCTACCGGACATACCCAGCAACAGTTGTGTACATACCTGTGACCTGCCCGTCACTCCAGGGGGGCCCAGCCGCCCTGCGACCGGATACCAGCTGCCGCATTTTGCCACATGTTAAAGAAGTCCATCGGGTGGCCCATGCTGTCAGGGCCACCCAATGGATATGGATTGACAGGGGGCCCAGTCAGCACCCAGCGCTTTAACAGCACGACCGGGCCCCCTGTGATGACATCACTGCTGGGAGCAAGTGACTCCCTGGTCAATCCTCCCAGCATACAGAGAGCCCGCGCGGGAGGAAGCAGGAACTCACACACCCCAATGGCAGGCCCTGGCATTAGGGTTTTAGCTAGGTGTCTTCAAGATGCTGTGGCCTGTAACTCATCCTCTAATACTTTAAGGTTTAGACATATTATGGGACTGGAGGAGAGGAACCATAAACAATGCTATAATGGTGCTGCACACATTTTAAAGTTGCCAAATTGAAGTCACCATTTTTAAACTGAACTGAAACCGGTTGCATATACACCTGAAAAAAAATAAAGCTGGAAAAATCCCAGGACACCCTGTAGTTAAAAAAGGGCAAGTGAATCACACTTTATTTCATGATACTGTCCAGAAGGATAGATGGTTTATCCATACTGTCTGCTCCTACACAAATGCACATTTCAAGACCAAATGGCTACTGTTTGCTGATACTGATAACCGCTGGGACGAGCTGGCCAATAACCAGTAATAACCTATTCCCTAATCACAAATGGCGGCCCCAACAATCACATTCAGCGCAACATGGCGCCATCGGAGAGTGACAAAGTGCACCGGAAGTCAAAGGAGCTCTAAACACCGCATCCAATGAGACCGAAACCTGCACGCCTTCCCAACAGAGATTGTAACACATTGACCTTTAGCCCTGATGGGCAAAATGCTCAACTGCTATTGACATCTCCAATATGGCGTCTAACGGCTGGCATGGAATCTCTAATGAACTGATGAACTTGTGTTTAGAACTCTGGGCCGTACGTTTACTGCGTCCCCACGCTCCCGGAAGTGGGTGTTGACGTTGGTGGGGGTCTTGGTGTGTCGCACCTTGTGGTGTGCTGGTATTACGGGTACAGTACGTTTTGTTGAGGCCGTTGTCTGATCGGGTCAGTTCGGTTATCGCTTGGTGGCGGCGAGCGGCTAATTTAGTGTCTGGCTTGAGGTCTCAGTGAGGCCTAGAGAGCAGGCGGCGGAAAGCGGTATGTACAGGCCCGGCCGGGCCAGGTGGGGACGGGTTGGTTAACGGCTTCACATACTTGTATCGTCTGCTCTATCTGTATCGGCAGGCCCGATTTCTGTAACCAGATAAACCGTGTATTTATATGCCATTAATCGTGGTAGCGTAATTGTAAATGTAGAATAAATGGTCCGAATGTAAACTGAGCCCATATTCGCTTTGCATGAATTAATGGCTTCAACAGTAAGGAAAAGGGGACAGAGGAGGTTCTTAGTGTAGTCTCATATTTTAGTTTAATGCACTTTTTTTTGAGCTATTTGAGACGATTTTATTTTTTTGCTCCATAATCTTGTCACTGGTTTAACTGCTCGTTCCTTACAGACTTGTAGTTGTTTTTTTCTAGATATATGATCTATCGTGTGGGTTAAAATTTATATTAAAGGAACCATCTTAGTACAATAACAGTGGTTTGTTTTTTGTTTTTTCAAATGTTTCTGTAATATTCATATATAATTTTTTTTCATTATAGGATGTTGTTAGTAAACTGAAAAGTACATTTAACTTTTGGAGAAACAAGTAGCAAAGCGTAAAGGGACACTATAGTCACCAGAGCAACTGCAGCCCAAAGGACCACTATAGGCTCCCAGACCACTTCAGCTCAATGAAGTGGTCTGGGTGCCAGGTTCCCCGTAGGTTTTACACTGCTGGGTTAATTCAGCCTCTAGTGGCTGTCTCCGCGATTCTGAGTGTGAAAATCACATTGAACTCACGCAGTGTGAGTTCTGATCTCCATAAGAAAGCATTGAGTAATGCTTTCCTAGGGGCGGTTTGAAAGTCTGCGTGTCTCTGGTCACGCATGCGACTCCACTCGGGAGCTAACGTCGTCAGGGAAGGAGAGGTCACCAGATCCGAGGGAACCCTGCACTAGATTAAGGTAAGTTTTAACCCCTACAGCCCAGAGGAGGTGTGGGGGACTTAATAACCCCACAGTGCAAGGAAAACTGTTTTTCCTGGCTTTATAGTGCTTCTTTAAAGGGACACTATAGTCACAAGAACTACAGTTTATTGTATTTGTTCTGATGAGTAGACTCAATCCCTTCAATCTTTTAGCGGTAAACATTGTTTTGTGTGTGGTTTTTTTTTTTTTTCCTTTTTTTTATTGAAAATGCAGTGTTTACAGCCTGAGGCCACTCCTCAGATGGCTGCTAGAGGTGCTTCCTTGGTCGGTCAGTGCTGTGCAATGTGCAGCACTGCTATTTAGTGCCTCCACCCTCTGCATGCAGACACTGATTTTTCCTCATAGAAACATTGATTCAATGCATTTCTTTGAGGAGATGCTGATTGGCCAGGACTATTTGATTTTCGCTGGCTCTGCCCCTGATCGGCTTCCTTGACAAGCTCAGCCAATCCAATGTTTTCCTGTGTGAAAACATTGCGATTGTCTCAGACCACAAGACCTTCTGATGTCAGCCAAGCAGGCACGTCGGAGGCAGAGCCAGCATCAACAGTCTAGAGTAAAGGCAAATTTTTGCTATATATTTAGTGGGGATTGATTGTGTTTTTAAAACTATAGGGTCAGGAATACATGTTTGTGTTCCTGACCCTATACTGTTCCTTTTAACGTAGTTGTTCTGGTGTGTATATTCTGTCCCTGCAGAATTTTTGCTATTCAGAGAAAAGGCTGTGTTTACATTGCTCTTTAGGAGCAGCTCATGTGGCCACTCCTCGGATGGCCACTGGAGGTGCTTCCTGGCTCAGTGCTGCACAAGAAAATGCTGAACTTTTTCTATAGAGTAGATGATCACAGCCAATCCAGCGCTTTGCTAAGGGAAAGCATTGTGACTGACTGAGATTGTCGGCCAAGGAGGCAGATCGGAGTGCCGTAGCTGAAATAAAGGTGAGTACAATCAATTTTAGGTGGAATAAAGGGGGGCAGTTTAACCCTATAGTTTAACGCTATAGGGTCAGGAATACATGTTCCTGACTTTGTAGTGTTCCTTAAATAAAAGATTACTATGCTTTCATTTAAAAGAACGCTACAGGCTCAGGAACACAAATGTGTCTTTTTGACACTATATTGTTAAAATCACCATTTAGGTTGCAGTGTCCCCTCTACCGCTCTTATGTGAAAGGGTAGTGTTGACAAGAAAATGCCTGCAGGGACATGCTATACTTACCAGAACTACATTATGCTGTAGATGTTTTGGTGACTATAGTGTCACTTCAAAGTGTTGTAATTATTGGGGGATCTTTCTTAGATGCTGATTTTTATTTTATAATTTCTCCTAACTTTCTGTTTGCATCCCTTTTAGCACATCTTGCTTCTGGTAGATATCTTATTGCTGAACATGTGTAGTGGTAATTATCTAATTGCTGAACAAATGTTCTCTTTTACAGCTGTTACGCAGAGCGCTTCTTTGGTGCAGTGCAAACTAAGGCGCAGCGCAGGCGTGGGTGATTAAATCCTATTTTAGTAAGAACCAAGCGCTACTAAAACCATGCCAAACAGGGAAAATTATGCAAATGGCGGCAGCAGCAGTGGTAGTGGCAGCGAGGAAGCTGGTGCGCCTGTGGATTTTGTGTGTCGGGACTTTCTGCGCAATGTTTGCAAGCGAGGAAAGCGCTGCCGCTTCAAGCATCCAGACTCTAATGATGTATCTGACCTTGGAGTGCAAAAAAATGAGTTTGTCTTTTGCCATGACTTTCAAAACAAAGAGTGTGTTCGTCTCAACTGTCGCTTTATTCATGGCACCAAGGATGATGAAGAACATTATAAGAAAACTGGAGAGCTTCCTCCCCGTTTGCGACAAAAAGTGGCAGCTGGTCTTGGCTTGTCTCCCACTGACTTGCCAAACAAAGGTGAGATTCCAATTTGTCGTGATTTCCTAAAGGGTGACTGCCAACGTGGTGATAGATGCAAGTTTCGTCACCTTCAACGGGAATATGAGTACCAATATGAATACCCATGTGATATACGGGGAGGGGCTATGAACACAGGAGTGGCCCCTGGAAATTTATCTGCAGCTACCACCCGTGCTTATGAGCACTATGGTGCTTACGAGGGCCTCCCAGAAACAGATTACTATTCCTCTTCTTATTACCGCTATGGTGAACGCTTTGATGATCCTGTAATGAAAAGAAGGCGTGTAGGATATGATGGATATTATAGTGCTTCCCCAGTAGAGTATCGTCTCCTGGAGGAAGAAAATGTTATGCTCCGCAGGCGTGTTGAGGACTTGAAAAAGCAAGTTTCTGTCCTGGCTGCAACTAATGAAGTTTTACTGGACCAAAATGCACAATTCCGCAGCCAGGCAAAAGTGGTTACACTAAGCACACTTAGCACTACAGCTCCAACTAGTGAACAGGCTGTTGGCACAGTGACCAACTACAACCATGGCATAGCCCAGACCCACACAACCCTGAGTAGCCAGGCATTGCAGCCCCGAGCAGTCACACAGCAAGAGCTAGTGGCATCCACTGGTGCACCACCTGCTGCTCAGACCAATGCAGCTGCTCAGCTGAACCCAGAAATCACCCCACTTTCTGCAGCGCTGGCGCAAACCATTGCTCAAGGTATGGCTCCACCTCCAGTTTCTATGGCACCAGTGGCAGTCTCTGTTGCACCAGTAGCTGTTTCCATGGCCCAGCCTCTTCCTGGCATTACTATGAGTCACGCCACTACGCCAATGGTTACCTATCCCATTGCCTCACAGAGCATGCGTATAACCGCCATGCCTCACTAATTATCCATACTGCTCCATGTCTGTAGATGTTTGGCAGCTACGGCTTTTAGCTATAGACAGAGCACTATCATTTAATGTTCAAGTAATTTGATCTTCATGTGATTTTCCTTTTTTAGAGCAGAAAATAAAGCGCTAAATGCAAAACTGTAGCACACTCAATATATTTTGAATATCAAAGTTGGAGGTAAAGAGTTCTTTTGGAAGTATCCTTAGTATGTGTTGAAGGAGCTTATTTTTGTCAAAATAATTTGCTTACCATGACAGCTTTCTACTGTTGACAGCAATTTTCCTTATTCCTATAGTTCCATAGTCCTGCAGAATAGCTCCCAACATGTATTATTAATCGTGTTGGTAGCCACATTTTGAACCTGAAAATAATATACAATTCTTGCTTAGAAGAGCCAGATTTTGCAGCCTGCATTGGTGATACTTTGTTGCTAATTATTTTCCACAAAATAAGCCTCCTTAATTTTGACATTTTCAGTTTTAATTTCTTTTCCAGTGGTATACAAATTATGTTATCTGGTCTCAGATATAAATAAATTGCCCTTCTTTCCTGCAAATAGGAAAGTGCAACATTTATATAAACGTCTGCTGTATGTGAAAGAGCAGAAATTAAAATGTTGGCAAAGAAACTATCAGTAAATAAGATCTGTTTAAAGATATTCAGTAGTTTGGGCATTGCTTTAGCCACCATTACTTTAGATTTTATCAGTTGATGGCTGTAATATTCTGTGATACTATTCCAAATCCAAGAATTACCCCACAAAGAAAATGTCCTCCCTGGAGATATTAATGTACAAGTCTAATTTTCATCTTGGGAGGTTCCTAACTTACCATTTAGAAAGTTGTAAATCATGTTCACCAAATATATTTTGTTAAATGTTTGCTGTTTTTGTAGCACCGGATCACCACCTTCCAGCACGCTTTATGTAAACATCTCTAGTTTCTCAAATTTAGTTGCATTGCTGAAAATCCATAATGCCAGTCACTTTTGTCAAGGAGTCTACTTCCTGTTTCTGTCTTAATTAGTGTTGTGGTTAGTGTAGAATGCTAGGCTGTAAAATGCTACGCTTAGGCTGCCCTTATAATTTATATATTTCTGCCAGGCAGTTTAAATTCAATCGCCTGCCTCACTTTAAACCAGATTTTATTTTATTTTTCTTCCTCCTATGTTTGTTACAAAGGACCAAGCATTAACCAGTTAAGTGTGAAATCTGGTTTGCAAACAGTCTTATGGTATAACTTTATTTTTTTAATTTTTTTTTTTAAGTCTGATCTGAAATGTTAGTTGTGATACCCATTTATATAAGTAAAGCCACAATATTTTTCTTTCTTTAATAGAAATTATACTTTTATTTTATAAAGCTGCCATAGTTTTATATTATTGAAAATAAAAATATGCATGTATCTGTCATTTTGGAGTGGAAACTTAAGATTAATGCCTCTTTTCAGTGCATCTCCTGGATTACACTTCTCCTATGTGGGCGGTGATCGTCAGTCCTCTCTGGTCGGAAACATAACTTGTGTGACCAAAGACATGCGGTTAATCGAGCTAGTTGGTATGCATTCTTTAATTCTGATTTCATGCCAAAGTGCTAAGCATGTCAGAAATGCAATCTGCGATGGTTTCAGACCTTCAAATTGTACATGGTTTTCAAAGATCAGGGATGTTTATGAACAGTGGGATAGAAGTGGCTGCCTAATGGAGCAAAGGTAATCCAGGAAACTCACTGTAAGGAGTTAATTTATCTACCCTTATTGCAAAATAGCACACAGGCTAGATTACATGTAATCTGTTATCTTCAGTGATTTAAAAAAAAAAATTTCTTTCAATAATTTTGTCATGGTTGACATTTGCATAAAGTGTATATTCACTTTCCATCATATTTTGATGTGGTTTAGTGGCAATTGTCTTTTTTATTTTATTTTTTTATTATTATTATTATTATAAATGCCAAAATAAAGTTGCTAGGATTACACATCTAATTTATGTAACAGATTACAGCTGAGGTAGTGTTTAACACCAATAACAACAAAATAGTTTTGTTTTGTCTTTTGTGTGAAAACCATTGATTACAATATAACAAATGTACAAAATAATCCAACCACCCAAAGCAGACATTTTATATACCTTTTCTAATATACATATATGACAGTATTGCGTACATTAAAATAATGGTGGGAAGAATGTACATCGTTAAGGTAATTTAGCTGCACTAATAATTTGGGGTGTAATGTTTCTAGTTTGAAATCCTTGACTTGTGCTCGTTATGCAATGTATACACTTTGTTGAGATTTTGTGTAGAGTGTGTTGTTTCCTGTTATTAAACATATAAACACCACAATCTGTGAGTTTTTCTGATCTCTTTACTTGCAATTAGTTGGTTTGATAAATCCATTGATGGTATGTTCAGGGCCGGACAAGCCCACTTGGCTGCATAAATGTTGTGATCGTTGGAGTCGTCCCGATCAGCCATTAAATGATGGTGAATGTAAAATGCCAAGCAACTGCAAAAATATGCTACACCATGCTGTTTGACATTTTTTTTAAAATCAGATATAAAACTGTAGTATCCGTTCAAAAGGGCATTCATAAGTATAATAATTAAAGGATCACTATAGGGTCAGGAACACAAACATTTATTATTGACCCTATAGGGTTAAAACCACCATCTAGGCCCCCATTATCCCTCCCATATAGTGAAATCTTACTTGAATGCAAATCTGCAACTGCATAGTTTGTCACTGTTTCCTTCTGACCTGCCTCTGCCATCGGCAGAAGTGCTAGTCTGATCCGATCACAGTGCTTCCCCATAGGATTGGCTGAGACTGAAAAGAAGGCAGATCAGGGGCAGAGCCAGCATTACTCAAACACGGCCCTGGCCAATTAGCATCTCCTCATAGAGATGAATTGAATCAATGAATCTCTTTGAGGGAGGAGATACTGAATGTTTGGATGCATTTTAGGCAGCCATGACCTAGGAAGGATCTCTAACAGCTATCTGAGGAGTGGCCAGTGAAGTTATCACTAGCCTGTAATGTAAATCCAGAGAAAATGCAGTGTTTACATTACAACACGAACAATCACTATGTGCTCCCAAAATGCAAGGAAAAAGCGTTCCTTTTCAAGACCGTAATAGGAGAAACAAAAAAACAGCCTGAAAAGGTCCTAGGGAATATATGTTAATCCAAAACACCAGTAAGGTGAATAATTGAATAATTATACAACCTGAGTAAAATACTCTATAGCATAATCTGTAAAATAATTGTATACATGGTGAAGCATGTTATGATAAAATATCAGGGTGGGGGTGGTAGAAAACTCACAGAATAGATGTATATTCAGGCATTTCTCCCATATAGGGTCAGAAGATATTCTCGGGAACAATTTTCTTGAAGTCTCAGCGTTATGAGGAGGAGGAGAAAAAAATAAAATATATATATATATATATATATATATATATATATATTAATTACACAAGATCCAGCGCACTCACCTATCCACTAAACAGCAACTTCAATGTTGAAAGATTTTATTTGTTTTTTTTAAAAACACCTAATCTAGGCAAAAATAATGAGGGTTTAGTTACATTATATGATCATACATTGCATTAGCCTGCCACAACGTCAATGTACCCCATCTTTGGCAGGTCCTACACTAAAAGCCTAATGTCTGCTCTTATGAGATTAACCTACTTGGGGAAAAAATTCCATCTGGGTCTCTCTGCAGTTCAAGGCTAAATAGGGCCCTGGGATGAGGCACCTGTGACAGGGAGGGGTGCAAAACCAAGGAGTTGGCTAGACTCCCAAATATATATATAAAACAAGGGGGGGATTGGCTGCACTCACCTTAACATGCATAAATGGGGGTGCTGCTGGGGGCCAAATAATACAATACAAAAGATCCAGCGCACTCACCTATCCACTAAACAGCAACTTCAATGTTGAAAGATTTTATGTTTTTTTTTTTTTAAAACACCTAATCTAGGCAAAAATAATGAGGGTTTTTATGGTTGTTTCTGTATAGCTTTTCCATAAATATTTCAGCATAGTATTTATGCTATACAGTATATTCATAACTATTTAGCTAATTATTCTCAGTATCCAGAGATATATCTATGTTTTCTCATCCATCATATGTTGTTAGATGTATGTATATGGTAGATATGTTTGCATGTATAAGGGATCACTTCTCTTTCTCTCCTCTTGGCATATTACATATATTATTCATACACTCTACTTATATATATATATATATATATTATCTTTCTGTATACATATACATATCTTTTGTCCCTGCAATACTTTTCATCTATACATCTATCTGCTATCTTTTGCCTTGGAGGAATATATATACTTTTATCAGTATATAGTATATCTTTGTATTATATCCACCTTAGACATTTCTGTATGGGGTCCACAGTGTTATGTAAGCCTTCTATTTAGCCCCCATTCCCTCCATAGTTGGTATATATTTACATTTTTATACAGATCACCTTTTAGTGATTAGTTTCAGTCACTTTAGCTCACACTCTGCGATCTGTACTACACGTTTGCAGTTTTGTTCACTTTCGTTGCTTAGCAACGTTGTAATCACGTGCGTCATCACGCCGGTCACGTGGTGCACACTGTCTCACTTCCGGGTTCGGACGAACAGGGAATCTTTCCCTCACATCTTTTTGGTAAGTGTCTATTGATATTTATCTATATATATGTATTTGTTTGCACATTATATTGATCTTGAAAAAGACCCTTTAGTGGTCGAAACGTCGATTTATCTGAAGATTTTTTTGCACATGTATTTTTGCATGTAAAATAAAACTAAGCACATTTCAAGACCTGTGAGTGCACCTTTTGTTTATATTTTTATATACATAACGCCAAGGTTTGCACCCAGGCCAGATTTACCTGATTTTTTCAGTAAAGGGTGAGTGCCAAGCTCTATCTCTTTCTCTCTATATATATATATATTTTTTTTTTCTCCTCCTCATAACTCTGAGACTTCAAGAAGATTGTTCCTGAGGATATCTTCTGACCCTATATGGGAAAAATGCCTGAATATACATCTATTCTGTGAGTTTTCTACCACCCCCACCCTGATTTTATCATAACACACTACACCATGTATACAATTTTTATTTCACAGATTATGCTATAGAGTATTTAACTCAGGTGAATAATTGAATAATTATACAACCTATCTGTTGTTTTGGATTAACATATATTCCCTAGGACCTTTTCAGGCTGTTTTTTGTATCTCCTATTACTTTAGTGTCTTGAAAGGGAACACTTTTTCCTTAAAGGGTCCACTTATATTTTGGGAGCATATAGTGATCGTGTTGTAATGTAAACACAGCATTTTCTCTGAAAATACAGTGTTTACAGCAAAAAGCCTGAAGGTAATGATTCTACTCACCAGAACAAATTCAATAAGCTGTAGTTGTTCTGATGACTATAGTGTCCCTTTAATTATGGTGCTATCACTGCAACAATTGGCTGAGGAGACTAGTATAACTACTCTCAGATTATCATTGGGTGAAATGTCACTTGATAATATGGAAATCATTGCATCTAAGAAAGGGGTAGGCAGCCATCAGCACTTCTGATGTTGTGGACTACATCTCTCAATGCTCTTACAGCCATAATGCTTGCAAAGCATCAGGGGAGATGTAGTCCATAACATCTGGAATGACAGGTTGCTTATCCCTGTTCTAAGTTTTCTTCAAAATAGTTCAGAACTCTTCATTTACATTGTTAAAATGTGATTTATAAATTCTCCAGAAATAACATGAAGCTGTGGATAAGTAAAAAAGTACATTCTATGCAATTTTGCTTTGTAACTCAAGCTTAATTTTCAAAGTCCTGTGACGTTGCCCCTTGCGGTCCAGAGACCCGGAAGGTATGGGGGGGCATGGGAGCAGGTAACGCTGAGTTTACTTGCATGAACCTGTACCTTGTGGGTGCCACCATCTTTATCCTCAGCGCTGATATTATTGTTGTACTCTTGTGCATATGCAAGAGTACAGCATTGAGATCTATAGTGATCCTCCATAGACACAGTAAATTCCCAACATGGAATATTGCCCCTATTTTGTCCCAAACCACTTATGCTCATTAGATTAAGCATAAGATTCTATCTGTACATTGTGATAGCAAATGTATAGATAACGAGAAAGATCTATTTTTTTTTATTTTTTTTTAATTCTTTATTTTTGGTTTGACAAAGTAGATGGTAATCATGAAAGCAGTTACATTTATGTACATGACAGCGCGGTCATACATTAGCATATATAATGCAAGTGACAGTTGTCAGTTTAGGCATATCATATACATCAAGTTTTCTGTGGGTGACTTCGTCTGAATTTTTGGTATAGGTGGCAAGCAGTGTTAACTATGTACAATAGCTTTGCTGTGAAGGGTTAGGCTTATAGAGTGGAGTGTCGGTCTCGCCGCTTCCTGGGGTATGCGACTGCGCCCTCCCCCCCTGCTACGCACCACAAAACGCTGATGTGCTTTTATCTGCCTTTCCCCTTCTGCCTACTTACAGGTCTGGGGTGCCTGCCTACAAGAGAGAGATAGAAAGGAAAGTAAAGAGTTGGAGACAAGTACCTGCGTGGTTAGCTATATCGGTTTGACATGGTTACCGAGTGAGCTACCGACGGGGGTAGTCAGTTCCCTTAAGTTGTGTTTTATGTGCTGGGCCCGGCCCCACCCCCGTCTAGCAGTGGTGCCTCTTCCGCCTGTCCGAGTGTTGATGTGGTGGTTGGCGTTTGGTGGGCCCCCGCCCCGCCAATTGAAAGTTGCATGGATGCTGCCCCGCGCCCCAAGTTGTTGTGCTAAGTATCGTATTGCTCCCACAGGTCCCAGACTTTTTGGAACTTAGTCATGGTGTTTCGCACCTGAGAGGTCAATTTATCCATTATGTAATTGTCTCGTATTTTTGTCTTAACCAGGGATATATGTGGGAGATCTGGACATGACCACTGTTGTGCTAGGGACCTTCGGGCCGCTAAATAGAGCATGTTAAGAAGTCTTTGCTCGTGTCTGGGGAGATCCTTTGTGGGTCTTGAGAGCAGACATGCCCATGGGTCTAATCCCAGTTGCCTTTGCAGGATTTGGGAGCTAAGCTCCACAATGTTACTCCATTAGTCTGCGACCTTCGGGCAGCCCCACCACATATGTATATACGTGCCCCGCACCCGTGCCAGCAGTAGTCTGTGGGACTTAGCCCCATATGTTTCTGTTTCATGGGGGTCAGGTACCATCGAAATAGTGTTTTATTCGATTGCTCTTGGAGCGTCACACATATTGTGGTTTTGCTACATGCTTCCCAGATGTCCTGCCACTCCGTTCCCTCTAATACCTCCCCCAGGTCGGCTTCCCACTGGTCGGTGTATCGCAGCCTGCCCTCCTCGTTCGAGTTCCCATTGAGGTGGTTGTATAGTAGCGTAATGAGTTTAGTTTGTGTTGTTTCATTGTAACATAGTTTTTCGAAGAAGGTTAGTGGTGTCAGAGCCGCCTTCCGTATGTCAGGGTTTTGTGCAAAGTCACGGATCTGCATGTACCTAAAGTAGTCTCTTGTTCGTAAGTTGGCTTTGGTGGCTAGGTGTTCGTAGGTGACTACATTTTGGTTCACATATAGGTGTACGTATCTTTGGAGTCCCGTGGCCTCTATCCCCTTATAGTCTCTCGCCTGCATTCCGGGAGGGAAGGCCCTATTCCTAAGGACTGGTGTCATGGGGGACGGGTGGGAGCTGAGGGCGTATTTCGTTTTGGTTTGGTCCCAAATCTGTATGGAGTTGAGTATGGCTGGGTTCGCTGTTCTTAATATGGCTCTTTGCGCTTTGGGTGCCCATATTGAAAATTACGGGAGATCCTGACCTGTCATCAGCGACTCTAGATCCACCCACCGTCTCCTGTCAGGAGGTGTGTGCCACTGTATCACCTGTGTCAGCTGTGCAGCTAGATAATAGGTGTAGACATTGGGTAGTCCCAGCACCCCCATGGGTTTCGGTCTGTACATGAGGGCGCGCGCGATTCTTGGGCGTTTGTTGTGCCATATGAAGGCATCAATCGCTCTTTGTATTCCCGTCAGGTCCCTCCGTGTTACTCTTATTGGGAGTGCTTGAAAGAGGAATAGCATCCTCGGCAGCACATTCATTTTTATAGAGTTTACTCTCCCCAGCCATGAGATGGGCCTGTCCGTCCACTGCTCTAGTTCTGAGAAGGGTCCGGAATAGGGGTGTATAGTTGCGGGCAAATAGGGAGGATGTGTTCGCTGTTAGCCGTATCCCTAGATACGTGAGTTCGTCAGTGGTTATCTTGAAGTGATACGTGTCGCGTATGTGGGTGAGTTCCGGGGGCTCCAGGTGAAAGGGCATTGCCTCGGACTTGGAGTAGTTAATTTTGTACCCTGCTATATTGCCAAATCGCTCCAGTACGAGCGATAAATGGTGGAGAGAGTGTCTCGGCTCCCTGAGCGTCAGCATGACATCATCGGCATACGCTGAGACCGTGAATGGTGTTCCCCCCACCGTGACGCCCCTGATGTGCGGGTGTTGCCTGATAGCTTGTAGTAGTGGCTCCAATGTTAAGGCGAAGAGCAGGGGGGACAATGGGCAACCCTGTCTGGTGCCGTTTCCCAGGGTGAAGGGTGTTGCGCGTGCCCCTGTAATGAGTATTTGTGCCCTCAGATCGGTGTATAATGCTCGTATAGCTGTTATGAAGGTCTCCGGGAACCCCTGGAATCGGAGTAATTCAAATAAATAAGGGCATAACACCCTATCAAACGCCTTCTCCGCGTCTAGTGAGAGCGCCAGAGAAGGCGCCCCGGATTCCCCCATGTGCCAGATTGTGCTGACCCCTCGTCTCGTATTTTCATACAATTGGCGGCCTGGCATAAAGCCCACCTGATCTGGGTGGATCAGGCGCGGGAGCAGTACGTTGAGTCTGGACGCCAGGATTTTGGCGAATATTTTGAGGTCAGTGTTAATAAGTGAGATTGGCCTGTAGCTCGAGGCCAGTGTGTCGTCTTTCCCTGGTTTTGGTAGGAGGACAACATTTGCTGTCGCCATGTCGCCATCAGGTGTCCCACCCTGCAGAAAATGGTTGCTAAGGGTCGTCAGCTGGGGGGGCTAATACGTCTTTGAATTGTTTGTAATAGCTAATGTCATATCCGTCCGGACCTGGTGCCCTATTGCCTTTCAGGGAAGCTATGGCTGCCTCCACCTCGAGTTGTGTGATTGGTTCTTGTAGTGCTTCCGCTTCCGCCCCGTTCACCTTTGGGATAGTGAGTTCAGAGAGAAATTGGCGTATGTCTGCAATGTAGGCCGCATTGGTGGCCCGGAGGCGGGGGGAATGGTTGTATAGTTCTGAGAAGTAGGAGGTGAACACTGCATTAATCTCGTCTGGCGTTTCGGCTAGTGTGTTATCTGTTGTGCGTATTTTTGTTGAAAAGATCTATTTTAAAATAGTTTTTTCCTCACGGCTGTTCGGGCCAAGATATTGACTGACAAGTGACAGCCGAAAAAACCTCCCACAAGAGGTCACTCTGCTCTCCACCCATAGCAGCCACCACACAGGGGCTGCTATGGAAACTTCCTAGTAAGTGCTTCGGGGAACTGGATGTTACACTAAGAATAATACCAACGAAGTGGCGCTGGAACGGAGGAAAAGTGAGTAAATATTTATATTTTACGTTGAATACAACATCTTTGTGGTATATGGTGTATGCGATGTATATGGGAGCAATTTCAGGTAAGTTTGTTTTTCCATAGCATGTTCACTTCAAGGGGTTAAGGAAGTAGGCTACAAAGAAGGTTAAGGTTGCTTGGAAAGCATTGGGAGATTAATGCACATGTGAGGCAAATTGCCATGCTTCTCTAGAGCTCCTAGAGAGTATTTGATTGATAAAGGGACACTATAGTCACCAGAACTACAGCTTATTGAATTTGTTCTGGTGAGTAGAATCATTACCTTCAGGCCTTTTGCTGTAAACACGGTCTTTTCATAGAAAATGCAATGTTTACATTACAGCCTAGTGATAACGTCATTGGCCACTCCTCAGATAGCTGTTAGAGATCCTTCCTGGGTCATGGCTGCCTAAAATGCATCCAAACATTCAGTATCTCCTCCCTCTGCATGAAGACACTGAACTTTCCTCATAGAAATTTATTGATTCAATTCATCTCTATGAGGAGATGCTGATTGGCCAGGGCTGTGTTTGAATCATGCTGGCTCTGCCTACTTGTCAGTCTCAGCCAATCCTATGGAGAAGCACTGTGATTGGATCAGGCCACCACTCTGATGATGTCAGCAGACAGCTTGTTTTTCTGAGGCAAACAGCATGCAGAGCTACAGCTTCAGGCTTGAATACAAGTAAGATTTTGCTATATTTGGGGATGCATGAGGGCCCCGGGGGGGCTAGATGGTGGTTTTAACCCTATAGGGTCAGGAATACATGTTTGTGTTCCTGACCCTATAGTGTTCCCATAACCTACTGGCTGTCATCAAGACATCAGGACGCACGGATGGAGCCCGCAACCTTTGGTAGCTCTGTGCCGCGTTCCAGTGCCCGAACATACCGCAGAAGTTCAACAAGGGTCTGAGGACTGGCCACACAAGGACGGAGCCTACGTGTCTTTTAATTGTATGCTGCTGCTAATAAAGGTTTGAAATACATCCAGCTGTCCTGCCTAGAGTATCGTGGTCCTGCATTCTGATTTTTACTGGGCGATTATAGTGAGAGCAGACTTTTAGTGCTCCACTCTTGTGAGTTGATTGGTTTACTCTTATATATTTTTTTTGCGCAATTTTTACAGTTTTACACTATGTATATTTTTCTTTCTTTTTGTCTCCCTCATTGTACTACCTGAGTCATTTGGCCCCTGAGTCATTCAGTATCTGGGAAGATATATACCCCTATGTAAAGTTTTATATGTAAGTGCTTTGCATTTTGCACTTTATTGTATCACTTGGTCACTTTGTTAAAACAATATTCAGTGTATCATCATTCTACACTTTTGAATTGTGTATAGTATATGCACATCATTGTATGCACATAGCATTTAAAAACCCAGTGCACTTTTTATCTTTTTTATTTGTATATGGAGTGTTTTCTAGAGCTATTTCACACTTAATTAGTGCTGCTTACCTTTTTTATGATATTTTTTCACTTGTTAAATATTCACTAGCGCCTTCACTTACTTGTTTTTTTTTTTCTTTGCACCAAGACATCTACTAGATGTGTGTTCCATACTGCAGTGGAAACATTGCATTTACAACACAATTGCATTGTTTTATATTGCTGTATTAAAACTATACAGCCACTGCATTTGTTATTTATGTAATAACTTGCAACAGATTTTTGCATACCAAGTTAAAACGTATGTCTATTTCTTTTGTGTCCTAACTAATAGGATTGTTAAATGTTAATTGAGGGGCAAAGTTAAGGGAGATGGGGAAAAAAAGATATTTGGTTAATCAATAAGGCGTATATACATTGCTCTTGTTTTTTTTTTTTTTAATTACCCTGTGAGGAATTCACTCAGTGTGATGAAATGCAATGAGATTGTGGTAGAGCAGGGGTTCCCAACCTCGGGGCCGGAGCCCGGAATCGGTCCGTACAAATTTATTGCCGGTCCGCGAAAGCTTTCACCCAGCTATACTGTTGGTTTAAAAGCTTTTGCGGACCGGTAATAAATTGCCGCAAGATATTTTCCTGGTGCTATGATCTTATGATCATAGCACCGGGAAATTTGCCCCCTCTCCTCTGCCGGTTCTGCAGGACCGGTGGGGAGATCAGAGATCTCCGGTTCGCTCGCAGTGTAATGCTGCAGCCGGCAGGGGAGAGAGGGAGAGAGGACCCGGAGCTGCTAGAGTTCACTCTCGCGAGATTCTGATTGTTGCCGTGGTAATTGCAGCAAAGCTCCGAGCTTGTGAGAGGAGAACCTGGTGGCGTTGCTGGGACCATCAGGGCGTCCCCACTGGACCACCAGGATTTGGAGGAAATGTCCTCCATCCCATGCAAAGGTAAGCGGGGGCAGGATGATATCAAAATAACTTTTTTTTTTAATTTTATTAAGTAGTAAAAAAAAAAATGGGGGGAAAAAAATATAAAAATATAATATAAAAATTCGAAGGGTAAGGGGGTACCAAAGTAGAAAATCTCCTGAATGGGGGTTAACCCCTAGTGCAAGAATATTTGCACCAACAACTAAACAACAAGAAGAGTGTAAGTCCCAGAAAATAGGATGTTGCCTTGATTCGTATTGTATGTGGAATGTTGTATAATGATACAACGTCAATACTGGCAAGAAGGGTGTATGGGGGCACCTCCAAATTTTCCAAGGTAAGTAATGTTTGTTTTGTGTCCTGTAGGTAGGATGATAATTGAATGACAAACGGATGTAATAGATTTTCCAAAAATTTACTTATGCTCTCCGTGACGGATTGGTTCCCAGACACTATTGGTCTACCTGGTGGTTTAAATTGGTCTTTGTGCACTTTCTGCAGGCAATAGAAAGTGGCTATGGTTGGTGAGTTTTTTGGCATCATAAATCTCAATTCCTCAATGGTGGTGATGTTTTCTTCCAGGGCTGAGTTCAGTAAGGTTTTTAAGGAGGACAAGGAGGAGGATGTGGGATCTCCATAAAGTTTTTTTATAACCGGTCGTATCGTTAAGGTGTTGCATACACATTTCAATGTATGCATCTCTATTTTGGATGACAATATTACCCCCCTAATCAGAGGGTTTTATAACAAGATCTTTATTTAGACTTAGTTCTTTAAGTGCTTATTGTTCAGCATTGGACAGATTGTTTTTATAGATCCTTGGGTTGGGTAGAGATTCTATAGTGTCAATAGTCATCTTGACAAAAAGTTCCACAAAATTTTTTTATTTAGATTTACTTTCTTTCATTCTCAGACACAATTATTTTGTTTTTAATGGCACATATTATTTACAGCTGAGAAGCACAGCTATAGGGACGGCTTGTGCCCCCAGCTACGCAAATCTGTACCAACAGTGACAGCACATCGAAATAGACTTCCAGCAATCTCCTGTAGCTCTACTACCTAGTTAAGCTCTGATACGTACGGAAACCCTTTTTACTGCACTATCATAAGCAATTGACGATACTAGGAGCTGACAGTTTATTCTGATATTTAATCAGCAATTGTAGCCACTTTTTAGTGTAATTGGTGAGCAAGGTTTTTGCACTCTCTGCTTCCTAGGCAGGATTTCTGGTGGGAGGCTGTATAGACCAGTGTTTAGGGACTTGCAGGCTTTATTTAAGGGGCGCCCTCTAAGGCACAAGTACTTAGGGACTTTGAGAATTACTCAGGAATTTCTCCACTATTGTTGTCTTAAACCCACACTATCTCTGTGATATATATATATTCCTACATAGGGATATTAATAACCCATTCTGGTTCTCCCTCCCACACAACAATATATGGTCTGAGACACCAACAGGTATACAGTTTACTTTTTATTACTAAAATAATACTCTGAGAAGAGGGTGTTATATACTACTTTGTACTCGAGACTGTAATATTGTACCGCTTCACCTGCAGCGGGTTCATTTATTGGATTGAAATAATCCCTGCAATTACACTATCTCTGTACTAACGGAGACGAGCCAGCTTTAAGTTATACTTACTAGTGTTCTTAATGTGTGCTCTTGTGGTTTTATTTTTTTAGTATTAAAAGTTTTTATATTTTAATTGGTACACACTATTTGTACCACTGACTGTCCCCCTCCCTCTTAAGGGACTTACACTCTTCCATAATTCCTTTTCTCCTGTTTTTTGTCTCTTCTTCGTGTGTGTGTGTGTGTGTGTGTGTGTGTGTAATATGTATATATGTGTATATATATGTATATATGTGTATATGTGTATATGTGTATATATATATATATTTTACTAATCTACCCTTAAACCATACATACATACATACATACATACACTGCACCACACACATACCATTGGGTTTTATTTCTGGCTTTAGCTGGTCCGCAAAATAGTTCTACTATTTTTGCTGGTCCCCGGGTGCTAAAAGGTTGGAGAACACTGTGTTAGAGGATACCAGATGAACAGAAAGCTTACATATTAAAGAACCTTGCAATTCGGACAGCTTAAGGACTGGTGAACCTTGTGTTTTGTTTTTAATTCTTTTTTTTTTGGAATGCATGGAAATATAACAAGTGGGCTCGTCATGCCCCAACAGAATTGACAAGTATATGACAAAACATTTGTTAACAGTTGGTCAGCATGTGAGAAAACAGCACAATTTTTATAGAGCAACATATATCGTTTAAGTGTTCCTGTCTAGACGATCAGTACATATGTTGGCAGGGACATTTCTAAACATGCAGGATGCAAGATTGCGATCTAATAGAGAGTGAGTGCTTGCTACAGAGAAGCTAGGCTAGTCAGCATGAGATGCCTCTCTATGTGTAGGACAGGACAGTGATATATAATAGAATACAAGTAAATTACACAGGCTTAAATTGTGTAGCTAGTGTCTGCTAAGCGAATATCAATGGGGCTCCCACACCCATTATTGCTAACAGTAAAACATATGAGTGCAAGTAGGTAAGTTAGTTAACGTCAGGGCTCATGCTAAAATGAAAAAACGCTTAAAATAGTTAGAAAGTACATTAATAAAGCTCAGGGGATCTTGGGTCTCATCCTCGAGAACTCTGGCATTATTTATTTGGGTCGTCCTCCGATATAGCAGGTGGTCGGTGTCTGGTAAGCAAGCTGTCCCCCACACAGGGGTTCTTTACCCTACTCCCCGTCTGGACACTGCTCTGAGGTGGCTATTAAGTCCTCCGGAGATAGACCTGTTGTGGCTCCTGTGTGAGGTACCCCACAACTCACCAGTGGCAGTTCGAGGACCTGTAGGGTGTTGCTTGTATTCCCATAGAGTTGTGGTCTCCCATGGTGGTAAGTTGCGTCATTCAGGGCGGTTGCTGGACAGTGCTGGGCAGATTCTTCGGCGACGTGTTTGTGTACTTGGCCTCTGTTTCTTCATTAGTGGCGATGCTGCACCAGAGCGTCGCCCAGGAGTCGCGGGCTGCCCTTTTGTGAGCGGCAAGGTTGGTTCTGGCTGGGCTCCAGCAGACTTGTGCCGGCGTGCGGCTAATGTGGACCAGAAGTTTGCAAATAAGGCGTCAAGCTTCTCCTGCAGAGTCAGTCACTTAGAATGAGGCAGTGTGTTGCACAAGGCCTCTGCCATCTTGGTCTTGGCGGGTGCGTAGTCCCAAGTGTATAGTAGCAGGAGCTTCACTAGTGAGACACCGTTGAAAGTTGCCGGCTGGGGGGGGGAGAGGGTGAAGGATGGTCTTCCCAGGTAAGTGCTCGATAGGCTGAGGGATCGGCCGCCTCCCTCTCGTGCACTGCAATTAGGCTTCTTGCAGGCCGCGGACTCTCCTCCGGGGTTACCCACCGGTCCTGGCTGGAGACACCACTGGTTTGAGAGCTAGGGCTGTCTCCCAATATTGTGGTGTCAAGGGATCTAAGTTTTGGGTCGCTTAGTCACTTTTATCGCTTATTTAGGAGCCAGATATCGCAGAGCTCTCAGTGTGTGCGACCGTTCCATGCGGCTGCCAGGCTCCGCCCCCCAAACCTTGTGTTTTATGTATATTTTTCTTTAAGTGGTATAAAGAAAATGCATATTCATTAAAAAAAAAAAAAAAACATTGTGTCCTGTTATCAAAAAAAATGCTGATGCTAAAAAGTTTTAATGTCCTTTGTTTCAAAGAATTAAAAATAATTCATCCAATAAAACAAACCATAATGGCTGCAGATTGTGTAGAAGTGCACACATCATTATGTTTTGTAAATAATGTACTTTTTCAAGATCACTCGAGTTCCATTGTAGCAGCATTTTATAGCTGCATATGAATCAATCACCAGACAACCCACTTGCAACAGGTGATTCATCTGGTGAAGAAAAACTACAGAAACATGCTAGGACCTAACTTTTTAAGGTTAAAGGGTACACATAGTGCCAAAAACCACTTTACACCTGCATTAAGTTTTGCTGGCAAATGTATAGATTGGGAGAAAGCCCTATTTAAAAATATTTTTTTCCCTCCAGATTAGAGGCAGTGCACAAGAGATCCACACTGAAAAGGGTAGACAGAAAAAGGTAGAAAGTCACCTACAATAAGCTATAAAGAGCCCAGTATGTCCTAGTAACTCCGTGTGAAGAAGCTCCTGTACTCCGACCAATTACCTCCTTGCTGCTATCAGGGACCCTGGAGTGTTTCAGACCAGGCTCCAGCTACCTCCTTCCAGGCACGTATCGCCCTGTCTGCCTTTTCCTCTTCCGTTTCTTCTTCACAAGCACGCACTGACACCTCTGCTTATAGTGATTCCAGCTCCCTTAGCTACTGCCTTTATAAAGGCAGTTGTGGCTGTCAGGGCTAGCTCTTATGCATTTATCCAGGGTTAGCTACAGGTCCAAAGACTGCCACTGAGATTCCTGAATATATCCAGACAGGACATATGGTTTCAAATGCCACTAACATACATTTCTTTATCAATGTGAACAAGGACTACCCTTTGGGGATTAGTCCTTAAATATATGTTGACAAACATTTAAAATACAAATATGTAAAACATTGGAGTACAAGCAATTATAATTAATACATGAACTATATATTACAAATAACATTTTCACATGAAAAAAACCCCAATAATATACAGGTGATACTTGAAAAATTAGAATATCGTGCAAAAGTAAATTTATTTCAGTAATGCAACGTAAAAGGGGAAACTAATATATGAGATAGACGCATTACATGCAAAGCAAGATAGTTCAAGCCATAATTTGTCATAAGTGCGATGATTATGGTTTACAGCTCATGAAAACCCCAAATCCACAATCCCAGTAAATTAGAATATTACATGCAATCAATAAAACAAAAAAAGTCAAAAATAGGTAAGCGCTAATAATATATAGAATAAAAAAAATTAAAAAAAATTAAATAAAGTAGGCAGCAACCTTATAGAGGGTAACCCTCTTACCCTCTAGATAATGTACAGTAAAGCAGGAAGAAAAGTAGCGCCAAAATAAAACGAAAAATTAAATAAAATAAATAAATAAATAAAATTTTATTTATTTATTTTATTTAATTTTTCGTTTTATTTTGGCGCTACTTTTCTTCCTGCTTTACAATCAATAAAACAAGGAGTGTACATAGAACAATATCGGACCTCTGAAAAGTATAAGCATGCATATGGACTCAGTACTTGGTTTGGGCCCCTTTTGCAGCAATTACTGCATCAATGCGGCGTGGCATGAAAGCTATCAGCCTGTGGTACTGCTGAGGTGTTATGGAAGACCAGGATGCTTCAATAGTGGCCTTCAGCTCTTCTGCATTGTTCAGTCTCATGTCTCTCATCTTTCTCTTGGCAATGCCCCATGGATTCTCTATGGGGTTCAGGTCAGGAGAGTTTGCTGGCCAATCAAGCACAGTAATCCCACAGTCATTGAACCAGGCTTTGATGCTTTTGGCAGTGTGGGCAGGTGCCAAGTCCTGCTGGAAAATGAAGTCGGCATCCCCATAAAGCTCGTCTGCGGAAGGAAGCCTGAATTGCTCCAAAATCTCCTGATAGACGGCTGCGTTGACCCTGGACTTAATGAAGCACAGTGGACTAACCCCAGCAGATGACATGGCTCCCCAAATCAACACAGACTGTGGAAACTTCACACTGGACTTCAAGCATCTTGCAGTGTGTACCTCTCCATTCTTCCTCCAGACTCTGGGTCCTTGGTTTCCAAATGAGGTGCAAAAGTTGCTCTCATCAGAAAAGAGGACTTTGGACCACTGAGCAGCAGACCAGGTGTGTTTTTCTTTAGTACAGGTAAGACGCTTCTGACGTTTGTTGTTCAGGAGCGGCTTGACGAGGAATATGACATCTGAAGCCCATGTCCACGATCCGTCTGTGTGTGGTGGCTCTTGATGCACTGACTCCAGCCTCAATCCACTCCTTGTGAAAGTCCCCAACACTTTTGAAGTCATCCCTGCTGCTTGTGCACCTTTCTCTTCCACACTTTTCCCTTCCCACTTTGGGAACATCCAACTTCCTTCGCAATTACCCTTTGAGGCTTTCCCTCCTTATGGAGGGTGTCAATGATGGTTTTCTGCACAACTGTCAGGTCAGCAGTCTTCCCCATGATTGTGATTCATACTGAACCAGACTTAGAGACCATTTAAAGGCTCAGAAACCCTTTGCAGGTGTTATGGCTTACTTAGCTGATTAGAGTGGGACGCTGTGAGCCTAGAATATTGCACCTTTTCTCAATATTGCAATTTGCTGAGATTGTGGATTTGGGGTTTTCATGAGCTGTAAACCATAGTCATCGCACTTATGACAAATCACGGCTTGAACTATCTTGCTTTGCATGTAATGTGTCTATCTCATATATTAGTTTCCCCTTTTAGGTTGCCTTACTGAAATAAATGAACTTTTGCACGATATTCAAATTTTTCGAGTATCACCTGTTTACATTTAACTGCTTATTTGTTTCCCCCGCTTTACATACCACCATTATGCAAATATACAAACTTCAATTCAGCCACTAGAGGGCGCTGCAGTGTTATCAAGTAATGAATAGTTTTTTGTTTGTTTTTTTCAGTTGCTGCCATCATAAGCCCCTTTTAAAGGGCTCCTGGGACCAGGTCCATAGTTTGTGGGCAAGAAGTTGGTCTTTTAGCCTCTCCAAAAGGCCATGGCATGGAGCTTTTGTTAAACCCCAGTTCTCTGACTGCCTTTGGAAGTATAGGTAGGCACTCATGTTTTTTTCAAGAGCAAGGTGAAGTCAGTCAGCTGTCCTCCTTAGACAGTAATAAAAATATTCTCCTAAAAGCAGCAAGAGAAACCACTAGGAAGTAATAGGTTAAAGTTCTGAATTCTTCCCCTGGCTCTTCTTCTGAAGACTCCGCAGTCTCCTCTGATGAAGAGAATTATAATTGAAATTATTCAAACTCAAAAAGCTCAAGTCATTTTACATTTCATCCTAAATTAAGGGATCTGATGCTGAGAGAATGGAAATGTCCTTCTTAAACAGCTTATATCTCAAACTTTAAAACAATATTTGCCATCAAAGAAGAGTCTGTCAATAAATTGGAAGAGCTGCCTAAAGCAGATGTACCCACTGTTCCGGTGGGGAAGAAAACCACCCTACCTACCCTTAGGAAATTCCAGTGGTCTTTAAGATGCACTTTTCTACTTTTACTATTTGTGGTTGTGGCACCAAGGCCGTGTCATAGCTAATAGCAAGCAAGACATGTGTAAACGTAAATTAGGAGTGTGTGAAAGTATTAAGCATCAACCAACACAATGTTTCAGAAAAGATGTCAAAAAGCTTGGGACTGCTCTTTTACCCAAACGTGAGCTTGGAGAAAAATTCAATACCGATCCTTCCACTTAATGCCGTGTAAATGCCAAACGAACAGATGTATAGGTTTAAATGCATTGACAATATCAGTCTTGCTCAGCTAGGTGCGCACACCGGCATTGATAATAGCATTTATGGCATTGTCAATTGTCGCGTATTGTAGAGAAAATTCTTTAGAGAGGGTCAAAGAATTTAAACAGGGAACTGATGATGAGTGGGGAGCAGAAAGATCAGCGATTACATGTTTTCAAAGATAATTTTTACCAGTGACAATTCCGATTGGATTAGTACGCCATGTAGAGAAGGGGGTGGGGCAGGAAAGGGCCCAGGAGAAAATCTTGTTCATGTTCTTGCTGTAAAAGGATGTCAGCAGAGTGAGGGTCTAAAAGGGCTGTTAGTAGGTTCTTACATTCTAAAATTACAGAGGGCATGGCAATAATCCCAGTGTGGAAAACGTTAGAGAGACCTGCAATTAGGAATTCAACCAAATGTGGGGAAGGGTGATTGGACAAAACTTGAGCCAAAACAATCACTTTACAGACGTAAAATACAGTTTTTGGATGTATTTTATTAGGGCACATGGGTTTAGCATAAGCTCTAGAGCAGGCATAGGCAACCTTCGACACTCCAGATGTTGTGAACTCCATCCCCCATAATGCTCTTACACCCATAATGTTGGCAAAGCATTATGGGAGGTGTAGTCCAAAACAGCTGGAGTGCTGAGGGTTGCCTATGCCTGCTCTAGAGCATAATAAAAACTCACATGCAGGAGCCTGCAGGCACTGAATCCGCAGGCTCCTGCATTAAGATTATTGCAAATCGGAGATTTTCCAACAAAAATTATTGGGCAACCAAAGTTATCTTTAATGACTATCAATTTAAATGTATTTTTCTTTAGGATGTATTTCCCTCAATATTTAATAAACATAATTTTGCAGTTAATTGGGTTTTGTATTTTCTGGGATTATTAGGACTTGTTGGAGTTTTATACCTTAAGATGGAGGAGTATTAGAAGGGGCTTAATGTTTAGATTTCTAGGTGACTGTCTGCTTTTTCCTGACACAGTGGATATCCCTGTTGTTGTGCACTACCTCTTATCCTAAGGAAAATAAATTTACGGTAAGTAAAATTTTATCTTTCTCCCATTTGCCTCTAAATTCCTTGGGAGACACTCAAAGCCAGGGAGAGCAGAAGAGACCTTCCACATGAGGAACTTCTGTCTACCCATAGCAACCACAGTGCATGTGCTGTGGTTGGTAGGGAAACCCCCTAGCCGGCACTGCTAGCGTTGGCGGGGGTTGTATGAACAGAGTGACATATTGTCAATGAAATAGCATGTCAGCGTCACTGAGGAGGTTTACCCCTCTTCGGGAAGTTTCCTCAAGCAAGGCAAATCAGTGATTGTCAGAGGAGGCGTGGGGGTGGACCTTGCTAATGTGATTGCGGCAGGGATTCGGAGGCCAAGGTAAGTGGCTACAGGTTTCCTTTAAATTAACCCTCTCACAGCCATATCTCCCTGACACAGGAATTGTTTGATTCCCTATATACACTTGGTATCAATCCATAATGGGAGGAAATGCTTCAAAATACATATAATGTAATGCATCATAAAATACTACAATGTTATACTTGAACTCAAACAAAATAATACAAAATTAATATGGATGGGGAGGGGTAGGTAGAAAAATAATTGGAAAGGGTTAGGGGGGCTACTAATAAGGATAGGGGGACAGGGGTAGGTAGAAAAATAATTGGAAGGGTTTAGGGGGGCTATTAATATGGATTGGAGGAGGGGGGAGGTAGAAAAATAATTGGAAGGGGTTAGGGGAGTACTAATATGAATGGAAGGGGTAGAGTGGGTTCTAATATGCATGGAAGGGGTTAGGGTGGTACTAATATGCATGGAAGGGGTAGGGGGTTAATATGCGTGGAAGGGGTAGGTGGGGTTCTTATGTGCATGGAAGGGGTAGGGGTGGTTCTAATATTCATGGGAGGGGTAGGGGTGGTTCTAATATTCATGGAAGGGGTAGGTGGGGTTCGAATATAAATGGAAGGGGTAGAGACAGGTAGTAAAATGTATGGAATGCACTTCTGAAAGTGTCACTGAATGGCAGTTAGGAAATGTGGTCACCCTAAATTAGGGGCAGTATTACACAATCTGTATATGTATAAAAAAATATAAAAAGTAATCTGCAAAGTACAAAATGTTTGTGTCATATGTCGTGCTAAAAATTAAGCTAGGAATGTGCATATTTTTGTAAAAAAATTTTTAAATAATGATACAGACATTTTATTTCTTACATTTGTGCTGATTCTTTTTTCCTCTCTATATTCAAGGGACACTATAGTCACCAGAACCACAACAGCTAAACGTAGTAGATCTGGTGTCTATAGCATGTCTTTGCAGGCTTTTTAATGTAAGCACTGCCATTTCGTAAAAAGGCAGTATTTACATTACTGCTGAGATATACCTCTAGTGGACACTCAGATGGCTACTAGAGGTGTTTCCTAGTCAAGACATGAATGCCGCCCTATGAAGTATCTGCGCATGTGCGGCAAAGCTGCGCATGTGCACCAGGGAGCAATGACGCTTCTGAATAGAGGCGCTTTATTGCTCCTTGCTCGCACCCTCCTATAATAGGGGGCGCGGCATCAGGAGGATCCCGGCGCTGTATCCTTTCGTGTTATTATTTTATCATTTATATAGCGCCAGCAAATTCCGTACAATGGGATAAACAACTCCTAGTTTACGGAATAAGAATATACCCGGCGAGTAAAAATGCTATCCCCCCAGATTTTTGGGGGTTCCTACGCCCATGTTAGTGAAGGATTCACCTAAGAGGTTTGTCTTGTGGTGGCAGGCGAGTTTACTAGTTAATGAATATTGGAGTGAAACTAAACGTCCAGTTAGTTAAATGTACATCGGGATCTGGGATAGTGCGCAAGCAACCTTTTCTATGTTTATTACAAAATTAAAACTGCCTGCCTAATATCGTGTGCAGTGGCGTACACATGACCCATGGGGCCCCGGTGCAAAAATTGATCCGTGGGCCCTCTTCCCCAGCGCTTTTCGGCGGGTCGGGGCCGCAACACATGGCGGCGGGCACCTGGTCGCAGGGCTGCGACCCCGCGAATGCGGTATACTGCACACACACCTAAAGGACCACTGCAGACACCCAGATCACATCAGCTCAATTAAGTGGTCTGGGTGCCAGGTCCCTCTAGTTTTAAAGGACCACTATAGTGCCCTGAGGGTGCCCCCACCCTCAGGGACCCCCTCCCACCCGGCTCTGGAAGGGGGAAAGGGGTTAAAACTTACCTTTTTCCAGAGCTGGATGGAGAGCTCTCCTCCTCCAATCCTTCTTCTCTCTTCCCCGTCGGCTGGCTGCGCGCGCATTCAGCCGGTCACATAGGAAAGCATTCATAATGCTTTCCTATGGACACTGGCGTGCTCTCACTGTGAAAATCACAGTGAGAAGCACGCAAGCGCCTCTAGTGGCTGTCAGTGAGACAGCCACTAGAGGAAATAGGGGAAGGCTTAACCCATTGATAAACATAGCAGTTTCTTTGAAACTGCTATGTTTATGAAAAAATGGGTTAACCCTAGCTGGACCTAGCACCCAGACCACTTCATTAAGCTGAAGTGGTCTGGGTGCCTAGAGTGGTCCTTTAACCCTGCAGCTGAAAACATAGCCGTTTCAGAGAAACAGCTATGTTTCACTGAGGGTTAATCCAGCCTTTGGTGGCTGTCTCATTGACAGCCGCTAGAGGAGATTCCGCGATTCTCACTGTGAAAATCACAGTGAGAAGACACTGAATGTCCATAGGAAAGCAATAGTAATGCTTTCCTATGGGCGGTTTAAATGCGCGCGCCTCTTGCCGCGCATGTACATTCGGAGCTGAGAGGCGGCGGGATCCCCAGCGCCAAGGAAGTCCGGCGCTGGAGAAAGGTAAATGCTGAAGACACACACTCTCCTGAACAGACGCATACACACTAGCTAACAGACACACACATTTACTGACAGAGACACTCAGCGACAGACATATATACACACTCACTTACAAAACATACACTTTCACTGACAAACACACACTCACTAACAGACATCAGACACTCAGTAACAGACACACTAACACTTACACACACACACACTAACACATGTTTTTTTTTAAATTGAATCCCCCCAGCCTCCTTACCTTTTGGGGTGCTGGGGGGATTCCCTGGGGTCCAGTGGTGCTGCTGCTGGGCTCCTGGGTGGGCGGGCTGCCTGGCCAGCCGGCGCGCGAGGGAGCACTTGCCCCTCAGTGCTTCCTCTTCCGCTCCCTTGCGCGCCGGCCACCCAAACAGCCCGCCCGCTGGGGTCAGCAGGACCAGCCTCGGGGGGGGCCTGAGGTGGCCGCCGCCTGGGCCCCCCAGGAGAAGAGGCTGGCCCTGTGGCTACATACCGGGTCGCAGGGGCGGCCGGGCTCCCTGGTGGGCTGGGCCCGGTCGCAGCCGCGACCCTGGTATGTATGCCACTGATCGTGTGGGTATCCCTCATGCTGCTAAAACAGCTAGGCATGGACTCCATAAGACCTCTAAATGTTTCCTGTGGCACCAAGACATTAGTAGAAGATCTACTAAAGAGGCACTATAGTTACCAAAACAACTTTAGCTTAATTAAACAGTACTTGTATATAGATTATGCCCCTGCAGTCTCACTGCTTAATTCCCTGCCATGTAGGATGTAACGGATTACCTGGCACTCTGACTGGGTACCTCCGCCAAAGGATGCTCCTAGTGCGCCACACCGAACACCACAAACACTGCAGACTCCACAACTGCTGTAGCTTAGCTGGGATCTCACCATCTTCTTTCCACCCAGGAAACTCCTGTGACATCCAGGACTGTGTGGGGAAGACCTCTCCTCCAGGAGAGCGTAACAGGAACAGTTCTTAGAAGAGCTAAGTGATTAGAGCTTTAGGGGAGTATACAGAGTATAGCAATCCCCAGTGTGATTATATCAGTTTCCCCCAATAAGAGACAGAACTCAGTATTGAGGGTGAAGTAAGACAGAAGGTTTAATGGCACAGGTTGGCTTTATATACAACTTTTCAGGCCAGAGGAACGCCCACTGGACCTGAAGAGGGATTGGGACACAAGGGACACAAACCAATAAAAACAGCGTAACAACGTCTGACACGCTCACATACAGTAAACAATACCTCCTCTGTGCCTGTGATATAATTAAGGTAGTTAATGCATTAACTTAATTATCCACAGGGAGAAATACACACATTTTTATACCATAAGTACCCCAAAACACAACATATCCCCATAAATCTTACTTCCCCTGATCTGGATGATATCCAAAAATCACCCAGATCAGATCAGGGGTTCAGAAATTTTATGGAAGTCATATTTTTGCCCAGGCGAACCCAGGATTTCATGCCCAAAACAGTTCCATAGATTCGCAGCTAAGTGCTGCTGGAGGACCGACCGGGAACCGCGAAGTTTTCATGTCGAAAATAGTTCCAGGGCATTCGCGGCCAAGTCCCCCTGAAGTCTATTCGCGGTTTTAGTCCATGCGAACAAGATGGCCACTACCACGTGTTCGAATGTCGAATGGCGGCTATTTCAACTGTTCGGGAGTTCGAAGAACCAATGTTTAATGTGCCAATAGGCACAATTAGGGTTTCTCAGCCAAAATAAATTAAAGGGTCATAGTTACAGGTTAAAAGGCTGGCAAGTAGTCCCCTCCAAAATCTGTTTATGCAGCCCTACTCACACCTCCCTGCATGTGACTTACCCCTTCCTAAACACTTCCTGTAAAGTGAGATCTAATGTTTACACTTCCTTTATTGCACAGTGTGCTTCATTTAGAATTCATCTCCTTTATTGTTCATAGCGTGTTAGACCTTGCAGGAGCAACCTGCGTGTGGTTAAAATCCAATTTACACAGCAGGAGATAACTTATGAAGTAAGGTAACATCTGATTGAAATTAAACCATTGTTTAATGCAGGCTGTGTAAGTTGCAGCCAGGGTGTCCCTTTAAGTTCTGCAACTTGCGAAATGGTGCCTCCATGGATTAGATTTGTTGTTCCAGCACATCCCACAGATGCTCAACTAAATTAAGATCTGGCGGATTAGGAGGCCGGCAACACCTAGAACTTTTAATGTTCCTCAAACCATTCCTGAACATTTTAGAAGTGTGGCAGGATGGATTATCCTGCTGAAAGAAGTTACTACCATTAGGGTTCGGGATTGCCATGAAGGGGTGTTTATGGTCTGCAACAATCTCTAGGTAGATGTTATGTGTCAATGTAACATCCACATGAATGCCAAGACCCAAGGTTTCCCAGCATAACATTGTCCAGGTCATAATACTGCCTCTGCTAGCTTGCCTTTTTGCCATAATGCATCCTGCTGCCATCTCTAAACGACATACACACACGGCTAGCCATCTGATCTAAAAGAAAATGTGATTCATCAGGCTAGGCAACCTTTTGTTGCTTCATTGCCAAGTTCTGATGATCATGTCCCTATTGAAGTTTCTTGGCAGTGGACAGTGGTCATCATGGGCACAGTGACTGGTCTGTGGCTACGCAGCTCCATACACAGCAAACTGTGATGCATTGTGTGTTCTGATGCCTTTCTATCATGGCCAGTATTACATTTATTTATTTTTAGAAATTTGAGCTACAGTAATTGTTCTGTGTGATCAGATCAGATAGACTAGCTTTCCCTCCCCACATGCATCAATGAGCCTTTGGAGCCCATGACCCTGATGGCAACTCACCAGTTGTCCTTCTTTGCACCACTTATGGTAGGTAGACATGTGCAATTCGTTTCGGTCTGAATGTGAATTCGGATGAATTTCTTGCAATTCGGACATTCGGGTACTTCCAAATGTCCGAATAGATGAATTGCCGAAATTACCGAATTTCCGAAGTGCTGAAGTGCCGAAGTTTCGAAGTTGCCGAAGTTCCGAAGCACAGTATTGCCTAAGTACTAATATACTTACCCAGTGGAAGAAGAAGAATGTTACACTGTATACAATTTTAAATAAAAAGTATACAAACATAGCAAGGATTCAGCTGTAAGCATTTGCAACACTTACAACAATCAAGTAACACACATTCATATAAAATGTAAGTACCTAGCCAGTCAATGGAATGACAGGAATGAACAAGTAGATAACTCCCTAATTCCCATGGTATTAGGGAGCTATCTACTAAAAGGCTGAAAGACCTAAATTGGTCTTTCAGCCAAATTTACTAATACTAAGTAAAGATTACTTAGTATTAGTAAATTATGCCCCTACTCGCTATAACGCGAGTAGGGGCATGTCTATTAAACAATGAGCAGCCTATGGCTGCTCACTGTTTAAAAAAAAAAAAAGTCCCCCCCCCCCGAGCCCCCACCCATGCTGCCCGAGTGGGGGCTTCTAACCTGAAGGGGGGACCTATTGCCCCCCTGTCCCCCACCCCTGAACGGCGGGTGGGGGCCCTAAAGTAAAATAAGGGGGGGTACCTATTGTCCTGCCCCTGGCCCCCACCCATGAGCGGTGGGTGGGGGCCCTAAATTAGAATAAGAGGGGACCTATTGTCCTCCCCCCCCGGTCCCCACCCCTGAGCCGCAGGTGGGGGCCCTAAAGTAAAATAATGGGGGGAAGACCTATTGTCCTCCCCCCTGCCCCCACCCCTGAGCAGCGGGTGGGGTCCCTAAATTAGAATAAGGGGGGACCTAATGTCCTCCCCCTTGGCCCCCACCCCTGAGCGGTGGGTGGGGGCCCTAAATACTAATAAGGGGGGAGGACCTAATGCCGAACCGTAAATTTTCCCCATGCACATGCCTAATGGTAGGTACTAACCACTGCATCCTACATCCTGCATCCCTGAACATTCTACAAAACTTGCCATTGCAGTTACTAAATAACCTCCATTTATTTAAATATGCATAGGGATTTGGGCTAGTGCACAGTTACCTTTTACTTTTCTTTGGTTTTTATTGTATGTATTGGGACTGATGTGTGCTATGGTCGTTGCTACTGCCCAGGGGTAGTGGGAGTTTGAGTGCAGGACTTATCTTTGTGTATTTGTACTGGCCTTTCTTTCACGGCCAGCATTAAGTTTTTTAGAAAATTGAGCTACAGTAGCTGTTCTGTGTGACCAGACCAGATGGACTAGCTTTCCCTCCCCACATGATGCAACAATGATCCTTTGGCGCCCATGTCCCTGATGCCAGTTCACCAGTTGTCATGTTTTGCACCACTTTTAGTAGGTTCTAACCACTGTATCCTACATCCTGCAAAGGTGAACATCCTACAAAACTTGCCTTTTTGGAAATGTTCTGACCCAGTCATCTAGCCTTTACTATTTAGACCTACTCAGATCTTTTCGCTTGCCCATTTTTCCTGCTTCCAAAACATGAAATTCATGAACTGTCTGTTCAATTGCTGCTTACTTTATATTGCCCAGTGGCAGAACTACCGTGGTTGCAGGGGTCGCAGCTGCGACTGGGCCTGTGACTCCAGGGGGCCTGGCCGCCATGCGGACCCCTGCAACTGGGTGCCAGCTGCCATGTGTTGCGGTCCCCGGCCCGCGCAGTACAACCACCAGGGCCGCATTGAAGGGGTCCATCGGGTGGCCCATGCCGTTAGGGCGACCCGATGGCAAAGTATTACCAGGGGGCCCGGTCAGCGCTGCAGACTTTAACAGCGCTAGCGTGCCCCCTGAGATGAGATCAGACGCTGGGAGGAAGTGACTGCCCCAGTCACTCCTCCCAGCATACACAGAGCCCGCGTGGGAGGAAGGAAAGGGAACTCTGACTCCCATCAGCTTGAGCCACCACTGGACCTCAGGGAAAGTCACCCTCCTGCACCTAAAAGGTAGGAAACAGGAGGGTGACTTAAACATTTTGTATGTGTGTTTGTATGAATGTCTCTGTATGTATGTGTCTGTGTGTATATTTCTCTGTGTGTATGTGTCTGTGTGTGTGTTTGTATATCTGTATGTGTTTGTGTGTGTGTGTATTTGTGTGTGTGTGTCTACATGTCGGTGTGTATGGGTATCTGTGTGTATGTATGTGTGTGTTTTTGTGTCTGTATGTATGTATGTGTGTGTCTACATGTATGTGTACCTGTATGTGTGTGACTGCATGTGTATCTGTTTGTCTGCGTGTGGGGGGGGGGGACGTATAGGGTGGGGAGTAGACGTATGGGAGGGGGCCCCAGGGCAATTTTCGCACCGGTGCCCCGTGGTTTCTAGTTACACCTCTGATACCTCCCTTTGAAAGGAGCCATTAATACATTTATGCTGCACTCCTACAATCTGGCTCTTTCCTCTGCAAAAGTAAATTACTTCAACACCCTCATAAGCACACTGTTCTGCCAACACAAATGCCTATTTCACACTTTTAATGCTCTCCTTCTCCCTGTGTCTCCCCCTCCTTCCACAACCCTGTCCGCCTCATACTTTGCAACTCACTTCACTGAGAAGGTATCTACAATCAGGGAAGAGATCTCTAATCTCTCTCCTTCCTCTTCCAATACATCACCCAAGCCAACTCACTCCACTGTTCTATGCTCATTCGCACCTACTACAACAGAAGAGGTTTCTGCTCCCACTCCACCACCCCGCTCCAGCTCCACCACCCGCCCCCACTCCACCATCTGTTCACTTGATCCTATTCCCTCATATCTCATCCACACCCTGTCTCCCTCTCTTGCTCTTTCTCTCACTAAAGTTTTCAATCTCTCCCTTTCCTCCGGCACATTTCCTTCACCCTTCAAGCATGCAGCCATAACGCCAATTCTGAAAAAGCCCAACCTTGACCCCCAACTCCCCATCCAACTACTGCCCTATATCGCTACTGCCGTTTGCCTTCAAGACCCTTGAGAGAGTTGTGTATGCGACATGGACAGACTTCCTCGAATCCAACTCTCTGCTTGACCCACGTTCAGTCTGGATTCTGCGCTCGTCACTCTGTTGAAACAGCTGTGACCAAAGTATCCAATGATTTAATCACTGCTAAATCTCATGGCCATTACTCTATCCTTATTCTCCTTGATCTTTCTGCTGCCTTTGACACTGTTGATCATCAACAGCTTCTTCTCATTCTCCGTAATCTCAGTCTACGAGATACTGCTCTCTCCTGGTGCTCCGCCTACCTCTCCCAACGCATTTTCAATGTTTCTTTCTCTGGCTCTGCCTCTTCTCCCCGACCCCTCTCTGTTTGCGTTCCCCAAGGTTCTGTCCTTGGTCCCCTACTGTTCTCCATCTATACTGCCTCCCTTAGTAAACTCATCAGCTCCTTTATCATTTATATGCAGATGACTCGCAAATCTACCTGTCCTCTCCTGATCTCTCTCCGCCCATCTTGACTCGTGTCTCTGACTGCCGCTCCACGATTTCCAAGTGGATGGCTGCTCATTTCCTTAAACTCAACCTGTACAAAGCAGAACTTCTGGTCTTTCCTTCCTCAAGTGTTGCTACTCCCTTGTCTGTCTCCCTCCAAGTCAGCGGCGCCACCATCACCTCTACCTCGCAGACTCGCTGCCCAAGTGTTCTCTTTGACTTCGACCTCTCCTTCACCCCTTGTATCCAGTCGATCGCCAAATAACTTGCATCCGCCCCTATTTAACACCAGATGCGACTAAGGTGCTGGTCCATGTCATTGTCCTTTCTCGCCTTGACTACTGCAATCTCCTTCTCAGTGGTCTTACGTGTTCCCAGATTGCACCGCTGCAATCTATAATGAATGCGGCGGCGAGGCTCATTTTCCTGTCCACCCACACCTCCCATGCCTCCCCCCCTCTGTCAGTCCCTACATTGGCTTCTAGTTACAAATAGGGCTCAATTTAAGATTCTGGTGCTTGCTTACAAGTCTCTACATAATGCTGCTCCAACCTACCCATCCTCCCTAATACACAAGTATGTCCCGTTGAGGCCCCTGCGCTCTGCCAAAGACCGATGTCTGTCATCTGTCCGTACTCCCACATCTGATGTTCACCTCCAAGACTTCTTCGGGGCTGCACCTTTTCTGTGGAACTTCCTTCTCTTCTCCATTAGACTTTCACCCAATCTTCACTCCTTCAAAAAAATCTTTGAAAACACACTTCTTCAGGAAAGCATATCATTTAAACTGTTAGCTGGTTTTTATTCCACCCCCATGACTCCTCTCCTGCAACTGACAAAAATAACCTAAGTTCTTAGTGAATACTTCTCTACCAACCTATTTCATTACCCCTACTTATACCCTTTGTGTCACTTTACCCCATTCCCTATAGAATGTAAGCTCATTGAACAGGGCCCTCAACCCCTCTGTTCCTGTGCGTCCATTTGTCTGTGGAAGACTTGCAGGTCTCAATGCGAATAAACAAAGATCCAGTAGAGTAATAGATATTCAGTATTCAGAACTTCAGAAAAGTAAAAGGGGTGAATATATACGAATGTGTAGGTATTGAAGCCTATCAAATATCACAGAATGTGAAGCAGGTTCGGTTAGGTAGGAGGCAACTAAATTGTAATTGATATATCTGAGCTATTGGTGGCATTTTTGTGCTTGGGGGAAGACTGAGTGCTGGGAGTTTGGGTAACATTTCAGGAAGGAGAACTAGGTTGTGGCTAGGATCAGTGTGGTTGCGTATGCATGTGTCCCCCACATCTCTCATATATGTCTTTCTAGGAATAGTTTTTTGGTATTCCACATGAATGCATGTAGGCAGTGCCCAAAGCTATCTTTATCCAGTGCTACCCATTGTTTTTGTTTCTGGTGGGAGTACCACTCCAGCACTCTTTGAAGGGCTGCAGCCTGGTGGTATCTACAGAAGTAGGGGAGGGCTAAGCCACTCCGCTGTCTCGGGAGGCACAGGAGGTCATGTTTAATCCATGGTTTCCCACACCTCCAAATGTATCGTAGTATTGTTGAACGCAGGGAGGCAAAGTATGTCATAAGTAGAGCCATCGGGATCGTCTGGAAAAGGCAGAAATGGTTTAACACAGAGTGACAGGGGACTACAGGAATATAATCGCTTCACTGAGTACATGAACCTGCAATGATACATGTTATATTTGTTCCATGAGCTGCTTTTTTTTCTATTTCCTAATTAGTATTTGTTGTATTTCCTAACATGTATTATGATCACATCCTCCATGTAAGCTTTTGCATATCTGTTACATTATACTCTTAAAATGGGCAGTTAGTGGACCAAAACTAAGGATTGTTTTGCCATATGTAAGTGTACAACAAAAATACAAGAATTTAAAAACAAAAAGCCTTACATGTGGCTAAGGCTTGCCTTTTTTTTGTTAAATAAAAATACTGCTTCAGTGAAAAAGGTATAGTTGGTATCTTCAGTTCATTCAAATGAGTGTCTTTGAGAAATTTTAACACCAATATTCCAAGCGGTGGCAGAATTGTGCATGTGTGACCGAGGTAGAGCTTTTCACTGTGGATGCACTATGCATGCACTGAGGTATTATGTATACACATGGAATTCACAATAAAAGTAAATCAGAATTAGGACTGGATACAGAACCATGGCTACGCTCTCTCTCACACACTCAGAGTGGCAGATCAGATGCCTTTGAGAAAAATCTTTACAAGAAAGACATTCTGTATTTTTCCATCTTGAGTATTAACATTTTAATTGATTAAGTTCCCTGGAGAACCCCAAATCAGCTTGAATGACCCTTAAATGTCTTATGTAGAGACACACAGAGGGGTTGGGGGATGGAGAAAGAGACACAGAGGGGTGGGTAGAGACACATAGAGGGGCTAGGAAAGGGCAGAAACACAAAAAAAGGTGTGGAGAAGGGGAGAAAGGAACACAAAGTGGACTGTGGGAGGAAGAAAAAGACACAGATGGGATTGGGAAGGAGAACAAGAGGCACACAAAGGAGCTGGGTAACTGGAGAAAGGGACAGGGGGAAAGACACACAAAAGGGTATGGGAGGGAAAGAGACACACAGAGGAGCTAGGGAGAAAAAGACGCAGAAGGGAAGGGGAGAAAGACACACGAAAAGGTCTGGAGAAGGAAAGGAGAAAGACACACAAAGGGGGTTGGGAAGGGAGAAAGACACTGAGGGGTTGGTGGAGGAAGAGACAAACAGGCTGGGGGGGTGAGATACAGATGGGCTGAGGAAAGGTAGACAGACAAAAAAGGGACTGGGGAGGATAAGACACAAAAAAGTCGCTAGAGGTGGGAGAAATAGAGGGGCTGGGAAGAAACAGCAGAAGAAGAAGAGACACACAAAGAGATTGGGGAGGAGGGGAGAAAGAGACATACAGAAGGGCTGGTGGAGAGACACACAAGGTAGAATAATATTAAACACACAGACGGGCTGGGGAAGTGGGAGAAAAGACACACACAGAGACTGGGGAAGGGGTAAAAAGACATACAAAGGGTCTAGGGGAGAAAGGGACACACATGAGCTGGGGAAAGAAAGATACATAGAGGGGCTGGGGAAGGGGAGAAATACAAACAAAAGGGACTGGGATGGAGAAAGAGAACACTGGGGGGGGGGAGAAAGAGACACTGGGGTGGGAAGAAAGACCCACGGGGGGCTGGGTAAGGGGAAAAAAAAACAAAAGGACTGGTAAAAGACACATAGAGGGACTGGGGAATGGGAAAAGAGACACACAAAGGGTCTGGGGGAGAAAGGGACACACATGAGCTGGGGAAAAGAAAGAGATAAACAGAGGAGCTGGGGAAGAGGGAGAAATAGACACATTGAGGGGTAGAGGAAGGGAGAAAGAGACCACATGAGCTGGGGGAAAAGAAAGACATACAAAAGGGGCTGGGAAGGATGAGACACACAACATGGGCTTGCGAAGGAAGAAAGAGACACATAAAGTGACAGGGAAAGGAAAACAAGAGATGCACAAATAGGCAGAGGGGGATGATACACACAAAGGGCCTGGGCAGAAGAATAAAGGTTCCGGAGGAAGAGACACACAGAGGGGCGGGGGTGAAAAAAGCAGCACAGGAAAGAGCTGGAGAAGTAAGACACACAAAGAGCTTGGGAGGAGAAAGAGAAAGATGAAGGGGCTAGGAGGGAGAAGGGGATACACAAACGGTTGGGGAGATAAGAGACGACAAGAGAGGCATAATGGGAGTATAAAACACACAAAAGGGAAAATGGGGGATAAGATACACTAGAAAGGGTTGTAAGACACAAAAGAAGGCTACGATACACTAAAGGGGGTACATTCAAAAGAGAGGATGAACACAAAAGGGGGTAAGAAATTCAATATGGGGGTTTAAAGTGACACAGGTGGGTTGCGGTAAAATGCACCTTTGCCTGTGTAGCCAAAGATCCCTGTACTGACCCAGCGGAAAAACTGTTCTCATGACCTGCTCTTTCTTCACCTGCCCTAAACCAGGAAACCTAAAGCACATAAATTGCAAGGAGTCTGCTTACACAGTACAATAAACACCACTAGATGGTGCCATTTAATTGGGATTTAAATATGACTTGGCAAATCGGAAAAAAACCGAAATAGTAAGTAAGCTATGAGGAAATCTCACAAGAAGGAGTTTATTCATGTTGGAAATTTATTTACATTGTACCAGTGGTTGAAAAAAAAAAAAAAACACTTTTCAATCCCACATTTAATGCATTGGTTACAAATATATTTTTCTTACCTTTTTTTTTTCCAAATTGCAATGATTAAAAAACAAAGGAATACACCGGATTCCAATAGGGATAGCAATTCGTATATATACTTATTATTTAAGATAATTCCAGCCAGAAATTCAGTCAGTCTGACCATATCTGCGATAATCAGCAGGATGCATTCAGTGTCTGGTTTAAAATCAGTGCACTTGGCATCCAAACCTTCTACACAGCATAGGATGTGGAATATTTATAAACCACAAGCAGCCAACAGGCAAATAGTGAAGAAAACATTGGCGGAGCGAGAATTAATGATATGGCAGCCGGCCAGCACTTGCTAGCCAGCGCCATATTAAAATATAAATTAAAAGAAGCCTATGCAGGTTTCTTAGGTCTCTCTTAGGTGGCATAGTGAGAGGGGCATGTCTACTGAACAATGATAAGCCACTTATAAGGGTTTCAGGTGTGTGTGTGGGGGGAGATAATCAGAACAAATTGGTCTGGTGGACATGCTATTGTCCAACTCTACCCATGGGCTTTAGGTGTGTGTAGGGTGTAGCTGAGCTCCCTGTATCCCGGCTGGGTACCTTCGCCAAAGATCACTTCCTAGCTAAAAGCGGGGAAACCTCAGTGCTTCTGCCCCAATCGCCGTGGCTTTACTAAGGTCCTCCTGGAGCCTCTCTGTCCTGGAACAGGGTAGGGGACTAGCTCTACATCTGCCTGGGGACTGGACGACACACAGTCCTGGGAGCAATAATCCTTACAAGGACTTTCCCCGCTGAATCCTCCACGATTCTTGTTTGCAGCAGGTCATAAGGGGACCTAATCACTGCTCAGCACCTCCACAAGCTGGAACAAGGTGCTGAGCAGTGATTAGCCCTTTTCCCTCCCAGTAACTAGACGACACATAGTTCTGGGAGTACAACTATTTTTAATAAGCCAAACGTGGCCTTTTATGCACAGACCCTAGCAGGCGGTCTCCAAACAATACAATGCAAGCCCCTCCCAGGAATCTCTGGGCCTGGGAGATAATTGAGTAAAAGACTGGTATGCTAATTATCTTCCAGGAACAGAGAGCCCAACACAAAACATAAAAGTACCCCAAAACATCATAAAAACATATAATAAGTAACACCACATGTCATACATTCCCCAAACCGATATGATCTGAGTGCCTAAGTTGTTCAAATAGCGCTCAGATCCATGGACCATGTTGTCCGGGAACCGCAAAGTCATCTCATACCGAAAACAGTTCCAGAACATTCACAAAGTCCTCTTGCCGAAATTAATTCCATAGCGGTCCTCTTGCCGAAATGAACATTCACAAAGTCCTCTTGCCGAAATTAGTTCCATAGCGGTCCTCTTGCACAAAGTCCTCTTGCCGAAATTAGTTCCATAGCGGTCGCAGCTAAGTACCGCTGAGGACCATACATGGGTTTGTTCATGCAAATGGCTGCCAGGGAGCTAGCATTCGGTTCCACTCGAATGAAGGGAAAGTGCCGAACCAGGGACACTGAAGGAAAGCTTCTAATGGCGGCTGGGCAGGGTAACTCCCGAACAGGGTCTCCCATAGTCAGTGGGCAGGAGGCCAGCTTCCACACTCCTCCAAGAGTTAGTGGCAAACATTTGTGGGAAGGAGCGTTTGTTACATAGGGGAATTAAAACAAAGACAGGGTTGACATGGTATTGTCTACCTCCCTTCCAATCTCCCCCAAAGTGGCTAGGGGTCCAATCCTCACAATAAAAAAATCTCTACCTACCACCTCACCCTAAAAATAGTAAGTAAGGGTCAATAAATCTAATACAGTTGCAATCAAAATTATTGAACCCCCATTGAATATCAGGTTTATTGTTAAAATTTACAAACTTTCAACTGTTTGCAATGAACAAATCAAACAAAAGCAATTAAAATAGCTCAACACAATGAATGCTTCAAGTGGTTTCCCCAAATTCAAATGACAATGCAACTTATAATGACTTCTCCAGTCTCAAAATGATTCAACCCCTTCATGGCAAGCATCTTTAGTACTTAGAAGATCACCCTTCTGCTGTTATGACCTGCTGCAAACAAGATGCATAACAAGACACCCAGCTTCTGCTCAGCCACCAACCCGAAACTCATTGCTGGGTGAAGAGGTGGACAATAGCATGCCCATCCCCTTTTTGATTTACCAATGTGGATAATGGTTCACTTGTGATTAGTTCAACTTTCTGGCTGCAAAGCACTGTGAGTGGTATAAACCAACATTGTTCAGTGCTCTGAGAACACCATCACACTTGACATGTTACATGCCCTTACACTATTTAGTCATAAATGGAAATACAGTTGCAAGAAAAAGTATGTGAACCCTTTGGAATGATATGGATTTCTGCACAAATTGGTCATAAAATGTGATCTGATCATCATCTGAGTCACAACAATAGACAATCACAGTCTATTTAAACTAATAACACACAAATAATGAAATGTTGCCATGTTTTTATGGAATACACCATGTAAACATTCACAGTGCAGGTGGAAAAAGTATGTGAACCCCTAGACTAATGACATCTCCAAGAGCTAATTGGAATGAGATGTCAGCCAACTGGAGTCCAATCAATGAGATGAGATTGGAGGTGTTGGTTACAGCTGCCCTGCCCTATAAAAAACACACACCAGTTCTGGGTTTGCTTTTCACAAGAAGCATTGCATGATGTGAATGATGCCTCGCACAAAATAGCTCTCAGAAGACCTACGATTAAGAATCGTTGACTTGCATAACGCTGGAAAAGGTTATAAACGTATCTCCAAAAGACTTGCTATTCATCAGTCCACGGTAAGACAAATTGTCTATACATGGAGAAAGTTCAGCACTGAGCTCTTCAGAGAGAGCTCTTCTGGCAGCCGCAGGGGGAGCTGGCTGTTCTGCCTCTGCTCCCCCGCCCTCGCGCGCTAGAAAGAGACCGGGGCCGGAATATGACGTCATATTCCGGCCCCGGGCTCATTAAGCAGTGCACGAGGGCGGGAAAGCAGAGGCAGAACAGCCAGCTCCCCCTGCGGCCGCCAGAAGATCTCTCTCTGCGGCCACAAGAAGACTCAGCTCCCCCATGCGGCCGCCAGCACAAAGGTAGAAATTATGTGTGTCAGTGTGAGTGTGTGTGTCTGTCTGTGTTATTGTGTGTGTCATTGTGTGTGTCTGTCTGTGTCATTGTGTGTGTGTGTCTCTGTCTGTCATGGTGTGTGTGTCTGTCTGTGTCATTGTGTGTGTGTGTGTCTCTGTCTGTGTCATTGTGTGTGTGTGTGTCTCTGTCATGGTGTGTCTGCCTGTGTCATGGTGTGTGTGTGTGTCTGTCTGTGTCATGGTCTGTCTGTGTCATGGTGTGTGTGTGTTTGTCATGGTGTGTGTGTCTGTCTGTGTCACCGTTTGTGTCTGTGTCACGGTCTCTCTGTGTCGTGGTGCCTGTGTGTCATGGTGTGTGTGTCCGTCTGTGTCATGTAATGTGTGTGTCACAGTGTGTGTTTTTGTCACAGTCTGTCTGTGTTATGGTGTGTTTCTGTCATGGTATGTGTGTGTGTCTGTCATGGTGTGTGTGTGTCTCTGTCATGGTGTGTTTCTGTCTGTGTCACGGTGTGTTTGTCTGTGTCACGGTCTGTCTGTGTCATGGTGTGTGTCTGTCATGGTATGTGTGTTTTTACTCACCTTTTCCCCCCCACGTCGTGCTGGTCTCTCTTCGACTGGCCCTGCCTCAATGGCTGAGATAATCAAGCTTGATGATCTCAGTAAATCTGCACTGACACAGGAAGCACCTCTAGTGACCGTCTGAGTGTCTGTCACTAGGAAGCAATGTAAACACTGCCTTTTCTCTAAAAAGTCAGTGTTTACATTGAAAAGTCTGCAGGGACAGGCTATAGACACCAGAACCACTACATTAAGCTGTGTGTGTGTGTGTGCTGTGTGTGTGCGTGCGCGTGTGTGCGTGCCTGCTACTGAGTGAGCTGTTTTTATGTCAATGACCTTATGTATATCAGTGAGATTGTTTGTTTATGAGGCTGTGTATCAATCATCTTGTGTCAGTGAGATTGTCTGTGTCTGCATGTGAGTATGCTTACTGTATAATTAAAAATTTTACTCTGAAAGGACCAATATTTTATATTGGAAAAAGCAATATTTATATCAATCATCTAGGGTGGTAAGACATAGCCTTACATATTACATGCGACAATATATGGCGCAATGACTTATGGGGCTGGCATAGATTTTTTTGGAATCCCCCAGTCCGGCCCTGCCTAGGAGTGGCCGTCCTGTAAAGATGACTGCAAGAGCACAGCGCAGACTGCTCAATAAGGTGAAGAAGAATCCTAGAGTGTCAGCTAAAGACTTACAAAAGTCACTGGCAAACGCTAAGATCACTGTTAGCGAATCTACAATACGTAAAACACTAAACAAGAATGGATTTCATGGGAGGATACCACAGAGGAAGCCACTGCTGTCCAAACAAAACATTGCTGCACGTTTACAGTTTGCACAAGAGCACCTGGATGTTCCACAGCAGTACTGGCAAAATATTCTGTGGACAGATGAAACCAAAGTTGAGTTGTTTGGAAGAAACACACAACACTATGTGTGGCGAAAAAAAGGCACAGCACACCAACATCAAAACCTCATCCCAACTGTGAAGTATGGTGGTGGGGCATTACAGTTTGGGGCTGCTTTGCTGCGTCAGGGCCTGGACGGATTGCTATCATCGAAGGAAAAATGAATTCCCAAGTTTATCAAGACATTTTGCAGGAGAACTTAAGGAAATCTGTCTACCAGCTGAAGCTCAACAGAAGATGGGTGTTGCAACAGGACAATGACCCAAAGCATAGAAGTAAATCAACAACAGAATGGCTTAAACAGAAAAAAATACGCCTTCTGAAGTGGCCCAGTCAGAGTCCTGACCTCAACCCGATTGAGATGCTGTGGCATGACCTCAAGAAAGCGATTCACACCAGACATCCCAAGAATATTGCTGAACTGAAACAGGAGTAATGGTCAAGAATTACCCCTGACCGTTGTGCACGTCTGATCTGCAACTACAGGAAACGTTTAGTTGAAGTTATTGCTGCCAAAGAAGGTTTAACCAGTTATTAAATCCAAGTGTTCACATACTTTTTCTACCTGCACTGTGAATGTTTACATGGTGTGTTCAATAAAAACATGGCAACATTTCATTATTTGTGTGTTATTAGTTTAAGCAGACTGTGATTGTCTATTGTTGTAACTTAGATGATGATCAGATCACATTTTATGACCAATTTGTGCAGAAATCCATATCATTCCAAAGGGTACACATACTTTTTCTTGCAACTGTAAATGAACATACATATCCTAAATAGTAAATTCATTCAAAAGATTAGTGTGAAGGATTGAAATACTCAACTGAACATTACCCCTCTGCTTGATCCAACTGTAATATGAAAAACAGCGGTATTAAATCATACATGAAACCTACATTTGAGTCTTAATGCTAATTTCCCCATATATTCTAATACCGGGCTCAAACTTTTACTCCACAATAATAAAAGAAAACAAGTAAAAGTATGGCGCTAAAATTAAATTAAATATATATGAAAATAACTATTAAAACAATTATACAAAGCTGCACCTTATAATGTGTACAAAGCTTAAAAACACATATATCAATAATAATTAAACAATAAAGTGTGCTGGGTCTTAAGGACTTCAATATATATTGCAAAGTGCCAAACAAAACTCACTCAGTAATAAAGTGCATATATATATACATACAAATAGATGTGAGATATAAAGTGAACCACACAAAAATATGTGTAAAAGTGCACTGTGCAAAAAAACACAATCAAGTGTACTAATTAGTGTAAAATATTGCCTCTGATCCGTGTACAAATATGCTGAAAGCCATGGACCATGCAAGCTTGCAGTGGCAAGTAACTTTCATGGTCTGGCTGGCAAGGGCGGATCCATAAACTAATCTTGGGAGGGGCACTGGTAGATTAATTTCAGTGCTTTGCATTTATATCTATCTAGCTATCTATCAATCTGTCTACTGATCATACACAACATTAAAACCACTGACAGGTGAAGTGAAAAAACATTGATTATATTGTCACAAGGGCACCTGTCACGGGATGGAATATATGATGCAACAAGTAAACAGTCAGTTCATGAATTTAATGTGTTGGAAGCAGGAAAAATGGGCAAGTAAAAAAATCAGAGTGACTATTACAAGGGCCAAATAGTGATGGCTAGATGTCTGGGTCAGAGCATCTCCAAAATAGCAAGTCTTGTGGGATGTTCCCGGTATGCAGTGGTTAGTACCTACCAAAATTGATACAAGAAAGGATAACCAGTAGGGGGGGGGGGGCGGAGCTTGACTGCCATGCTGCCTGGATGTGCTCAGCTAGAGCTCCCAGGCCTTGCTCTAATTCATGGGGATTACTCCCGGTCCACTCACTCCTGCAGACCACAGACCACAACCTTCTTGCTCACGGAACGATGCAGCACCCGGGGATACCCGTTGCAAGGGTCCCCCCCTGCTGAATTGCCCGACTCGAGGCTTGCGGCCTACCAGCGCTGGAACCGAGGGGAGGCGGCCACTCTCCCGGTTCAAGGACCGACGGTGTGGCCTCCACTTAAAGCTGTCCCCCCCCCCTTTGGACCGGCGGGGGTTATCCCGGTCCCCACTGGCCCACCACGCAAAACCGAACACACAGCAACCTAAGAATAAGGCACTAGCACAGACCGCAGCAACAACACGCAAGATGGCGGCAGTGCAGATCCTACACGAGAACATGCTTTCAGCGCCGACCCAGGGGAGCACAATGGATTCCCTAGCACAGTGCATAGATGCAGCCTTCGAGCGCTTCTGGGCCGAATTGGAGGCTCATACACTGGCGGAGCCGGCACGGGGCTGGAGTGGCAAGCGGAATGGAGAGGGGCGGGCAAAGAGCGGGCCCCCTCTGGGCACAACTACCATGCCGCACAAAGCACCTGCACTCACTGGCCCACCCGGACGGAGAGCACACAGGGAGGCAATCTCCCGGCATCATCCACAGAAGTTGAAGCACCGACGCCACAGGCGTCGAAGAAACACCTGGCGCTCATGCTGTCCCCAACATGGGAAGGATCCAGACTCTAACTTGAGCCACCGAATCTGTGGCAATGAGATGCAAGCTACACCTGCCTCAAAACGCCCCATGTCTGCCTCAGCGGGTTCCCATGCACTGGCGTCGGCTGAAGCTGCACTCACATTACAGGTCTGGTCCCCATCCACTTTTGGCCGTTACGTAATTGGACAACTCCGCCTCCCTGCGCTAATGTGCTATTTATTACCTAGCAAAATACTAATTTGGACTTGAGTTCCTACCTATCATCACTCTATTCTATAAGTCTAAACTCTGCAGGGCTTACTCTACACTGCAACTCAGCGATTGGGTGCGTGGGGACACAGTGGTTTATATGATTATTTATATAGTTAGTATGTTTGCTTTTGATTCTTCTCACTTCAGAAGAGCAAGGTCGGGTACAGACTCCAGTTTACCTAGTCCTATGTCTACATGCCTAAATACTCAAACCTAATTGCAGTACCAGAGCCTCAGACTGTTAGGGCAGGCTTGCTCTGTATCTACCTAATGTATACTATGCTACTGTGCACTCAGGAGATGTACCTAGCTTGTTAAGTCCAACCGGTTAGAACCAAACCAGGAAATGTCAATAATGTCATATAAAGCATAACCTTTAATTGTACATCCCATTAAGCAATGTCTGTTATCTCTCATGTGGACGGTTTACTGCCTACCTATATGCTACTTAATACCTGAATACTCTGACTTATGTTAATCGAACGTGTCATTAAGCAAGCAAGCATACAATTAAGCTATCAGTCTGTTTAAATCTAGCATGCTATACCAGAAGATGATGCTTACTAGCCTGCTATCTCCATGTTAATATTATACTTGCGCGTGTCATGTTTTCTACCTTTGTCACAACTCTGAATATTTCACCCTGACATATGCATCTTACTATACAATCGTTTGTTTATACCTGACATCAATATATAATTGTGCTTGTCTATCTTGTGCCCCACATGTTGAGCGTGGGAAATGTTGGAGGACTGCTCTTGGGGCACCTCTCACCTGCCTGTACTACACATATGCACAGCAAAAATAAAGAATTAAAAAAAAAAAAAAAGGATAACCAGTAAACCTGGGTCAGGGTCATACGCGCCCAAGGCTCATTAATGCATGTGGCTAGCCCATTTGATCTAATCACACAGAACAGCTACTGTAGGTCAAATTGATGAAACAGCAATTATGGCCATGATAGAAATGTGTGATAGAAAGCATTGCAGTTTGCTACTTGTGGGGCTGTATATTCCCTTCATGGGGACATCAGTGTCAGAACTGGATCATGGAGCAATGGAAGAAGGTTGCCTGGTCTGAAATCACATTTTCTTTTAGATCAGGTGGATGGCTGGGTGCTTGTGTGTCATTTACCTGGGGAAGATATTGCAGTGGGATGCCCTATGGGAAGAAGGCAAGGCGGCATAGACAGTGTTATGCTTGTCAGACATCACTGGGTTCTCCCTGGAAACTTTGGGTCCTGGTATTCATGTGGATGTAACTTTGACATGTACCATCTATTTAGAGATTGTTGCAGACCACGTACACCCCTTTATTACAATTGTGTTCCCTGGTGGCCTCTTACAGCTGGATAATGCACCCTGCCACAATGCAAAAAATGTTCAGCAATGGTTTGAGGAACATAACAAAGAGTTCAAAGGCTTTTTCATTTGTTATCTTTTTGTTTATTTAAGTTTTGTGGGAATGGGAATTTGTTTTTTAATGTAGTCTACCATTTAGGGATTATTTAGTGGAAACTTATCTTTATCAGTCATGGTCTATTTGAGAGATTTACATGGAGCTTAGATTTAGAGCTTTATTTTGGTTGTAGGGACTTTCCTGAGGTATTAGAGGAGGGGATATTTGGACTTTTGGTATTTTACACTTGGGGGGACTTATTATCAGGCTATTATGGTTATCATCTAGTGTGGTAACATCCATTTCTCTGAGATCCCCCTATCCTATCCTTTACCACATTTTTTTAGGGAGTACATATGGAGCTCCGTTAGTGCATATTTTTGCACTCATATTGTATTATTTTGATCAGGACAAATTATCTCTCTTATGACTTTATCTCTGTTCCCCCATTTAGGTCAAGTATTAATGGGGTTGTTACTTACTTACTGTTGGTTACTTTATGTAACTTTGTACTAGTGGAAACTTTGTCTCAATTGTGTGATGTATTATTCACTATTTTGACATGACTTATAATTAGACTAAGGATTCTTCCATCTTTAAGTCCCTTTAGAGGGGATTTCTTTCTTTTTTGTGTGTATATATTTACCAGGGGTAAACCACAGGGGAGAATTATCCTTAGGGGGGCCTCTCTCTATCTTTTTTGGCCAAAGTGTTGCCTTGGCCTCCAAATTCCCCAGATCTCAATATGATTGAGCATCTGTGGGATGCGCTGGGAAAAAAATCCCATTTATGGAGGCCCCACCTCACAGCTTGTAGGACTTAAAGGATCTGCTGCTAATGTTTTGATTCCGGATACCACAGGACACATTCAGAGGTCTTGTAGTGTCAATGCCTCGACACAACAGAGCTGTTTTGACAGCATGAGGGGGCCTACACAATATCAGGTAGGTACATTTACTGTTGTGGTTGATCAGTGTATATACAGAATTATACAATTTTTTTAATGCATTCTCTAAATTATACATAAAAAATTAATAGTTTCCAGCCTGGGGTGTTCCTTTACGTAGAATCTTGTTATAAAGAACAAACAATGTCACAATTGTTTGTTAGTGCCCTCTTCAGTTCTCTTTTTCTGGTTTCTTCTGACAAGCTGTATGCAATTTCAAGATTTCTTAGTCATAACTTTTATCAAACACAACAGAGTTTTTTTGTAACCCATTCGTACCCATACAGGCTACAGTTCTGCCACTTATGCACACTGGAAGTCTGTAAAGGTGCATATTAACATTTTCAGCAGTTCATTATTCAATATTTTATTGGCACTATATTGTGGTTTTATTTTAGAATAACACAAGAGAGAAGAGATATATGGGTAAAAGGGTTATCCACTAATCACTCGATTTTGTCTGGACCGAATTAATTGAAAATTACCAAATTCCAAACAGAATGGCAATTTTCATATTTATGAAAGCTAATTCTGGTCAGAATTTGGTCAACCAGACCAAATCTGGAACAATCTGCGGGATGCATTTGGTGTCTGGTTTAAAATCGGTGCTTTCCGAATCTGTAAACTATACAGAGTATCACATCCAAAATATTATTATTAATATTTTATTATTTATATAGCGCCATCACATTGCCTAGCGCTGTACAATGGGAAATATGTACAAAGCACCAGTTATAAACTACATCAAGACAGAGTGCATCTAGCACGATAGGATGCACATTTGCAAACTATCCGTCACTTGCTTTTAGGCAAACAAATAATAATTTGAAGTGTACTATTCGCAGAACAAGCAAATAATGGGGAAAAAACCACAAAGGAGCAAGACTTAACCATGTAGCAGTACCAGTAGTTTAAAAACCCTCAGTATTGCAGGTGTTAATCAGGTGGCAGCTGGCCAGCGCTTGCTAGCCAGCCACCACATTAACAAGAGGAAAAAGTGAAGGAAAGAAAAGTGTATGAGGATGTAACAGAATCTATATCTGAGAGTATCACCATCTTTGAAGCCCTTATCGATTTCCATTGTTGTGTGAATGTTGTGTGCAATATCTGTAGGTGTAGCTTACCTAGAGAATTTGCTTCTTTCAATGAATATTCACATATCTGCATACCATGAAAATTGCAGTCAGTGTGCTAAGTTTTATTTGTGTCCTCCTAATCCCCTTCCCACCCTTGCGAGAATTTACATTTTATCATGTTTTGTGTTACCCAGTTTTGCTGTCATATTTTATATATTGTTTGGTTGTGTCAGCACAAGTTTAAAGTTATGTTGTTAAAGTCTAGTCCTTCAGGGTTAGTTAGTAATGTGAGAATTGCCAGGAATTCCAATTGAATTTAAAATTTAAGGCCAAACTAGCTAAACTGGAAACAGAATAGACAGTTTAACTATTTTCATAAAAATTTTGAAATTCAATATGAATTCCTACCAATTCTTACTTTAGTGAAAAACCCTGTTTGTGCTACCCCTACCTTTGTAACAAGGGTATTCTTGCCTTTCTGAACATGAGTGTTGTTTCTGCTATTTGGGGGAGCATGGTGACAGACTCTTTGGACCTGTGTGCTGAGAGTTGAATCAGTTGGGCTTGTTAGCCAAAAGTGTCTTTGTAGGGGGCGTGGCCTGACACCGAGCTGCATGGACGCATCCTAACGGAGCTCCTGCTACCGGGCGAACTAGGGCTAAAATAATCGGGCTGCAAAAAGAACACACAAGATTTCAGTCTTAAGCTACCACTCCCGAGCCTGCAGGGATGTCACACAGGCAAAAAAATAAAGCTGCAAAGGCAGATCGCGCCTCCTTTTTCTTGGCCAAGTCGGCGACACCACACGCACGCGAAGGCCGCAGCCCAGATGCAGATGGCGGTGCCGCTCGCTCCGAGGAGGATCCACCTTTATCCCCATTGTCCTCAGATACAGGACCGGAGGACAGCCCGCCTACAACTCAGCAATTGAAAAAAATGCTGTCGGAACTTACTGACACCATTCAGAAGAACATGGCGACGCAGATACAAACCCTCACCGCAGATCTCAGGAAGGAGATTATAGAGGTGAGCCAGCGTACTGCTCAGAGAAGAGGATGGATGATTTCGCTGAAGCGCATAACGGTCTCGCGGACAAGCTGCATGAATTGGACACCGTCCTGCACGACCATGCGGTCAAAATGGCCGACATGGAGGACAGATCAAGACGCAATAACTTGCGTATCCGCGGTATACCGGAGTCAGTGCTCAACCCTGCACTTCCCGACTACCTGTTAGACCTCTTCCAAGCACTGTCACCGGAGACGCACCCGGATCAGCTTATCATCGACCGAGCACACAGGTTGAGAAGACCGAAACACCTCCCTAACTCCACCGCGAGGGACGTGATAGTCCGTGTACACTTTTACCATGCCAAGGAGAGGCTAGTTCGAGCATCCCGCACACCAGGCATGCCAGATCCCTACAAGGACTTAAAAATCTTCACGGACCTGTCGGCGGGACCCTCCAATTTCGGAAAAGCCTGACTCCCCTCACAACAACGCTACGAGCGAAAGGAATTATGTACCGATGGGGATACCCAGCAAAATTGCTCATCCAGTACCAGGACTCACTGCACGCCGTAAGTTCGCTGCCGGCTGGCAAAGAAAAATTTAAGATGTGGGGCCTCCCGGTTGCCACTACAGACGACCATAACAAGGCAAAGATACCTCGGATGTCCCCTGAGTGGACCCCGGCCTGAACAAGACCACTCTGCGAGACCTGCCTCTTCTCCTGCGGAGAGAGTGTTAAGTATGCCTAACACTTACTGCGGCACACAGCGCAGTCACTAAGACCTATGAACTGTTGATGACCAAATGTTACTAAAGGCTATGTTCTTACTTTTAGTGTATTACAAGTTAAAAAAAAAAAAAAAATGCCTGCGGCACGAGAAAGCCTCAGCATACTATCTCTTTAAGCCATTCCAAGCCCTAAGAGCCACATATGAGCCACGACAACATCAGGCTCACTTAATGTACCCCCTACATTGCAGCCAAGATCAGCTTGGCGTGCTCCAGCTCTCTTGTGTAGAGCTTAATCAGGGTTTATTCCCCCTTCCCCACTCCCAGTTTATTCTCTCCCTAGTTCCCTCTTTCCCTGACCTATCCAGGTTTTCTTTAGCAGCCTGTAATATCATACTAGACGCAAAAGCCCGTATAAGCAGTACAGTACGACTTGACAGGTCTGATCGTGTAGCTAGGTTTGAGAAATATTTGCTAGATGGTTATTGCTGCAACATAGGAAAAGATGCTGTTGTTATGCTAACACCGGCTCACCTCCACGCACCAGATGTCATATGCAAAACTGATCCCTGATTATCATAAGAGTAGTAACGTATAATGTGAAGGGGTTGAATACCCCTGGGAAAAGATGTTTACTGTATAAAGAATTGATAAAAGCTAAGATTGACATTGCATGTATTCAAGAGACCCACTTTAAGAAAGGCTATACACCAAAGATCTTTACTAAACACTTCCCGTTACAATACCATGCACTCTCAGTAAACAAAACAAAGGGTGTATCTATCCTAATACACAAAGATATCGCATTCACCAGCCAGAGGCAATACATAGATCCCCAAGGTAGATTCATAATCCTACAGTGTCTCATTAACGCAATCCACTACACACTGGTCACGGCATACTTCCCCAATGAGAACTCCAATCAATACCTAAAGTCCCTGCTAACGAAAATAGACCAATATCGCCTAGGCAATTTATTACTATGTGGCGACTTTAACTTCACTCAATCACCCCTAGATAGAACAACCCAGGGAGGCACCAAAACTAGATTGTCGCACGATAAGTCCCACAAAATCATCAACAAAACACTCTCATTACATGACCTCTATGATGTATGGAGAACTCTTAGCCCTGAAACAAGAGATTATACTTTTTATTCAAGGGTATACAATTCGTACTCTCGAATTGATGGGTTTTTTGTTGATAGAGTTACCTTGCCCCTGGTAGCAGATTGCAGGATTGGGGAGATTACGTGGTCAGACCACAGCCCGGTCACCCTGGTACTGAAGGATGAATTCCAATTCACAGGGAAAGGCACTTGGAGGTTGAATGACTCCCTATTAAATGATGAGAAATTTACCGCTAACATTAAAGAGGAGCTTATAACCTACTTTAACCTAAACAATGTTCAAGAGACCACGGCAGCCACGGTCTGGTCCGCGCATAAGGCAGTACTTAGAGGCCTGTTTCTTAAACAAGCTTCGCACATTAAAAGGACCCAAGACTCGACAATGTTGGAATGCCACACTAAAATAGCGCAACTTTCTGCTTTAAATAAGACCCAGCCCTCAGTAGAAACAGGGATACAACTCTCCCTGCAGTATGACAAACTAAGAGACTTGACGGCAGACAAAACTAGGAGGCTGCTCCATAAATTAAAAGCTACCGCCTACCACCATAGCGGTAAAGCCACTAAATTGTTAGCAGCAAGATTACGAGACAAATGCAACACAAAAAAGATCGCACATCTTATAAATGATAGGGGTCAGAAAATACTAAATCCCAGCGACATATCGCAAGCCTTTGCAAGATTTTATGGCAAACTATATAACCTGCACCTCACGACAGGTATAAACAACCCAACGGAAGACAGCATTTCCAAATATCTTAGCCAGATACACTTGCCACGAGTCACACTAGAACAAGCTATAACGCTCCAACAACCCATAACCTTGGCAGAAGTTAGCGCAGCTATCAAATCTCTGCCTCTAGCTAAATCCCCGGGAGCTGATGGTTTCACTAATGCCTACTATAAGAAATTTGCAGACACACTAGCGCCCCACCTGTTGCGGGTGTACCAACAAGCCTCCGCAACGGGCTCCCTCCCTCCGGATTTGCTTATGGCCACAATTATCACCATTCCAAAACCTGGCAAACCTGCAAATGAATGTAAAAACTTTCGCCCAATCTCCCTCCTCAATACAGATGCCAAACTCTACGCTAAAATTATAGCAAATAGGCTGAGCGGACTTCTGCCAGAATTGATTTGTGACGATCAAACAGGGTTCGTCAGAGGGAGACAGGGCTCGGACAATACATACAAACTGATGCACACCCTGGAGCAGCTCCGGAGGCCTGGCCGAAGGGGTCTGCTTTTAGCCTTGGACGCGGAGAAGGCATTTGACCGCCTTGGCTGGGCCTTCTTGAGACAAGTTCTAGAGAAATACGGTTTCCCCCATCAGACCATCACACAAATTTTCGCACTATACTCGGCTCTGAAAGCTAGAGTTCTGCAAGCCGGGTTCCTATCGGACCCTTTCGAATTATCTAATGGGACCAGACAGGGATGCCCTCTGTCCCCATTGTTATATGTTTTAGCCCTGGAACCACTTCTGGTCGCAATTAGATCCCACCCCAATATTACTGGAATTCTGGTCGGATCTAGAGAAGTTAAGATAAGTGCCTTCGCAGATGACATCCTCCTCTATATGACCCAACCAATGGAGTCTCTGCCCCATGTCATGTCCCTCATTCACGAATATGGATCACAATCCTACTATTCTCTCAATACCTCTAAAACTCAAGCACTTAGCATAGGCGTTCCTGAAAGTGAAATGATAGTCCTCAGAGGGTCGTACCCCTTTGATTGGAGGAAATATGACATTACATACCTGGGACTATTGTTCTCTAAAAAGCATACAGAGCTCTACACGGGCAACCATGTTAAAACGTGGAGAGAATGTGCCCTACAACTAAAAAAATGGTCACCTCTCTATCTAACATGGACTGAAAGAATAGTGGCAGTAAAGATGTCGATACTTCCTAAACTGCAATATATTTTTAGAACGCTCCCGATTCCCGTCCCACACTCCTTTTTTAAACTGGTACAAAAGGAGGTAGACAACTTTATTTGGGCAGGGTCTAGACCGAGGGTAGCCAGGAATCTTTTACATGCTCCTAAAAAGTCAGGTGGACTGGGACTACCAGATGTGAAGGCCTACTACCATGCATCCATACTAGCCACCTTACTTCCCCACCACATGGGTAAAAAGCCCCCTCAATGGGTGGAGATAGAGAGAAACCTGCTGAAGCCCTTCACACTGCCTAACATATTGTGGATACCAAAAGTATACCGCCCGACCCTACCACATCCATCCGACCTCCTCGCCCTCAAACTACAAATATGGGACAAAAATAGGGCCACACTCTGCTCCCCAACTAAACTTTCACCAGCTACACCAGTGGCGGCCCTCCCGTATTGTATACCGACCTTTCATGCCAATCCTTGGATAGACAACAAACTAACACACCTCTATCATATTCTCCAACACGGGACATTAAAAGACTTCTCCACACTGAGACACACACATAAACTTCCTGTAACCTCACAATTCTCATACATACAACTGAGATCGTTCCTCTACAGGTCAACTAGTGCTGACAGGGTATTGCAATCTGATATGGGACAACCCACGGTGTGGGAACAAGTCTGTATAAACGGGTCATTACCACTCGCATGTAAACCGACCTCCATGTGTTACCGACTCATCGCTAACTCTATTCCATTCCCTGATACTAATGTAGCACAACAATGGAATACAGATCTGGGAGAGCCTATCTCCCCCACAGAATGGAATATCTTATTCCAAGACATAAACCAGCTACTCACATCCACTTCCCTAGTGGAGCAACAACGCAAGGGTGTTTATAGATGGTACATGGTACCTACTCGGATTAATAAATTCTACCCAAATAGCTCTCCCAACTGCTGGAGATGTGGATTAGCAAGAGGAGATGTCCTCCATATTTGGTGGCAGTGCCCAGAGCTTAAACCGTTCTGGACGGAAGTCCATACGCTCCTGCAAGACTTGATTGGCATTAATATGCAATTTACGCCCCAAGTCTATATAACACTAATTCTTCCGAGCGGAACCCCCAGAGCCGAGAGGAAGCTTATATATCATGTTCTCCTCTCAGCTCACAGAGAGATCGCAAGATCATGGAAATCTAAACAATGTCCGCCCTTCGCCAGAGTACTAGCCGCTCTGATAGAACAAAGAGCATATGAAGGAGCATACACCAAATTGTGGCCCCCATCCCATACCTCCGCAAAGGCATGGGAGATCTGGGACACATGGAGATCGGATCGCCTGGATTAATCCCAAAGGGAGCAATCTGTAGAGCTGTGTTTAGAATATGGGTCGAGTCGACCCCGGACCTTAGAGAGTACAAGCTTATATTGAATACCCATACCCACCCTGTCTCGGCTAACTGTTCTGTACTGTATGACTATGTAATATACTATGTAATATACTATGTGACAATTATAATACTTGCTGCTTTCCCCCCCCCCCTTCCTTCTTCTCTTCTGTATCCCCCCCTCCCCCCCGACTAATGTCGGGATTATGACAAAATATTAATAAAAATTGTCAAATTTAAAAAAAAAAAAAAAAGTGTCTTTGTAAAGACAGTGTCAGTAGCACCCAGAAGAATGGACTGCTGCATGCAAAAAGGAGCAGACAGAGATGGTAATATTTGCGTGTCCAGTTGGTAGAGGTCAAGCTCTTACCCTGAAGACTTGTGATGGTCTCTGGCTCCAGTTGGAGAAGGGTCGGACAAAGTAGTGAGAAGGAACAGAGTTTTAATGTGGTGTAATAAAATCTGTGCCAGTCTAAAGGGGGGCGGGTGATCTGAAAATCTTTGGATACTGTATGTAGATCTTTGTCCAAAATGGTTTTATTTTCGAACAATCTCACCATAGATGAAGTAGGGTGCCCACCTCTTCTCCACACCTCCAACATCTCTCATCTATGGCTGGTATCATTGCATGCAGTGACTGGGGAGTCCTATACCAATAAGTTAGCAATTTGTATGCAGTCTCCTTTGTTTTACTGGATACTGCACAGTGTTGTGTGAGATCACAGATTTTGTGCCACTGTGTGGTAGTAAGTGTTTTCACTAAGGCCTCCTCCCATTTCCCCATAAAGTGTGGTGGTGGTGTTCTCTGCTCGGTAAGTATCATAGAGTTGATATCCCATGTTCCAGGGGGTCAGTGTCAGTGCAGATCGCCACCATTGGTAAGGTCCCTGGTCAGAAGGGGTCTCTGTGGGACAGAGGTGATGAATTCCGTCAGCTGTTTATATCTGAAGCATTGCATGAAGTTAGGGGTATCCACATTAAGCATCTTAGTTAAGGGCTTGATCTTTCCCTCTGTGAACAGGTGTCACACCTGAGGAATGTCTGAACTCATCAGCCTCTAAAATGGTTTTGCTTCTAGCCCTGGAGGGAAGGCCGGGTTGTGAACCAACAGGTACAAGGGTGGTGGGAACAAGGAAAGGTCTAGTTTTGGGGTCTGGGTGTGCCATAATGTGATGGTTGCCTTAATAAATTGGTGTCTAGCTACTAGCTTGGCACTGTGTGTTGGTTCCAGCCAGGGCATGACTGCAATGGGTCTGCCCACCTGTGTGAACTCTATTTCCTTCTACAGTTTTGTCATGCCCCATTTGGACCATTCCACTACCCTTTGCAGATGAGTTGCCTGATAAAGCCAGAAGAGCCAGAGCCCCCTCCCTATCTCGACAGTATGAGGATGTTGTGATGTATGTGGGCCATATGTGTCAAATTCTGTCATAATGTGTCTGAGTGGTCCGGATTCGTCACAAAAAATAAGTCATCTACATAGGCCGCTACAGTATGAACTGTGTTTCCTATTCTCATCCCCTGTATGGCTGAGTTATGTCTGATCGCTTGAAGGAAGGGTCTGAGGGCAAGGACGAAGAGCGGGCAAACCCTGTCTAGTGCCATTACGGATTGGGAAAGGGTCCGTGAGCGCTCCGTTAACACAGAGTCTGGCTGTGGGGCAGAAGTACAGAGAGTATGATTTTTATATTAATACATGGGAAGTTTAAAATCTCCCTTATGCCCTCATTTGCCATGTCGTGGGTGGAGGCATGTATACTAAATAGTGAGCAGCCATCAGCTGCCTACTACAAATAAATTATTATTGCTGCCCAGTTTTAAGAAAGAACCCATGCCAAGCATGTAGGACCTATAAAATACTGGGGGAATCTATTACAGGTCCCCACTTGCTTAACCCATGTGTATTGGGGAAGTTTAGAAATTCAATACTGGGTGTGGTCAGGTCACTGTCCATCCATGCCCTACCAATGGCCAGCAAAAAAAAAAAAAAACATGGAGGACATACTAAAGTCCCCCTTGCCCCAACCCATGAGAGGCAGCTTTGCCTCTAAAACTTAAATGAACATGCAACATTTCTTTTATTTTAAACCACCAAGAAAACACTTTTACACAAATATACACACTAAACTAAAGCCATAAAAATGTAAACAATATGTAATAAGCATTTATAAATTTAATATAAATGTTAATTAGCAGTGTTCCATCAGGATCGGGTGGTGCTGGTTACTAGACCTGACTTTCTTCCGAAAATAGTTTCTAGATTCCACATTCCACATTCCCATGATCTCATTTAAAAAGCATCACAGGAGGTTGAACATATTAATGCCTCAGACAAAGGCGCTTTAGCAGCACCGAAACACGCGTCAGGCTTACTGTATTTTTATTTTAAACTCAGAGCACGGTTTTTGTTACCACTATGGTTAGCTGGTGAAAGTTTTGGTAGAAATTTTGAGAGGGTTATCTCTCATAAATGGGGTTTATTATTAGGGCAATTGTTTAGTTAGCATGGAAGGTTTGCCTTTAGTTTAAAGCATTTATTTGCTTCCTTTTACGTTTATCCCTCTTTGCATAATTTTTTCAGACAGCGACCTTGAAGTCCACTAAACATTTAGCAAGTTTAATGAAGGCTCAACTACAAACTCTTTTTAGAGACAGTATCATTTTGCAATTTTTTGGTTATAGAATTTTTTTGCAACATTGTATATATTCCCTTGAGGCATCATTTCATAGGTATTATACTGCTTAGCAACTAAGCTATCGGGTTCAACCTCTTTGTGAGTATATTTTTTCTACTCACCACAACTACCTGATAACAGATGGATTTACTTTATACTTGTCTCTGATTTACAATCAACCTAGCTTTTTGCCTTCATTACAATATTATTTTTTCAGACAGCGACTTTGAAGTCGATTTAGTGTTTTCAAGTTCAATGAAGACTTAGCTATATAATGTTTTTCAGAGACATTATCCCTCTGCTATCCTCAGGTTATATGATTTAATTGCTACATTGTATATATTTTCTTGTTGTACTATCCTATAGGTGTTATATTGTTCCAACTCTCTGTGAGTATATTTTTTACTCACCACAACCACAATCTTATCATTCCTTTACCAAGCAGCCTCTATTGCTTCTTATCTCCTTCTACTCCATTTCTTATTTAGAGCTTATAAGCTCCCCTTTATTTTGTGTTTATAAGTTTCCTTTTTCTAGTGTTTTTTTTTTTTTCTTTCTCCTTTTGGTTTAATTACTGTTCCTTTTTAAACATATAAAAATAAATGTTGTTTTAATTACATTATATTCATATAGGGACTTTACTTTGTCCTCTGGATTTCATGTCCATTGGTCATTTCTTTGTGTTTTATAGATTCCACATTCAACAAGAAATTGTTCTACCTTAATTCTTTCCGAATCCAGGAAACGAGGAAGAATTAGGATGGAGTAAATTGGATGTGATGAGATGCCTCAGCATCTACTTAAAGACATCAAAGGATTTCAGAAAGTCATAAAAGCTTTTTATCCTACCTTCAGGCAGTACAAAAAGGGAAAGCAGCCTCCATTACAACATTGAGATGGTGGTTATCTCTAGTGATTAAAAGGGCTTACACTTCCCAAGGTCATCTAGTTTCGAGTGTCATTAAACGCATTCAACAAGGAAACTGGCTACTTCATGGGCTTCAAGAGCAGAGGTGCCAGTTGAGGATATTTGTAAGGCAGCTACATGGTCCTCTCCGATTACATTTGCCAAATACTACAAACTAGATTTCTCTTTCTCAAACGATGCTCGCTTTGGGGAGGGTGTTCTTGCCTCAGTAGCAGGGCAAAATTAATAAATTTTCCGATTTATTTTTATCTATAATGACTTCTGTATTGACTGTTTTTGGTTAAATCCCACCCTTCTTCAGAGCTTGGGTAATACCCATATTTGATGCTGCCATGAATGGCCATGAAAATTTTCTGTTAAAAAGAAGCATTCTGTGTAATTTTTGGGGGGGTTGAGGTGTATAATCTTTCAAATAATTTTATTGTTTAATTTAAAATACTGACTTACATGTGCTGTTTTAGGGATATTTGGGAAAAAAATAGCTTTTCAAAATTATTGCATTTTATTTATTATTTAATTTTTTTGGGCGATCTTCTTCTACATGAGAAATGGGGAAGTTGTATGATTGTTGTGACCATATCAAGCACCCTTTGCTGCTCTTTAGTCACATGGTGAATGCATTGCAAAAAAACAAACAAAATTCTGCAATAAGATATTAATCAGATAACATCAACAATAAGATAGTTTGTTTTTGTAGTTTTTTTTCTTGATATGCTGTTTGAAATTAACAATACAGTGAACTATTTTTGTAAAACACTGAATGAGCATATTTACATAATTTTAATTAGACAGAAAATAAAATCAATCGGCAAGTTATATATAACATTTAACCTCTTGTTTCTGTCAAAATCATTATGTTATTCTATTAAAGGATCACTATTGGGTCAGGAACACAAACATATATTCCTGACCCTATAATGTAGGCATGTGCATGGGGAAAATGTTCGGTTTGGTTCGGCATTCCAAAATTTGGGACTTGCCCTCCCCCGGCCCCCACCCGACATTTACAGCACAGCACTCTGATTGGTGGATTAAGTAACCAATCAGAGAGTAATGAGTCAAATTACACAGCGTGGGAAAATTCCAAAGAACTTTCCGATGCTGTGTAAAATGACACAGAGCACTCTGATTGGTGGATTTCACCCGCCCCCATACACTGCCCCCCATACACACACTACACACACTGCCCCACAAACACTGTCCCCATACACACACTGCCCCACAAACACTGTCCCCACTACACACACTGCCCCCATACACACTGCCCCACAAACACTGTCCCCATACACACACTGCACACCCATACACACACTGCACACCCAAACACACACTGCCCCCCATACACACACTGCACACCCATACACACACTGCCCCCCATACACACACTGCACACACAGACACATACAGTGCCCCACACACACTGCTTCCCCCCATACACACATTGCCCCATACACACGACCCCCCATACACAGAGTGCCCCCCCATACACACACTGCCCCACACATACATACAGTGCCCCCCCATACATACAGTGCTCCCCATACACACACTGTCCCACACAGACATACAGTGCCCCCATACACACACTGCCCCAAAGACACATACAGTGCCCCCATACACACACTGCTACCCCTCACATACACACACACACCTGCCCACACATACACTGCTCCCTAACACACACACTGCAACCCTGACATGCAAGACTCACACACACACACTTCACTGCTCACACCACCACCTAACACACACACTGCTCCTATGCACTATATCAGCAGACCCCAGGTAAGTTGCCAAACTGTTCTTAAACGGTATGACTACTTACACTGGGGTGGAATCCTGAGCACTACTGGCACAACTACTACACTGAGCTGTAGTGGTATTGTGCCTGGATTATTTATTTTTAAATAATCTACAAGTGCCCTCCCGGAGATCAGGCTCTGGATCCGCCACTGATTGTAGGCCGCCCAAGCCATTTTTCCCTACAATGGTCTCTTCACTCAGAATCCTTGGATCCTTCTGTAACATCACCTGGCACCCTGACTGGTACCTGTTGAAGGATGCTCCTAGCGCCTGAGGACTCAAGCACTGCAGCAGACACCAAAACCGCCAACCATAGGAGCATATGAATGCTCTCAAGCATTGAATAAAACAGCTGAATAGGAAAAACCATGCGAATAGGTTTACACTCCTAGCAGTCAAACTGGAACAGCATACACAAATCCCTCCCCAATAATGAGACGACACTTCACTTTTGGGGTTAAGCAGGAACTGACTGTACTGGCACATACAGCCTCTTTTATTCCCAATCCAAAATTTAGTACTGCCTACAGGCAGTGGCACACATGACCCATGGGGCCCCGGTGCGGGTGATCCAGGGCCCCCACGCGCGCTGGGTCGGGGTCGCGCACATGGCGGCGAGGCACCTGGTCGGGGGTTGCAGGGTTGCCCCCACGCTGTATGCACACACACCAAGGACCACTACAGACACCCAGATCACATCAGCTCAATGAAGTGGTCTGGGTGCCAGGTCCCTCTAGTTTTAACCCTGCAGCTGAAAACATAGCCATTTCAGAGAAACGCTATGTTTCACTGAGGGTTAATCCAGCCTCTGGTAGCTGTCTCATTGACAGCTGCTAGAGGAAGCTTCGCGATTCTCACTGTGAAAATCACAGTGAGAAGACATGAACGTCCCATAGGAAGCATTGAGTAATGCTTTCCTATGGGCGGGCTTGTGCGGCGCCTCTTGCCGCGCATGTGCATTCGGAGCTGAGAGGCGGACACTGGGGAGTCCGACGCTGGAGAAAGGTAAATGCTGAAGACACACACACACACTCTCACGAACAGACGCATACACACTAGCTAACAGACACACACATTTACACTAGCTAACAGACACACACATTTACTGACAGAGACACACTCAGCGACAGACATACATACACACTAACTTACAAAACATACACTTTTACTGACAAACACACACTCACTAACAGACATCAAACACACTCAGTAACACACACAGTAACACACTCACTAGCAGACACAGACCCAATAACAGACACACTCACTGACACACACACAGACACACTCACTAACACACACACACACACTAACACACACACACACTAACACATACATTAACACACACACTAACACACACACCTACACTAACACACACACACATACACAAACACACTAACACACACATACACTAACACACAAACACACACATACACTAACACACACATACACTAACACACAAACACACACATTTTTTTTTTTTAAATTTAATCCCCCCAGCCTCCTTACCTTTTGGAGTGCTGGGGGGATTCCCTGGGGTCCAGTGGTGCTGCTGGGCTCCTGGTTACTGGGTGGGCGGGCTGTCTGGGCGGCCGGCGCGCGAGGGAGCACTTTACACTGTGTGCTTCCTCTTCAGCTCCCTCGCGCGCCGCGTAGGGATGCCGGCGCCGGAAGATGACGTCATCTTTCGGCTCCGGCATCAGTGCGGTGCACGAGGGAGCTGAAGAGGAAGCACACAGTGTAAAGTGCTCCCTCGCGCGCCGGCCCGCCCAGACAGCCCGCCAGCCGGGGTCAGCAGGGCCAGCCTCGGGGGGCCTGGGGTGGCCGGCTCCTGGGCCCCCCAGGAGAAGAGGCTGGCCCTGTGGCTACATACCGGGTCGCAGGGGCTGGCCGGGCCCCCTGGTGGGCTGGGCCCGGTCGCAGCTGCGACCCCTGCGACCCTGGTATGTACGCCACTGCCCACAGGGTTTTACAGAACAACCAATCAATCTGTACAATACACACACACTCCCACACAAAATCCTCCCCTCTGCCTGTGATATGATTACTGAACACAATGGGTAATCTAATTATCAGAGAAATACAGTTTCATAAAACACATCACAGGATCCCCAAAACATGCAATAACCCCATAAAAATCATTGGAACCGGGGGATCTGGGTGAACCACATATCCAAAATTCACCCAGATCCGCTCAGTACTTTGGAAGATACAGTTTAATGCAGATTCCACAGAACATATACAGGCTAAATGAAAAACAATCACTGTATAATGTGTCCCCTGCTGTATAGTCCAAAACCACTGCACGATGTCTCTGTGCACCAAATACTGGCGAGATGGCACCGTGTTGAAAAGTCCAAACAGTGTCTGTGAGTTAAAATGGCCGCCATCCATTGTTCTCACCATGTGCTTCATCCATTGTTCTCACCATGTGCCTCTGATACAGGAAATGGTGGCCACCCAGTAACTCCACAGTATGTCCCCAGATGGTTCTTAAAGGACCAGCAGCAGCACAACACAAATCCCTTATGCCCAAATCATGTCTTTAAAGGGCAATACATCCCAGGGGCCATACTCACATGGCAGGAGGCTGGCAATCAGTCTTCTCCAATGCCCAGTGGCGAGGTCGGTTTCGCCACACCTTCAAACTGTTTCAGGGTTTCACATAGATTTCATCTCAGACCCACTAAAGAGTTTCCTCCTCCCCCTCTAAAGATGTCCCAATCGGACACTGCCATTTTACACTCAGAACTCTGCAATCTCAGAGACAAGAGTGTGATATACTTTTTTCCATTCCCACCCAGGTTTCTCAGCAACATTTTCCTGGTCCAGAAGAAATCCTACAAATTTCACCCTATCATCAATTTGAGATATTTGAATCAGTTCAGTATATTGTCATTTCAAAATAGATGGCATACACATTCTTTGAGACCTCCTCTGCAAGGAAGATTGGTTTTCCCGCTTTGATTTAAGAGGCGCATACCTTACAGTTCCAGTGGCATCCTACCACCACCCCTTTCTGAAATTTCTCTGGCAACAAGACCTCTGGCAAGTCACTTGCCTCCCTTTTGGTTTCTCGTCTGCCCCTTGGTGTTTCACCAAGTTGATGAAACCAGTTATGGCTCTTCTTCGGTCCCAAGGTATCAGACCCATCATCTATCAAGAGGACATCCTCATCATGTGTCAGGATCCTATCTTGACAACTAAGTTTATGTTAGTTTATTCCTGTTTCTTTAATAACTAGTTCCAGATCTGCACCACTAGTGCCCTCCCTAACCACTAACCTTGGATTTCACCTTCGTAATCCGCACCTGCATGGACTAATCAAGAAGCTACCAAAGAATACACCCAACTTACCACATGGCCTTTACAATGAAGTTGATGCTCATCCTGAAAGACTTCAGTTCCTGGCTCCTGTAAACGTGCCTGTGGACCTACGCTTCTATTCTGCTAGGTTTCTTCTGTGCCTAAGATATTGCCCTACTAGAATGCCCCTCTTAAGGGAGATTGGATGATAACTCTCCCATCGCAGCATGGTGTTAGTTGAAGTAGGTTTATGATTCAGTGTGGTATTGATCACAAATTGGTCTGTTATTGTAAGTGTGCAGTCAAGGAAGCTCAGAGATGGAGTACCTATCTCCATAGTGAATCTAAGATTGAAGTCATTGATATTTAGAGTTTCTAGAAAATTGGTGAATAGTTCCCTAGTACCTGTCCAGACAACAAGGATGTCATCTATGTACCTTTTCCATAGAAAGACATGTTCAGTGTATTGTTTAAAAGTCTCTGACGCAACTATATTGCTCTCCCACCAACCCCGGTGCAGGTTGGCATAGGATGGGGCACAAGATGTGGTGCACCTGGTGGTAGAACTTATTTTGGAAGAGTAAGAAGTTGTGGGTTAAGATGAAATATAGAAGATCTAGGACAAAGTTAGTGTTGATCTGGTGATCTGGTGTTCCAGTTGGTTAACCATTTGTGAACAATAGACAGTGACTATTTCACCAGGATTCCTTTCAGATTTATTGATTTGAAATCATTGTCGTTAGACTTCAAAAGTTTCATACTGTTCAGCAACTTACAATCAGTTGGTTAACCCTTTGTGAGTAAAATATATCCTAGGGATATTTCTCTTGGGTGGGGGGTTACTGATTTCAATATATTGTCGTTTTATTGCATAGGTCCTATAGTGCTTAGCAATTACAATAGTTGGTTAACCCTTTCTGAACAATATGACTGGTGGCTTCAAAACATGGAGGCTTGGAATGGGAATGCTATATTCGGATGCCAACCCGATTTTATACTGGAGTCAGACGCCAGCCTCCTAGGCTGGGGAGCTACTTGCTCTGAACGCACGTTGCATATCAATTGCCTCAAACTGATGGATTTGCAGCTCCGCCAAGGATGCCTACAACTGTTCTTTGGTTTTCAGGATGGACAAGATTTCCGTTTCTGCGGGGTTTGCGAGCTTGCATAGCTGACTCAGAAATCCATGCCGTCGACAACCATGTACCGCTGCCTGCGTTCGGGAGACAAGATGGTCACCAGTACTGATAGCACGTGTGTTCATATATGCGAATGACGGCCACCCAGGGAAGCATTTGAGGCAATTGTTCGCTTGTAGTTAACAGCCAGGGGTGGTTGGTGATTACGAGGTGTTAACAAGGGGGACCACACATAGTCTGTTCTGTAACCGAACAGAAGGGAATGGATAGCCGAACACAAGGGAACAATTATTTGGTAGTGATTCCATTCAAATGCAGGGGGATATCAGACGAAACAAAGTACAAATAGGGGAACATGTACGAGGAGTCCCATCTCCTTTGACAGTCAGCAAATTAGTAAATAATTTAATTAGTAAATTACAAGCACTGAAAACAAATCTGATTAGTTCACAACAATGTGCAGTCCTTTCAAATGGATACAATATACTTGTTGTAAAAACAGTTTTCCTATGAATGGTTACTAACAATTGTACAGCAGAGGGCAAAGAGTAAAATCATCTGAAGTGTGAAAATGCAATTCCCAGAGAAGATGCTTGCTTGAAAAATGGAACAGCCACCAGCCCATTCAATCACCTTAAATAGATAGGACTAATACTGACATAGTGTTATACTGTTTATGTGAGAGTCCCCATGGTGTCCACTTTTCAAATAGTGTGCATTTACATAGTAATTAAAATATATAAACTACTAAAATGCCCTAAAATTAACCATAAACCCATCCTCAATTTGCTATTCAAAAACAAAAAAAATAAAAAAAACTGCATTTGGCAGGTTATAAATGTTGCTCTGTATTTTCACATAAATTGACATGGATATAACAAAGCACAATTTAGTGGCTTTTAATATGATAGCACATATCAGGTGTACATATTAAACTTCTAAATTGCAATATACATATAAAAAAATGTACAAATAAAATACCATCACATTTTTAAGATATTGGTGTCACGAACGCCCCTACTTGAAGAGCATGACGTAGTTGTGGTGGTGAAAGGGTTAAAGTTCACTATTTTTCTGCACTACACCGGAAATAATGGTAAAATCCCACACTTAACCATAATAATATAAATGTTACTATTTTAACACTGCCCCAACCAAGACAATTTATAAATGGGGTGCCTTGGTCCCCCAGATAACTTAATAATAAAAACCCACCAAATACAATTTAGCACAATATTTAAGCAATTGCAAAACACTAATTGGTCTCTTCAGGTAACGTGATTCTTAACCAGACAAAGGCAGAACTTAATAAAGGAATATTTATTATGAGCAAAAAATAGTCACAGTGCATACAAAAATATAGATGACAATTAAAATAGTAACACCAACAACAGATAAACACAAAATGCATAAAATAACAGTCTAATAACTTACTCAGGTTTTCAAAGTAAAACTTCTGCCCAGGAGGTCTCTGGTAAGAAAGATGGTGACTCACTCAGAATTCGATTCTGCCCCCCCAAGAAAGTACCAACACCTTTCAGAATCATTAGATATATACCCTGTGGATTACCAAGTCTTGCCCAGGGGTGGAGTTAAGGTGTACCTATAGAAACAATAAGTGACCACCATCTTGTGTTCCAGACAAACATCAATCCCATTTGGTTCTATCTCCTCTTATGTACTTGCCACAGAAATAATATTTTCATCTATCAATTTGTTACCATTTTTCCATTCCATAGATATGTTACAGTCCTTACTTGTGACCCAATATAGCGGACATCACAATCCCTTCCTGTATGGGTAAGTTACGCAAATCATGTTTAGGCTTGATTAGAAGACTGTACCCGTCCCATTCCAAATATAACAAAAATGAGGCTCAATTATTATTCCGTATTAATGTTTCTTTTCAATATGATACTGGAACACAGGGCTTGTTTTTCCCTTTTCTCTTGAAGGCTAATGATCATTAACATATCAAATAAATCAATTCATCAATTAAAAGGTACAGGCCATATGGCTGAAGTCAGCTAGTTTACTTTGGAACCAGACATCCAGGCATCTCACGTGTAGAATCTTACACCCTGCAGAGCCTTTGATTAATCAAAGGATCAATCCATGTTGCAAATCATCTACCCCCCTTAACATTCCTATTCCATTTACATTATCCCTTTTGTCATCTGATCTCTAAGTGGCCAATTCATATATGCACTACACAAATAACATTAAATGGCAATATTCTATTGTGCAACGATGAATTATGCACACTTGGCATGACACTGGTGCTAACATGGCTGTACAATAAGGATCACAATATACCATATGACATACTCCGTGGTGTCTACTTTCACAAATAGTATTCATTTGTGGGGTAATTTGAACTGTCAAACTGCTATAATACCTCAAACCGTGAGACATAGGTCCATCAAATCTATGTATCAAAATGCTAACTGTAATAAAAACATCAGCTCTCTTATATGGGAGAATTCTTTTATTTAGAAGAGTTTGCTTAGCATAATTTCAGGGGTTTACTCACAGTGGCACATATCAGAATTGCATAATGCTCAGTGAAAATGTAATATGTGTGTAAAAAGGCAAAAACATACCACAAAGTTTGACATAAACTGGTGAAAAATGGTAACATGTTAAGGCACGATATACACCATATAAGTAATGGTGGTAGTCTTAAACACAAGGTTTTGTGTTTAGGACTGCAACCACGCCAAATTAATCTCCCTGAATTGGGGTAAGCCGGTGAGAACTATAAAAGGAACTAATTTCTGGGCCTAACAACTAAGAGGCACCAAATAACTAAAGGGAGAAAAGTCACAAATTAAAAAAATAAATAAAACGTAGCTTTTATTAATCACCTAGGAGTAATAAAAAGCACTCATAACATGAGTGCAAACGTGAAACAAATATATACAGGGACACCAAGAAATAAGAGGAGGGATGTATCAGGATACAAACAAAAACAATAAACTAGACAAGGGGTACACACTAAAATGAAATAGCAATACCCTCAGAGGTCAGTTGGTGTGTTGCATGGAATGTATAAGAGGACCGAGTACCCAACGAACAATGCTATCTAGAGAAAGCAGTGACCTTCTAACACCCAGACTATATGTTAAGGCAAAAAAACAGCCCATCTTAGTAGGGAAAAAACAATCTAAAAAGAGAGAGAGAGAGATATATATATATAGCACTATTTAGTCAATATGTCATAAAAAAATACAAGAATAGTCAGATAATGACAAAATGTACACACACTTAGGGGATCAAATATCTTGATCCCCTAAATAATATCCAATAGTATGGAGACGATACTAGCAATATAAATAGTGATAATAGGAACTAGCCAAGCAAAGAAACCACAGCTTTAGAACCCTGTGTAAATGCTCCTATTTAACTCAGCATTGCAGATAAATCCGCTAGTACCTACCAAACCCTGCTAACCATAAGCCAAGAAACAAATCTCACATTACAGGGAATATTGTCCAAGAAATTTTCCAGATATGTTTATAGAACAGAAAGGATAAAAATAAGACACAAAAAAAAGGGTGTGGTGGGTGTGTGTGGAGTACAAGACTTACACTATGACTAAGGAACCCAAAGCTAGACCATTGTCAGAATATTTATATCGGCAGACATTTTGTGCTAAGATAGAAATTAAAAGGGTCTACTACCAGTCACACTTAAAACAGAGCGGACTCCATTTTGGATCTTAAGCTAAGAAGGACACATAATTTCTTGCTATCTGTAACTAGCCAAACAAGGCTGAGCTTAGGAATGCGTTATATAACAAAGGAATGAAGTCTCGGAAAGGATGGGGACGGAATACAACCCAGAGAGACAAAGCTATACATAATTATTATATATACATCTATACACTATACACTTATATACTATTATATTAATTACATATAATCAGTATTATGTTACTAATATAGACCATTCATGGAAAAATATTCATGAAGAAACATCATATAATTTAATAAATGTTAGTGGAATAGAAAAATAATCCTACACACACAGCTTCACAAAAGGACCAGACACAAGAAAGCCAGACACTAGTGATAGATAACACGTAGTAATTAATTTTACTTTCTAAATCTTACAAGGTCCCATTGTAAGAAATAGGGTGAAATTAAGGTTAGGGGGTGTCAATTTAGAAAATACAATCGAAATCATAGACACAAAGTCTGGTGTGAGCCTTTGAACTGGCAGCAAATTTGAGTTATACTGGCCATTTAGATAAGCCAAAATTATGTCAGAATCGTCATCAAAATGAGTTAACTCTTTCCTGGACAAGAAATTTTGGTGATGTAAGGGCGCTATCTACTGACCAAAATCTAGATGGTGGTCTGTGGGTTGGACACACCTTCAGTCTCCTATTGGCCTTATCAGATAATGACGTGCAGAGAGTCTGGCCCTTTAAAAAGTAAGGACAAAGGGAAGAGAAGGAGATTCACAGAAATCCAGGACAGAGATTGAGGATACACACTCTGGGACTTACACTCTCTCAAACGCTCTTTGACTCAACTTTCCAAACCAACACCACTTTCTCTATTACATACACACCTCCATACAATCATCAATCATACTTGCATTCAAATTCCTGGGACTATCTAATCATCGGATAAGAGCATCTGATAAGAACTTCTACAACATAACTGGTAATTATGCTGGTTTTATTTAATTAATTTAAATTAATTACAATTTTACATAGCAGGAATATATGCCTGGATATATTGTCAGATTTCAACTTAGAAATCTTAGTTAACTAAAGAATATATGGTTATAAAAATTCCATTACTGCAGGTGGAATTAACATTAACAATATATTAACGGTATTATTTACCAACAGGTTAGCATGTTATCCAGAAATATTGACTTGCTCTGAAATAAGATAGAAAATCTTATGTAGGGAAATTAAAATTCGGCTAATGTAAAATCTGGTAGATTATTTTTTTATTGGATGGTTCCATGGAATAGTTAATGGTTGATGATCAGCTATACATTGCTTTAATTAAAATTTGCAATAGAATAGGTTATTATATGCCTAGGAGGATCTAGCAGGCATTGAAAGGGTTACTCAGTTGATCTAACTGTTAGCCAAGATTTTACAACTTCATGTTACATATTATTATTTTATTATTATTGTCACAATAAGTTATATTTTTATTAAAAAATCTGTGATTTATTGTATGGAGTAAAATCCTCATAATGATCGTTCTCTAGGATCTAAGAGAATTAAAAATAGTGGGTAATTCTCGAGATATCAATTTTGATATAATAAAATTATTAAATTAATTGTTAAAAAAAATTATGAAAATATTATTTTTTATATTTTCGCCCGATAAAATATCCTCACACCATGGAGATTATGAAAAAAGATTATAAAGAGTGTCTGCTTTACTATTGATGAAAAAGAAAATTAAGAAGCAAATATACAATGAGGCGCATCCTACCAGTTTAATTGCACGTATTGGGGCTTATTATATAAATGATGAAAACGAAAGTACCTCATTCAAACCCTGAGGAGAAAGGGTATTTAATCGTAAATCCCAAACTACACCCTACAGCGGAGTCTCATACCCCAGTCTCATTTATGCTGTCGTTAAGGTATACACTCCCAGCCTATAAAGCGAATAAAAGCTGCTTTGTTGTTATGGTAGATTTTAAACGAACATTATAGGGTCAGGAACACAAACGTCCCCCCCCCTACCTCCTTAAATATAGTAAAATCTTACCTTTATTCCAGTCTGCTAGTGCTAGCTTTGCCCCTGATCTCCTTGTCTGACATCATCAGTGTTGAACTGAGCTAATCACAATGCTTTCCCATAGGACTGACTGAGACTGTCAAGGAGGCAAATCAGGGGCAGAGCCAGCACAAATCAAACACAGCCCGAATCAATGGATCTTCATGAGGAAAGTTCAGTGTCTCCATGCAGAGGGTGGAGACACTGAACAGTAATGCTGCACAATGCTGCAGAGGGTGGAGACACTGAATGTCAGTCACACAATGCAGCACTGCCAATGGATGCACCTCTAGTAGCCATCTGAGGAGTGGCCAGTGGATGTATCACTAGACTGTAATGTAAACACCGCATTTTCTCTGAAAAGACTGTGTTTACTGCAAAAAGCCTGAAGGGACTGATTACACTCACCAGAACAAATAGAATAAGCTGTAGTTGTTCTAGTGACTATAGTGTCCTTAATGTGTCTGGAAACTGGCATTCGAAAGCACTTTCTCACTAAATTCACATGTTCATTCCTTTATTAGGAACTTTCCTCTACACACAGCAATAAGATCTTTAGCAACGCCTGATACCTTATATGGTGGGATAAAGTAAATTAATTAAATTAGATAAACTAAATGGTTATCTTTTATCTCCTGGCGATTTTTGCTTCTCTGTGTAAAACCCCCCAGATTATATGTATTTCTAAATGCCTACTTAATGAGGGTGTTGAAAGCTTACTTTTATACATAGCTACGTTTATTCATCGTGTTGCGCTATTTCAATTGCTTTTGTTTGATTTGTTCATTGCAAACAGCTGAAAGTCTGTAAATATTGACAATAAACCTGATTGTCTCCCTGATTGCGGGTTGAATAATTTTGTTTACAATTGTATCTTGTACTTTGTCATAGGGGTGATTTGTCCCAAGAGTGTATTTCTCTTACACATTTAAAGACACATCCTATATTCCCAGGTTTGCATGTACAGTTTCACATAATACAACGTTTCCAATAGTAGGTACACTCTAGTAACACAAGAATATGAAAGATAGAGCAGCGCTGAATTTAAAGGAAAAGTGATTAGTGCTGCTAAAAACCACCAAGGGCACTGTCACTACATTACACCTAAAAACACGTGATCATACAAACAAATAAAGTGATTTAGCGCACATACAGTATATACTTGAGTATATGTCAAGTTTTTCAGCACATTTTTTGTGCTGAAAAAACCCCACTCGACTTATACTCGAGTCAATGTCTGTATTATGGCAACTTACATTGCCATAATACAGACCAAGACCGCCGGGCTGTTGGGGGCTGGCAGCAAGCTGTAACTTACCTTTCCTGCAGCTCCTGTCAGCTCCCTTCTCCCTTCTCCTGCGCTCTGGTCAGTTCCCCTGTCAGCTCCCACTGCTGGCAAAGCTCCGCGCGGCGCTCAGACTGAGAGACTTACAGTGGAGGAGAAGGGAGCTGACCGGAACGCAGGAGAAGGGAGCTGACAGGAGCTGCAGGAAAGGAAAGATACAGCTCGCTGCCAGCCCCCCTCCTACACAGCCCATCCACTGGACCACCGGGGAATGAGTGCCCCCCTCCCTGGCCAGTTAACAAGCAGGGAGGGGGGATGAAAATAAATATAAATAAAAATGTAAATACTATTAAAATAAAATATTAATACTATTAAAACTATTAATAATATATATAAAAAAATAATAATAATTTAAAAAAAATAATAAAAATGCCCACCCCCCACTAGGGCTCTGCACTCACACACACTGCATTCATACACACTCACACACACACACACACACTGCATTCATACACACACAAACACACTGCACTCATACACACACACGCACTGCACTCATACACACACACACACACACACACACACACACTGCATTCATACACACACACACACACTGCATTCATACACACACTGCATTCATACAAACACACTGCATTATATACACACACACTGCATTCATTATATACACACACTGTAAATAAATATTCAATTAATATAATTTTTGGGGGATCTAATTTTATTTAGAAATTTACCAGTAGTACCACCCTAGTCTTATACTCGAGTATATATGGTATATAGGAATGAATTTACCTTATGAAATATATAAACATATATAACACAGGTTCTTCGTTTGAAATTATTCTTTAACCTATATAAAATAGATATACATACACATAGTGTAATCTGTATTTACATGAAATATAATAAGTAGGAGTAGTCTGTAAACTTACAATTTTTTGAGCCTATTAAAAGTTGGCTCCAGACTTTTAGCGCATTTCATCTCACTCCATGAGAGAAGTAGAAAAATATATTGTGGCTGATACTACCAAGAATCTTTGTTGCTGATACTACCAAGCTCCTGAGTTAATCTTTGTTGCTGATACTACCAAGCACCTGAGTTCCTGTTGGTGTAACTGTCCAATATCTTTTTCTACTTATCTCCTGGAGTGAGATGAAATGCGCTAAAAGTGCAGAGCCAACTTTTTTTTTTTTTTTTATTCTTTATTTTTCACTCAATAGACATAGCAAGTGTACATCCACTTTTGGGCTTACACAGAAGCCAACTTGAATACAATTCTTGGAAACATAATGCAGTTCAACAAATACAATACATGCCCATTCCTTAAAAAACCATTGGCACCTGCCGTCTACTGAGGGTTTTATATTTTATATAAGGACAGGCATTTAGGCGATATAAGTAGCCCATTCTAATCAATAACTAATCTTACTCATGAGCTACCTTGTTCCTCCGACAGTGTGATCATGCCTGGAAAAAGAAAAAAGGCCTCATTCCAGAGAAAAACCAGGGGAAGGACCAAAAACAAACAAACAAAAAAAAAAAATGAGACAGGAAAGGTATGAAATTCTAAGAAAAAGGAAGAGAAAGAAGATATTTAGTCAGGAAAGGGTGCGCAAAGAGGAGAGAAGAGGGAGGGCTGGGAGGGGTGAGGCCCCCCCAATGACCACGCGATAATTATGTCCCTCGTAAGGAGGGGTCTTTTTTACTAATACGGGTCTGACCCCCACAAAAAACGAGCCCTATCAGTGTCCGCTCGAACCCACTAAACTGTTGTCCCATGGTTCCCAAGTTTTTTGAAATGCCGCTGTTGTCCCTCTTATCCTCGCTGTCAAGTCATCCATAATTCTACATTCTCTGATCCTAGATATTACCCCTGGGAATTCTGGGCCCTCTGGTGAGAGCCATGCGGTCGCTATTGCACGGCGTGCGCTCAGAGTTATCTTATGTACTAATTTCTGTTCTCTGCTAGTCAATCCGTCCAGTGATCTATTTAACAGGTAGATCCATGGGTCCATGCCCAGGGGCCAGTCGAACATCTGTTTCAAAAGATCCTCCATGGACCTCCAGAAGCTACGTAACTTTGGGCAGTCCCACCACATGTGGATGTATGTTCCTCGGGCTCCGTAACCCCTCCAGCAGTCATCAGTGTCCATTTTGTGCATTTTATATTGTTTTACTAGCGTGGTATACCACCTAAGCATGGTTTTCCACGTTTGCTCCTGGAGAGTGACACATATTGAAATGGTGGCATTTGCCTCCCATATCTCCTGCCACTCAACTCCCTCCAAGACCTCACCGAGTTCCGTCTCCCATTGATCTGTATATGTCAGTCTTTCCCATTCTCCATTTTCTGCACTAAGGTGGGCATATAAAAGCGTGATCATACCCTTGGGGGCTGCCCCGTCCAGGCAAAGCCTCTCATAGAAGATTAGCCTTCCCAGGGCTGCTGTTTTAATGTGTTGTCTTCTAGCGAAGTCATGGATCTGAACATATCTAAAAAAATCCATAGGGGTTAAGTGATTGCCTTGTTGGAGTTCTGCAAATTGGACGACCTCTCCATTTTGATATAACTGGTGGAGCCGTTGTAGTCCGGTTCTTTCTATATTTTGAAATTCTCTGGGAGCTATTCCGGGGAGAAACTCTCTGTTTATAAGTATTGGAGTCAGAGGGGAGGGGGACGATGCCAGCCCATATTTGGTATTACATGAGTACCATATTTGGATCGAGTTAAGTATGGCTGGACAAGTCACCCGTATCGCAGGTCTATGTTCCTTGGGAACCCAAATCATAGACTCAATTTACACCCACCTTCTCTCTTCCGGCGGGGAGTGCCACATGGCCACCTGTGTCAATTGTGCCGCGAGATAGTAGAAATATAGGTTCGGGAGGCCCAACCCCTCTCTGTCTTTATGTCTATACAATATCTGTTTGGAGATTCTATGCCTCTTGTTCTGCCAAATAAAATCCCCTATCGATCTTTGTAGAGGAATCAGTTGAGTTTTTGTGACGCGGATGGGTAATGCCTGAAATAAGAATAATATGCGTGGAAGGATGTTCATTTTCACAGAATTAATCCGACCTATCCAAGAGATAGGTTTATCCGTCCACGTTTCTAGGTCTCCTATCAACGCTCTAAGCATGGGAACGTAGTTAGCAAAATATATACGTCCGGGATCTGCTGTCAGATGAATCCCCAAGTATTTTAGGGAGTCTGATTCCATCCGGATTTGGTAGGTCTCCCGAATCCAAGCTGTATCGGCCTCCGTTAGACCGACTGGAAGAGCACTGGACTTCTGGATATTTGCCTTGTATCCTGATACCTTACCGTATTCTGTTATTACCTCCTGTATTGCCGACATCGATTCCGTCGGGTTCGTAACGGTCAGGAGGACATCGTCCACATAGGGCGATACTGTAAATTCTTTGTCACCCACTCTAACACCTCTAATATTCGGATGCCGACGTATCGCTTGTAGCTAAGGCTCCAATGCCAATACGAAGAGGAAGGGGGAAAGAGGGCACCCCTGTCTGGTTCCATTGTATAGCCCAAAAGGGTTCAGTGGGGCTCCCGTTATCTGCACCTGTGCCCGCACATTATGGTACATCGCTCTCGTTATCGTTAAATATCCTTCCGGGAAGCCCATACTCCTCAATACCGAAAACAGAAATTGCCACTGGACCCTATCAAAGGCATTTTCTGCATCTATCGATACCACTAGAGTGGGCGTCCCAGTAGCCACTTGTTTCCAAATAAAATCTATATTCTTCCTGGTATTTTCAAACAATTACCTGCCTTGGATAAAACTGACCTGGTCTGCATGGATGAGCGAGTTCAACAACGGGTTCAATCTGTCCGCTTGTATCCTCGCCAGAATCTTCAGGTCATGGTTAATTAGCGATACGGGCCTATAATTTTCTGGATTAAGTGGATCCTTTCCTGGTTTGGGCAGTAAGACGATGGTAGCCGGAGACATGTCAGGGTCCAGTTGTCCTCCCCGCCGTAGGTTATCAAAAAGTCATACCAGTTGAGGTGCGAGCTCCTCCCTGTAGGTCTTGTAATATGTGCCATCAAATCCGTCTGGTCCTGGTGCCCTGTTGCCATTCAAACTCGAGATAGCTTTGTCCACTTCAACTTCAGTAATATCTGCCGCCAGATTACTTACTGCCTCTCTGCTCAATCTGGTCATCCCTAGGTTGTCCGGGTATTGAAGTATATGATCCTCTTCATGCTCCCCATGGGGACTTCCGTCCGGTGTGTGGTTGTACAACCTTTTATAAAAATCTTCAAAGACCCTAGCTATCTCAGCCGGTTTCGATTTTGTCGTGCCGTCAGGACGTCTGTAACGTGGGACTGTTCCTGCCTGGGCCGAAGCGTTCTAGCCAGAAGAGTGTCCATTTTGTTAGCCTTTTCAAAGTATGTCCGTTTTGACCAAACCATGTATCATCCAGTTATAGTGTACGGATGCTTCCAGTTGCCTGTATGTTCCCTCATCTGGCGTAGTTTGGTGTTTCTGTTTGAGGGTTCTCAGTTGTCCCAGTAAGGTCTCCAGCTTCTGGTGTTTCATTTTCTTCCTTCTGGTGGCCAATTTGATCAGGGTCCCTCTCACAACCACCTTATGAGCCGCCCATATCGTGCTCGCGTTCACCTCCGGGGTGATGTTCAGGTCACAGTATTCTATTATCTCTTTCCGAATCTGTTCTTGTAACTCTGGGTCCCGTAGCAAAGACGTGTTCAGTCTCCACGTCCATGGGGATGCTACACATAGGTTGCCCAATGTGATAGACACGTCTGCGTGGTCTGACGAAGATATTTTACCCACCTTTGACCCCACTATTCGAGACCTGCCCGATGCGTTAGCCAAGAAGAGGTCTATCCTTGAGTACGTGCCATGGGGGGCTGAGTAAAACGAATAGTCTTTGTCTCCTGGGTGGTGAGCTCGCCATATATCCACCATCCCTGTTTCAGCTATGAAATCTTTAAGTAGCCGATCCTGACTGCCCCTGCCCTGGGATCTAGGTATTCCGTCCCACGAGCTCCTGTCAACTGCCGGGCACGGGACCGCATTAAAATCGCCCCCCATAAATATCATGCCGTGGGGCAGCGCCGAGAGTTTTTCCCGGAGCATGCTCCAAAACCTAGGATCCGGTTGGTTTGGCGCGTATATATTTATCAGATGAATGATATGTGAGTGTAGGGTACCCGAAATGATAACAAAGCGACCCTCTGGGTCTGCCTCCTGAGTAGTCATTCAGAAGGGACAACTTCTTCTAATAATGATTGACACCCCATTACGTTTGCGATGGGACCTGGCTTCATATGAACCGGCATAGGTGTGGTCTCTCAACCGAAACTTGGCCTGTTTTGGCAAATGGGTCTCTTGGACATATGCTATGTCCGAGTTCGTCCTTTTCAGTTCTTTGAACATAAGTCGGCGCTTTTTAGGGGCATTGACCCTTAACGTTCAAGGAGGTGATCTTAATCTCCATCTTGTGATATGTTTGCGTCTGCCGTATAAACCTGTCGTAGTTTCTTTTCCATCTCGCACCCTGCTATGTTTCTGGGCAACCCCCTCGCACCACCCCCAGCCCCTGCAACCCCCCAGAATAGGACAAAAGACAAAAGGAAGAAGGAAAGAAGGAAGAGAAGAGAGAAAAGAAAAACAGCATCTGGACTCAGTCCGATGCAAAGTAACTCTGGACTTACCAATTGCCAGAATTTTGTGGGGAACATGTTCCCACATCCCCGCCACGATCAACGTTGAGAGGAACAGTGGGTCCCTGAGCTCCGTCGCCTACGCGCCTCTCCTTAGTTGAATTGACCTCTGGATTGACTATCAATGTGTTGGTATTTCCCTCACCTATTGGCTCCCTTTCCCCCTCTCTTCGGTATTTCTGGTTCTATCAGGGGATCCTATTTCGTAACTCTGCCTCTCATGGTCCCAAATAATTCGGTGGGGGCCTGATCCTGTCTCCTCCTATTACCATGGCTATATCTCGCCACCTTTTTAACAATCTAAATATTCCAATGCCTCTCCACCACCCAAAGTGCCGTGGTCTACATCACACCGCTAGGAAACACACCTTGGGGCCCTTTCACACAATCCCGGGGTCATTGGTAAGTTAAGCATACCATATGCATCCACTGTCCGGATATACTCGTTGCCATCATGCGTCATTGCGCCCCAGCCTATACCAACCCCTGCTATTTAGACATAGTTTCTTTTTTGGGACCACGGACCTCTAAGAGTGTGTGGGGGGGGGGGAATTCCAGTGTATCCCAAGGCACAATGTATGGCCTTGCCTTCCCACAAAGTAAACTTCCTCCCTGTGATACGGAGTAGGTCTCCCTGTAAAGGGATACTAAAGTTGGCCATTGTTACCTCGATCCGGTGTCAAAACTACCAGAACCCCACCATCGGGAGAGTAAAGTTGCATACATCCTATATACCTTATAAATTCACGCCTTTATGCGGTTACCTTACCCATCAGGTGCCCCACTGAACCATATAGATTACATAACATTGTATATCAGGTAAACACAGTGGCAAAATGTTCTATAAGTCATATTGCTTTTGGTGCGGGTCCCTGGCATAGCGGCTCGCCGTGTTTTTATCTAATTTTGCTTCAGAGCCGACTTTTAATAGGCTCAAAAAATTGTGAGTTTACAGACTACTCCTACTCATTATATTTCATGTAAATACAGATTACACTATGTGTATGTATATCTATTTTATATAGGTTAAAGAATAATTTCATACGAAGAACCTGTGTTATATCTGTTTATATATTTCATAAGGTAAATTCACACTCTAGTAACATTGTTTCTGAATTTTGGTTAGTGAGGAATATTTGATTCTTTATTTGTCCTTTTTGACTATCTTTTAATTCAGTTTTGCACACTGTCATTCTCACAGTCCTTATGTATAACTTTAGAAGAGCATTCTACTGTAGTGGAGGAAGTTCCTTAACCCCTTCAGGACAGAGTCAATAGTACACGTTCTGATCAAAACAAAATGTAAACAAAAACTGGAATTCACGTTATATGTCTGTTCAACCGTAATTCACCTCTTTCATATTAAGTGCACCCACACTTATTATATATCAATTTATTCAGGAGAAACAGGGCTTTAATTTCTCATAATTTATTATGAATAAAATGAAAAAAAACTGTGAGAAATTAAGATTTAAAAAAAAATAATGTGTAGTTTCCCCTGACATTTTAGCTGTAAATGTCATAATACTGTTAGCTTTTACTGCAATAAAATGCACATATTTGTATTCAGCATAATCCCACAAGTACAACAGTACCCTCCTTTAACAGGTTTTACGGTGTTTTGGAAAGTTACAGGGTCAAATATAGCACATTCTATTTTTCTATTTTTTTCACATTGAAATTTGCCAGATTAGTAATGTTACCTTTCAGACCGTGTGGTAGCCCAGGAATGAGAATTACCCCCATGATGACATACCATTTGCAAAGGTAGACAACCCAAGGTATTGCAAGTGGTATATGTCCAGTTTTTTTTAGTAGCCACTTAGTCACAAACACTGGCCAAATTTAGCGTTCATATTTGTTTTTGTGTGAAAAGAGCAAAAAACAAATATTTGTCCAGTGTTTGTGACTAAGTGGCCACTAAAAAAGACTGGACATACCCCACTTGCAATACCTTGGGTTCCCTACTTTTGCAAATGGTGTGCCATCTTTTTTTTTTTTAATTCTTTATTTTTGTTGTGCACAATATTAACAAATAACCTTGAACATTTGCAATACAAGTTGTGGCATTCGCTAGACAGGCACATTTTTATGTTAGAGAGATCAGTATTACAATAGTTTAGGTTCTCGTTTATGTGGGTTAGCGAGGTGCACATGTCAGGAAAGGGTAAACAGAGGAGTGACATAGAGACGAAGCATGACATGTGCAATCATTATATGAACACGGCTTTACAACATAGTATATGCTAGGTTGATTCTATCCTATCTCTTGTCTGGCTAGGCAGGGAATAAGTGGATGCAAATTACGCTAGACTTAAACCAGAAATAAGCCTACAGGAAGCGTACAACAGGCATTTGTGAAAATACTACAGATGTTTATAAATTTGAGGTGTTCTAAACAAAGGAAATAAAAATAATAGTGAATGCAATCAAAGTTATAACATGTTACCAAGGTAAAGCTGGCTGATACCCTGGCTACACTTGGTGTGGTATGATTCTACACAGGACCCTTAGCCTATGCCACTTAGAGTCCGAGTCTGATGAGGTAGCTTGGTACCGGGTTCTGCCTCCCCTTCTTGCTCCTTCCGTGTGTGGCGTCGAACTAGGAAAGATGGTGACCTCCATGGGCCGACGTTCTTGTGTGCCAGGCAGCTTAAGGGGACTACCTCTGGGTCATGCTGCTCCTGCCGAGGGAGTCTGGATCTCCATGGTTGAGGCGGGTAGTAGCGTCCATGCTGCTGGGCTTGTCAGATGAGCGTTGCCTGCCGCTGTGGCTTCTTGCGCTTTCTCGCTTTGTTAGCTGTGCGGGAGGGGGGGGTGGTTGTGTATATGCTTGCCGCTTCGTGTAGTAGGATGACCCCCAGGACCCGCTTGCCTTTCAGCAGGCGTATAGAGTGACTCTCTGGGTTCAGAGGAGATTCATTTGGTGTCGCTTCAATAAGAGCCTCCAATTTGGCCCAGAAATCAGCAAAGGTCACATCCAGTCGCTCCAGCACATATTCAGCCGCACCTCCTCGTGTCTCCATGGGCTGATTCAGACCCGGCTGGTGGAGCAGAGACCTGGCCGCCATCTTAGGTGAGTCAGCCGCGATCAGGCGTCGTGGTATGATAGCTGTGTAGGGTCGACAGAGGTGCCAGCCAGTGGATACCGGGATAACTCCCACCGGTCCGGGGGGAGGGGAGAAGATAGCTTTGTTCACCGGGACCACATAGTAAATGAAAGAGCTCAGAGAGCGGCCGTCTCTCCAGAGCTCAGGCTTGTGTAGGCCGCTGGCCACTACCAGGACGTACCGGGTCCAGACAGGCTCACAACTAGTATCCTCCGGTGCACCGAAGACCCATTGGCAATATAAGTGCTTATTGTGGTCTGATTGATGGGTGGCCCGGGTGTAAATCTTGATTTATTGGGGCCAGATGCAGGAGCTCTTGCAGAGCACGTCTGGCTTCCTTGGCAGTCAAGCTCCGCCCCCCGGTATGCCATCTTTGAGAGCGATCACATGGTCCCCGGCGGCCTGATTTGCCATGGGAGGGCTGCCTGGGCTGACAGACAGTCCTCCCGAAGAGGATCGCGGCGGAGGTAAGTACCGCAGAGCTCCTGGTGGCTTAAGCTGTTACGGGGTTCTATGCTTAAAGCCCATTAGAATGGGGACAGCATAGAACGCCGTAACGGTGTTAAGGGGTTAAAGTTTTTCCTCTGTCCTTTCTTTTTACATTTTGATAAATAGGTTGCATGTCCAAAATAAACCTATTAGTATCCAGCGTATTATTATTTTAATTTATATATAACGCCATCAGTTTCTGTAGCGCTGTACAATGGGTGGACTAACAGACATGTAATTGTAACCAGACAACTGGACGTACAGGAACAGAGAAGTGGAGGACCCTGCTCAATGAGCTTACATTCTAGAGGCCTAAGTGTGAACTTTGGTACTTTGTATTTTTAATTATAACAGTCAAACCAATATAATGCCCCAAAATGAGAAATATGCCCATCAAATCCATCTATCAAATTCTAACTTTAAAAACTTAAATAGTCAAGTTTCTTATATGGCATTGTACCTTCACAGTATCTTGACAAAGGCATACATTTGAATGACAGTTTTATTTAGAAAATGTGGTTAAAAACCATTTGTTTGTTTTTTACAGAAGTAGCACACACCAGATTTATGAAAAACATATAAAAAAAAAAAGTTGTAATATGTGTGTATGTTAAAACTTAGACTTTTTTTTTTACATTTTCTGCAATATTTAGCAGAGATTGGCAGTTAAATGGCTAGGTAAAAAAATTCTAAAATACCCATGACTAAATAGCCTGTGATTTATTTTGTATATAAATATATCCTTTTGTGAGGCAATTTAGTTTTCTGTGATGGAGTATTTTACTTCCTGTATTTTGTGACCTGTAACAACCAAAATTAAAATGAAATCCTAGACATATAATGTACTCTGTATGTCAGGGCAAATTTATTTATTTTGAGTTACTATTCTAAAGATGCACTAATTATGCACACATTCCTATTGGCAAAACTGTGAAAGAAATATATTTTATTTGCATTTTCTTTTTTATAATACATGAGAATGTATTTATATATATGTAAATTATACATATATTTGTCCTTTACAAACAGTATATAACATTTATTGGTGCAAATTGAGAAAATGATAATTGTAGTTGAACACACACATTAAAGTGAGAATTCAAAGTGAATTTCATATTGAAGGACAATATAGCCGATTTTATCTAATTCGGTTACTCTTCTAGGAGGAGAGACAATGCTAGTGGACTCCAGGCTCTTCAACAAATTCAATGAGATAAAAAAAATGGTTACATTGCTCCAGCATCCCTTTAATGTATTTGATAGTTTTTGGCCTTATTAATATCTTGCATTCTTGCATGCTCCAGTATTTATAGCTTTGCATAAAAAAATAATAATTACAAATTGAATGATCTGAACTACAAGCAGCCTGCTATAGAAGGAGAGGACAACCAATGAGACATGATGTAAGGATATCACTACCTGTTTGTAGTTTGACTCTCCCCCCTCCCAGGCTTAAGGTAAGAAAAGGGGGACATGAAGTTTAGTTTTTTTAACTAAAAAAAACAAACATATTTAATATATTTACATCTTGCCCCCCCACACACAATCCCTACAGACATATTCACACACACAGCACACTCACACACAGTACACACACACTAACAGCACACTCAAACACACAGCACACACACACTAACAGCACACTCACACTAACAGCACCCTCACACACACAGCACCCTCAGACAAAAACACAGCACCCTCACACAGCGCCCTCAGACACACAGAGCACCCTTACACACACAGCACACTGACAGCACACTTACACGCACAGCACCCTCACGCACACACAACACCCTCACACACACACAACACCCTCACACACATAGCACCCTCAGACACACACACACAGCACCCTCACACACACATACACACAAAGCACACACACACACATATATAATATATAAAATAACCTTCAGTGAGTTAACAAACAAATAAAATTAGACACATAGAATGTGATGGCAGATAAGTACACCCTCACACACAGCACCCCCTCTTACACACACACACACACACACACACACTTTACCCCTCACACACACACATGCTGCACCCCTCACACACACACGCTGCACCCTTCACACAAACACACGGCACACCCAACACACTGCGACCCTCACACATACAATACATCCGGAAATAAATATATATATATACTACAGCACAGCTTACACTACACCACTACACACAGATACACGCTAGATACCTTACCGAACTCTGGATCATTTAATCTACACACACACACACATACACACAGTAGATCCCTATATACACTCTAAATCCTCTACACACACACACACACACACACACACACACAATCTCCTATACACACTCTGGGTCCTTTACACACTAGATCCCCTACACATACACACACATTAAATTTCTGACATACAAACTCTGGATCCCCTATGCACAAACTGCATTCCTTGTTAGCAAACACATACTACATTCTCTAAACACACACTCTCTACAACTCCTACACACACTTTGTCACCTATACACACACACACACTACAGCCCGTATGCACACACTCGCTACATCCCCTATACACACTATGCCTCCTAAACACACATATTACACCACAAACACAAATGAAATTGACCTATTTACACAATACCACACCACAATCACGCAATCCCACAAGCAGGCTCCAAATACATACACGATATGCTTTCCTGCCCGTTTTGTCCTTTGCTATCCCACTTATGTAGACACCAGGGACAAGTTAAAAGCAAACACAGCGCAAGCATTTTATTAAATTTGCTTGCGCTGCGCAGACCAAATACAGGGCCTCTTTCTCATGCAAGAGCTCTTCAGCTTAAATCAGAATAAGTGGGGGCGAATCTATAGTCCTCCCCACCGGCCCCCACCCCTGAGCGGCGGATGGGGCCCTAAAGTAGAATAAGGGGGGGACCTACTGTCCTCCCTCCCAGCCCCAACCCCTCAGCGGCAGGTTGGGGCTCTAAAGTAGAATAAGAGGGGGGACCTATTGTCCTCCCCCCCTGAGCGGCATGTGGGGGCCCTAAATTACTTCAAAGAGAGGGGACCAATTGTCCTCCCCCCGGCCCCCACCCCTGAGGAGCGGATGGGGCGATAAATCCGAATTGGGGGGGACCTATTGTCCTCCCTCCCAGCCCCACCCCTCAGTGGCGGGTTGGGGCCCTAAAGTAGAATAAGGGGGGGACCTATTGTTCTCCCCCCCCGAGCGGCAGGTGGGGGCCCTAAATTACTTCAAAGAGGGGGGCCTATTGTCCTCCCCCGGCCCCCACCCCTGAGCAGCGGATGGGGCCCTATAGTAGAATAAGGGAGGGACCTACTGTCCTCCCACCCGGCCCCCACCCCTGAACATATCCGAAGTGCCAAAGTGCTGAAGTTCCGAAGTGTCGAAGTGCTGAAGTCCTGAACTGAACCGAAGGGCCCCAAGTCCCGAAGTTCCGAATTTCAAAAGTGCCAAACCGAAATGAAGTGCAGAAGTCGCGAATATCGGGAATGCGGAACCGAATATTTTGCCCATGCACATCCCTACTGCGCATTGAACTAACATGCTCACTTTGAGAGGGGGCGTGCTTGTCATTAGTGATGACAAAACACACCCTCTCTGGCCCCGCTCACATTACAATATTGAACAGATAACATGTACTTTACTTGTGACAAAAAAGACCGATCTCCCTGCCAGATGGACAATGAATGCAGAGTTTTTCACTTGTTGGGGATTTGTTGTGTTTGAAACTAGTTACAAATATTACACAGAGCCTGCTGTTACTCCTATCCCACTGTTCACTACTACATCTGTCTTCTTACTTTGATCGCTCAGTTAGAACAAGAAAGTGTCACACTTATCTTTGGTGCTCTTATCTGCTTGCTACAAAGATGGCTGGTTTCTCAGACACTCTAATCAAACCTACTGCTGCTGCGAGCCAATAACAGCCCTGTAATAGAAGCCAAATGAGTTAAACATTTCAACATCTCCATAGAAACACAATGGGTGATATTACAAATGCCTTCATGAAGGAGACTAAGCATGTGTAAAGTTGACTGAAACAAGGAATTTCTATTTTATTTATTTATTTATTTGACAAACTTCCTATGATTTCGGAAAAACTAGTGGCTGTCAATATCCTCTCTACACCACCACAACTCAGCGTTATAGGGAACTGCAAAATTAGAATTTTAACAAGGACACAGACTTTTTTGGGGGGGTTAGTGGGGGGGGGGGAGGGGTGTCTTAGTTGCCATTACCACAGCCATAGGATTGTTTGGCTTTTTTTTGTTTGTTTGTTTATTTTTCTAGCAAAAAAAAAAAGCACCTTGTGGGTTCTATGGGCAGTATGAGTGTAAAACAGCTGTGCAGAAGCTTTGTTAGGAAGACAGCCACTAGAGGTGTATGTAAAGTGACTCTGGGGTGTTCACATGCTTTGCAGAGACCCTGACAGTGATGTAACAGGCGCACAGTCGGATTTCCAGCATATGCGCTAACCTTACCCTGAACCCCATGGGGGGGGGACCTATTGTCCTCCCTCCCTCCCAGCCCCCACCCCTCAGTGGCGGGTTGGGGCCCTAAAGTAGAATAAGGCAGGGACCTATTGTTCTCCCCCCCCCCCCGAGTGGCAGGTGGGGGCCCTAAATTACTTCAAAGAGGGGGGACCTATTGTCCTCCCCCGGCCCCCACCCCTGAGTGGCGGATGGGGCCCTAAAGTAGAATAAGGGAGGGACCTACTGTCCTCCCACCCAGCCCCCACCCCTGAACATATCCGAAGTGTCGAAGTGCCGAAGTCCCGAACTGAACCGAAGGGCCCCAAGTCCCGAAGTTCCGAATTTCAAAAGTGCCAAACCGAAATGAAGTGCAGAAGTCGCGAATATCGGGAATGCCGAACCGAATATTTTGCCCATGCACATCCTTACTGCGCATTGAACTAACATGCTCACTTTGAGAGGGGGCGTGCTTGTCATTAGTGATGACAAAACACACCCTCTCTGTCCCCGCTCCCTTCTCAGGGGGCCGCTGTGATTGAAAAATGCCTGGGCCTAATTTTTTTCCCAGTCCGGCCCTGGGCAGGTTTATGGTGAAGAATTCTTTAAAGATTTAAGCATGCAAAAACGTACAAACTAAAAACTCATATTGATTAAACCAAGCCTATCAAATCCATTAAAGCTATATTGGTGCCTAGAGGGGTGGCTCTTTCATATTCAGCAATCTGCTGCATAGTTTATAACTTACACTAAACACAGTTTACAATATTCTAAATCCATGGCACAGTTTACAATAGTGAGCAAACAGTGGGATCGCTAGCAATATTAAGGAGTCTATGGTACAACTTACAACATTCAGAGATCAGTAGCACAACTTTAGAATAGTCAGCGCGCAGAGTGACTCACATTACAATATTGAACAGATAAGCATACACAGATAACATGTACTTTACTTGTGACAAAAAAGACCGATCTCCCTGCCAGATGGACAATGAATGCAGAGTTTTTCACTTGTTGGGGATTTGTTGTGTTTGAAACTAGTTACAAATATTACACAGAGCCTGCTGTTACTCCTATCCCACTGTTCACTACTACATCTGTCTTCTTACTTTGATCGCTCAGTCAGAACAAGAAAGTGTCACACTTATCTTTGGTGCTCTTATCTGCTTGCTACAAAGATGGCTGGTTTCTCAGACACTCTAATCAAACCTACTGCTGCTGCGAGCCAATAACAGCCCTGTAATAGAAGCCAAATGAGTTAAACATTTCAACATCTCCATAGAAACACAATGGGTGATATTACAAATGCCTTCATGAAGGAGACTAAGCATGTGTAAAGTTGACTGAAACAAGGAATTTCTATTTAATTTATTTATTTATTTGACAAACTTCCTATGATTTCGGAAAAACTAGTGGCTGTCAATATCCTCTCTACACCACCACAACTCAGCGTTACAGGGAACTGCAAAATTAGAATTTTAACAAGGACACAGACTTTTTTGGGGGGGAGAATGGGGGGGGAGTCTTAGTTGCCATTATCCCAGCCATAGGTTTGTTTGGCTTTTTTTTTTTTTTTGTTTATTTTTCTAGCAAAAAAAAAAGCATCTTGTGGGTTCTATGGGCAGTATGAGTGTAAAACAGCTATGCAGAAGCTTTGTTAGGAAGTCAGCCGCTAGAATATGTAAAGTGACTCTGGGGTGTTCACATGCTTTGCAGAGACCCTGACAGTGATGTAACAGGCGCACAATCGGATTTCCAGCATATGCGCTAACCTTACCCTGAATCCCATCAAGACACTGACACAGGTTATACTGTTGGAAATATTAGTCCACAGCGTTATTAATTATTAATTAATTAAGTATAACAAAATAGGGTCATTGCCAACCAGTGGCGGATCCAGAGCCTGATCTCGGGAGGGGCACTTGTAGATTATTTAAATAAATAATCCTGGCACAATAACCACTACAGCTCAGTGTAGTAGTTATGGTGCCAGTAGTGCCAGAATCCCACCCCAGAGTAAGTAGTCATACCGTTTAAGAACAGTTTGGGGACACTGTTCTGGGGATACAGGGGGGACACTGTATATATGGCAGGCAGTGTGTGTGGGGGGCAATATGTGTATGGGGTGCAGCAGTGTGTGTAGGGCACTGTATGTGTCTGTGTGTGTATGGGTGTGCAGTGTTTGTGGGGCAGTGTGTGTATGTGGGGCAGTGTATTTATGGGGGCAGTGTATGTATGGGGGGCAATGTGTGTATGGGGGCAGTGTATGTGTGTATGGGGCAGTGTATGTGTGTGGGGGGGCAGTGTATGGGTGCAGTGTATGTGTGTGAGGGCAGTATATGTGTATATGGGGGCATGTATGTGTGTGTGGGGGCAGTGTATGTGTGTGTGTAAAGCAGTGTATATGTGTAATAGGCAATGTATATGTGTGTGTATGGGCAATATATGTGTGTATGGGGCAGTGTATATGTGTGTATGTGGGGGCAGTGTATGCGTGTATGGGGCATTTATGTATGTGTGTGTGGGCATTTATGTGTGTGTGTGGGGGCAGGGTATATGGCAGTGTATGTGTGTGTGTGGGGGCATGCTGGGGGCAGTGTGTGTAGCATTTATGTGTGTGTGTGGGGGGCAGGGTATGTGTGTGTGTGGGGGGCAGGGTGTATATGGGGGCAGTGTATGTGTGTGTGTGGGGGGGACAGTGTATGTGTGTGTGGTGGTGGACAGTGTATATGTGTGTGTGTATGGTGGGCAGTGTATGTGTGTGTGCTAGGTGTGTATGTGTGTGTGTGGGGGTAGTGTGTATGTATGTGTATGGGGGCAGTGTATGTGTGTATGTAGGGCAGTGTATGTGTGTGTATAGGGGCATGTGTATGGGGCAGTATGTGAATGTGTGTATATGTGTGTAAAGGTGTATGTGTGTGTATGGGGCAGTGTATGTCTGTGTATATATGGGGGCAGTGAATGCATGTGTGTATGGGGCAGTGTATGTGTGTGGGGGGCAGTCATGTGTGTGTAAAGGTGTATATGTGTGGGGGGGCAGTATGTGCAGTGTGTGTATGGGGCAGTGTATGTGTGTCTGGGGGCAGTGTGTGTGTGTGGGGGGGGGCAGGCTGTATGGGGGGCAGTGTATATGTGTATGTAGGGCAGTGTATGTGTGTATAAATTATGTATGGTTATGTATGGGGTATGTATGTGTGCATGGGGCAGTGTATGTGTGTGTATGGGGGTAGTATATGTGTGTGTATGGGGCAGTGTATGTGTATGTGGTGTATGTGTATGTGTGTGTTGGGGTGTGTATATGTGTGTGGGGGGCAATGTATGTGTGTGTATGTGTGTAAGAATTTGGGGCAGTGTATGTGTGTTATAATGCAGTGTATGTGTATGGGAGGGGCAATGGGGGCAGGGGTATATATGTGTATACTGGGGGGCAGTGTATATTAGTAAATGTATGTGTGTGTATGTGTGTTGGGGGTATATGTGTGTGTATGGGGGCAGTGTATGTGTGTATGGGGGCAGTGTATGTGTGTGTGTGGGGGGGGCAGGGTATGTGTGTGTGTGGGGCATATGTATGTGTATGGGGGCAGTGTATGTGTGGGGGGGTGTGTGTGTGTGTGTTGGGGGCAGTGTATGTGTGTGTGTGTGGGGCAGTGTATGTGTGGGGGGGCAGTGTATATGTGTGTGGGGGACAGTGTATGTGTGTGTGTGGGGGCAGTGTGTGTGTGTGTATGTGGGGTAGTGTATGTGTGTGTATGGGGGTATGTGTGTGTAAAGGGTGTGTGTGTGTGGGGGCAGTGTGTGTGTGTGTGGGGGCAGTATGTGTGTGTAAAGGTGTATGTGTGGGGGGGCCAGTGTATGTGTGTGTGTGGGGGCAGTGTATGTGTGTGTATGGGGGCAGTGTATGTGTGTGTGTGGGGGGCAGTGTATGTGTGTGTGGGGGGGCAGTGTATGTGTGTGTGGGAGAGGAAGAAGGGTATGGAGGCTTTAAAAAAAAAAAGTATTTAATAAAATATATTGATGTCCCCCCTCCCTTCTTACCTTTGTTGGACATTTCTCCGTCCCTGGTGGTCTGTGGTGAATCCCTGGTGGTCCAGTGTGGAGTAAAGTCTAGCGCGCGCTCCAGTGCTAAACTTCACTCTCGCAAGATTTGGAGCGTTGCCATGGTCACTGCGGCAACACTCCAAATCTCGTGAGAGGAGGACCCGGACGAGCTGCTGGTAAGAGCTCCCGGGTCCTCTCTCACTCCCTCCCCCGCCGGCTGTCTCCCTCCCCGCTCCGCAGGCACATAGCAGGGCTGGCACTTGGACAATGCCAGCCCTGCATTAGCCAGCAGGGGAGGATCCGCCAATGTTGCCAACAAATATTATTAAAACCAAAATCACCCCTTATACATAACATACCCTTGGCAATGACCCCATAATAATAACAATAAATAACAATATAACTAACAGATAACACAAAAACTGGCCGTCCAAATGGCCACATTTCCACTGGATTAAATTGTAGTGGTGTACCAAGACACCACTACACCCCCAGGTTCGGAGCCATCAACGAGCTTGAATCTACAAACCAAGTGTAACACTGCATACTCCACACTAAACCTCAGGATGCCCACTTCCTCCTCCATCTAGCCCCCCCACACTAAACCTCAGGATGCCCACTTCCTCCTCCATCTAGCCCTCGATTTAACCGGCTGTAACAGATCGCCTGGCACCTCCATTTGATGGCTGCTCCTAGTGCTTCCTGAGGGCTCCAAGCAGTCAACTAGTCAACATAACCACCGCAGACTTGTTTGGGGTCTTGCCCTCTTCCACCCACTCTGGACCCAAGACCAGGATCCAGCTTCCAGTAGGTAGACCTCTCTTGTAATCCAGAGAGCAGGAACAGGAACAGCTTTTACCAGAGCTAGTGATTATACTCTGGGGAGTACAGTGATTATAGCAATCCCCAGAGTGTGGTTCTCCAATCTCCCAAACATGAGCCAAAACTTCATGAAGGGTAGAACAAGTCTCAGGCTTTTTTGGTACAGCTTTGCTTATAAACAATTCCTCAGGCCAGAGGCACACCCCCAGGACCTGATGGAACACAGGCACACAAAGGATACAAACCAATCAGAACAATACAACAATGTTCGACACTCCCACTTACAGCACACAATCCCTCCCCTCTGCCAGTGATACAATTAACAAAGACAATAGGCTAACTCAATTAACTCTAAACAGAAAAAACATACATTTTTACAAACCCCAAAAAGTGCCCCAAACTACACCATATGCCCACGATCTGGGTGAACAACATATCCAAAAATCCCCCAGATCGGTTCAGGGGTTCAGGAATTTCCTGGAAGTCTTATTTTTGCCCCACCATGCACATGGTCCCATGCCCAAAACAGTTCCACACACTCGACGACAAAAAAACGCTGGACAATTTAAGATGGCCGTCTCCACATGTTTGAATCTGTTCCAGTTAAAAGTCCAAGGGGAAGAAACAGTACTTTTGAACATGGGTTATCACAGAGCCCATAGTCCCAGGGTAGGAGGCTGGCTCATGGGCCCCTCCAAAAACCAGTGGCAAAGTGGATTTTGTCACACTGGCCATTCCCTGCCAGAGCTCAGGACTTGACACCTAAAGCTCCTGAGTGCCCCACACAGAAACAAGGCCCTGTGAAGACCGTCCTGAAGGCCCCCAAAAAAAACAGGTCACACCCCATATCCGAAAGATATACACCATCCCTCCTGTAGTACCCAGGTGGCATGCCTTACAACTCCCCATGCCTCATAGTCACTTCTCCTAGACGCCTAAAGACTGTCATCAGCTTATTGATTTTACCTTAACAGCGAGCCACTGCAGCCAGGTCCATTGCGTGTCGCTAGTGGAACCAAGGAACCATCTCGGACCACACCACCACCACACCTGGAAGCAGCTCCTGTAGCCGGTCCAGATCCCTCTTCATCCACAAGACCAACTCCGTTTTCAGGACCAGCCCCAAATCATTACCCTCAGCATGAATCAATAATACGTCAGGAGCGGTACCCGTTGCAACCCCACTAATGCCTTGCCAACCAAAACGATCTGTTCCTTGTGCAAGGCCCCTACTTGTAATGAAAAAGGTAAGGTCTCATGGGTAATGAGTGGTTTCCTAAGAGGTCAAAGGTGTTGACCTCTCCCTTAGAGGTATTTCGTGTGTAGACACAAAGTGAGCATCAATAAAGCTTTCTGCTGCTCCGGAATCTAATAGGGCTTCGCAGTTGACCTCAAGATCGTGTAACTGAATGGTGACAGAAAGAAGAAGTCTAGAAAGAGGCATAGTGGGGGACATATATATATATATAACACCTAAGGCCGGTCCCCTTCTGGAACTTAGGTGCAAGAGTTTTCCAGACGAATTGGGCACTTTACTCTCTTGCGGTCACGTGGCGTTGTGGACCGGGAGCCGTGACACAGGTGCAATGCATCCTGGGGAAACTTGCTTTGTATTGCAAAAAAAAATTTGTAAACAAAGGCATTATTTTCAATGGATTTTCATTTGTAAACCCGAAAATTATGTTAACTGAGGCGTTTGTAAACCGAGGTCCCACTGTATATGCATTCATGAGATATGAATGATTTTAATGGTTCTTTAACTCTCACTCTAGTGCAGGGGTAGGCAACCTTTTAGCAGCACTGTGCCGATATGGGATTGTGATGTCCCGTAGTTTGCCGGTCCTATTTTTTTTAAATTGAGGTATGTATGCTGCCGTATTCTGCTTGTGTTATTTTTACTGTAATTGCTTTGTATTGTTGTATTTGTGCGTATATGAGCTATTATATTGTATATGTTCATTAGTAGTTTATGGTATTGTGTATGATACATATAAATGTAGGCTGTGTATGGGGGCACCTTGTGGAATTGTGTGTGTGGATGGATATGTCACATTGTGTGTTTGGTAGTGTGTGGGGGCTGTTTGGGGTATTGCATGTGAGAGGCTGCATGTGGGGTTGTGTGCATGTATGTGGATTGTTAGTTATGTTTCGTTTGTGCGGATTGTGTGTATGTTTGTGTGTGGGCTGTCCATATTATTTGTATGAGGGGAGGGTTATTCTGCCTTTCTGTATATGTCTAGCAGTGTGGATGGCTTCCCTGGGTTCCAGTGGGGACCAGGCCAGCCAGGTACAGGTCAAGGACAGGAGCTGCAACAACAACTGCGAGCTGCTCTAATACTGTGTGGATTCCCATTCACAAGTGCTGGAATGAAGTGCTCTGAGATCACTTCCTCTACGTGCTGCAATGCATAAATTGAAGATTGTCCTTCACCACCTCTTTGTATTAGCAGATATATGAAGCCTTGAGTGCCGTGCAAAGGCACATCGAGTGCCGTGCATAAAACTAGTGCCGTAGGTTGCCTACCCCTACTCTAGTGTATTATCTTGTATGTGTAAATAAGATACTCTGGTTGCATACTAAATTACATTTTCAGTAAGGTTATCACGAGGTTTGGAAATCTCCTAAAATTTGCGAAGAATAATCCTGATACCTGGTCACAATCTTAAAAAAAAAAAATAAGTTATGCTGATGTAGCAAATAAATATCACCATAACCTGTAATGGTAGCAAAACCTTGCTCACAGGCTAGCCTCTTAACCTTAAACTATGGACCCTTTATGAGTGAAATCCCCCTCCACCCTTGAAAGATTAAACTATCCAGACCATCTGGGCATGTGTATTTAACAGGTAAAGGACACAGTAAAAACTACCATCTGGACATTGGGACATTCAGGATGAATCCCTACTGACATCTGAAGTTTTAACGCTGTGGAGGACAAACCAATGTGGACAACAAAAGGTTTACATTGTGTGGGACTGGCGCAGGTTACAATGAAGTACTGTATTTGCTGTGGTGGGACTGACAAGGATAATTGTGTGCTTGTTTTAAAGTTTAAAATACAATTCTCAAACTTTTGGTTCTCTGACCGGGTAACCCTGTTAACTGTGTACACATAGCTACACACACCTTTACCACTTAGCCATTTGCTCAGATAAGCCCAGACATACTGGTACAAGTGTGTGCCCAGCACTCTCTTTCCTACTTTGTCATTCCAGTCTCCCACAAGGTCCACACTTTTTTGCATGTTTATCGTGCCTTTATTTAACACCATATGCTGTATAAATATACTGCCTGTTGTTCAACAAACTATTATTATCTGCCCCTACACTCTGTCTTGTCTAGTGCTTGGGTACAAGGTTGGATTTATTGCTTTATCCAGTATATGGTTGATGTTTGGTAGATATCACTGATGTGCTCAAGCTGCTGGGTAGGTACCCATAAGTTACCATGTTACTGTGGTAGCTTTTTGAGGTCACTGATGGCACGGAGAAGGGACGGACATGATAGCGGTTCAAGTCTGGTGAAAAAGTCAGGAACTAGACATCCTGTTCCTGTTACAAAATGTTACTGGAGAACAACATTTTGTAAATCAAAGATTTTATGAGAGCTCCATTTGCATCAACAACAACAGGGATGTATGGAATATTATGTAGATACATTTTACAATAGACCATTCATGGGCAACAGCAACAATGGCTCCTTAGAGATGAAGCATAAGAAGCTATTTTTTGCATATTACAGGGTTGTTCACAAAAGTCTGAATTGTCAGGGATTAGATTATTTATCATTTTAGTGTGATATCCAGTTTTATACCACCTAACATAGGTAGCTGTGTAACTTGCTACAGGATTGTGCAGGTCTGAAGGGTGCAGTCCAGTAATGCAGTTGTTATGGTACCTGGAGGGTTCCTTTAAAGACTTTGCATGCGCAGATCACTTATAAAGAATTCTGTACATTGTCTTAGTACTCTTAACATAGCATGAGCACATCTGATAGACGCCAGGGACTGCGAGACAGGACCCTGAAACTGGAACTCTTCCACTGGATTAAGAACAGTTGGGAGGCCTGTAATTTTACCTAAAATTCACTGTTAATCACTGTGTGAAACAAAGTTTACCTTGCACTTAATTTAATTTAAACTAACTTGACTATATTTATTGATCCTCTTTTAAAGGCAACTTCTTACTTCTAGAATCCCAAAGGGGCACACAGAGGAGCAGGTGTTCTAGGGCCAATAACATATAAGAAACAAGCACAAGTCTGAAAAAAAAAGGAAATATAACTGATCATGTGTATATAGTTACAAGAGGTTATATTATGTTATCACATTGTTGACATTACTAAAGTATACCTTTTTAATTATATTTCATTGACTTTTCTACTTGTGTCTATAAGAATATTGTGAATTGTTAACCCTGTGGGTTCCACAGTTATGTCCAGTATTGCCAGGAATGTGTTATTTTTCATCCCCTGGTCCAATGGCTTTACTGGATACTTTACCCCTTGGCAGCCCCATCCATCCAGAGACATGATGTGGCATTCTATCATAGAATGCGATCACTCCAGGAGTTCCAAGAGAGTTCCCGCAGAGCGAGGCCACGCCCACTGCAGACCGTCCTCCGTCACCAAGTCAGGCTGAGCAGGGAGGTCAGCATTCCCGCCTCCACACAGGGTCGGATCGGCCCACCAATCAGCTGGCGGGAAGGAGGAGGGGAGTCACTCCTACCCGGACTGGATGGCAACTGCTTGCGGTGAACGACTGAGTGTGAGCAGTGACCCCAGGGGTGGTGTGGGGCTCCGGGTGTGTATGAGCAGTCTGGATTATTGTAGCTACTGATACTTTAAAAAGGGCTGGTGGGCTTGTAAAACCGGGGAGACCCATGCCTGTGGTTATACAGGGTCAGTGGGCACACAGGGGAGCCGCCCTGCACCAGTTACCAGTATAGAGCGCCTGGCATGATGCAGAGTTGGCACTGACCTCACCCTGTGAGACACAGCTGGCACTGACTGAACTGGGCACTGCAGAAGGAGATCTGCAACTGCATTAGAGGACCCATCTTTCCATACACTGTAAGTACCAGCTAAGAGCCGTGTGTAATAATCCACCCTGCCTGCTTGTCATGTCAGTTTAACGCAGTATTATCCTATCAACCAGGTTTGATTCATACTTAGCGGAGACCATCAGCTTTCATCATGCCTGGCACAGAAGGGCTACAACTCCCATCAACCCCCAGTCCGGGCACAGAAGGAACCGTGTCCCCATCATCCACTAGCTCGGGCACAGAGGATGCACAATCCCCATCGACTTCGAACTCTAGTTCTGAACTGGTTGCCAGCTTATTGACTCTGGGCAAGACATTGCTGCTGCTGTTGCCAGTATACCTTTGTGGCTACCTGGGTATGAGCATACTCTTCGTGGTCCTGGGACTGCTGTTTTACCTGGGCTGGAAGGGATCTCGTCAAAGCAAACTGAGAAGACTTAATACAGTTTTGGAAGCCTTGCAGAATGAAGAAGTTATCACTGCTAAAACCTTGTTCATGACAAAGAAAGAGTTGCCATCCTGGGTAAGCCAAGCACATAACACAACATTATTGTACGGCTGTGGTTATCAAAGCAGACCATAGGCATCACAAGTGACAGAAAGTGTTAACTCTCCCTAACTCTTGAGCTATGGGAGTCATTGTGTACTGATTAACGCCTTAAGGATAGAGGCAATTGTACAAATTCTGACCTAACCAAAACCAAAAGTTTTCTAAAAGTTCAGCTACAGGTTCAAGCACCCTTTACTCTTTCATATTAAGTGCACCCACACTTATATAGGGCTTTCATTTCACAACAAATATTTATATATGAAACATAATTTAATATGAATAAAATCTAAACTTAATTTTTCTAAGTTCTGCATGGCATTTCGACCCCCCACCCCCTCCACCATGCACAGGTTTTATGGGATTTTTGGAACGTAAAGGGTCAAATATAGGGTTTTCCTCATTTCATTTTTTACACATTGGGGAAATTTGTCACTTTGGTTTGCTGGGCCTATGTTGCCTTTGAGATCATAAGGCAACAAGGCTCATCTTCCTGTCTGCCCGCACCTCTCATGCCTCACCCTTCTGTCAGTCCCTACATTGGCTTCCTATAAAATATAGAGCTCAATTTAAAATTCTGGTTCTTGCTTTCAAATCGCTACATAATGCTGCTCCCACCCATCTATCCTCCCTTATACACAAATATGTCCCGTCTAGGCCCTTACGATCTGCTGAAGACTTACGTCTATCTTCTGTCCGTACTCCCACATCTGATGCTCGCCTTCAAGATTTCTTGAGGGCTGCACCGTTCCTGTGGAACTCGCTTCCCTCCTCCGTTAGATGCTCACCCAGTCTCCACTCCTTCAAAAAATCGTTAAAAACCCACTTCTTCATAAAAGCGTATCAATTAAACTGTTAATAGCTCCTGACTGATTCCTCTTCTGCAACTGTCACTAGTCTAATACTATCCTTACCTTTTTGTGTCATTTTACCCCACTCCCTCTAGCATGTAAGCTCATTGAGCAGGGCCCTCAACCCCTCTGTTCCTGTGTGTCCAACTTGCCTGGTTACAACTACATGTCTGTTCGTCCACCCATTGTAAAGCGCTGCGGAACTTGATGGCGCTATATAAATATCATAATAATAATCATATGGCATCCGAGGAATAAGAATTACCCCATCATCATATCATTTCCAAAAGTTTAAAGCTTTAGGTATTCAAATGAGTTATGTCCTGTATTTGTTAGTAGCCACTTAGTCACAGACCCTGACGAAAGTTAGTGTTAATATTGGATTTTTTTGCATTTTTTACACACAAACTGCCATTTCACTAATCACATTGTCATTATACATTTTATTTATTTTAGATATTTCACTGCAATAAAATATACATGTTTTGTGTTTAGTGATGCCTCACGAGTATACCAGTGCCCTCATGTACAGGTTTTATGGTGTTTTGGAAAGTTACATGGCCAAATATAGGGCTTGCAAATTAAATTATCTGAACTTTCTGCCAAATGTGCTTAATTGTGCACCTACCACCTATGTGCAAATATCTCTCACCTTTACACAAGCTTATAAAATTTGTAAAACCTAACTGTGTGTTATATAGACCCACCTTAGTCAAAAGTGGAGCGCTGTAGGCTAAAAATGACTCACCTTAAATTATATATAAAGGGCTCTGTAGCCTAAAAAAGTAAACACACATATAGTGCAATATTGCCAATATTTTTGTCAAAATGGTGCTTTTATTGAACACTCACATTTAACAGAGCCTAACAAGGACAGGCTCTGATCTCATAGACTGATGTGTACTTCAGTCACACTGCCCATCTTCAGCTGTATCTTGCCAAACTTTCTAAAGCTAGAAATGGAGACAAACTCCTAGTGCAATATGCTAGTTCAATATAGGGCAAAAATAAAAAGTATTGTAAACTGCTCACCTTTTATAGAGCCTGTAGTACTTGGCTCTTAGTGTATGGGCTCTTGTCTATAAAAAGGACACAAACCCTTCTTAAGAGGCTGGACCAATATAGCAGATGGAATCCACATTTTACTATTAATTAAGTCATATAAAAAATAAAACACTTAACATAAATTAAAATAAACCAAAATGAAAAATCTTCCAGCAGTCTTCTCAGAGATGCGTTTTGCAGAAAATCTGCTTTCTCAGTCGGTGTAATAATCCATCTGTCCAGCTTCCTATTTAAAACCCCATGGGAGACCTCATTGTTCTGTTAATCTGCCATTGGTGGACGCCAATATTACGTAAATGTTTGTTATTTTCCCATAATAATGTTGCTTTGCTCATTATATGTTGGGGGATCTGTCTGACAGTCAATGATGTAATCCTTCCTATCCAGTTACGTGATCACAGTGTCATCACGATCACATGACGCAAATGGGTAGGATTTGCTACACGGGACTGCTTCGTTTGTCAGGCAGTCCTCCCAATCAGATCCAGCATGTGAGTAAATAGTAACGCCCTAACAGCGTTAGTTCTCCATATGAAGGATGACATTGCACACCCTAACGTTGTTAAAGAGTTAACCTTTCATGGCAAATCTTTGGAACACTAGCTAACAAGTTGTTTTTCAGTTTTTGATTGTCATATGGTACTCCACAACAACTGGAGATTTTAGCTGTCACTGCACTAGGGGCTGTATACATTCACTACTGTATCTTAAATATGTTCAGGAGTTTCACTCTCTCATTGTCTATCACAAAGGTGATCAGTCTTTCATTAGAAACATTTTATCTTGTAATGAAAACCAAATTGCAATAATCTTTTTTTAAAAACCTCATTTACGATTAACAGAACATTTCTGTAGTCCTGTGGCACACCCTTTAAAATTTTCTTAAAGGATTACTATAGCATTAAGAATGCAAATCTGTATTCCTAAAACTATAGTGTCCCTTTGCCCAGCTCTAAATAGGGGTGTCTCCCCCCAAATTATTTTTTTACTTCCCTTATACAAACACCAAGGCTCCCACAACACTGCTTACATCTCCTCCGCCCCCGACGTCACGGACGAGGCCTGCCTCCTGCATGAGTTTCCAATCCATTGCTCCATGCGTGGTGAGTGCATTCAAAATTCCCCATAAGAATGCATTGAGTCAAATTGTACAGCGCTACGGAATCTGATGGCGCTATATAAATAATAAAATAATAAAATGAAGTAAAACAACCAAAAAACAATGTCCAAACTTGGCGAAGCTCTACGATTGCCATCTTATCCTTTTCCTTATTTTAGTCATAGATATTCTTCTATTTACATATTTGTTTTTGATTAACCTCTTAAGAACGGCTGGCCAAAATTAGCGTTAAAATTAGTTTTTGTTTTTTTTTCAATATTCACACACAAACAAATATGAACACTAACATTGGCCAGTGTTTGTGACTAAGTGGCTACTAAAAAAGACTGGACATACCCCATTTGTAATCCCTTGGGTTGTCTACTTTTGCAAATGGTATGCCCTCGTGGGGGTAATTCTCATTCATGCGCTACCATTTGATCTCAAAGGCAACATCTTTGCAAATTTCAATGTGTTGTAAACTGAAAAATGTAACGTGCTATATTTGACCCTGTAACTCTCCAAAACACCAAAAAACCTGAACATTTGTGAGACATTGCCGAATACAAATGTGTATTTTATTGCAGTAATAGATAACAGTATTATGCTATTCACAGTTATAATGCCATGCAGAACTAAAAAAAAAAAAAAAAAATTTCTTAATTTCTCACATTTTTTAAATTTTTTATTAATATTAAGTTATGTTTCATATATAAATATTTAATATGATATGAAAGCCCTGTTTCTCCTGAACAAAATGATGTATAATAAGTGTGTGTGCATTTAATATGAAAGAGGTGAATTCTGGTTGAACAGACATATAGCACAAATTCAAAGTTTTGTTTACATTTTGTTTTGATCACAACTTGTACAACTGCTTCAGTCCTTTTACTGTTGAAAAGTTTGACAATAATATTAGAATATCACATAGACATTTTTAGTTTTGACAAATTATATAAAATACAAAATTCTGAGCTATGTTACAGAGTCATTTTGGTAATTTTAAAATATTCCAGTTCTTTTTAAACCCAACCTACATTTATAGTACAAATCTTGTGGTTTGCTACACGTCAGATCTCATATTTTCTATAATACAATATAAAGTTATGTAACTGGTAAGGATTATCTTTTTAATAAATTGCAAATGTGAACCATAATGGGAATCAAACCTATGAACCACAACATCTCAATTATATAAAACCAAGCACTGAGCTATATCACCATCTTTGCTACTGTTTAGACATCTGCACACAGACCATTTTATAGCCTTTTTCACATCTTATCTGACTGCATTTTGTAAACAACCACTATCACTATATTTATAGAAATAAATTATGTAAATGATACCCCCACTAAGGTGCTAATCTCTGTGCAAAACACAGAATTAGACCAAGCTTTCATACTGCATGAAATTCTCCCATATTATAGTGTTTATTTATGCAATTAATTAACTTTTCTTCTATATGAACATGTTAATGGTAACACACACTAAAAGGAACACTCCCGAGGACCATCAACGCTAAACCCTTTGCAGTGGTTACGATGCTAGCAAGCTCATGGTGGCTGTGTCATTTGGTAGCACCAAAATGGCTTCCCCAATTTGGTGCTGAAGGGGCCTGCTGTGATTTGATGTGGCCAAATTGTCTTGAGCCAGCATCATGAAATTTGAATTCCTTCATGTGATGTTGCAATTTAAAGGAGTGGATGGCATTAGATGCTGTGAAGTACAATGTATTTCACTTAATTATTTCAAAATAGCTTGACCCCATAACTTATTTACATCATAAGCTCTAACGGCACCCTGTGTTTGTTACTTTATGCCTATATTTTTCTTTTCTTTCTTTCTTATTTTTCTTTTTTGTTCTTTTTTCCGTGTTTTTTTTTTTTTTTTTTCATGGGTAATCAATCCAGCCATTAGTGCTTCCATTTGCTTTCTCAGACTTACTGAAGGACAGGGTGACCAATTTGAACCTGGAATAGGTATTAACTTAGTAAGGCATTTAAATATTAAAGAGGTATTTTGGGATTTAGTGCAGCAAGTATGCGTTTTATAAAGCACCATACAAAACTATTCTTATTTATTCATTCCTTCTTCTTTTTTTTTCTTGATGAGAGATGCGTGTCTGTTGCCAGGGTCCACATTTAGTCTTTCATTCAAAAGGAAGCACTGATACCTGATGTAATCAAGTTAGCTCTATTTTTCCTATAACCCCCTGGGCATAGTTTTCTCATGGGAAAGAATGTACCTACTTCCCACTCACAATATCAATAGGAGAGGAAAAAAACCTTGCACATTTAGTTTATGAACAACTGGCCCCGTCATTCATTGCTCTAAATAATTAATGTGCATGCATCATCAATTTGTACTTTCATTTGAATTTTGTATCTAGAGTAATAAATGGTAAATTTGCATTATATAAAATTGTCTATTGCTTCTAATTACCAAATATTTAATTCACCATAGAAGACCATTGTATATAATAACCAGAAGCTATATTTTCTTATAGGTTACGTTTTAAATAGAGAAGTGACGTGAGATCTGATTTTGTTAAATACACCCTGTAATCCTCTTTATCTAATGACTGCCTGAAATGTATCATGCAGGCCTGATTCTCCAGTAATCTTTAAAGGGAAAACCATTTTATATAGCGCAGGAGTGCCCAAAAGGTAGATCCTTAGATGTTTTCAAACTACAACTCCCATGATTCTTTGCATGCGTTTAGAATGACAAATCATCATGGAAGCTGTAGTTTGAAAACATCTCAGGATCTATTGTGGCATATATATATATATATATATATATATATATATATATATATTTTTTTTTTTTATTTTTTTTTTATTAAGTCTGCCTTTATGAATAGTGTATTATGTTATATGTGATCATTTATACATATGGTACTTGTAAGAAAAAAAAATTTCAGTGCTGAAGACACTCGTATATGATAAACCAGAATGCCATGGACTTCAGTTTAGAGATGTCTGTTTTAACCTTGACCCTTTTGCAGCGCTGGGGGAGCCCCAAATGAATGACACCACACACACACCTGAAAGGTTCATAAAGTACTGCCCAATGTTTTAATGCGTAGCAACATTATAAAGTGTATTCATGTCTAGGGGCGCGATGTAACTTTATACCAATTAAAAGTTAACACAATTTCAAAGTACTACATTTTGGGGGCCATATCATATATCCAGCCTATCATTACCTAACTGGCATTACTTTATATCTGTTAGAACCGCGTGATTTCTTAGTTATTTGCTACATAGCCAAAAATACATTTGCTGGAAAAAAAACTAATTATGTCCTTGAAATTTTACAGCCAGTTAGTGAAGCATAAAACATAGAAAGGGACTATCGCCTAAACATGGTTATATCAATAGATTTTAAAAAAATCAATTCCATCAGTATTCATTCTGCTATTACAGTATATAGATTAATTTAGTTTTTTTTTTTGGCAGGTTACAATTGGATTCCTATATAACCATATTGTTAATTATATTTGGAGGGATTAAGAAATGTATTATTTGTATCATAAGCCTAATACATAAAACTTATTATTATTTTTTTATTATTAGTATTTTTACAATTGGGTACAGTCCTTATAGATAGTGTTACAGAGGGGACATTTTGTATATCTGTGTACAATAAAAATGTTGTTTTTTTTGTTTGTTTACCATTTATCACACTTCCCATCCCCCTTTCACCAGTTTTAGTGAAGTGGTTTTAACACAGTGCCCAGAAACAACACTGTTATCAGGTAAACATTTCCACTGGTTGTCAAGCATATTCTAGAAGGGGGAAGGAAGATCCAAACTAACACTAGATAAATAGCTACTAAAAACGGTAAACATAGAAAACCCAGACTCTTCATGCAAAGTTTTACAGATTATGCTTCAAAAAGTGTATTAAAAATAGAAGACAATTGGATGATGTGGATTTCATGCATTTATAAAGAAGAACTTACAGGCATAAAACGTTCTGGAATATATAGATATATATTAATATCTGATAACTGCTTAAGTACAAGTGTACATTCATATATGTGTCTAATGTAATATAGCATGTTTGAGATGGCTGTTTTTTTACTGTTAAAGAACAGGGTTAATGATAATTATAGCTTAGGGTCAAAGTTAGACAAGATGAGGATAAAGTGGGTTCTTATGATTAGAGGGTTTAGAGTTAGAGATGGGTCAATGTTCGAATTAACCCCTTAAGGACACGACATGTGTGACATGTCATGATTCCCTTTTATTCCAGAAGTTTGGTCCCTAAGGGGTTAAATTAGGCAGAATGTCTAGTGCTAGAATATTTAGAAGAGTCCCACGGCCGCTGCTCCTGAAACTGAGCTAAGCCTAATCAAGCAGGGCCAAGCTCATTGGCTGTAAGTGCTTATCTGACTCTTTCAGCCAGTGAATTAAGCCCTGCTTGACAGAGTTTAGCTCAGTGGAGCTTACAGAAGCTCCTTGCAGGAGCTTCCAGTACAAGGGGATGTGGCGACATGGGCTAGCGGCACCAAGGTAAGTTGTCAGACTGTTGAGATATGATAAGTGACAAACTGGGGCATAGATTGGATGAGGAGTGATCTTTAATAAGTGATATGGCAAAGGTTTTCTGTGGCACATCTTTTCACATTACTTGCATTCAGAAAACGATCAAGTTAGTTGGCCTAAAATCTACTGTTTTGAGCTAGAGTCTAGACTGACACATAAGTAAATCTCCTGGGATAGTTGACGGAATAAATGGACATTCTCAGAGCACTGCATCATAGGAAATCATGGCAAGATGTAATATGAGTAAGAAGGGTTTCCAACTTGCAGCCTATTTTGGGATAAAATTCACTCTCTTCCTTATACGTTATGCTCCCTCCTCTGCTGCAGTGATGCAGTTCCATCAGCATTCATTCAATCCTACCAACTGGCAGAATTAAAAATAAAAATAGTGTTTCCTGTCCTGTTCATGTGTAAGAAACGCTATCACTAAGCAGTGAGATATGACTGTGAAGCAGTTTTATTATCCATTATATTAATTCTGCAAAGGCCCTGCATGTAACAGGAAATTGTTACTCACAACCACAGATTAAAAAAAAAAGAGATCTACATCATTTCTTCTTTTTATTTCTGCCTCTTTTTTTTTGGCACAGTGCCGTTCTAGAAATGGCATTCTTCTTCATTACACATTAGTTGTAATGGTTTTTAAGAAATAATAATTATGCACAGATACATAATTGTAGACAAAACAAAGTTGTTGTTTTTTGTTTTTATTTATATATATATAGGGCATATTGATCCCTTGGGATTTTAGATCTGTGCTCTTGAGTGTATATCTAACATTTGTTTACAGCACGTTTATACAAAGTGTCTAGGACGATTCCTTTATTTGGAAATAGAGATTTACATGTTAGGACCATGCTTAGACCTACTATAAGGCATTCTGTAAATAAGGAGATATATAGTAAATCTAGGCCTTTTTTGCTTTATTTAAAATTTTGAGCCAGCAACTTCAAATCTCCACCCCCATGCCTCTTTCACAGCTGTTCCAGCTCACAGGATGACTGTGCAGAGAGAGATGCAGACCAAACAAGGCTGCAGTATGTTCTGAGTGGGTGTGAGGAAAATGTTCGCAAACGTCCGCTAAAAACTTCTCATATTGCCATTTTTTGTTTATTAGAAATTGTTATACCACTGCAATCTTTAATAAGGCATTTGGAATAAATATAAACAATGCTAGTCAAGTTTGTATGGTTAGTTTGTAATTGTGTGCCTTTCATAGGTTGTAATCAATAAAGATTTTAAGCCTGTAACACAGTAACAACAAATACTTTTGAGTCAGAGACTGAGTGCCCATTGTTGTAAAGCATTTAAATCAAGTAAGCAATCTGAGTGTCCAGCTTCACCTTGTCTTATGTTATCCTATTCTCTCCATATGATTTTTCCTTCGTTATATCAATAACCCTAAATCTCTGTATTAAACTCCTAAACTCTATCTCGGTTAACAATCCATGCTTTCTCTGTTTCTACTCTTCCTTCTCAGTGTTCTCTTTACCTTTAACTTCCATTCCCCTCTCATTATCTGGGATTCTGATCAGCAATTAGTGAAGAACAGTTCAAAATAGTTTAAATAAAAACATGGCTGTGACACTGACAATTTTTCGATTGCTAGTTTAACATTTTACATTTATTTATTTATAAAATATTATACCAGGAAGGATATATTGAGATTTCAAGCATGTCCTGGGTTCACAAAACATTTCATTGATACATCAGGGTACAATAAAATACAAAAACAATATTCACTTTTAATAACACAAACTCACACCTTAGAGAATAACCTTGTATTTGTCTTCACAGCTTTTGTGTTATCAGACACTAACTCATGTCTCTTCTTATTTTACCAGTCTTTTTTACAGTCCCTGCTGTCATTTTTTTTTTTGCTGCTTTGTAGTTTGTAGAGTTCCAAGCTCTGGTGCAGTGTATCCCTGTACACACACGTTCACCAACAACATCCTCGTCTAACTGAGCTCACTCCTTCTCCATCTCAGTTCTATTCTGCATCCTCTATTCCAGCCAACCTCTATCAACCTACTCATTGGCAATATAATTTTGGTTCAGTTAAAGGAACACTCCAGGCACCAAAATAACTTAATCTAAATTAAGTTGTTATAGTGCCATTCTAACCTCAAAGGGTTAAACAGTTTGCCTAAACTGTCCCTTTAATGCTGACCATCTGTCCCATCCCATCCAACAAAATTAGGATTAGTAGGAGGAAGCAGACAAATGGTGTAGATTTAGCAAATAACATCAGCTGTTTTATTTCATTTTAATATTGTAAGGGCTTATTCTATGCACAGTAAACACTTCAGCAAGTTGTAATGTTTATGCTGCCTGGAGTCCCATGGCATCATTCTACAGCATATAGTCAAAATGTTTTCAAGCAGTTTGCGACTTACCTAGTTTCCTTGGGCATGCTGTGGTGGTTATGGTGCCTTTAGTGTCTGCTAAACACTGACACACTAGAAATAAAATTATTTCTTAGTTCCTTAATGCAACTGCCAATATTGGATTGAATGTGAATATCCAAGGACAGTAAGACATGGAAAATGTCATGCAGAAAAATTATCAGTCTCATTTATATAGTGACCAACGTATGTAATGTTTAAACCTTCATTATAACATAACGTATTCAGTTATTGGTCACCAACACCACCTGTGTGAAAACGCATTGACCCACTTATTTAAAGCTTTAATTGTATACAGCTGTTGAAATGTATGTGCATGGGAAAAAAATTGGTTTGGCATCAGTTTGAAATTTTTCGAATTTCATTAATTTTCAAAATTTGGATGCCCATTTAATACTTTTAGGGAATGAATGAATGAAGGCAGTCACAAAATTACAAAGTACCAATTTAGAGAGTTATCTGCTAAATTGCTGGAAGATCAGAATTAAGAAAAGCCCTTTTCTTAACTCCTTAAGGACACATGACGGAAATATTCTGTCATGATTCCCTTTTATTTCAGAAGTTGTATCCTTAAGGGGTTAAAGAATTATTCCAACCACCATGACCACTTCAGTGATTTGAAGCTTGAAACATTGCACACACCCATTGTACAGCACTACAGAATTTGCTGGCGCTATATAAATAATATAATAATAATAATAATAATAATAATATAGAGAAAAACACTTCTGTGCTGGGGCTAGATGCACCCCTAGTACAAAATTAAAATTCTGTGCAGAAATGACATCTGGTGTGATTCATCTTATCCTTTGAAGTCAATGCCTGCAAGGGGAAGCATTTGTCTACCCTCCATACCTCCTATACTCCTTCATTGAATCCCTCCCACTTCCATGTATACCCCTTTTTTTTTTTTTGCTCTTTCAGTTATTTAGTAGATATCTCCCTAAATTGCTATTCTTCTCAAAAAGAATGGCTTAGAAGATCTGTAGTTTTTTGGTTTTGTTTTCCATCAATTTGGAAATTCAAGTGCTTTAGAGTTTGGATGAAATTCGATTCGGGGTGAAACAAATTGCACATGTCTAGCTGCTAATGCTTTGTAAGCAAGACATTCTATACCAGCATAAGGTTTTCGGGAATCACAGTGATGGTAGTGCTAAATATCTTTGTACCTTAAGGACTTGAAAACCACACATAAATGTCATGCTCTGTCTATTAAACACTGGTTATATGTATGTATGCTTTACTTAAAAGTAAAAAGCTGTGTGGTGTCAGGTGCTGCGGACCCGGACACTGTTCTTGTTACTACATTATGTCACATCTCAATGCATACAGAAGACAATGCCTCTAGGGCAAGTTGACCTGGCAGCAAACAGATGGTATATTAACCCTTCTTGAGCTTGCAAATCAGCTACCTTACACATTTCTAACTGTAGTCATACACAGGTCAAACGTGAGTTTGCATCATATTTTTAGGTAAATGCTTTGTATTTTTTTTTTTTTTTGTATGATACTAAAATACCAACTTGATCAGAGGCACTGAATGTCAGTACTGCACAGTGTGCAGCACTGCCCCAGGAAGCACCTCTTGTAGCCATCTGAAGAGTAGCCAGTTCAGTTATCACTAGGCTATAATGTAAACACTGCATTTTCTGTGAAAAGACAGTGTTTTCTGCAAAAAGCGTGAAGGAAATTATTATAGTCACCAGAACAAATGCAATTAGCTGAAGTTGTTTTGGTGACTATAGTGTCCCTTTAAATCCACCTTTAGTCACTGTCCGGCACTTCCGCTGCACTAACTGAGGAAAAACTGGTTTTAAACCTAATGCTTTAGTGTTTTTTTACTATTACACTTTGCAGTTTCAACACTTATGTGCATTTTCCTAAATACCACCCATTCCATGATTGTGCAAATCATAGTATTTTTTCACGCTCATCTTCCTTTGTGTTTTTATAATATACACTCTATACACAATATACACTCCAGCATATATAACAAAACTCCAAAATGGAAAAAAAGAAATGGTGCAGCATCCTCTGGTATTCTAAAGATTTCACAAAAAATATCACTTTGTTTCTATGGACCTTCAAGAGAGCCGTAACCATCCTGTTTCTTCACACCTCACTACTCGTATACATACCAGGAGTCAGGATAGGTATAGTTCCCTGAAAGGAACTGTGCTGTTTGGGGAGAAAATACGGGTTTGCCAAGCATCACAAGCTCTACCCATCATCCACCGATGTGATAATGCAGTTCTGCGTTGTCAGTCAGTTAGCCCAGTGCTTTCAGCCTATTACTGCCATCCAAGCTTTGTTGGATTTTGATGCTTAATGCATAAATGAAATATCTGCAATATCTGACTGGAAGCAGAGGGGCTGGGCTTTGGAGTTCTAAAGAGCTGAGATTTTTGCTAAACCTGCTCGAAAAATACTTGACTTAAAAGGGACAGCACCCAAAGACTTCTTGGATCATAGCCACCATAATAAGCTGTAGAGATTCTGGTGCATTGCTGTTATAAACTATTTGCAATGATTACATTGATTTATTAATCAACGGAACACTCCAAATACGATTACCACTGCACTACAGTGGTTATGGGGCAAGGAGTGCCTGCCCATCCTCCTTCTCTTCCTTATTGTATTCTGTGTTAGAATGGGATGACCTTGCACCTTGGGTACTTTGGCATCACTCCCTGCCTCATTTCGGCCCTTAGGAGTAGGCTTAGTTTAGGCAGGCTCTTTCCAGCAGGCCTCTAGGCTTCAGTGAAGGCAGGGATAATGTGATAATATGTGAACTGAAAGTGAAAACTGAATTGCAAAATTCAGGCAAATCTAGTCAAGCTGATAAGATAGATGTGTTTAACAATAATTTGCCCCAAAATACGCAGTTTGTTTTTCAAATTATTAAGATTCTGTGTCTAGGGAATAAGCCTCATTTTCTGTTCTGAGGTTTGTATTGCAAAGTTTAAAGTATCGAGTATCCTATTCACATACAACCATTGCACTGCCTCCGGCCTTGCTAAAACAGAAGAATGACATCATCTCTGCATGCATTGCTGTATTTGTTACTGATTGCATTTGAACAGAGACACTGCAATGCAGAATAACAGCATTGATCTAGCAATATTACATATACAAACATGTAATTGCCCCAGGGAAGTTTATAATCATCCTAAGTTGGTAATCATACTACGTTAGTGTGGATTTGTGCAAATGCCTGCCTTATTGCTGCACTGAATACCGAGAACATATATATCTCCTGATGTTGTAGAACAGGTTTAAAGTGGTTATTCCTGCTGTTTAGCCTAAAGAGAAATATTTTTATTTTACTGCCCTTTTATATTTAGACTTAGCGTTTTGGGATTGCTAAAAGCTACAAATAGAAAGTCTTTTTATTTTTTCATGAGAAAAAAAACCCCTATCTGTGTTTTTACTCATGACAATTTGTGTGCGCATATATAGGAAATAGCAGCCTGTACTTTGTTATTTTGTATTTAATTTACCTACAGAGGAATTAAGCAGACCTTTGGCATGTTTAAAATCCTAGTGGTCACTGAACCCAGCTGTAACGAAACCGGTGCTTTAGATCTCTTTATTCTTTTCTCACTCATGGAAGTCTTTTGTTTTATGTTAACCACATCAGCTTGCTAATGCCATTAAATTATAATATGTGTTGAAAGAGTAAGTAGTGTTAATTGAAAAATTAGCATTCAAAAGTAAAAAAATAAATAAAAAAAATAATAAAATAAATATATATATATATATATATATATATATATATATATATATATATATATATATATATGTATGTATGTATGTGTGCGTAGTGCACTATTAGTGTAATCTTTTGTTTCATATGTAAACTGTACTACAGAAAAGTGACTAAATAACTTGTGATTGGGGTGTTCCTTTTTTTCACTTCCTGACTTTGCACAGATCTATTTCAATGCCTTTTTGATATAGTGCCAGAAGTAATATTATAAGCATTTATATAAAGTAAATATATTCTACAGCCTTAACAATTTTTTTTTTTATTTTTTTTTAAGAAATAAAAATTCTTTATTTTTGTCACACTGCATGTGTGATATTCAGTATATAGTGAACAGTAAGACAAAGTACATGCAGTATGAATTTTGTGGTGTAATTACATTAAGTGAGCGAGAAGTGTATAACAACCAGTGCGCCCTGTGTGGATGTCATACGGGTGACAATTGTCAGGGGGAGTTATAACCCCAGAGAACTAAGTGTGTTAGTTAGTGCCTCCAACCATTGACCAGCCTGCGGGGGGGGGGGAGGAGAAAGGTAAGTAAAGATCAGTCAAGAGTAGCTGATCGGCATATAGATGCGTTGGGTGTGTGTCGCATAGTGTTAAGGCTGTCTGCGTATAGTGTGTCTCTGTGCTCATTTTGGTTGCATATTAGTGTGAAAAACGAGATGTCATACTAATAAACATTAAAGGGAAAGTAAGAAAAAAAGAGAGGAAACATAAAACTGCAAAACAAGGCAATTGTGATGGTATTGTGAGCAATAACCGTGGATATAAGAGTCCCCTTTAGAAGACCAGCCTCCAGTTCCTCAGGTAGGTGGTCTGGCAGTCGAGGCTCACTGAGGTGCTCTTGGAGTGAATTCCGGAATGGTGGCCGGGTTAGCTGGGACAGGCCTGTTCCAGATGACGGGTAGGGTTGCAGTATGCCCGCAGTCTTGAGGTGCGACTCCAGCTCTTGAGAGCCCTGTGATCTGTATAATGTCCTGTTATGCCTAAACAATATGGCTTGCGATGTCCCCCATCTCTAGGGAATCGCTCTTGTGCGGAGATGTTGCAGGAGAGGCTACATTGACTTTTGCCAGGTTAAGGTGCACTTGGTGAGGTCTGGGAATATTGTTAGCGAGGAAGAGCAGGGAAGTTTTCCCTTGCTGGGCAGCCAGAAGCGAGGCTTTATCTGATAGGGCTTGGAATCTAATGATGAGATCTGCAATTGCCGACTCCGGTGCCCTAGCTGGCTTTGGCAGTCGCATGGATTTCACCTGTTTAGGCAGTAGCAAGACTCCGAGGAGGCGCCTGATGTAGTGGGGTAGGTCAGCAAGTGCCCCGGACCTTCAGATTATAGCATCGGATTTGATCCTCCACTGCGTCCTGTTTAGCTGAAGTGGTGATCTGCAGTTGTGCCAGGTCTGCCACCTGTTGTTCCACTTTGGTAAGTCTGGAATCATGGGAGCTTGTACATGCTTCCAGCTGAGTGAGCTTTGAAGTGGCCCATTCAATAACGCTTTTGTAGTAGGCCATATCTGCCGCCAAGTCTTTACGGAGATCCACCAGCATCTTTTTAAGTTGATCCGCAGTGACCGGGTCCACTGTTTTCTGTGGTACTTTTCTGCGGTCTGAAATGGGCCCGAAGAATGCTCCTTCCGTGAGGTCAGTGTCAAACTCCTCCGAGGAATATGAAGAGAGGTTGTTATCCAACGCCATTTTGGACCATGCGGCCTGCTGCATGTTCCGCAGCATTTCTCTGATATCCCTGCCGCTGGAGCCCTTGTCGGCTTTCACTTTTTTTGTTTTGTGGCCCATGGTCTTTCCGCCGATGGTAGGAAGGGTTGTGGGGTCGTTTAGGCTCAAATTCCATCATATATTGTCGCGTTTGGGTAAGTAAGAGCCGGTGCTCAGAAAAATGTGTCTGCTCCAGTGCTGTGCTAGCTCCGCCCCCCAGCCCTTAACAATTTTAATGTGCGTTTAAGATGGCTAAATAAGAAACAAGAGGGGCTGGAGGAGAGAAACAGAAGAGACTCAAAGAGATGACAATGGATATGTTCATAAAAATAGTTGCCGAGGTGGCGTGGCTGACCGAGTAACTGGAAAGACGTATGCTGCTGGAGCTCCGGCTGGAAGAAGACTAAAACTCGACAACTCACGGCGAATAACTGGCCGTCGACCTCCAGCAGAGCTGCCCCAACCAGAAGACATAGTGGGCAAGAAAAATAAAAGGTTCCGGATGCCCAAGGGTCCTAGACTGCCTGACATACGCCTCTCATTTGAGAGGCCTACTATACGTGAGCCACCTAAAATGGTGCCGGCAGTGCAACCAGAGGCGGAGGACACGGAGGAATCACAAGAGGAGGCAGAATCCCGCACCTCACACCCCAGCGAAGCCGACCGCTATTCAGAGTCTGAAGATGATTTGACACCCTCCACAAGAGGGGTTATCAAAAGGTTGCTCCAAGACCTCCGCAAAGTGTGGAAGAAGGATCTCCATGAGGCACAACAGGAGATAAGTGTTGTGACTCAGAGGGTAACAAGGGTGGAGGAGACAAAAGGTTACAGAAACTAAATGAACAGAGCTTACTCTAAAAGTCAAACAAATGCATAGAACCATGGCATCCATGGAATCAAGGCACAGACGGGTGGGCAGAGCTCCTACCATGTGCCCAGAGACTCTTCATATTCATGGTCCTTAAAAACGGAAATGACCCATCCATGCTCAGGGCGGCTTTCCGCATCCGAAAGACCGCTACGGCACTGACTGACGTACTGAGAGATGCCATAATTATGACAAAGGACATAGCGGTTCACATCGCAATCATGGCACGCTCACTGGAGATGGGCATAGTCAAGTTTGAGACCAGTGTGGTAACAATATATGGTGACATATCATTTGCAGTGCTGGTGGAGAAACGTAAACTGGCACCAGTCGCCAAACAGCTCAGGGACCGAGAGGTGCGCTATAGATGGAGTACAAATGGAGCCTTATTAGTCCCAAGTAGAGACCAACTATACACACTCACGTCAGAACAAGACCCGCGCACACTCTCTAGGACAAACTGAGGGTCAATCCCAAAACCCCAAGCATAACAGCTGACACTACCCTGAATGACAAGCTGATAAAAATGGGGAACCTGGGAGGAAGCGCCCCACAGAAGCTACCTAAGCTAAGCTTGAGACCCTGACTGGGAGGAGGTAGACATTACCCGCCCGAGCCCAACCTCAAAGCAGAGGTCGATATTGTGTTTAGCCATGGACTTTACGACCTGACTCTTGCCACAAAAGCCCCTAGCTGATTGTGTCTGCTCCTAATCACTATAGCCCACTGCACCACTTCAGTTAAAGTTGCCACCCCAGGACACAACTAGCAACCCCACACCATAATGTATTGTTTGTCACAATGCTATGCCCACAATGTTGTTGTTATTATTTATGTTCTGCTGACATACATGTTTCATGTCTGCCGGACGGTGAATCGCACGGCTTGACTAATTTCTTAACCAGTTACTGACCTGCAATATACGTGTGTGTGTGTATAAAGCTAATACAATCCAAAAATAAATAAGAAACAAATCCTAACAAATGTTAACATGAGATTCTCGAAGACCCTGCTGAAAATAGCTTACAGTCTTGTTTCCTTACTTTAAGTGTGTGTTTTGGGGTGAAGGTTGATTTATTTACAAAGAGCTTGTGTGGTTTCCCAGAAGTGGCTCATTCCATTGGTTTCCATGGTTACTGCTCCATTATTTAATTGTGCACCAGAATAGTTTTATACCCATAGCGTGACTGACCCATACCAGCTGGAAAAGACCCCCCAGGAGTGGTAGCAAAAGTACACAATACAACAAACTGCTCATGCACATTATAACACAGCCCACATACCCACAAATACAACCCTACAAACACCCATCCATAACACAAGCAGCATATGGAAAAATACACATGCTAAGAGGTTACTTACCCCTGTTTTATTATTTAAAGCAATGTAACAAATGCTAGTACACTGCTATTTCATTCTTCCGGTTAAAACAAATGCTTTACTAAATTATAAGTAAGCCTCTGTGTGGTATCACTGGTACTGTCCAAATGGAGGCTGGACATGAGACTGAGAGTTTCTTGTGACTATCTTTCCACCTATCATAGCAAAAGGTTCTTTAGAGTATTACAATAATTAGTGTCACTTCTCTGCATCAAAACTACACCCTGTTCCAAATTATTATGCACATTATATTTTTCTCATTTACCTAAATAATTTATGTAAATAACAGTCAGCATAATTCTCATGTTATAAACTATTAAGAGTACAATTCAAATTTTATTGAACAAACCTCCTAATGATAACAGTATTTTTTTTTTTAAACATAAACAACTTACAATGCACTGTTCCAAATTATTACGCACAGTAAGTTTCAAAACACTTTATAGGTTATAAAGAACTGAAAATTGTCATTTGTTGTGTTTGCAGCATATTTACTGAAATCAAAAGCTATTTCAATCAAACTTATAACAACATTTTAACAGGTCACGTTACATTTTAACATAGGACCCCTTATTTGATAACAGCTTCACAAGTCTTGCATCCATTGAACTTGTGAGTTTTTGGACAGTTTCTGCTTGAATGTTTGCAAGATGTCAGAATAGCCTCCCAGAGCTGCTGTTTGGATGTAAACTGCCTCCCACCCTCATAGATCTTTTGCTTGAGGATGCTCCAAAGGTTCTCAATAGGATTGAGGTCAGGGGAGGATGGAGGCCACACCATGACTTTTTCTCCTTTTATCCCCATAGCAGCCATTGATGCAGAGGTATTCTTTGCGGCATGAGATGGTGCATTGTCATGCATGAAGATGATTTTATTACGGAAAGCATAGTTCTTCCTTCTGTACCAGGGAAGAAAGTGGTCAGTCAGAAACTCCACATACTTTGCAGAAGTAATCTTTACACCTTCAGGGAGCCTAAAGGGGCCGACCAGTTCTCTTCCCATGATTCCCGCCCAAAACATGACTCCACCACCGCCTTGCTGACGTTGCAGCCTTGTTGGAACAGGGTGGCCGTCTACCAACCATCCACTACTCCATCCATCTGGACCATCCAGGGTTGCACGGCACTCATAAGTGAACAGGACTGTTTGAAAATTAGTCTTCATGTATTTTTCTGCCCAATGCAGCCGTTTCTGCTTGCGAGCATTGGTTAGTGGTGGCCAAATAGAAGGTTTATGCACAGTTGCAAGACTCTGGAGGACTCTACATCTTGATGTCCGTGGGACTCTAGAGGTACCAGCAGCTTCAAATATCTGTTTGCTGCTATGTAATGGTATTTTAGCAGTTGCTCTTTTGATCCGATGCATGGATCTGGCAGAAATCTTCCTCATTGTGCCTTTATCTGCACGAACCAGTCTGTGCTCTGAATCAGCCGAAAATCGTGAACTATCTAATGTTTTCACACCTCGTCCAAGGCATTGAACTATTTCACTCTTTTCGGCAGCAGAGAGATCCTTTTTCTTCCTCATATTGCATGAAAATGGTGCTCTGCTTAATAATGTGGAACACCCTCCTTTAGTAGTTTTTCCTTAAATTGGGCTCACCTGGCAATCTAATTATCACTGGTGTCCGAGATTGTTTTCAGTGATTAAAAGAGCCCTGAGACACAATGCCATCCATGAGTTAAACTGAAAAACAAAATATTTAATCTTTGTGACAATTAAATAGAATTTGCATAATAATTTGGAACGGTGTATGCTTCTCAATGGTAAATCGCACTTCCCATTAACATTATATAAAAAAAATATTTTATGTGGATTATTTTTGTATATTTCATACTGTTATCCATTTAAAAAAAAATAATAATCTAATTTGGCTGTTGACTGAAGCAAAACCAGCTGTTTTTATGTTAAACATATTTTCGAGAATAGAGCACTTGATGCACACAGTACATTAATGTTCTTATTAATAGACATTGTTTGTAAAGTTTACATCAGTCAAAGCATAAGGAAGGCTGACCGATTTTTATGTAGCTAGCTATTCTAATTTTCTATGAGAATGACGACCACTATAGTCACCCAGACCACTTCAGCTCAATGAAGTGGTCTGGGTGCCAGGTCCACCAGGTTTTAACCCTTCAGCTGTAAACATAGCAGTTTCAGAGAAACTGCTATGTTTACATTGCAGGGTTAATCCAGCCTCTAGTGACTGTCTTCCTGACAGCCACTAGAGGCACTTCCGCTCAAATCGCATTGAGCACGCGGAACGTCCATAGGAAAGCGTTGAGTAATGCTTTCCTATGGGCGGTTTATTCGGCTCCACTCGGGAGCTGACGTCGAAGGGGGAAGAGAGGTCACCAGCACCGAGGGAGCCCGGCGCTGGATTAAGGTAAGTGGCTGAAAGGGGTTTTAACCCCTTCAGCCCAGTGGGATGGGGGACCTAAGGACTATATAGTGCCAGAAAAACAAGTGTTTTCCTGGCACTATATAGTGGTCCTTTAAACCCTATGTGGGATAATTAGTGTTGAAAATAGTGCTTCCCTAGATTTCCTAGCAGCTCAGCAGCAGGGGATGGCAGACAACAAAAGGAAGCTATCTGAACTATATACAACTAAAACACAAGAAAACAGAGTAAACCTTAAACGCAGATAAAATGTATCTGTTTTTTATGACAAATTTGTGACCGCAATTACAGTGCATTTCTGTTCTGCTATGAAATAATCTGATTTTCACTGCAAAGTTTAGGAATTCACATATTCATCAACACATAAATTGATGCTCATTTAACACCAGTGCAACAATGATACTTTTGAAGTAGCAAATTTAACCTGGTGTAAATAATGAAATACTAAATCCATAAACATTGAATAAAAGGGAACTCAAAATTTAATGTTTGCCCTCGTACCCTCCCCCGCCACCCCCAATTTTTTTTTTTTTGAAGTGAGACAGAGATGAAGTAGGGTCTACTTTGTCACTGTGTTTCTCCCCTGCCTGACATTCTTAGACTCAGGGCGGAGTCTGTGTGTCAATCTTAACAGCCGTAACCTGTGACGGTTGCTGGGAATTGGCTATGTCAAAGGAGGATCTCGTGGTCTTGCGGGATCCTCCATAGTTCTTAATGCTGTACTCTTGTGTGTTCGGTGACGTCACCTCTGGGGAGGAACTGCGCCCACAATTGACAAGTTCAGGTGAGTAAATCCTTCCTTTACCCCAGCCACCAGGCCCCCTGCAGCGATGTCATTGCCGGGTGTTTGCAAATTCGTCATAGTACCCAAACGGTGACATGTCACTTTAACATTCTAAGGTTGTTTACAGGGAGAGCAGGAGAGACTTCCTACAGGCAAGTAAACCTCCAGCCAACACATCTTGATTTGGCTAGGTGGTAAAGCAACTCTGCAAGGTGCATCACTCTGCTAAGATTGCAATATAGTCAGCATGTCATTATCATGACTTGTAACACCCACTAATCTGAAGACATGGTGCTTAACCGAAGATAAGTTAATATGGAAACATTTGCAAGTAAATATCTAATTTTTAATTTTGTTTGCAGTGTGGGCAGTTACAAGCAACTTTGTGGTGTCACAACAGCATCAACAGACAGAGATAAGCTTACATAGTGGTACATACCGTGTTTCTCCGAAAATAAGACCGGGTCTTATATTAATTTTAGTCACAAAAAACACACTAGGGCTTATTTTCAGGGTAGGGCTTAGAGCCAGTCTGTCAGCCGGTGTCCGCGCTGTGTAACCCCCCCAGAGACCCTCACCTCCCTGTAATACTATCTATCCCTCCCTGTAATTTTATCCCCCCCCTCCCTCCCTGTAATACTCTCCCCCTCCCTCCCTGTAATACTCTCCCCCTCACTCCCTGTATCCCCCCTCCCCTCCTGTATACTCTCCCCCCTCCTCCCAGTAATATTATCCCTCTCCCTCCTGTAATATTATCCCCCTCCTGCCCTGGCCCCTCCCCCTGCTCTCCCCCTCCCTCCTGTAATGCTCTCCCCTCCCTCCCTGTAATGCTCCCCCCCCTCCCTCCCTGTAATATTATCCCCCTCCCCCCCTCCCCCTCTCCCTGTAATACCTGTCCCCTCCCTCCCTCCTGTAATATTATCCCCCCCTCCCTCCCCCTCCCTCCCCCCCTCCCTCCCTGTAATATTATCCCCCCTCCCTCCCTCCAATCTTCTCCTCACCTCCCCTGTAGCGTGGCTGAGCTCCTATCCGGTTCGCGACCCAGCCAGACTGACAGGAAGTGCACACCCAGTGTGCACTTCCTGTCAGTCCGGGCGGGTCGCGGACCGGAGAGGAGCTCGGCCACGCTACAGGGAAGGGGAGGTGAGGCACTGCGGCAGCCGTCTGAGCGCTCTCTATAGAGCGCTCAGGCGGCTGAGGCATTTAAAGGGCCGGCAGCCGCCGGCCCTGCCTAGGTCTTATTTTCGGGGTAGGGCTTATATTGCAGCCCACCCCGATAATCCAGCTAGGGCTTATTTTCGGGGTAGGTCTTATTTTCGGGGAAACATGGTAGGTAGGGCATGTGGAGACTTTGCACAATTTAAAAAAATAATAATTTTTTAGGATAAGGTAAGACAAGATGGAGTAACTTTAGTTAATCTTAATCGCATACTCATGAGGATAGAAACTCTTAGGTATAGGGTAGGTATAGCGTAGATCTGTAGGTAAATGCAAATTCTGTAAACCCGTACACAAGAATTGGTATACAGAGGTTTTAGCAAGATATAACTGGTGTAGCTTAAAAACCGCTGGGGCTGAGCAGACCTCTGTGATATTACATGTCTGTGTGAGATCAGGCGGAGCGATATGGTTAAGGAGAACATAATGGCTGCGGTACATGTTGGAGAACATCAGGTCTCAGGCGGTGGATGTTAAACGTGCAGCTGCTGTCCCTTGTGAGATTCTTGTCAGGTTGGGCTGTTGGGCGATTGACGCTTTGCTTGCATAAAATGGACAATCCACATTTTCAGGGAGCAGGTACCACGGCAGTTCGGCACAACAAGCTTAATGGGGACTATCTGGTGCTTTCAAGGGTCACAGGTACTCATCTGTGTGTAGTTGACAGTCCCTCATCAGGCTTGATATTCATCACTTGACAGTCTTGTGGGTAGTATAAGTCCGCTTGGCATATCTGTATTGCGGCACGGGTTCATTGCTCCCATCCAGCACCCAACCCCACCAAGGGGCGTCTGTTATGGGCAGATGGTCCGGTGACTCTCACGGTCCCTCTCTCTCCTTGGGTTGTCCGTTGATTTGTCGTTGGATTACACTGTGAGGTTCTCCACCGGCGTCGGTGGCAGGATTGCAGCTCATAGGGGCTCTGTGGTGCAGAAGCAGTTGGTGAAGTGCCCTGAGACACCGCCATTTTGCAAGGTAGGCCTTGGGTGTTCCGGGCGCCCTAAGCTCCTCATACCTCAAGCTCTCCCCAGTGGGGACCGTGATGATCCCCCAGGCCCACAGGTGGGGTGGAAACTGGACCAACAAGTGACTCAAGAAGTCAGCGTGTGGTAGCTGGGAAGGGAGGCGTGGCGGTGGCACAGCCTCCAAAGCTTCATATGTCCCCCAGGGGATCCAAAACTCCCGATCTCAGGGTCTGCTACCTCTCCCGCAGATTTGTGGGTATCTCGTGGGTTTGTTATGGGTCAAAAGCTTCTAAGTATAGCTTAAGAGGCCAGATTCCTCAGGAGCCCCTTCTGCACGCGACCGGTCAGCATGGCGGTCCAGCCCCGCTCCCGTTAATATATAAAAAAAAATTCTCTGCTAAACTATACATTTGTAGTTATTGTGGAGAATTTCTGTTAGAGTGAATGTCATGATGGCTTTACTTCACTTATATGTTTTTTCAGGGCAGAATGATTCACTGGCTGTTTGTTCCAAGTCTGCTAGTTTCTATATGGCCTAATATGAATAAGATTCCACTGATAGTGAATGCAATCTGAGTTTAGTATGCTGAAAAATCCTAAACTGTGCATTGTAGTATTGGCCAAACTTTCATGCACAATTTCGTATTTATTGAATAGACCCGTTACTGTAGAGATAATGCAGAAATCTTTTAATTCCTCTGTGTATCCTGCCTGTGGATGTGTTATTGAGGCAGTGGTTTAGTAACAGTGTTCATTTGATGTAATGAGTAAGGAACTTGCGTGAAGATGACTGCCGAGCAGCTGACCTTCACCATCTGCTGGGTATTTTCCTGTCCTTGACTCACCCCACCTAGTCATGTGGGATGCAGTGTACTGATTTTACATTATTATTATTGCATTATACAAACACTGATTTGGGGGCTGAATCACAGTGTCACTGTTTACACGATCTGCTAAAACTGTACTTTTGGATAATTAATATATTTTTAGATTTCTAATGCATTCATATGAATTAAGTTATGGACTTTGATAAGATGCAAGCAAAATACGAAAATGACAGTGACAATAGTTTTATTATTATTATAGTATCATCCACCAAGTGTAAATTTTTATGATAAAATCAGAAAGAAAATGTTTTTGTTTTAAATCACCATAGAAATTAAAACAGATGTATTTACTAGTCAGTCACCATTATATTCTGGCAGAATTGTAGCGAGTCTAAAGTGCGGTTAGAGACAAGAAAAATCTTCTTCCACCATTTGTTATTTATGCCTCCCAACTGTCTCACTTCTGGCAGAACATTCCTGATTTTTGGCTGTCCCAGCTTTCATAGTGTTCCATGGTGTCCTGCTTTTGAGGACATCCGGGAACTGTCCCCAACAAACACAGCGCAAGCGTATTATAAGGTATTGCTTTTAGTTTGGAATAAATAACCAATTTATCATATAAACCTACTATTAAGTGGAGGCCTAGAAACTGTGCCCAGAGGTTTATTAAAAAAAGATAGGCCATAGCCAGGTGCTTTAGGAAATGGGCTGGGTTTTAAGAGCACAGGTTGAGACTGACACTTTTGCAGTGTTTTAACCCCTGTCCTTTATCTGCAGTTTATGACAGTAAAGCCGTGTGGCTGGTGATAGGCGAAGAGCCTACTACTGACTACCCATTCAGAGAAAGAGCATGTTTTTGTGTTTTTTTTTTTTTTTTTTAAATCTTTATTTTTCGTCCGTGAAAATGGCAAACATATGTGTAAGGCCACAATAGTCTTTACACATCAAAACAGTGAATATCATGTAAATAAATGTCTAGGATCGTTTCACAAACATTTTATAGATACAATTGGTCTCAATGTTATAACGAGTGATATAAGTCGGGTAATCGTGATGATAGAGGGTACCTATCTGTCAATATCGCCCCTTGTATTGTAGGGTCGTGAGGTGCGGGAACAGAGTGGGAATGACTAAATCTGGGTATTGTGTCTAACGTCTCGCCCTTTGTCCCGAGGATGTGGGTTTATGAGTCGTAGGGTGTCCCTTCAGTCTAGTGGTGGCTGCGTGTAGTCGCTAAAACAGTTCTTAGCTATGGCTAGTGTGTCCAGACGATTATAGGTCGCTGTAATATGGCAGGATCAGGTCGGACCCGTGTGGTTCCAGGCTATGGTTATCAACCTAGTGGATGTGCCTGATGCCAGTCCGGTTTATTATATCGCCCTCGATATCGGTTCCCTATAACCCCAGGGAGAGGGGGGGGGGGGAGGTGTCGTCGGAGCATAAATGGTTGGATCTAGTGAGCCTCGGTCGTGCTGCAATAATTGTCAGAACGAGAAAAAACAGAGAACTATATATAGTTTAAGAGTCAGGGTTAGCTACACAGAACATTTGAACTGAATGTGCGAACTGAAGCCTAGTCGGCTGTCGGCTTAAGTATGTCCCTCAGGTCTTGGGTTTGGCATCTCTGCCTCTTCCAGGAGTCACGGCTGTTTCAGCTTCGGAAGTTCCAGGCTGAGGGTCTAGTGGTGTCCCCAAGTTTTCTGTGGGGTTCGGTAGTCCCAGGGCAGTCATCAGTGCTGGGCCTTCTGTGGGTTCGGTGGCCTTGAAGTGCTTGTCGCCTTTAGTGATCCAGAGAGTTCCTGGGGTCGCCCACCTATAGGTTATCCCAGCCGTTTGGAGTTGCTTGGTGATTGGGTGCATGCTCTTGCGCCATTGTAGTGTGGCTCTGCTCAGGTCCTGAAAGAAGGAGATTTTGCATGTTTCGAAGTCGAGTGGGGTCAGCCCTTGTATTGCTGCCATTAGCCCCAATTTGTCCGCCATTGAGCGGCATCTTAAGATTACATCTCGTGGAGCTGAGGTGGGTGCTTGTGGGGATTTAGCTATACGATAGATCCCGTCGAATTGGAATGCTTTTGCCTGTTTGGCTGGTAAAAGTGTGGCCACAAGGCGTCTAGCGAAATGCGGTAATTCGTCCAGTGGCATTGATTCCGACACCCCTCGAATTTTAATATTTTTGCGGCGCCCTCTGTCATCCAAGAGATTAACTTGCCTAGCCATTGTCAGTTGTGAGGCGTGCAAGTTGCGCACTTTCTCCCCTAGAGCTAGGTAATTCTCCCTCAGTCCCTTGACCTCTTCTTCGATTGCTTGCGTGCGCGTTGACACCGTGTGTACGTCTAGCTTGAGTATGGCTAGATCTGCTTCCCACATTTGTCTGAGATTCTGCTGTAGGCCTGTTAGCATTGCCTGTATGTCATTTTTGGAGGCCGGTGCGCTAGTGTCCGATGTCCCTGTGGGTGTCGGGTGTTGGGGACTGGGGTATGGATTGTCCTGTGTGTCTCCTTCCTCTGAAGGTTGTGGGGATGTGTCTCGAGGAGTTTGGGCCTTCATGGCGTTTGAGGCCTGTAGCATTTGGCCTATATCGCGCTGGGGCTTTGCGGTATTTTGGGGCGTTTTTTGCGTCTTGCGGCCCATCTCACCTGCGCTCACTGTGTCGGGGTACCAGTCCTCAAAGTCTGGGACGTTCCAGGGCCAGTGCGTTCCCGAAAGGGCCTGAGGTTGCCCTCCCGATCTGTAGGCCTTGCTGCCGCGGCGTTTATTTTTGGAGCCGGGTGTCAGGAGGAACGGCATCAGCGTGTCTGTGTGTCTCCGAGGTCAGTACTCGGTTGGGAGTCTGTATGTGATGCGGGTTTTCCCCGATTTCTGCAGATTTCAGTGGATTGTACCGGAGCTCCGGCAATGTGCGACCGCTCCGGTCTGTGTCAGGCTCCGCCCCCCCATGTTTTTGTGTTTTATGTATATTAATGCATGTGTGCTATAGAAATAATAAGATGATAAAATATATCATCTGATCTGTACTGAAAGGGAAAAATGAATAAAATAAAGATTAAACTACATTATGCATAAGACCCCATTAACCCTGATCTGATAATTGACTCTACCAGGAGGGTATTTCACAGAGAACAGGATGCAATACTACGCTAAACAGACCAAGGGAAAATTAAAGCTAATCTGATCAAGCCGCATTTTGAGCATTGGCAGTTGGTGGTCTGCAACCACATTCTCAAGATTAAGCATCAGGTTTCAAAGGAGCAAATGTTAAAATTAAATTGAAATTATTTATGTTAAATGTATTTAATGTACTTATTTTTATTGAACACTTGAACCTATATCCATTATTAAAAGGAAAATTACTGTGTTAAAGGGACATTCCCGGCACCATAACTTAACTGCATTTGATAGGTTTTAGCTTTATTGTTTATTGTAATGCTGTATTTTTCTCCACATTCAAATCATTTTACTTTTGCTAAAACAACAAAAAATACATTTAATTATTTTGGAGCTTTCTGGATCATCCTCCCCTTTTCACCCAGTTGATCTCAGGAATAAAAAGAGTTTAATGTGGCTTTTATGGTATAAAACTGTTAAACGGAAACTCCTCGCACCATAACAACTTTTATTGGCACCAGCTTCAGTGGTTAAACGGTTAACAAATGATTTAACCCCAAAGTCTTCACTCTAGCTCCAATCAGATCTGCCCCTGGACTTCAGTTGGTCTACCAATTCACAGAACAATGTGATTTCAAGCTTTGGAAATTCTGGGTCAGAGCTGACCCAATGATCTCAAAGAATCAGTTTTAAATGCATTTATTAGGGCCACCACACATGTGACCGGGAAGTGTTTTGATCCTCTGTGTGGCTCTTCTACTACTTCCATGGCTATTAAACCTTCTTGGTTAAATATGGCTTTCCTTCTTGGGCATTCCACACATTCAGCAAAACAGACATTGAAATGCAATTTTTCTCCCAGTTTTATTTTATTTATTTATTTTGCTCATATTTTCATTATTTACATTTTAAAAAATCCAGTCTCAGTTTGCATTTTTTTTTTCCACACAAACTGTTCTCAGTCTTTTGCAACAGCAACTCCATGTAGAGATAATATAGATCTCATTAGCATTGTACATTCTGCCTGTGTCAATACAGCCTAGGATACACAGTGAAGAAAAAAATAAAATGCTTATAGAATAAGAATTTTGAGGTTTGGCTGTTCTGTGGTCTGTTCATATGTTAATCACACGTTACCATGGAAGTTCCTCTTCCTCTTTACATCTTCATAAACACGACTGTTTTTTTTTTTTCATCTTCATAAGCTGCTTTATCCTGTATCAGTTTTCTGCCACCACTTTGCCCTACTTTCAGAAAAGGTTCTCAGAAAATAAAGCCACCATAGGCACAAGATCATCATGCTTCAGATAAAGCAACAGCCATCCGTAAACCCGCTTTAAGAGCAGCAGCTTTGCCCTTGATATAACCAGCTTTTGTGTTGTTTTTTTATTTTATTTTGATTATGAGGGCAGTGCCAGTTAACTTGAGTGGCTTTACAGCTCCATATATGTAATGAATGCTTCTTAGAATATGGTGTTTAATTGTGGTGGAGCCTTTATGGGAGTTTATTCGCAACCATGAATTGGGACAAAGAAAAGTAAAGCTAGAGGTCAAAAAACAATATTGGTAATAAACTTAACTCTGCTCTTTTGGCCTAACCTTTGCATAAAATAAGTCTATAGAAAAAGTCCAATATTGTCCATTGGTACATTAAGAAGCTGGAATTCCAAATACATTCTACCTCCTAAACATTTTTCCTCCAAATAAAGTGATGCCCACGTATAGTTTGCACTTAAAACACCATTATTTTCAATCATGTTCACTGATTTGTTATATTTATAGATTCATACTTCTCAAGTGGCTCTTCTTAGTAGGGAAAGTCTTTATTTTGATTTCACATCCTCTATCCTAATCCTCAAGCAAGATAAAAGTCCATGGGGACTGAAACGTTAACTTGAATATGTGCTAAATAAAAGCATCAGTAATATATTTCACTAGACCTCTGAGTGCACTCTTCTTGATTTATTTTATATATATATATATATATATATTTTTTTTTTATTTTTTTTTTTTATTATACATGATATCCACAAAAGTGTTAGAACACACCTCTTAATTATTGATTTTAGGTGTTTTAATCAGACCATTTGGCACAGGTCACAGGTGTATAAAATCCAGTGGTGTAAAGCACACTGCCATCGGACTCTAGAGCAGTAGAACCGTGTTCTGTGTAGTGACAAATCACACTCTCTGTTTGGTAGTCTGATGGGTGAGTCTGGGTTTGTCGAATGCCAGGAAAAGGTTACCTGCCTGACTGCATTGTGCCGAGTGTATTGTTTGGTGGAGGAGGGAAATCTTAATTTTTCAGCATACCAATACATTTAGGACAATGATATGCTCACAACTTTGTGTGCACAGTTTCGGGAAGGCCCTTTTCTAGTCCAGCATGAATGCTCTACTGGATGAATGGGCAAACATTCCTGCAGAAAGAACCTAAAAAAAGAGTGGAATCTGTTATAGTTGCAAATGGAGGATCAACTACATATTAAAGGACCACTATAGGCACCCAGACCACTTCAGCTCAATGGGTGTAGGATTAACCCTGCCTGCTGTAAACATAGCAGTTTCACAGAAACTGCTATGTTTACATATGGGTTAATCCAGCCTCTAGTGACTGTCTCATTGACAGCCGCTAGAGGCACTTCCTCGCTTCTCACTGTGATTTTCACAGTGAGAAGACGCCAGCGTCCATAGGAAAGCATTGAGAATGCTTTGCTATGGACTGGCTGAATGCCCGTGCCGCGCATGCGCATTCAGCCAATGACGACCAAAGGAAGAGGAGAGTCCCCAGCAGCGAGGGATCCCGGCACCTCAGAAAGGTAAGTGTTTAACCCCCTTCCTCCCCCTTCAGTCCGGCGGGAGTGGGACCCTGAGGGTGGGGGCACCCTCAGGGCACTATAGTGTCAAGAAAAAGAGTTTGTTTTCCTGGCACTATAGTGGTCCTTTAATGCAATTAATGTCTGTATATTTAGAATGCGATGTTATAAATGTCTCTGTTAGGGTAATGGTCTGGTGTCCCCATACTGTTTTCCATATAGTATCCAGTGCTCCTCATTGATGAGCATTGGGGACCATAGGTGCATGCACGACACTATCTGCGATCCGCCATTGATTCAGTCATAAGAAATTATTGAATGTAATGATTCTCCATGACAAGTCGTGATGGCACTGCGCATGAAGCTTATTATTCTGTAATACCATGTGACATAGCTTCTTTGTCAGGAAGGATGTTATCTATTTTATTTTGGAATCATATCCTCTGTGTGATGCATAACCAAAGAAATTCATTTATTTAGTATATGCTGTAATTTAAAGTTGCATTTTAGCTCTCCTTACGTGTTAGGTGTTAATGGATTGTTATCTCTTATTCTCCAGGTCACGTTCCCTGATGTGGAGAAAGCTGAATGGCTTAACAAGGTAACAGATGTGTATTTTGCATATTTGTGGAAGAGTTGTGACCATGTATTGTGCACGTAATCTAAGTTGGTAAAACATACATTATCTTTTCCTTTGACAAAAAAAATTATCCAAGGCACAGGCGGGCAAACTATTACTATTAATATTATATATCGTTTATATCAAATGGAAATTATTTCATTATTAGACTATCAATTAATTCCAATTGGACTGCCACCAAATAAGTATGAGGGTGTCCCTTTGGGTAAGGCACTAGCTTTGGGCACTATGTTTACTAGGCCCCTGATGTATGAGAGTGTGATGAGAGGCTTTCACTGTGAAATCTCTGAGACAGCAGTGTGGGCTGAGCAGCAGATGAATTTACTGTTAGAAACTCTTTCACCTGCATGGTAACACTGAGTCAGGTAGCATGGTGCTGTGGGACATACCTCGGCATCTGCTGCCTGTCTAATGTTTAGCAAACCGCTTGGAAGCTGGAGGGAAGGATGTGCCATTCAGTACACAGATCTCCTGCTTCCACAACACTAGACACCAGAGATAGACTTAAAGGCCTCTCTCCCTTCCCTGCTGTGCAAGATACAGGAGGAGAATAAAATCATTACTTAGTTAGTATGTATCAGTTATCTGCTGTTGATGTATGTACTATACAAACAGTATTGTTTTTCTTTTTAATAATAATTTCACTTTAGAAACCAGTAATCCAGTTAATTACATTAAATCTTTTTTTTTTAAATATATATTCTGTTCCTTTCTTTCCCAGTTTCTGGCACAGATGTGGCCATTCATCAGTCAGTACTTGGAAAAGCTCTTCTCAGATACGATTGCACCAGCAGTCCGGTCATCCAACGCTCACTTGTCAACTTTCTACTTCACAAAAATTAACATGGGTCAGAAGGTAAGTAACATATTCCTTTCACCAAATGTCTACCTGCATCAGAACAAACATTATTTAGGACTCTGCACTGCTTTGAACCCCTTCACAGCAGACATTTTTTCAGAATCGCCATAATACACTTATAACGCCTTATCACGTAGGGTTTAAGTTGTTTTATGCTATTTTTGGAAGTTTTTTTTTATTTTTCTTCCTCAAAAAAAAAGAATTAAAACAAAACAAAACAAAAAAAAAAACTAGGAGAAATAGAGGATCAAAAAGGGAATCCTACCTACTTATTAAGCAATATTAAAGACACTTTAGTTCAGAGATCGGTAGAATCTGCCTCTCTACCTGTCATGTACCTCAGCACCAATGCCTGAATTTGCACGTTGACTATACATTCTAACATAGAATGTTCCTTTTTACAGACTTGCCAATAAACTGTTCAGTAACTAATTAATGCAGGCGCTAATTTCTATTAACATAGCCTGGACAGCATACTAAACTGCATGTTATACACCCTGTGTAATCTAGGCCCCGAAAGTGATTGGAGTGAAGGCACACACTGAACTCAACAAGAATCAGATCATTCTGGACCTGCACCTCAGGTAATTGCTTTTCATGACCATGCTGTCTTGCACTTGTTCCAATAATCAAAATTCCTATAAAACTGATTAGTTTGGTATTCATGTCTACTTTAAGGCTTGCATTTGGCCGTTGAAATTTCTCCAACTAATAATACTCATACTATACTTATGTGTGTGCTTTGCAGTATTTCAGGGGTTGTATTGTCTGTAGAGAATACTAGTATAGGCCCCTGTGCTTGATGCTGTTCACCTGTCCCACGTAACCCACATTCTCACTGTTTCACGATCCTCACCCTAATACAGCCTTTCTTTCCATAATAGAGCCTTTCATTCCAGTGAATGACATTCTGCTATATTGCGCTGACACATTATTTTGTTTTCTTTTCCACAGTTATGTTGGAGACATGGAAATTGATGTAGAAATAAAGAAATATTTTTGTAAAGCTGGGGTAAAGGGAGTACAGGTGAGGAACATTTTTGTCCCTATCTAGTTTTTTGGACTCTTCCTTCTTTAAATTATTGTTTTTACTTTTTGAAAGTAAAATAGTCCATGGCGCAATATATGATAATCAGATATGTTTTCCTTGACAGTTACATGGTGTGCTACGCGTTATCTTGGAACCCCTTATTGGAGACGTTCCTATTATTGGTGCAATAACATTGTTCTTCATCCGCCGACCGGTATGTCAATATAGACTTTAAACATTTTTATTTTATATCACAAAGAATCCTTGTTTTCAACTACAATATGCGGACCATAGGTAATCCCTGAATTATGCACTAATTGGCAGGGCTGGACTGGAGATACAAAGCAGCCCTGGAAAAAAAAAATCTATGCCAGCACTATAAGTCATTGTGCCATGTATTGTCACATGTAATATGTAAGGCTTTGTCTTGCCACCCAGAGGATTGAGTAATATTTACTATTAATATATAATATTAAATAATAAACACATAATATATATATTTGTGTTTATATATTACTTAATTATCTAGGGTGGCAAGACATAGCCTTACATACTATTGGTTAATGTATAGGATCTTGAAAAAGACCCGTTAGGGTCGAAATGTCGATTTTATTTATTTCTGTATTTTTTTTTTATTTAAAACAAAAAAAAAAATTAGCTGGATGTAATTTCATTACATTAAATCACATTTTTTTTCACTTGAAGACCTGAGAGTGCATCCTTGAAAAAAAAATTTGGTTTATTTTTATATATATATATATATATATATATATATATATATATATATATATATATATATATATATATATATATATATATATATATAATTTATTTTTTCCTAATATAAAATATTGGTCCTTTCAAAGTAAAACACTTAATTATACAGTAAGCATACCCACATGCTGACACAGACAACCTCACTGACACACACAAGCTCATTGATACACAACCTCATAGACAATTTTACTGATATGCATAAGCTCATTGACATAAAAACACAAGCTCATGGATGCACACAAATAGGCTCACTGACAGATAATCTCACTGACGCACACAGACAAGCTTATTGGTATATGCACACAAATGTAGTACGGACCATCTCTGACGCAGAAGTTTACTACAGGCAAGCTTACTGACACACACATGCACACTATACACACGCTCACTACACACAAACACTGACACACACATGTTAACTACAGACAATCTCACAAAAACACACATGCTCCCTGCAGACAAGCTCACTGACACACACATGCTAACCACAGACAAGCTCACTGATACACACATGCTCCATATAGAAAAGCTCACTGACACACACATGCTCACTACAGACAAGCTCACTCACTAGCAGCCACACACACACACACACACACACACACACAAGCTCACTTACTAGCAGGCACACACACACAAGCTCACTTACTAGCAGGCACACACACACACACACACACACACAAGCTCACTTACTAGCAGACACACACGCACACACACACTCACTAGCAGGCAGGCACACATACACAAGCTCACTCACTAGCAGGCAGGCACACACACACACAAGCTCACTCACTAGCAGGCCAGGGCGCGCAAACACACACACACACAAGCTCACTCACTAGCAGGCGCACACACTGAAGCTCACTCACTAGCAGACACACACACACACACTAGCAGACATGGGGGGGAGGCTTTTTTGTGTGCAAATTTTATATTGCTCACTTATATTCATGCTTAGATAGCTCATGTTGCAGTCTATTTCCAGGCATCTAAATCATCTCATTGGTCAGTCTGGGGCCACTAAAAATGATACTTGGATTTGATGGTGTGAGCAGAGATTTAACCACGCACACCTTGCAATCTATTTCTAATCATTGAAATGCTTACAAATGACTATGACCTTCAACGCTGCATGCAACTTATCAAAAAGTCTGGGGCCACTAAAAAATGACCCCAGCTGACAGAGGTCAGCCCTAGGTATTGGAACTCAATGGTGTGAGCAGAGATTTAGCCCTGATCAAACCAAATCTTCAGGACATGGCAGTACATAGCTGCATCGAAGTCCACTAGTTAGCACATACTGACACATCCTAGCATCTTCAAAGTGCTGAAGATATTTTTTTATCTATGTAGCATGAGGTTGTACAATACAATGTTTTTAAATTTTTGAGAAATTAATTCCATTAATCAATTCACAATGTCACACTCTACTAGTGGTTACTGTAAGATTACTTTGGACAGTTTTTCTATCTAGAAGATATCCCAGATGCTTGGATTTGAAGTTTGGAAAACTGTTAATTTAATCTGAATACTGAATGTTTCTCTATGAAAGATCCTGCTATAGAAAGGAGCAGCCATAAACTGTACTCCTAATGGGGAGCCAAGTTATCAGAGGAGGATGGCATAGCAAACATACACTGTTTACACAAGGATTATAAAGAATTGGTTGTATATAGGAGAGAAGATAAAAAAAGATTAAATGGTTAACCATTTTGATAATAAATTGTCTTTTATAATCTCAGTTGTTTTAGCCATATTTTTATATTGCTTTATAGCAACCAGTTCCAAGTACTGGTTTTTGCTTGATATTAGTGTACATTTTTATGAACTTTTTCTGTATTTTACTTATGTCTTTTATCTTTTTAAAAGTAGAAAATCTGGTAATGGTAACATTTACCCTGGGTTACTTTCTGTGCCACACATATTTTCTCAAGGTATTTGAGTATTTTGGAGTCAGACACCAAAGAATATACTGTTTCCATTTAATACTTTATCCAAACACTTTAGAGTCTAACACTTAAGACAAGATTCTACATTAATCTATTGTATTAAGAAAGCTCCTGGATACTTGTCACTATTTTTATATAGCACTACTCCCCTTTTTTACACTATCTTTATGGATTTTTGGTGAATCCCTATATCCTTCCAGATTTTTAGAGCTTTCTTCTGATAGTCTTATTCCCTCTCTTTTTCTGTATATTCTGTTCTTAGATATCAGAATTTTTGCACACTTTTTTTGTTTGTTTGCTGTAGTATGTGTCAGTCAGTTAACCATCAATGTGTCTTTAACTTCTGTTTTCTGGTAGTTGTTGGAAATAAACTGGACAGGCCTCACAAACCTCTTAGACATCCCTGGACTCAAGTAAGTAGGCCTCATCAATGACAAAAAAATACAAAATGCTTTTTTTGTTTTTTGTTTATAATACTCTTTAATAGCTTTCTTTTCAGATTGTTTTCCCCCAATTTTTTATAAAATTCTTTACAACCATAAAAACATGCAACAATAATTACAAGAGCATGCATGTTAATTCAACAGCGGCACTAAAGAGAAAACAAGTCACATCTCTTGCATTTACAACATATAACATTAATCTAACTGACTGCCATCCGGGTACGTGGATTATCGCAGCTTCATTAAGACTTTTGTTTTTAACACAGTAACTCTTCCTCTCCCAAATTTATAAACTTTATAAACTTCCTGTACTTTTCACTCTCCTAATTCAGGGTTGTCTTATGTATGAATCAATGCTTGGCTATAATTTGTCTACACATAATATTTTCACCTTGCATTTCTTTGTCTTCCTTCCTACACGTTCATATTTTATACCTACAGCGTCATGTCGGATACCATGATCATGGACATAATTTCTGCTTACCTGGTGCTGCCAAATCGGCTGACTATCCCATTAGCACCTGACCTTCATTTGGCTGAACTGCGCTCCCCCTTGCCTAGGGTATGAATTTTTTTATTTTTTTTAAAGGGTTTATTAATCTTTTAGGTTTTGATAAAGCTGATTTTTTTGTTGTCACTTTTTTTTTTTCTTGTCCACAGTCCTTGTCTTTCTCTTCGCTTTCTTGTGCATTCTAATATATTCTGTGTGTGTGCATCTATATATATGTGTGTGTGTGTATAAGTATATATGTGTGTGTGTGTGTGTGTGTGTGTGTGTATATATATATATATATATATATATATATATATATATATATATATATATCTTCCTTGTGTTTTTGATACAACTTTTATTCACACTTTTTTAGGGCATTGTACGCATACATCTCATGGGAGCTCGTAACCTTAGTGCAAAAGATCTGAAGGTAAAAGGATTGATAGCGGGGAAGTCAGATCCTTATGCCATTGTCCGTGTGGGGACTCAGGTCTACAACAGTCGCATCATTAATGAGGATCTCAATCCTGTCTGGAATGAGATGTATGAGGTATGATTGTATGCAGAGCACTTTTTATTTGGAGTAGGTACTTGGTCATTATATTAAACCTCACAGAGGAGTTTCTTTTTTTTGTTTGTTTTTTTTTTTTACTAGGATTTGAGTTTCATAATAAAGAAGTTTATGGATATATTTAAACCAGAAATTTCCATTTAGAATATTTTTTTTTAAATTACATCTGGATATGAGAACATTTTTAAATTAAATTCAGATATGAGGCTAAATTAATATTTAGTAGACATTGTTTATTTAATGTCTAATAAATATTAAATAAAAAATTATGCAATTAATAGCACTTCAGACATTTATCTAGCACTAGATTTTCTCATTCATCAAATTCTTGTTCATTTTGAGATTTGCATTTCCTATAAAAGGAAAGAATTATATAGTTCAGTGTGCAATCATTTACTGTACTACAGAGTGGAGTAATATATAATTAAATATACTTGTTTTATATCACACTTGCTTTATCTACTGCCTTTGTGTTCACATTTGTGTGTTTTTATAAAATGTTTGTATGTCATCTGCTGCTCTCAAGTTATGCTGTACAATTGTGGCCATTGTTAAGCATTTTTCATAAACCTTGACTAATTAGATGGCCTTCTGTGGGATTAAAAATAGCATGCATTCTATTGTTCACTACTTCAAAGCAACAAGATAAAGATTTAAATGTCTGAAGCTGACAGAGATAAAATTAGAACTTTACCCTCACATAAAGCATATATTTCAGCAATAAACACTATTTCATGAAATTTACCAGTTTGTGTATGTTTTTGCTACTGAGACCAGTTAATATAACTTGCAGAATCTAGCACACTCAACTTTAAATCGGCGTCAAAGCTCAGACAGTTCTTTAACCCCTTAAGGACACATGACGGAAATATTCCATCATGATTCCCTTTTATTTCTGAAGTTGTGTCCTTAAGGGGTTAAAGAGGCATTCTAAGCACTGAAACTACTACTCATTAATGTAGTGCTTTTAATGCATAAATGCTGTCTCTTTTCTCTGCCAAAGTAAAACATTGCCTTTTCTTAGAAAAGGCAGTGTTTACTTTTGTCAGAGATCAACTCTAGCAGCTGTCAAACTGCCAGCCAGTAGAGACACTTCCTCCTTAACACTTTTGAAAACCAAAGACCTTCGCATTCAGCATCATCACCCACACACGTCCAAAGTTTGTTAGAGAAGCATCGGATTTAGTACTTCTCTACTAAAAGCAAGATTTAAAGAGCAGGAGATTACTGCTCATGCACTGTAGGACCTCCAGGATTTTTGGCAAATCTCACTGTAACAACCTAAGGTGCACTGTTATGACATTAAACCTCTTACATGCGACATCTATTCTCTTGGGACTCTCTGCAGTGCATGGTTTACAAAGGGCTCTGTAAATATGACATTGTGCAAAGCCTGAGGGTGTGTGGTCAACACTGCTAAAAAAATTATGTATATAAAGAGCAGGAATACTGCACTCACCTGAATAAACATACATTATTGGTTCTGCTGGGAGCAATTAATACATCATACAGAATCCAGCATGCTCCATTTCTAATGCTCTTCCATGCCCACATGTCAATCATTCAATTTCCCAATTTTTGTAAAATCCTTTGTCAATTTAGAGATTTCTGTTTGCCTGCTCTTTATCTGCAAATTAAAAAAATGAAATGGTTCACTATGCAAACTGTCTAACGAAAATAATAATTACAAGGTAAATTCAAACATGCTTGGTTTCTCATAATACCCTTGTATCATCTTGGATTTTCTATACTTCAGAGTTGAGCGGTGTATCATCTCGGTGAAATAAGATACTTGTTTTATGTTACATTTGCTTTATCTGCTGAGTTCAGCTTTGAGTGTTTTAGAAGATGTCTGTGTCTCTCTTTGCTCTTAGAGTATGCTGTAAAATGGTTTTGTGGCTGGAAGCCATCATTAGGTCATTTTCACAGACTTTGGCTAATTAGATGTCCTTCCTGTGGGATCAAAAATAAATAAATCAACATGTATTCTATTGTTAGCTACTTCAAAGCAGCAAGATAAAGATTTGAATGTTTTCTGCAGCTTCCTTAGATAACATGAAAACATATACTCAAATAAAGCAAGTACATATAGGAGCAATAAACACTATTTCATTAAACCTACCTGTTTATGTATATTTTTGTATTTATGTTTTAATGCCTAAATGCAAGGTAACACTTGTATTATTATATTCCATCTGTAGGCTATTGTAAATGAAGTGCCTGGCCAGGAGTTGGAAGTGGAATTGTTTGATAAGGATCCTGATCAAGATGACTTCTTGGGCAGGTTAGTCACTTTTCCACAGTTGAACTCACCAGACACAAGAAAGTAACAGAACTGTATGGGTTACAAAAAATGGTTATTTTTCACATCTGTCATTGCAATAATAGGAGGACATTGAGAAGGCTAGCTCACGACTCATGTTATTTCCCCAAAGATGGTTATGGGATATTATAGTTTGTATTCCTGGCACCATAGCCCATATTTACTTACCTGATCCCAACGTCGATGTCCTCTCCGCCTCCTCCGGTGTCACTGCAAGTTCCGCCCCTGTATTAGGCCCTCTCCAAAAGTAAAGTATTAAATCACTGCTTTCCTGGGGAAATAGCTGATGCTGGATATCCTCATGCAAAGCATGAGGCCGTCCAGTGTTCGTTACAGAAACCAAAGGTCTGTTAACATCCTGTAAGCATCTCCAGTGGCTGTCTGGTATATAGCCACTGGAGTCAGACTTAATGCTGCAATGTAGATGCATTGCAGTTTCTCTAAAATATGGGCACTGCACCCAGACCACTTCAATGAGCTGAAGTGGTCTGTTTGCCTATAGTGTCCCTGTAATATACCCCCCCCCCCCTTAAAAATTGTGTTTAAAGTAACCAAGAAGAGTATCCATATGGAAAAATAATCTATGTTTAAAGGATCACTATAGGGTCAGGAACACAAACATGTATTCCTGACCCTATAGTGTTAAAACCACCATCTAGTCCCCTGGGGACCCTCATGCCTCTATAAATATAGCAAAGTCTTCCTGGATTCAAGCCTGAAGCTGTAGATCTGCATGCTGTTTGCCAAAAAAAAAAAAAAAACAAGCAGTCTGCTGACGTCATCAGAAGTCGTAGCCTGATCCAATCACAGTGCTCCCCCATAGGATTAGCTGTGACTGACAAACAGGCAGATAAGGGGCAGAGCCAGCATGATTCAAACAGAGCACTGGCCAATCAGCATCTCCTCATAGAGATTAATTGAATCAATGGAAAGTTCAGTGTCTGCATGCAGAGGGAGGAGACACTCAATGTTTGGATGCATTTTAGGCAGCCATGACCCAGGAAGGATCTCTAACAGCCATCTGAGGAGTGGCCAGTGAAGTTATTACTAGGCTGTAATGTAAACACTGCATTTTCTCTGAAAAGACAGGGCTTACAGTAAAAATACGAAAGGTAATGATTCTACTCACCAGAATAAATTCAATAAGCTGTAGTTGTTCTGGTGACTATAGTGTCCCTTTAAATTGATTCATTGCAAGAACAAATTAACTGGTTTTGAGATGTAAACACCCAAATCTGTTTTTTTGGGGGATTGTTTTTTTGAGGGGGAGCAGTGGTATTTGCTTGTTAGTCATTTAGATTGTCCCATCTTCCCTCTTTTTCAGGATGAAGTTAGATCTTGTTGAAGTAAAGAAAGCACATGTTCTGGACAAGGTTAGAATCAACAGCATATTCTGCTGCCTGTTGGAATGAGAGAGACAACAATCTGTACACCTGATATCTTATATTGCGTTCTCTCTTTCAGTGGTTCACACTAGATGATACAAAGACAGGCCAGCTACACCTCCGGCTTGAGTGGCTCACTCTAATGCAAAATGCTTCCAAGCTTGAGCAGGTAAGAAAAAAAGAGGGCCATTCAAGTGACAAACTATGTGTAGGTATTTCTTGACAGAATCCTGTTGATTCACATTATGGGTGGCCGTACAAGGGTTAATAAAAGACTCCTTGTTACGAACGTCAGTAGTTATGGTACTTTGTTCGCCTATTTGTTCCCCAATTACTGAGCATCAGTGATTATAGCTACAGCTAGGGTGTGTAGATGAATAGTCAGGTGAATGCAGTTTCCAAGAAGAATCTCTCCAGCAAAGAAAAAGTTACCCAAGCATGAGCCTAGCCTTCATGAAGGGTACAACAGAAATAATGTTTTATTGATGCCACACTGGCTTTTATGGAAATTATCCTGCAAGAGGACCTCCCACAGTACACAAAAGTGACAACCAATCATATGCTTATTTACAGTAAAACATTCCCTCTCTCTGCCTGGGAGATAATTAGGTAAGCTTAGGGATAACCCAATTATCTCCAGGCAAAGAGCACACAATTTCCCCAAAACCTGGAACACCCCTTTAAACACATGGTATCCCCACTAATGGTATATCCCCTGATAGCCCCAATCTGTGAAACAAACAAATTTCACCCAGATCGGTTCAGGGGTTTTCGAAAAGTGTGGAAGTCTTAATTCACCGACCGCACGCAAGGCTCCTGCCCAAAACAGTTCCATGAATTCAGTGTGTGCGGTCGGTCAATTTCGAAAAAGGCATAAAAGTGAATTAATGCACGAACGGAGCCTCCTGGCTCATAGGAGCGATTGTTCCCCTTGTTCATGGGAACCAAACTACCGAACGGCGCTCTCCTGGCTGTTCAGCAACAAAAGGAAGCAGACGTTCGTAATTTTTCAGGGGTGTTCGGGAAGTCGAGTGTCCGATTTTAGTTTGACACTCGACGACCAAGTCCCACTGCCTCCTTTTGTGAAAACAAGATGGCCGGCGGTTTCTCTTCCACGTGGCGTTCGACTATGTGAATGCCGGCCGCCCAGAGAGAGCGCTCAATTGACGGTTCCCTTTGAAGTTAATGAGCCAGGTGGGAGGTCGGTGTTCGGTAGTTTAAACTAAAGAAAATCCCGAAATCAAGTCTATTTTCTTCACACTCCTGCACACCCGTAGGTACTCGTTATCATTAATAAAGGATTGGGTGTCAATGGGGGCACTCTACTGGGCTTCCACAGGAAACTCTGCTTCAACCATTTATTTATAAATAACCATTTCTAGCTAGTTTGAGATTTCCTCTAAATTATGCAATCCAGTGGTACATCCTGACCTTGGTGAATAACCCCATAGATGTAATAAAACACAGGATAGTCTGCACAAGCCATAAAGAGAGTCTAATGTTAGTGAGTATATTCCCTGATCTTGTATTTTTTTGGTTAACTCAAAGACTTTGTATTAGTTTATTATCAATCTGTTTTATAATAAATATACATTCTGTTTTTATTCAATATTCAGATGGTGTGCTAGAAGTAGAGGAATCTTTAACTAATCTGTGTTTGTTCCCTCATTCCTGCTAGAGAACGTGTATCTGTGAACTTGACCTAAATGCCTCATAGATGTGTCCTACAGTGGAAAGATGTGCATTCAATGAGACTGAATAAACCACCTACATGGTGCACTAGTGAACACAAAATAGTGACTTGCTTGTCTTCTTGTCTTGTATTTCTTAATACAGATAATGAAGATCAACAGAGAGATTTCTTCAAAAATGACAGGAGAGCCTTCTGCCGCAATCTTGATCATCTATCTGGACAGGGCTCAGGATCTGCCAGTAAGTATGAAGTGCTTTTATTGAAGAAGAGGGAAAAAATTGGTTATTGTAGATGACCAGTTACTATTATATGTCATGAATAGATACCGGTAGAATCAGTATAGCTGTGTGATCATTAAGCAGATATGGTGGACCTACAATCTACATATAGACTAATCAGATGTTTAATGTTTCCAAGCTTGAGCAGGTAATAAGGAAGAATCTAGGTCTCGTGAGTTTTTTTTTTTGTTTTTTTTAATTCTTTATTTGTTATAAGAGGTCAGATTTGAAAATACCATACAGCAAATGTGGAGACCACTGATACATAGCAACAAAAGTTTTTGCAATACGACATTCATGTAACATGAAAAGTGAAAACATAACAGATCTTCTGAAATCCATGGTTTTCTCTGCGGTTCCATGCATTTCATCCGATTCCCATGGCTGCCATACTTTTTAAAAAAAAGGCTGGAGTGTGTTACATACTTGCGCTTTTAGTTTGCCATTTAATACGTGTCTTTAAGCTTTTAGGAGGGCTGTTGCTATGGATGGTGTTTTAACCTGCAACCACAATTGAGCTATAGCTCTCCTAGCTGCTTGTGAGATTTTGTTTTGTAGTTTCTGTTCTCAAGAAATCATTCCATCTAAGGGAGAAGAGCCCAAGGGTCTAAGCTAAGTTGTCTGTAGAAAATATAAGTGATCAGGTTACACACCACACTCCAGAATCTGATCATCTTAGGGCAGCTCCACCACATGTGTATAAAAGTTCATTGCTCTCCACACATTTGACAACAGTTATCTGTTGTGGAAAAAACAAGTGGGTAAATGGGTGGAGCACACCTGCCCATGTGGTACAATTTGGATCAGCGTTTCATAAGATTCCTCCTGAAGTGTTACACAGACTGAAACCTTTTGAGCAAGCCTCTCTGATGTATTCCCAGCTCAGTAGGGTAATAGGGCCCTTTTTTCACGTATCTTCCACATGAGGATATTTACGAAAGAATCTTAAACTCTTCTGGCACTATGTAGGTAATGTGCTGTTTTGATTTATTTGGGGGTTTTCCCATCCCATAGTCTAAAACAGGTTAAAGTGTTTTGTTTTTTTATTCCTTTTAAGATATTTCAAACCTAAAATGAATCTGGCATGTGTCTGTACGTTCATGTAAATTTTCCTTCTGAGAAGAATTTAGCTGTATGTCTTGATAAACTGGCATTTTCTCTCTCACCAGTTAAAGAAGGTGACGAAGTCCCCAAACCCCATGGTGCAGCTGTCTATACAGGATGTGACACTGGAGAGCAAGGTACATAAACAGACCAGTAGCAACTGATAAGCACCAAAATTAGATACTCTGTTGTTGATCAGGATGTGCATGTTTAGGGCAGTATTTTTCCATTTTAATTGAAAAGTGACAACAACCACAGATGACTTAGGCAGGCCACCTGCTTTTGTATTTATGCAAATAAATGAGAGTAAATACTTGCTTAACATCTCTAGCAGGGTTATCTGGGTGCTTGTTGACAAGCGTGCCACTCTGCATACATGGTAAAAACTCCTGGCTTCCAACCAAGCCGAAACATCAGGAAGTACAGACTTGTACCTCCGAACAGTTTTTGATTCACAATTCTGGTTCTCTGTCAACAAACACCTGAGAATAATCCACCAAAATTATACAGAGCGTACCGGTATCAAAACCGTAACAATGGCATACAACAACTTTTTAGAGCAGTTCCATTTAGGTCACCAAGTGTAAGGACTATGAGGTAGCAAAGTTACTGAGCCAAGGAGAGTACTGTTGCTTGAAGTGCAGACATATTCCTCATTGTATAAGCATATCGTGGGATCACTCTGAGCCATAGGCTCACAACTGTTCAAGGCCATTTTGCTGTGCCCTATTTCTGATTTATCTATTTTATTTTTATTGCCATGCATTCTCTTTGGCCCCACCCATCCTTGTTTTTTAGCTTCCAGCATCAGCAGGTATTCATACTCACTTGTAGGGGACAAATGCAAACCTTATTTCTCCATGTATTGCTGACAATAGTGAGGAGGAGAGGAACAAACCGCCTCATATACTTATTGCTTTTACATCCTTGCTCATAACATTAAGTTTTTCAGAACAGTGCATCTCGAATTCTGAGAGTGCTGTGTGACTGTTTGTTTTGGTTGGGATCCAAGTCTTATTTTCAGATAACAGGAAGTACACGGAATGATGATCATGAAAAGATATATATATAATTTGCTCTACAATACAAACACTGCATGCTTCTGTCAATAAACTGGCTTTTTTCTAGTCATGCTTCATTTAGAGGGTTTTTTAAAATTTTATTTATTTATTTTTTGAAATTCTGTTTAATAAGAAATATATAGGCTTCACAGCTGTTCTTCCTGCGCACCGAATACCTTCATGTTAAAATGTCAATGTTAGGTTGTTGCTTCTGTGACTCATACCTATCTGTCTGACATTTGTTATCTCACGTAACGACATTCATACTCATGTCATTTTTTTTTCTCTATATATATATGTAACCAACCATGCAGTGATATATCAAAACAAAAATGTTTCAATAAAAATAGATCAAGAAAAAAGAAAAATACACTAATATAAAAACAGTTTCTTGTACACTAAACTGTATCCTTTACATCAGTATAGTGTCTAACATGAATAAAGGACAACGTAGCAATTATAATAAATGTTTGCACATCACAAAATGTGACTTGACCCACATGGATTATTTTTTTTTTTTATATTCTTTATTTTTGCATGACACGTGAAAAAGCACAACAGTAATGGTACATATCTATTCATTCCACATATTATCAGGTATTTTTATAGACTAAGATATTGACAAGGTACAAACACAGTAAACATCCATATGTTACCATTACACTTAAGGTTTGCAAAGTAGTAGTCATTGTTATTAATATTAATTTCCTTAAGATAAAGGGAGATATGAAGAAAGGAAAGAGAAAGAAGTAGTAAAAAGGTGGTGGCAGAGGAGAGGGATGACTCTCTTTGATTCTGGTTATTACTCCTGCAAAATTTGGGCCTCCCTGTTGCAGCCAAGAGGATGCTACTGCCATTCGTGAGGCCCGGGTGATTTTATGCAAACGTTTTTGTTCACTCCTGGTCCAACCATCTATGGGGCTATTTAGTAGATACAGCCAGTATTTTATTTCCGGGGCTCTAGTAAACACCTGGATCAACAGATTCTTAAACAATTTCCAGAATCTTCGCATAAGTGGACATTCCCACCACATATGTAAGTATGTCCCCTTCAATCCACATCCTCTCCAGCAAACGTCAGTTGTGTGCATTCAAAATAGCTTTTAACAGGAGTTGTGTACCATCGCAACATGGTTTTAAAGGATTGTTCCTAGAGGGTTACGAACATAGAAGTGTTATTGATAGGTTCCCAGATCTCCTGCCACTCAATGCCTTCTAGTTTCTTGCCTAGATCCCATTCCCACTGGTCACCGTATGTCAGTCTATCCCATTCATTATTTTCAGAGTAGAGGTGGGTGTAGAGCAGCGTTATAGTTCCTTTAGGCATATTTCTGGCCCCACAGATACGTTCGAAGAACGTCAGCAGTGTACGCGCTGCTGCTTTGATGTGGGGTTGTTTCGCAAAATCTTTAATGTGAAGATACCTTAAGAAGTCGGAAGGTGTCAGATACCTCCGCTGTTTAAGGTCGTCAAAAGTAATGACCTCGGTACCCTAAAATAAATGGCATATCCTCTGAAGGCCTGCCTTCCCCAGGTTTCAGAAGTCCCCGGCAGTCATGCCTTGCAGAAACGGTCTGTTGCGTAGGAAGTACATGAGGGGAGAAGGAATGCTGACAACCCATACTTTTGCTTTGACGAATCCCAGATTCTCAGAGAGTTGAGAATTGACGTACAAGTGACTCTAAGCAAGGGTCTATGTTCCTTGGGAACCCACATGTGAATTGAGGCAAGTCTGCTCCCGCCATGAGTAACTCTATTTCCACCCACTTCCTATTATCTGAAGGAGAATGCCACATCGCTACTTGCATCAATTGAGCTGCTAGATAATAGAAGTACAGGTTAGGGAGGCCCAATCCGCCCTGCGTTTTTCGGCCGATACAATACCTATCTGGATATTCTGTGTGTCGTTTATTTTGCCATATAAATGTACCCATCACTTGTTGTAAAGGCAATAGGTGTGCCTTGGTAAGAAGTGCTTGGAACAGGAAAAGAATATGCTGCAGAACATTTATTTTTAATGAATTAATCCATCCTATCCACGATATGGGCTTATCAGTCCAGTTTTCCATGTCCTTTGTCAGTGTTTTCATTAACGGTATGTAGTTATGGCTATATAGTATCTCCGGGTCTGCTGTTAAGTGAATCCCTAAGTATTTGTGAGAGCCGCTTTCAATCCATATGTTATATATATCTCGCAACAGTGTCGTGTCCGCCACTGCCACTCCTACCGGCAGGGCACTACATTTAGCCAAGTTTTCCTTATATCCCGAGATTGCCCCACAATCCTGTAGTATCCCCTGCAAAGTAGCCATAGATTCCACCAGGCTTCTTGAGTGTCAAGAGCACATCATCAGCGTATGCCGATACCAGGAATTCCCTACCTCCCAGTTGGACTCCAAGTACATTTGGCTTTCTCCATAGCACCTGCAGGATGGGTTCTAATGATATTACAAATAGTAGGGGGGACAGCGGGCATCCCTGTCTACTGTTGTTATAAAGTCGTAAAGGTTGAAAGGGGGCTCCCCGAGATCTGCACTTGTGCCCTCACGTTACTATACATGGCTTTTATTAGTGTGACATATTCCTTTGAGAACCCCAGGTGTGTCAATAAGGTAAACCTGTATGGCCACTGGACCCTATCGAAGGCCATTTCGGCGTCAATAGAAACAACCAACGTAGGCGAATGTGTTTCCACATCAGATCTATGCTTCTATGGTTATTTTCGAACAATTGTCTGCCTGGTATGAAGCCAACTTGATCGGCGTCATTCAGGGCTGTTAAAAATGGGTTGTCTATCCGCCTGAATCTTTGCAAGGATCTTCATATCGTGGTTTATAAGTTATATAGGTCTGTAGTTTTCGGGCAGTAGCTGGTCTTTTTCTGGATTTGGTATAAGTACTATGGTAGCGAAGGACATGTCGTGGTCCGGTGTACTACCCTCTCTGAGCTCAGCAATTAACCATGACAAATGAGGTACAAGTTCCTCTCTGAAAGTTTTATAGTAGGTCCCGTCAAACCCATCAGAGCAGGAAGGAAGAAAGGAAAGAGAGAAAGGAAAGAAGGTATGCAATATGCATACCTAGATAGGTATGAAAGACATCTGGTCTTACGAATCGCCAGACCCATGCGGGGTACATGATCCAGCACCTCCACCGCACTCGTGAGAGGCAGATGATGCAGGCCGCTTCCTTAGGAGGTGCCAGCCGTTACCATACCCCTAAGGGAGGTTCCTCTGTGACTGTCACGGAATGTAGTGAGCCCCTCTTAAACAATAATTGGGACCCCTTTAGAATTGCATTTTTTGTACTGCATATTCTGTTTTGCTTAGTAACTACACTTTGTAGCTCTCTCCTCCAGCTGGGTAGGAATATGGATATCACATGAAGTAGGTATGTGAAAGTGTGCTGCTTGTGCTGGAAGCACATGAATTTAGCGGTAGCATAACATCAGCCAGGAGGTCACGTAGGCAGTCAAACTAAGGAAGTAGCCAATGTCTAGCATATGTTATTGTACACTCCCTAACCAGATATTTGTTTTTAGTCGTTTGTTTTGTTTTCTTATTTATATTTTTTCATATTTTTGAAACGCATGGAGAATAGGTCTACAGGCTATTAACTACTCTCCCTATTACCAGCAAGCCCTAACCAGTCCGTATGAGTAATCAATATCTATATATGCCATGGTTTAGGTGGTAGCCCTTCTAGTCTGGTTATTTAGGATCCTGAAACATTCCAGTGCTGGGCCCGGCCGAAATGTGTGCTACTAGTGTCTGCCTGTGAGAGCCCTAGGGAAGGGCGATTATTCTGGCAACTGTAGAGCACAGACGTCATGAATAGTGGTATAATCGTGCTGCAATTCACTTAACTATATACAAGAATAAACTCAACTGTGACCTCCTAGCCCTCGTAGTTATGATATCCCAATGCCTTGCCCCGTGTTGTGGGGATAACAGGTATGCCCACATATGCCCCATGAAAAGTAGTATGGGATACTATAGGGGTCATATGCCTGCGCTATCTTGCCTTTAACCATTCAGGAATGCATCGAGTTCCGGGGAAGTCCATATGTGTCAGCCCTCTGAAGGAAAAGTCTGCCACCATTCAGAGTACTGTTGGGATCGGCTAAGCGCTGCACCCGGCACCCGGACACAAATAAGCCCTTCCATGTTGTTGCTGTAATACTCATCCCCGTCCCTCACTCAATGCCCCTCCATCCTGCAGTAATACGTATCCGGTATGAACCATGGTTTGCTAGTGTGGCTGTAATTGCGGCCATGGACAAAACGGTGGGTAGGCCCATATCCCTCACCCGTCATCCCCCAACAGTCCAGTCACCAACCCCCCTAATACTGCAGCAAGTAGTAAAACCCCCCTCCCCCAAAAAGCTAGAGTTTTCCCCAGCTGGCAACATACGATACCCGTTGAGGTAGTCAGTGCCCTCACACTCCAACCTCCTGCCACTCGCTCGGCAGCTGGCGTCACTCTTGCGGGGTCGCAGAAATATTAGGCAGGTAGAGACAAGGCCCAGGAATAAGCGCTGTGTATCTCCGCTGGGTGTGAGAACCTGCACACAGGCATATCGGAGACCTCCCAAGCGCAAGGTTTCAGTGATGGCTTTCCATTCACAGCGGCGCTGGAGAGTGCTGAGCGCTACGTCCTGATACATGAATAGGTCTGTGCCTGCATGCTTGATGGGCCCTTCTCTGCTCTTTCGAAGCAGGACCTCCTTCATCTGGAAGTGGAGGAATCTGATAACCACATCTCTCGGGGCATTGGCATCGGCTCTCCGAGCATGTAGGGCCAAATGTGCCAGTGGCTGTCTGGTACGTCCGGCAACAGGGGCTTAAAAATGGTGAGCAGGAGATCTTGAAGGGGGCCTTTATTATCCTTCTCTGAGAGGCCTTGAAGGCGTACATTATTTCGCCTTGATCGGTTAGCCATATCCTCCATAGCCAGTTTCGTCTCTGCCATGAGGGAGGTGAGACGATTTACGTGGGTGATCACCTCATTATGTTCCTCAGTGGTGTTTTAAAGGCGTTCCTCCAGCCGCATGCGCGGTTCTTGTGCCGAGTGCGAGCATTTCGGACTGTAAGACAGCCGTTGACTTCTCAATTTCACCGGCAAGGTAAGTGTGGACTTCAGCCAGCTTAGCCAGAATCTGTGTGGTATAACTAGAGGAGGGTTCCACGTTAGGAGCTGCACGTGGTGAGGGTGGTGGGGAAGCTACGACGTCATCTTGATTTTCCGTCGGCCTGAGTTTCTGGGCAGCAAATAGGTTCAGCATCATGTTCCCGGATTCACGTCCTTCTTTTGCGTGTTTTTTTGGGTTCCTCATCTCCATTTTCTGTAAATTAGCAGGTTTGAGTAGCTTTTGTGTGCTTATGGCAGTGTGAGAAGAGCGGAGCTCTACACAGATGCGTCCAGCTCTCTCCTCTGTCACTGATCCACATGGGTTTTCACTTGACTTTATTCTACATAATTATTCTCTTACAAAATGTTGCATCATCGCATGATTTTTGGAAAACATAAGATATATTCTACATATATTCTACCCTTACCTCCATTTTGAAAGAACTTTAAGAGAAATTATTTAAGTATTTGTAATGTAAAGATCTGTTTGCCATATCTTCTTTCTGTTAATCAAACCCCCTGTAATGTGCAATCGCAAGGTTTATGAAACTAAACCTTAGATCGTGTTACTCCTGCTTTGGATTATTTAATTAAGTTTTTGCATGGCAGTTTGAAAACTCCACTAGAATTATATCAAGCAAAACAGAAAGATTCTGCTTGCTAATCTCCATGCTTGAATTCTAGGAGGTTTCAGGCAGATTCTGACCATCATGGTCCTTTTGTAGAAATATATTAAGACAGTACCTTACCTAGATCAGGGGATGCATTTATAGTATTGTAGTGTATGTTAACATGTCTTAAATCATGTGTGGACAACATCCATTCTACCAGTTTCTCCCTATCCTGCTGGTTTTCATTTAAATTTATATTGTATGTATAACAGAAAAACAATCACTTACCGAGTCACATTGTGTTTCTTCCTTGCAGACCGTGCATAATACCAACTCTCCTGTTTGGGAAGAGCCATTCCGTTTCTTTATTCGTGACCCCAACCTGCATGACTTGGACATACAGGTGAGACTGTATACACCGAGAACAATATGATTCTTTGTATTCTCCAGCTTGGGCTACTCTGTATTAGTCCAATTGCACATAAGCATCTATTGTTTTTTGTTGTTGTTTTTTTCCTAGGTGAAAGATGATGATCGGCAGTTTTCATTGGGCTCATTGTCTCTTCCACTTAGTCGGATCCTTTGTGCTGATCAACTCACATTAGACCAGTGGTTTCAGCTGGAGAACTCTGGATCCAGAAGCAGAATCTACATGAAACTCGTTATGCGGGTAACAATCATAAACAAAGAAAGGAACCTGTGACATTTTCATTGACATTCACTACTGGCACCATTAGCACTTCCTGCACCAAACTTCACCAAAAAGTATTTTCCTGTATTCCCTGTAATTATCTGTTTCGCCTCTTATTTACATGTTTAAAAAACAAAACATCCAAGTATATTTCTTAGTGTTGTGCTTTAGACAGTCTTGACAATCTCCTTGCCATGACACCACTTCTTGTCATGTAGAACGTTCTCTTAACTGTGGTGACCATTTTGCACAAAGTCATCTCATTTGTTATTTTGTAAATTATGACTTGATCTTCCTATCTTATGCTGTTATTAGTTTTCAAACACATGGCAAATTATGTAATCACATACTTTCTATGCACCCCTTATTAGGGATACCAAATTAACATTTTACGTTTGTGGAACAGATTCTTTATGTGGACCCAGCATATGTCCCTGTGGTGGAAACAGAGAGTGCTGGGATTGAGGCTTCAATTGGATCCAGTGTAGATTTGCCCCCAAGACCTGTAAAAACCAACCCTGCGGAGAAGTTTGCAACTGAGGTAATTTATTACCAGGTTATATTATGAGTTTGTATAGCTAAGATGTTTTGGAAATCCACCACTCATATTTAAAAAAAAAAATACTTTATAATGATCTGTTCAAGCACTCCGGAGAGTGACATGTATATAGTTGTCCAGTGTAATTGCGAAGATGCAGGTCCTTCACACTTCCCAAACACAGTTTGTGGCTTATAAAATTTTGAGAGAAAGTTGGTAGACTCTTATAATGAAAAATTAAGATAACATGGTGACTGCCTAGAAAGACACCGTAAGGATAATTTACTGTATCATTTACACAGCTACATTGTATGGACCTTAATTTGTAAATAAATGTGTTTTTATTAAATGCAACAAATCTGTTATCCCACCCCCTTTGGATTCATGGGGTTATCCTGGTCCCACTGGAATGATCTCTGGCTACTGCTTGAGAGACTTTCTGTTGAATTGTGTGTTTGTCCTGATTAAAGATGGCAGCTGCACCTCACTCAAATTAAAGCTGGAGCTCATTCCTTCAGGCCTTTGAAGACCTGTGCAGGCAATTCTTGGCAACGCTTGCGCTCTGGGTCTCCAGCAGAGCATCACAGTGGCTTACGGAGGTGAGGCCGAGGTTGTCTCTCCGACTCTGGTTATCCAATAGTTCAAGACTTTGCAGCCACCCACCCTTGCCAAGAACCCCTTCATACAGTTCTTACACTTGGAAAGTCCAGGGTCGGCATTGCTGGGAGTGTACACCAAGACGACCACGAGTTGAGCACTGTTTGCCATTTCAGTGTGGGCTTGGGGATGACTTGAAATATTGCCTGGGGAATGTGGAGTGTTTTGGCTTGGATTGCTTGGACCATGCCTTTTAGTGTTGGTGATGTGCTTCTAGCCGAAGCGTGTTATATTTGCTCCATTATGCGGGGCAATGTTTGATGGACTTCATCCCCCTTGTCATGTCATGTAAGACAGATGTGGGGGACTATCATCTCATGTTGGATCATTTATTATTTTCAAAATTTTATTATTTCTGCAATTTTATACTCTTCCTCTGGCACCCATATATTGCTGGTCTAGACAGTTAATGCTAATGCTGACTATTGTTATCCCCTTTCTTACCCAAAAAGAGTGGTTTTACAACTAGTGCAATTCTGCTACCAGAGTGCTATATGAGATATCTTTGCACTACTTGTGTTTCTACTTTATTACTTTGCAAAATGAGATGTCCTTATCTATGCTAGTTCTGCCTATGATTTTATTTGTGAATGTTTTTTCTTTTACTGTATGACGGTTACATGCTGATATTGCAATCTGTTTGTTGTCTCCTACCATCTCAATAAATACAAAAAAAGGAGGGTATGTACATTCATAAATTAAGGCATCCAGGAATAAGAAAATTGGGTTGTAAGAATTGTACACACTGTGTTTCATTGCATTGCTGTTCCAATTCTTTATTTTTATCTTGTACCTAATAAAACTGTGCTTGTTTTCAGAACGTGATTCGCGTGTTCGTCCTCGAAGCAGAAAATCTGATTGCCAAAGATAACTTCATGGGTGGGATGATAAAAGGGAAATCTGACCCTTACACTGTGATACGAGCGGGAGGCAAATCTGTGCGTACCAAAGTGGTGAAGGAGAATTTGAACCCGCGGTGGGACCAGGCCTTTGAGGTAACACACACACATATACAGAGTAATGACTATTATTATTATTATTATTATTATTATTATTGCCATTTATATAGCACCAACAGATTCCGTAGCGCTTTACAATATTATGAGGTGGGGGATTTAACTATAAATAGGATAATTACAAGAAAACTTACAGGAATGATATGTTGAAGAGGACCCTGCTCAAACAAGCCTATAAAAACAAGTCTATAGGAGCTGGGGTATAAAACACAATCTGACAGGAAATTATCACTGTATACTTGCTCATTGTCCTATAACAGTGGTTCTGACACTGCCCACATTAAGATTTAAATGTAGTTGCACTGATTTACTGCAGTAAAGTCAACACCAGGAAAGTATTTTTAAAAAAATACTTGTTAAATGATTATTTATTAATTAATGGGTGGGCCATTGCGTGAATGTTTCAGTTAAGGAATAGGTATAAAAGATAAAATAATAAATAAAACTCTGATGCAATGTACACAATTTGGGCCCCTGACCTAAAAAACATTAGAGAAAAACTCTGTTCCATATTTAGTAAATATACTTTTAAAGAACATAAACCATATATGTATAACTTGCAAAAAGTAATACCTCTAAAAATGTACAACTTACCCACACAAACATAACTTTCCACATGCTGTGGGTATTCAGTTCTTTGTAAAATGAGCGACTGGCAACAGATCATGGGAGTTGGAATAGACATTATTAGGCGATACTGTTGATGTGAAAAGGTGAAAATGTTCAAAAATCAGTAAATGTCTTAACCGTAAATACTTTTTTTTATCTGCAGATACTGGTTACAGATATCCCAGGGCAGGACATTGAATTTAATGTGTTTGATAAAGATGTTGATGCAGATGATTCCTTGGGAAGGTCAGTATATGTTTTGTGTATGGTATTATTACAATTTATGTGTAGTATATGATGTATTTGGGATTTATTTTGTTTTGGGCACAAACTGCTCCTGTGCCTCTTAATTAGACATGGTCAGATCACATATATATATAAAATATCACGGATTCACTGTGTCACAAGCTGGATTGGCTTCACCTCAGTTAGTATTTACAGGCAGCTTCTCAGGATTTGCATAAAAATAGAATAAAACCAAAACAATGCATTATATTATTATAGCAATATACATCCCACCATCCTTGGACTCAATACTTACTCTGTGCCTCGGTCTTTCTGGTGTTTATCAACATCTGGGCTCAGAGAATACATTCAGACTGAAGGTTTTCTGGTCAGGGCGCCAGCTAGAAGGTTGGCGTGGGTGAGCATTGTTACAGCCTCAGTGATTTTAAATAATTTACATTTAGAACTGTACTTTGCAGTGTGCCCTTTACTCTTTTGAGTGTAATTCTGTTTATTAAAGAAAATCCCCAAAATGCTCCTGTATAGAGGACACAGTGACCGTTTCCATTAATATTAATATGGGGTTTTATAGTGTGAGATACTAAAAGGTGCCAATGGCATGAGTCATCGGTTACAAGTTCCAAAGAGTTGCTATATCTGCCATGTGCTTTGAAGTAGCTTTCCTTAGTAAAAGAATGTAAAAAATTTCATTTTGTTACCCCCAGGTAATGGGTTAGCTTTGTTTGACTTTAGTCTATGAGTACTAGCTTAACAGTTGGCGGTTTTTCAAGACAATGGTTTAGAGCATATTTCATATTCATAAATATCCTTCAAACTATGAATTTTTTACACTAATCAGAAATTCTGGAGAACTGTAAACAGTATTTTAAAATACAGGACAAAAATAATCCCGCAACTTGGCTATTTTCCAGCTTAGCTATTTTGTCCCAAAACATTGAAAAAATCTATCTGTAGTTAGAATTATTAATATAGCTCCTACATATTTTACAGTGCTGTACAGTAAGTAAAAAAAGACAAACCATTCTAACAAAACACGTTTGACATACAGGAACAGTTTGTGTGTCAGGCCTCTCATATGCCTTAAAGCGGCACTGTCACTATATAGGGACTTTGCGGAACGGTACCATTGCCCCCGGAGGCCAGGGGGGCTGGTAATGGTGAGCCTTACTTACCTGAACCTGTCCCTTGTGGGACAGTCGCACCTACCTGCAAGTAATGTGCTCAGCCTTCCTGAACACTTCCTGTAAAGTGAGATCTAATGTTTACACTTACTTTATTGCAAATTCTGTTTAATTTTGAATTTCTTATTACCTGAACTGTTAATAGTTTGCTAGGCTTTGTAGTAGCCTCTTCTATGTAATTAAAGTTCAAGTTACAGAGCAGGAGATTAAAACTTCTAAAGTAAGTGAGTATCTGTTTGAAAATTAAACCTATTTTCTTTGATGCAGCATGTGAGAGTCACAGCCAGGGGAGGTGTGGCCAGGGCTTCATGGATAGAAACAAAAGTGATTTAATTCCTAAATAACAGAGAATTGAGTAGTGACACTTAAGAGGCATGACCTATACACAAAACTGCTTTATTAAGCTAAAGTTGTTTTAGTGATTATGGTGTCCCTTTAACAATGTGTCTTATATCCTTACATATTTTTATTTCTCTCTGGAATTTATTATTACAATATTCGTTATGGGTTTTAGAGCCCTCGGAGGCTTCCCAAGTATATGTTTATGCACCTTATTAAAATATTTATATTTAAAGAATACTAATACCAACCCTAATAACACAAAAAAACACAATAATTCCAAATAATATTAGTGTAAATTATTTACATCTCCACATTTTGTGTAACATTTCAGAAAGGGTGTATTTTAGCCAACCTAGAGTTAAAGGGACACCGTAGGCACTGTATCTGCTTCATCTCATTAAACTGGTTATAGTTTATGGAGTCCCCTGGTGCCATCATTTCTTTCAGCATTAAACAGTTTTTAATGTTGTAATGTTTTAATGCTAAACAAGAGACCACGGTAGTCCATCCCCTCTGTGCTGCTTTGGCTAATAAGGAAGTATTACCCTGAGCAGCAATGGGCAGCTGTGATTGGCTGAGAGTGTCAGCTGACTGCTTTTAACCTGTCAGAGTTCCAACTGACGGTATGAATGGGTATGACAACAAGGAAGTGTGTAATCTCTGCCTTAGCTACACATACAAAAGGGGCCGGACTGTGGGTGGCCAGGGACTCTTAATTTATGGCATACTGCACAAACATGGTGCAACACTGAATGGAGGGACAGTGCCAGGGCACTCCAGGCACTATAACCAATTCAAAGAGACAAAGTGGTTATAGTGACTACAGTGTCCCTTTAATAGTCAATAATAAATGTCCTGCAGCTGTGGTTCAAGCTCCCTACGCAGGCTCTCCTGAAAACAGCGATGTTCACGGTTTTCTATCATAAGCAGTTACAAACTTGATGTGACTATGGAGTAATGTAATGTGATCTATTCTGTTTGCTATTTATTTACTTACCCTTTTTTAAAGTTTAATAACCGCACTGTTAATCTTCACTTTGTCCCACCCCTCCTCCATCTTCTTTCTTCACTAGTTGTAAAGTGAGTGTGAAAGACGTCCTGAAAAAGAAAACCATTGATGAGGTATTTATATATACATTTGTGCAGTTTATTTTTTGAAAGGAGAAATACAGAAAAAAAACTTAAAAATCCATAGTACTTTATATATTATTAGATGCAAACTCACAGTAGACATGTTGATGATTTACTGCTATTTGTTTGTATTAGAACTCCATGTCATGGTAGCACCTTGTTTATTCATTATACCCATCTGTCCTGCCTTAAAATGTAAACAGTTTTCGTGTTTATTTTGTGAGTTACTTGGCATGTTGCAGCCTGATACAGTTCTCTGTTTATTACTTGGCATCATATCTGCTTTGTTTCTTCAACTAGAAAATGTTTCTGTGCCATTGCTGAAAATAGTCTTTCTTACACTGGAGTCCCGTTTATAGCTTAGTTATGGTTGACCCTCACACTCCAGATGTTTCTAAACTACATTCCACGTGATACTCGACCGGTCCTAAGGCTTTCTAAGCATCTTGGGAAATGTAGTTTAGATGATCCTGGTATAACTTGTATATGAGGTGAACTATATACAGTGCTAATGTCCGTGAACCTATTCATCAAGCTCTGCTACAGCAATCAACAACCAGTGCTTGTTAGGGTTTTGTTGCCTTTGTTATCACCACATTGACAGACATGGGTCTTAGTGCAATATAATTGTGCGTATTTTCTCCATATTAAACACAGTGTAACTCGTTTCTCTTGTGTGTTTCCAGTGGCTGCCATTACAGGAAGTTAAATCTGGGAAACTGCACGTCAAACTGGAGTGTCTATCTCTAATTACTGATGCTTCTCAACTGGATCAGGTATTAAATTTTCATTGCTTTACAGTATAGGAAGGAGAAAAGTTTGTTCTTTTTTTCTGGTGTTGCTGAGAATATGTCTTTTTCAGGTGCTGATGATAAACAGTCTGTCTCAGCCTGCCAACAGTGAGGATTTCTCTGCCGGCCTTCTGTTTGTCTATATAGAGCGAGCAAGCAACCTTCCTGTGAGTTCTCATTAACTGTCTGCTGCCAAATACATTCTCTCCAGTCTGTTTTTTTTTGAATGCATCATCTAACCTCTTTTGACTCCCATTTTGTTATCATCTTTTTAATATAGTGCCTGCATTCCCTTTATTATCTGACCTATTTATTATAACATCTCCTTGTACACAGATACTGAAGGGGAAAAACCCACCAGCAGCAAATGCAGAGCTTACTGTGAAGAAAGTTACTTACAAGACCAAGGTACGATTTATTGATACTTGTCACCTTCATGACAGCTTAGAGTTTCAAACACGTTACAATATATAAATTAATATGGGTCTATTTGAATACTGTATACATCTGTTGTTTCATACAGTTTTTTTTAATTTTTTTTTATCTTCAATGCTACCTCTTTACATTTGTAGCTTTATTGTTCATTCATAACATATAATGTCTCATGCAGAGTAGACAGCAGTGTTTGCATAACACTGAAGAATTCTCTACAAATGACTCAGTCTAAGCAAATAATTACTCTGATATCTAAGCAATTATTTTTCTTCTCTCTATAAATGGTCTAATCTTTTACAGGACAGTGTACATTAATAATTGTCTTGATAATTGTGTTTTCTTGCATAAACAAGACCCAACACCCTGTATCCAGTTATTCCTACCTAAACATGCATGAGAAATACACATATATGTATACTCAATTCTTTGTATAATTTATTACATTTATAGGTCCGTGAAATTCTAAACCTTGCTTAACAGTTGCAATCTAAACAAAATATTGTTTATCCACAAGTAAATATAAACCTTTTTAAACTGGAAATTTAAAGATATGGAACCACCAACTTGTATTGAGTCCTATTCATTAAAGGGGCACTCAAAGTTGGAACTCACCTATTTTTAAATATATTCTATAGATAATTCACTTGGACAAATATGCTAAACAATCAGTGCGAAATTGTGAAATACATTTCCAGGATTCACAATTCAAGTAGGTAGCACTTCGTAGACATGGAAATGATCAGCCAATTAGCTGGACTTTGTGGGCAGATCAGGGGTTTCTTGTATTTGTAGTTCTGTTATCCAATTATTACGCCCAGAAATGCTTCCTGCTGACAAGAATAGTGTGTTATTGGAGAAACACTGCAGTTTAGGAGGAAGCGACAGAAAGGAAGCTGTGACTGAGTTTCAAAATGGGGTAGCAAAGAAGGGGTTCTTGACACGCTAATTCTTTTCAGTGACCAGAACTGCAATTTATTGGGTAACACAGCAACACAATAAGGGTGAGTGCTGGTCACTGAAAAGAATTAAGGTGTGCTTAACCACTTCTTTGCTCTTGGAAACTTTGGTGGTTGGTGACACAAGGGTTAACCCTACACCCTGTGTTGGGAAAAAATAGATTTTTTTTTTTTTACTGTGGCCTGGAAATTATATGGTTGCTTTCATGATATGTCTATTGTTGAGATTGACTTGGTTTAAACTGTTCTAAATAGAGAACTCTAAATAAAAAGGATGGTGGGACAGAGGAAACAGGGCTAATATACAGAATACAGCAAATACATTATTTTACCATTTCTGGGTAAATAACCTGCAGTTCTGGCATTGGCTATCTAGCTTATTCACATGTTGCTTTGAAAACTCAAGCATTAAAGTGTAGTTTTCACTGTATCGCTAATACTGAAACATCTGTGCAGGAGTTACATGTAGCTGGCTTAGCCGGGGATCTCCTGTACACACAGTAGTGAATGCAGCCATCATAAGTGACCTAGCAATACTTTTGCTCCATCTGAGAGTTTAGCAAGCCTACCACTATTATTTCAGCGCTGGTCAGACAGAGAGTGAAATTCTTTCTCATCAGCTTTTTTTTCCCGGCATATAACCCATATATATGCCCAGCAGTACAATTCCTACCAATCTTGGATAGACCAACCAGAACATTGTATGTCCTCATGCTGCTTTTAAATTTAAAAAAAAAAACTATAGCCCTAAATCTAATATAAAACAAAACCTATACTATAAACGATACATAATACCAATGACTACGAATACCAATAATTCCCAATTAATCCTCTGGAGACCTTAATATACCACTTTACCTTAGATCTTGTGGTGTATCTTTTTTTTTTTTTTCAATGTATTTTATTTTTCAATTTTCATTGGTCATGCATAATATAGATAGGAAATAACTCAGGAGGGGGTACACGGAGAGAAGAGGGGGGGTGGGGGAGGGCGACAATGCATATACAATGTATCATATTCATACAAAAGTATTTTTAACAACTGTACATAGAATTAGATATTAGTCACAAATCACTAGCTTCCGAATATAGTACATACATTGGTAGTTATATACATGTTTGCATGAAACGTTCTAAGGCACTAACTTGGTTCCTTACGCCCTAACTGTTGAGGTCGCTGGGGTGGGGGGAAAAAAGGTCTTGTGGTGTATCTTAACTTCATTTGTCACTGTTCTGTATTGTCTCTTTCTTTTTTATACACATAGACAGATGTATAATTTGAGGATAAATAATACTATGCTCAGTCTGGTGTGACAATAGCAAACACCTAAAAATACATACGGAAAAGCTAAAATGAAATCACAGGAGGATTGTTTCAGCATTGTTTGTCTTTGTTTTGTTCCTTCTCAGTCTGCCTCAAAGAGCACCTCTCCTGTGTGGGATGAAAGCTTTGTTTTTCTCATCAGGAATCCAGCTAATGAGACCTTCCAGCTACAGGTCAGTATGAAGCATGATTACCTGCATTAATTTGCTGATAACATTCTTGTGTATTTTTATTTACATTCAACATTTTCTTGCAGGTTCGCGATGACTCTCATAATTCCTTGGGATCCTTCAACATGCCCATTTCTGATCTCTTGGATGCTGATTGTCTGACATTTGACAGATGGTTTAATCTGACTTCACCTGGACAGCACAGTCAGGTTCTGATGAGACTGCAGTTGAGAGTGAGTGCATGATGTTATTTTGTTGTATAGATCAATGATGGCTGAGCTTGTTATCCCAGATTTTTGAGACCTGTCTTTCCCATGATGCTCAGTCAGCCTAGTCTTAGCCTGGCCATCTCTGTTTTTATAAAGGCAAATGTAAAATTAATAGATGTTACTATGTCTATCACAAATAATTTTCAATGTTACAAATTGTAACAGGTTTTAAAGTTATATATTGTAACCTGATACTTGCATATCTCTGCCCCCTAGATTTTGTCCTCTCCAAATGTCAGTCCTGAGCTCCAGGCACTTAAGATTGCTTCATCTGATCCTCAAAGACCCCCCAGTCCAAAGAAATTGTCTGACACTGACAACATAATGCCTGCTTTTGATAGCAGTGACCTTGCATTTGCATCCTCCCCGGGGGATCTCCGTCAAAGACTGCCTCACTCTAACAGGTAAGGCTCACATTGGGTCATTATTACAACTGCATGGATTTCTTTAATGTAGTCATTTTTCTGTATTTCTTATTTTGAATCCACAAGTTGCCCTAAATTCACTTTCATTTTAGCAATTACCCCTATAAAAAGACTAACAGGTGTTTTTTTTTTTTTCCTCTTCTGATACCATTAAATTGTGCTTTGGTAATATTCTGTGTGGTTAAACACCCCATTCAATCTGTAGGGTGAAAAACATTGTCCAGGAATTGTTGATAAAGACTATAAAGATGCCATTCTTTTGCCTTTTCACTCTACTTGGGCCACTTCACTGCGCCCCCCCCTTCTCCCTCAAATAATCAAAATTACTGTTTACTAGATATACGCCAATAAAAACATTTATGCATATTTAATTATATGTTTGTTTTTTTCCAATGGGAGTATATCTAAAAACCATTTGCAAAAGCTGCAATTCTCTTGTCTGAAGCCTTTGCAAGACTCCCCCTGCTGACCCAGCCCAGACTCCCAAATACAGATGGAATCTAAGGGGATCTCAGTGTTGGAGTCTGCAGAGTCAAGAGATTCTGCTTTTATCTTAGGATGGTAATAGATTGTTAGCACTGCTTAAAAAAGATTATCTTTGAATATTTATATAATGTTATGGTAACAATTCAGGGAGTAGTGATTGGAGACCTCCTTGTGAAGGGGGTTAAAGGAGAATAAATGTAACAACCAACTTTAGATTACCCTAATAGAGAGTGGGCAAAGCGAGGTAACTATGTACAACTGGCAAAAGTTAACATGACCATAAAGGATAGGTAGAGGTATAAGAGGAAATATGGCTAACGGACGTATATGTACCTGTGCTCTGTTCTGGAAGGAAACATACGGAGTATAGATTTGTTTTAATGAATACTTCAAGTTGCACAAATTAAAATTGATTTTATATAGAAATATTTGTATCCTTTCTTCCACAGCGATCCATCTTCCACAGACTCTCTCCTGGGACAGCTGAGGATGACCCTGTATTACCCTGCTAAGGAAGGGAGACTTGTAGCAGTGGTACACAACTGCAGGTAATGCAAGTTAGTACATGTTTACTAACAAACATATGCTTCTTGTCACATGTTACACAACACATTGTAATCTATTCATGCAATCTGGTCTGCAAAACTGGCCATATGGGACCAGAGATTAGGATGGCATTATAGTCTGCCAACTGAAATGTTTAGATACATTTGCCAGCAGTTTGGCTAATTCTGTTGTAGTTAAATATCCTCTTCAAAGTGAAACCATGTCATTAATAGTGGATATTCACTACTATCTATCCATATGCTAAATAAAAATGCATTATTCAGTAACTTGCCCCATACATAATACATCAATATGAATCCTGGTGAAAAATATTTTCAAGAAGGACCAACTTTTGAAGCAGTAGGGTATACATTTCTCACTTGGAATCTCAGGACAGAGAATAGGCAAAACATATATTGTAAAGTGTTGTACATTATTATAGTTATTATCATTAGCATTATGATTGTCATTGATAGAACACCAGTATATTTCAGTGCTTCACAATTATACAATGGGCATATATAGCAAGCAATGTAAATGTTAATAGATACAAGAGTTGAAGAAGGCCCTACGCAAAGGAACTTCTAATCTAAGATAGTACAATGCTCTGTATTCTAGTTCTAGAGTGTCGAGTGTGAGTCTTTCTCCACTACTGACTCCTAAAATAATGATGAGAAAATTATCTTGGTATAAGCATGTAGAGCCAGTTTTGGTTGGAAAGTAGTAGTGGGACACTTTTTTTTTTTTTTTTTTTCCTCTCGTCTCCTTCGCTGAACATATACAAAGATCCAAACCCAAATGTCACTGAAAATTTTATTTAAAAATGAATCCATTTTTGTAACATTATCACCACTTTTGAACACAGAGCTTCTGACAAAAAAAAAAAAAATGTAACACGTGTGCACTCTTGACTAGTGTTTTGTATTTAATCTAATCAATTAATTTTTATCAGAAATCTAGGCCTCTCTTCCAAGGAACCTCCCGATCCTTACCTGTCAATGGTATTGCTACCAGACAAAAAGCGGAAAACCAGTGTGAAGAAAAGGACCAATAACCCAGAATTTAATGAAAAGTATGTTCATTTTGGAATTCATAAAATTGTATGGTTTATATATGTTTAACATGCTACATTAGTCACCATGTGTGGACTGTCACTTAAAATATGTCTGCTGGACATTTACATCACAAAGTAGCCCACTTTAAGAACCTGACCGTAGTGTGGTAGTGTTTGTGTAAGTGGGGCTGTATTACAGAAGTGTGTGTGAAAATTGGGATGTATTAGTGCCTGTGATTGCGTGGGTGTATTGGTGTAGTGTGGGACTGTAGGTGAATGTTGGTTTTCATGGTGTAGAATTGAAGTGTGTGAATGATTGGTGTATGTGTGCATGAAAGTGTTGTGTAAGAGAGTGTAGTTATTGTATGTGTTGTTAATGTAGATACAAAAAGAGAAAAGGAGATACAAAGGAGCCCACCGGGAACGATATACCAGTCCCGTGGGTCTCGAATGTATCTTGAGCAACCCTAAGTGTAATAAAATCTAACTTTTATTGAGTCTAATTTAAAAAATAATAGTAAAAAATAGTAGTGCACAAACGTCAAATACACCAGCCTAGTGGCTGTGTGTGAAATGCAATTCTTAGTGCTGAACAAATTGACTCCAGCACCAAAATTAAAATCAGAAAACCAAAAATGGTTAAATAACCAAAACATGCAGAGGAGTACGAAGTCTCTGCCAGTTCAACACATCAGATAGGAACATGACAATAATGGTAATACAAGGATAAAGTGAAAGGACCCAAAAAAAAACACAACAAGGTCCTTCCCTCTTCCATGTCAAAACAAATACAGATTCACTGTGAAGTGAAGTTTATTAAGGGTGCATCATAAGAAAAATGGGGCATAGTAAGATTAATACTCTATACAAATAGCTGGACACTTTATGGGTACTGGGTGTAAGTTCATCAGCAGCACCCGGAGGTTTGAAGGACAAACTCACGTAAAAGGACATTCTAAATGACAACCAAATCAATCTTCAGCTTACTCATGTTATACACGAGAACGACTTAGTGTTTCTTGACCTAACCATTAGCATCTCAGACGATGGGCAAATTTTTACCACACTATTTAGAAAACCTACGGCAACAAACAGCTTGCTTCATTGGCAAAGTTTTCACCCACACCATGAGAAGGAAGCAAAAGATTTAAGACAGCGTTTTAAAAGCCTCGGCTATCCAAATAGAATTCTAAAAAAAAGCTTATCAAAGAACCCAGACTGTAGATAGATCAGAGAGCTTGCACAGACCATCTAAGGATTCCCGAACCACCCCGGGATCTACACGACTTATAGGGACATATGACAAACACTGGAACCAGACCCTACAGGTACTAAATCGGAATTGGCCGCTATTACAATATGATACATGTCTTCATAAGACTATTACCAATAAACCATTATTGACATATCGCAGAGCAAAGAACTTAGCGGACTTGCTAACCCAAAGTCATCTTAAACCCATACAAACCACATCCACTTGGCTTCAGACTAAGGGTCTTTACAAATGTGGGCACTGCAAGGCATGTAATTATATTTTACCCTCCAAAACAGAATGGAACAAAACAACATCCAAAAACATGATGATCAATTCCTTTATTAATTGTGGATCAACTAATGTGATTTATCTTGTAACGTGTGAATGTGGATTACAGTATATAGGCAAAAACTACACCGACGTGTCTTACAACATATTAACTCTATATTGAATCCACATATTGATACACCAATAGCTAGACACGTACGTGCTAATAATGCCTCTAGACCTAATGCACTCAAGTTTCAGGTAATCCAAAAGATTTTTCAAAACCACAGAAAAGGGGACATTAATATTTCCTTGTTAAAAGCGGAATCCTGCTGGATCTACTCGTTCCAAACCATATACCCGAAAGGACTTAATGAAGAGTTTAATTTTACTCCATTCATTCATTCCTAGTTGGTAGCAGTCTCCATGGTAACATCTTCAACCTTGGGAATAAAACGCCATCCAGTCCAGCTCCCCCTCCGTACTATACTGGCATATCTTTATCTGGAGCTTCCAGCACACTTTATGTATATTTGTTTCAATATTCTAAAGATAGCAATTTTCTTTGAGACTTGTTGCTATCATTACAGCAACTGGTAATTGTTACAACCTTCTCTTTCTTTTGACACTTAGAATTTATCGGGAGTTTTTCCTTTTACGTGAGTTTGTCCTTCAGAAAACTGGGACCTCCGGGTGCTGCTGATGAACTTACACCCAGTACCCATAAAGTGTCCAGCTATTTGTATAGAGTATTAATCTTACTATGCCCCATTTTTCTTATGATGCACCCTTAATAAACTTCACTTCACAGTGAATCTGTATTTGTTTTGACATGGAAGAGGGAAGGACCTCGTTGTGTTTTTTTTTGGGGGGGGGGGTCCTTTCACTTTATCCTTGTATTACCATTATTGTCATGTTCCTATCTGATGTGTTGAACTGGCAGAGACTTCGTACTCCTCTGCATGTTTTGGTTATTTAACCATTTTTGGTTTTCTGATTTTAATTTTGGTGCTGGAGTCAATTTGTTCAGCACTAAGAATTGCATTTCACACACAGCCACTAGGCTGGTGTATTTGACGTTTGTGCACTACTATTTTTTACTATTTTTTAAATTAGACTCAATAAAAGTTAGATTTTATTACACTTAGGGTTGCTCAAGATACATTCGAGATTACCTATTGCTTTTGAATAAGATTATACATTTTATTATGTTCCATCTTTGTAGGGATGGAACTGTAGCTTTAAGGCCACTGATAATAACATGATTCTGTAGCTCTAACTATTTGTTTTTATCTGCTACCAAATATTCTTCGCTTTTATAAGTTATCGGAAGATTTACCCCAGAAGGCACTCTACTTAATCTGGGATGTACACTGCTTAATCTTTTATTCTCTGTCTTTTGCATTTATTTTGCAACTATTTGTACTATTGAGGTCGAATACAGTTTACCAGCAACATTATGTTATTATTGTTATTATTTTTCCTAGTTGCCGAGCCCCTTTGGGCTGAACGGCAACGACACTAGGCTCCGCCCCAGTCTCTGATTGGCGAGACTCTTACCCAATCATTGAAGAGGGCGGTATATTTAACCCCTTAAGGACAGATGACGGAAATATTCCGTCATGATTCCCTTTTATTCCAGAAGTTGTGTCCTTAAGGGGTTAAATGACCGCCAACTTCACGATCGGTTCCCCTGGAAGAGCCTGTAAGGCGAAACGCGCGTTGGGACTAATCGATACACGGGGGTGGTGGGGCTTGATATGGATGATGCAGTAGTCTTCAGTGACGATTTAGCACCCCATTAGCCACCCTTGATTTTTGATTTTTTTGGATTTTTTTTCTTTTTCCAGTGAATAGACTATATTACTTATTAGTCTTTTAGAGGATTATTTCGGCTGGTGTGGGTGGGTGGGGGGGCGGGGGGGAGTGGACTATGGAGGAATGAGGGGAGTCTAGCTTTTAGTTAACACTGGAGTATATCAGCGGATAGGTTACTCTGGACCTGTTTAGGTTGATTTATTCAGGTTATTTTATTCTATCCATATAGATACATCACTTGAAGCTGTGTGTAGACTTTATTTGCCCTCTTCCTATTAGTTCTACTATAACTCATAACCCCCCCTTTCCCCCCACCCGCTTTCACACACAGCCACTAGGCTGGTGTATTTGACGTTTGTGCACTACTATTTTTTACTATTATTTTTTAAATTAGACTCAATAAAAGTTAGATTTTATTACACTTAGGGTTGCTCAAGATACATTCAAGACCCACGGGACTGGTATATCGTTCCCGGTGGGGTCCTTTGTATCTCCTTTTCTCTTTTTGTATCTATTATGTATTATGGGTTACCCCCCATGTTCTAATAGCAACCTGACACTCTCTCCCTATCTCTCCTTCCTTTTCTATTGTGTTGTTAATGTATGTTTCTCCACCTGCTTATTCTCTCTGTACCCATTCTCCCTTACCTCCGCACCCCCTACACTCTACTGCACTCTGTTTACACTACGCTCTTGCTCTCATTCACCCTACACCCCTCCTCCCTATAACTCTGCACCCTTCCTCCCTTCAGTTTGCTCTGCCTCTCCCACTCATTCTGCAGCGTCTCTCCCATTCACCCTGCACAGCCTCTGCCATTCACCCTGCACAGCCTCTCCCATTCACCCTGCACCGCCTCTCTCCCATTCACCCTGCACCGCCTCTCTCCCATTCACTCTGCACCGCCTCTCTCCCATTCACTCTGCACCGCCTCTCTCCCATTCACTCTGCACCGCCTCTCTCCCATTCACCCTGCACCGCCTCTCTCCCATTCACTCTGCACCGCCTCTCTCACATTCACTTTTTGCCATCTCTCGCAGTCACCCTGCGCCGTCTCACCCTGCGCCGCGCAGTCACCCTGCGCCGTCTCTCGCAGTCACCCTGCGCCGTCTCTCGCAGTCACCCTGCGCCGTCTCTCGCAGTCACCCTGCGCCGTCTCTCGCAGTCACCCTGCGCCGTCTCTCCCGCAGTCACCCTGCGCCGTCTCTCCCGCAGTCACCCTGCGCCGTCTCTCCCGCAGTCACCCTGCGCCGTCTCTCCCGCAGTCACCCTGCGCCGTCTCTCCCGCAGTCACCCTGCGCCGTGTCTCCCGCAGTCACCCTGCGCCGTGTCTCCCGCAGTCACCCTGCGCCGTGTCTCCCGCAGTCACCCTGCGCCGTGTCTCCCGCAGTCACCCTGCGCCGTGTCTCCCGCAGTCACCCTGCGCCGTGTCTCTCGCAGTCACCCTGCGCCGTGTCTCTCGCAGTCACCCTGCGTCTCTCGCAGTCACCCTGCGCCGTCTCTCTCGCAGTCACCCTGCGCCGTCTCTCTCGCAGTCACCCTGCGCCGTCTCTCTCGCAGTCACCCTGCGCCGTCTCTCTCGCAGTCACCCTGCGCCGTCTCTCTCGCAGTCACCCTGCGCCGTCTCTCTCGCAGTCACCCTGCGCCGTCTCTCTCCCATTCATTCATTCATGCAGTAGAAGATACTAAGGATAGTAAGGAGATCAGCATTTGCATTCGACCATGCTATTTTGAACATTGTGTCATTGAATAGTTATCTCTGGTGCTGGCCTCTACAAAGTAAATGATAATGACCTTGACAACTCTTCATGGCAGCCCACCAAGCATATGCCCAATGCCATTCTAGGCCTTCTACTCTTGAAAATCCGTTTAGAAACTCCAATATTATTGAATAGAGGCTTCTTTTCAAACTGAAGAATAGGTTCCATTGAATAAATGGGCTGTTAATCGACTTATTCTAACCGTAAATGGCAAAAGGATACTGTCACATGTCAGGTTTTGACACAACCTGAAAGCTAACTAAAAGTTAGCTATGGTTGGCTACTAGTTTAAAAAAAAAAATCAGAATGGATTTTAACTTATACTTTAAATGTATGCCTGGCTGTCTTGATACAGTCAGATCGTACTATGTAAGTTAAATTAACCGTTTGGTGCTGTTTGTGCAAGTGAGGGCAAATGTGTAAGCACAGTACTTGGGGTAAATCAGAAGAGTATGCATGCACTCATAATGTGTTTTGTAGCTGATGCCTAAATATACATTAGAATACTTAGAGCATCATAGGACGACGTCGTCATTATAGATATGGAGATGCTTTGAGGTCATTGATTTATACTTTATTCATTGCACTACTCACCCCAGTAGGTGCTTCAGTAGTGATGACTGGCATGAAAGAAAAAGGAACCTGCTCTACAAGTGAAACGAGTGTTTCATTTTAAATGCCTTTCTACTCCATATGAAACCCAGATTTCTGTAATAAACCTGTTATGTCTGTCAAGGCTAACTATTTTGACGTGTCTTCTTATATTCAGATTTAGATTGATAAATATTTTGCTAAAACTACTGTTAACTGAAGGCTGTGAAGATATATATTGTCATTCCCAGGATGTGTGTGTGTGTATATATATATATATATATATATATATATATATTTATATATTTTTTTTTAATCATTGTATTCTAAACAATCAAAAATTGTGCTTCAAAATGTCATTATATACGGTTTCATTTATAAACATAATTGCGATATTTTTTTGTCCATAATGTACCTTAACGTGAATAATTTTTTGACATGTCAATTCATAACCCGTAACACGTTGATATCTGTGGAAAATAATTAGGAATCATTCTGTTGAGATTTTAATAAATGCAAACCACTTTCACTCTCTCCAACTTATTTTACCAATTTTACAAATACCTTACAGAGTTGAGTGGGAGGTGTCACTTGAGGAGGCGTCAAGGAAGAAACTGGAAATCTCTGTAAAAAACAGCAGGTCCTTCATGTCGAGTAAAAAGGAGGTGATTGGAAAGGTCAGTTTCCATGTTTCTGTGCCAAACACATTTCATTTGTGACAGATGTAAGGTTTCAGGTCAAGGATGAACAATATTGTTGTTTTTAATGTTTTTATTGGGTTTTTCAAATATATATTCATACAATATAATAATAATAAACATATTGATAATACATAAGACTAAGATCTCAAAACATTGGCCATGGCTGATGGGAATCATGGGATGAGAGATGTTTGTGAGGAAAGTGTACTGCCTGTTATTGATTGCAAACTGCTGCTCTGGCAACGCACAGGCCCAATTTTAAAACCTATATTATGGTACACATTATCTCTTACCGGTTAATCCCCTTAACAGACCTATGTAAGAGTAACTCTCTCATAATAAATTTGTTTTCCTTTCTCTCAACAGGTTCAGATTGACCTCTCCCAAATGGATCTCTCACAAGGCCTGAGTCAATGGTAAGTACTTTCGAGACCTTTTCCTAATAAACCAAGCCTGTCAAACACAGGGAGCTTTAGCTTGTGAAGCAAACGTGTCCAGCTGCAAGTTTCCAAAGTGGTAGGAATGTGAAAATTCCCCCGCTTCCCACTACGGATGAGGACAACTATTCCGGTGCCTGCATTATATGCCGGCACTATGCAAGAGGCAAGAGATAGCGAGAGCTGAGAAAGAAATATTCAGTTCTCTGCTTCTTTTTCTACTAGATTTTACCCTCCATAAGAAATGAGTTAGGCTCCTCTAAACTCGACAATGAGATGACCGAAAAGAAATGTTGATGTTTGAAGAGAAGCTTTGGGCCCAGATAGTTTTTTTTTTTTTTGCGTATCCACAGTTTCTTCCCTGTAATGGTGAACATTAAACTAGCCCTTACTGCTCACATGAGACGTTTCACATACTGAAGGAGAGGAATACATTTTGTTTTTAAGTTATGCTCTATCCCACCAGATGGGGAGAGCCTGATAAGTAGTAATAGTAAGGCATTTTCCATGTGACTCTATAACAAAAGGTCAATAACCAGTACTTAACAATCATCTCATTATATAATGTACCCAATATGTATCCCAACAATATACCACCAGCAAAAGGAAACCATGCCTAATTAATTCTCGAAAGAGAACAAGTGAGTATTGATGGATTCAAAAAACACTTAAAATGCTAAGAGCCGCTTGTTCTCTTTTGGTATTTAATTAAGTAACTCGTTGCCTTCTCCATATGATGCTTCATTTCACAAAGAAATGTAATTCTCTGTAATTGTTTTGTCACCACTCTAAGCTTAGCAAATACCCTTCATGCTTCACTATACACACAGAGATTGTTCACTCACCTGTGGCATAGCCATTTATTCATAATGTAACTCTGTTTTTAACCATACAGTAACAGTCTATATCACCAGACATATAGAAGCCACACAATCACAATATTATATATGGTATCACTGCTCTTAAACACCAATTTTTAAAACAGGTACAACCTGAAGGAGGAATAAATGTGTATCCAAGCATTTTGGAAAAATGCAACATTCTGTGCCCAAAGGAATCTGTGCTAGAAACTCTTCCTGCAGGACTTCGCACCGTCTTTCTGTCCTATCCAATCTCCTGAACCGAGCTTTTCCAAGGACACTGTGATGCATCATTCTGCAGGCTTTGCTAATGGAAATTGTGTATAAAAGCAGAGTAAGGACATTCCTAGCACCACCAGAATTTCATTGGCCTTATTATGGAAAAGTATTATACATTCACCAGGGTTAAAGAACATTCATTTAAAGCCAAGCCATGCCTCCCCTGTTACCGTCTCCTTCCATATTAATACACAGGAATCAGTTTCCTTTTTACGTGTGTGTGTGTATATCTACGTTCATTCACTCTTGTGTGTACAAAACAATCACTGATAAGATAATGTTGAAGCAGAGCAGAATAACTAACATGAAGGATTGTATATGTAATCCTCTGCATGCCAGGGGTGTTCTCACCCTTCAGGGTCCATGTGGCTTAATATACAGCCATGGTACACACCTAGTGCTCTGTCTAGTGCCATGTAACATGATAATGATGTATTTTGTTTACCTGGTTCTTGTTTTACCAGAATACCTTCATTAATATTCCATCTATTGGTTATACACCTTTCTTCTGTTGCGGCTCAAAGTCCTTTTTGTGTGAGTATTTCAGTAGTAGAGAATAGTCAAAAACTGAATCTTTATAGCCGCTACACAGAGTAATTTGCATTATGCATTCCTATGCAAAATACGGGGTTTATTTATAATAATGTTCTTGACTGTTTCAGCACTGGACTGCTAACAGTTCTAAGGATAATCAAAAGTGTGTCATATATAGAGGGTGCCTTGATTTCTTACTGTATATTATTCAGATCTGAACAAACAATGCAGTGATCATTTACAATTTTTTTTTAAGCATATGTTTTCAAATTTTATTACATGCCAAATGGTGTCCAATTACGTCCAATGTTTCTGAATAGGGAGTTAAAAAAAAATTCATATATTATTTCAGTATTGCCAGTGTTAACGTGCTGCTAAGAGACTTTTTACTGTTCTGCTTTCGCAGCCATATTTGAACATTTCAGAAGCGCAAGGAGTGCAGTTTGCCCTCCTATGTATGCCAATTTGTGCTCCGATTATGTGCTCATGGTAACCTCCCTTCCTAGGCTGTGCAGAGTAAATTAATGTGGCCTTTTTAACCAGTTTAGTGCCAGGAGCACAAGAATTGTGTCCCGTGAACTAATGTGATATTGCGTACTGCATGACTGTTCTAGTTGTAGCCATATGAATGTGAGAAAAGTCTTTATGCATAGGTAGGCCACAACACCCTGGCATTCAGACAGTTAATGACTACTGCCCTGATGAAAAGTTAACTTTTTATCAGTGCTTACCAATCTTTGGCTTTTTTTCATGCCTGTTATCATGCAGCAAATCGCTTAATTCTTCTCGCAATATGTAATATAGGAGTGTATTCAATAAGATTCCATTAACAGGAATTGGCAATCACGGTAGCTAAAATAGGTCAAATATTTCACCAGTGACTGTTTTTCTGATTTAAATATACAATATATATGTATTAGATGTAAGTGTTCATTGTTCTCATCACAGTGCATCACAAAAAAGTTAAATCAAATGGGGGAGCAATTGCCAATACTTTGGAACTGTGAACACCTCTACTACAAAGTCTGTCTCTTTCTATCCAAAAATTTTCAGAGCTTTAACAGACCAAAATAAGCCCATTTTTAAACCAGTTTTTTTTTTTTTTTTTTAAGTTTTGTATTTTTATATTGTATTTCTGTTTGCTTTTAGAATTTTTTTTTTAACGCAATTGAAATCATCATGTTGAAATGTATACCTGTGTTACACAGGGAGTACTGCAACATAGCATTTCCTCTGCTCACAAAACCTGAAATATCGCTGGCAAAGGGCAGCTAATGCTTAATAAATGTACCACTACTTCATGGTATCCATTAAATGTCTGTCTCGCTGATTCTTATTGTAAGTGTCTCTCTGTGTAGTCTGATTTATTTATTCTGGCTGGGGGAGACCTAGTCAATAATGCTCAATAGGGTGTTTTAAATTGAATAGCAAATTTAGATGAAAAGAAGGTTGGAGTATCCCTTAAAAAAACCAAAACAAACAAAAAAATGAATAAATGCCTGTGTCTTTATTCCACAATGAAATTCAGCATGCTTTTGCACACGTATGAACCAAATCAATAGCTGCTTAAATGTGTAACTCATTTTATCTATATCTTAAAGGAACACTCCTAGTAAACTCAGAATCATATGGTTTCCCTTTAAATGAACGCAAACAACATAACACTCGAGTCTGCTGTAGTGGTTATGGTGCCATTAGTGCTCAGGGCTGTCCCACTGTAATGCGACAAATTGTATTAGTACAATTGTATTGCTGGGCACCTGAAGCTGCATCGATTGTTTCTAAAAATTTCCCGTCAAAAGAATCTGGTTAGCGCAAGTGCCTGAATAGGGCCATGCCTGCCTCATCCAATGAAAATACCCAGGTTACTTGTCAGAACATTCTAAACCAGCTTGCTAAATTACACCTTAACAAGCCAGGGCACCCCTGGCACCATGAACACTGCTGTAGGCTGTAGTGGTTATGATGCTTGGAGTGTTCCCCAAAAAATAGAAATAATCACATCCTGATTTTTAATAGTTTTTAAATACAAAGGATAAGTAAATAAAATGTTTTTGTGAAGTCTGAAAAAAATATAATTAAAAAGTTGCCGTAAGCATGAAACCACTGAAGACCTGCTTGTCTTGAGATGGTGTTTTTGCCCATGTGTAGTATTGACTTTCGGAGACTGTCTATCAGCCAGCACAGAATGAGAGTTCTGAACTGTGTATGCCAATGTTATCCACATTAACACAACACAATACAACACACTCTTGCTTTGCTCTGCCAAAACCTTAGCTGAGTTGGGTTCACTATATAGTGATGAGTGAAACAGGTGTTAGGGGTAAAATACTTATTCTATTAACTTCTGCTGTGTGGAGGGTTGTGGAGTAAGAGTTTATACCTGGTGCAGGCCATCTGAAACATTGGAGGCATTATCTATGCTAAAAAGAGGTGATATTTTTTATTTGTATTATGTTTCCTACTAATAGTTTCCCCCTTAAATATAAACATCCACACTGCTCTGTTTAACTTTATCCTGGAACTAAGCACCTCAATCTTGGCTCTGTGTCATTCAAGTTCTGCCCTTTTTTTTAACGCATAGTATGTGGAAGTGAGGAAACAGAATATTTTTTGCCTGTTTATGCGCTTCAAAATGCATAGTGTGTCCTGTCCATGCTTTCACTAAACTGGATTGTGATGTAGGTTGCTGAATCCTTTATATACATTGGGAAGTAAATGGAGCGTCACATTAAGAAAGGTTTTTTTTTTTTAACCCCTTAAGGACCAAACTTCTGGTATAAAAGGGAATCATGACATGTCACACATGTCATGTGTCCTTAAGGGGTTAAAGGTTAGGTGATTTTTAACATTTTATTCAATGGTATACTTTACAGAAAGGGGATGTTTTCACTTTAAAATGATAGTTGTTGAAAGTGCTTGGAATAAAATCAGCAACCCTTAGGCTAAAACATTTCTACAATTGGTAGATCACAAGGGCTTATTTTCTACTGTAATTATTGTATCACACAGACATTGCTTGTAAACAACTGTGCGTAGGGACAACTGAAAAATTCAGGGTGGAGCAGATGTTTTCTGTAAAGAACTCAGTAGGAGATGATCAAGTTTTAATATAAAATTGTTAAATCTCACTCCCCCACCCCCAACTTTGATTACCATATGTCTATAGTTATGTGTTCTGAACAACTGCTACACTGTGATTGTCCCCTGCTCTTCTCCCAAACTCCCCAGCGGTCCTAGGAGAAGAGCAGTGGAAGTCATGCCCCCTCCTTCTGACATCAAGAGAGGTTGGCCGCCTTTCCCTGGCTGCAGGGAGACAGGTAATTAAAAAAATTAGAGTCCCAGAGGCAGGGGACTACGATTTTTGTGCCCCCCTGCTCTGGCGCCCTAAATGGCCGCTTGTGCTGCCTTAAGGACGCGCCGGCCCTGCCAAAACTGCACACAAACACAGTCCTGCACTGAAATGGCATTACTACCAACACATCCATGCATTCATATGGCAAGAATACATATAAACACACATCTGCATTCAAACGCCAACACTATACACAAATACACCTTTTGCTATTGTAAGAATGTAATGACTTTCTAGCATTATATGAAATTTTTCTTTTGTGCCTGCTTTTTTATTTGCGGGCCTGTGTATTTATAAATGTTATGCATTCCTCCCTCCATACCTATGTCAGTGGACAATTTGACTGTCTAGAACAAATGAGTTTGACATCCCTGATCTAGAGCTCTGAAAATAAACAATTTGAATTCAAAGCATTGCTGCTGTTAAATCAGTTTGAGGTTTTTTTTAATATATATATATATATATATATATATATATATATATACATTTTGAAAAAGTCTTAAAACTTTATATATTTTTTTTGTCCCATAAAAGATAAAACAAAAAGGTCTTGGAGGTTCTCCAAGACTGTGTCTATGAAAGCTTTAAATGTTTTTCTGTTATTTTTTTTTCAGACTAATGCACAGCTTGGCCCTTTTGCCAAAGAGATTATCATATCATACATATCTGCATTCCTCATCCTCTTGGATGACGTGTGTTAGAATAAATCTTGAAATCAAACCTGCCTCCCCTCTGTTATCATTTCCACCCCTCCTGTCACCTAAGGGGAATTATCTTCAGTTGCTCCCATGTGGCCTCAACCAACTTACGTGCCAGCAGAGTAACCCCACTCCTCAAACCCTCCTATATGAAATGGAAAAAAAAAGTAGTGTGAGATTTTCAGACCAGCTACTTAATTTAACTCTTGAAGCCCTCCCTCTCCCAGTCTAAGGGTTGATCCGTATGAGGTCATTGATAAACCAAGCTATTTAAGCTAAGAACTGAAGACCTTCATCCTATGCTCTTCTCCTTTCGTAATCTGTGTCTACTTTTCTTGCTGTGAATCACCATGCCTCCAAAGAAGGACCTGCCTGTAAGAAAGCCTCTAGCAAAACCTGTAGTCAAGTCCAAGGCACCTGAGGCATCTCCTGCACTAGCTCCTGTTCCCAAATCTAAGGAACCAGAACCAAAACCAGTACCAGTACCAGAGAAGCCCAAAGAGGCTCCCATTGACCTTTCCAAAGTGGAGGTGAGTAGGAGGAATCTTGTTTCTGAGGTGATAAACTGCTTTGGGGAGGAAAGGGGAAAGTGCACTGAGACACTAGCACTAGGGATTCCACAATCACCATTTTAAAATAATTTGGCAAGTTATAAGCAAAAGTAATTAATCCCCACAATAATCCTATAGATTTTTTAGATCACTCACTTTGAAAAATCTGATTGTTATGGGTCACTGAAAACCATTGTAAGATCAAATCAGGTTCTAAGCAATAAACAGGTTTACTTTTCAATTTTTTTCTGACCTCGAATTAATAAGCTTTCCAAATGATTCAGTACTGGTCACTATTAAAGCCTTTGGGAATTTCTGTAAGTAAATAATTTGAAAGGTCTTCCAAACAGAATTGAATAATTTTTATATCTTGATTTGTTTTGGGGTTTTTTCAAGGTCAAAGTGTTATATTTATAATTTGTCTTCCTTGACCAAACACTGCCCAACTAGGAGTTTAGTAACAATCTCTGACTTAGTGTAATGTGCCTGGTAATTTTTAACCCTCTGCATGCTCACTAGTCAGGAATGGATACTGTTAATAACAGTTCAATATATCGGTCTATTTTGTCCTGATTGCTTTTCAGGTTTTTGAAATGGAAATTCAACAAAAAATATAAGGGTTTAACTTAATTGAAGTAGAGTAAAAAATGAATAGCAAAATAACCAAACGATGAGTCTTGTTAACTAATTATAATTTTTTCGAAATAAATATTTTGGCCTAAATTTAGCAATTTGGATTTAACTCTGAACACTACAAATGAACCACCAGAAATAGAAAATGTCACATGAGATTAGAAAGCAGTTAGATTTAGTGTAAAAAAAAAAAAAGTTATCCATTAGTATCGCAACTTTGGTTTTTAAATAAACGTTTTCTTGTTTTAGCTCAACGCAAATGCCTTCCTCTGAGGCACTGAACGGCATTTGATGCGTATTAACACGAATCCCATAAATCTTTGGGCATGTGCAGAATGCTCAGAGTGGTGCACAGATAATTGCTGAAGATTGGTTTTATGAGCTAGGTTTTCAAAGAACCCAACCCATTTCAGTAACACAACACAAACCAGTTTGGAGTTTTTTGCCACACTTTTGAGCAGTCTTGTGAGGTTACATCGACGCATAGTTCTCAAGACGAATGAAATTATGTGGTTTATTTACTACACCGTGAATTATAACGTGGGATTGTGAATCCCCGCCACCCCTAAATAGAAAAAGAATAAAGCAAAAACGTACCTTTAATCCTGCACCAAGGCTAAGTTCTCCGGGAGCCTGGTCTTCCTCCGATGACCGCAATCCCTCTTGATGTAGGTGGAGGGATGTCAGCGAGGCAGAATAAGGAGGTGGCATGCTGCCATTGGTCATCTCTTGCCGGCATGCTGTACTTGTTGATGACCGACATCCAATATGCACGGAACTGACATTACCCAGCTTGGAATTCCTGTTCAGGGCTGGCTAATGGTGCTTTAATACTGCTGCTGGAGGCAGTAAAGGGCTACAGCTTTGTATGTGCAGCATTTAATTTTGAAACGCATGCAGACTCCAAGCACAATCACCACTTCAAATCTCTGAAGTAGTCAAGGTGCTTGAAGTAACCCTTTATTGAACAAACTCCCAACTGACATGATGAGGTGTCTGTAAGCTGAGACAAAATATCTTTGGAGATATGTGAAATGTTGTATTATGAAGGCATATTAAGAAAATAAATTAAAATCTTTATTTCTGGACAGCCAAGTGACATTACAAGCAGCATAATAACATAGACAGTGATAAAGGAGTGATCATCATTAATGCTCCACGAGATTGACATTTTATAAAGAATAGAAATGAATGTAATAACATTTCAAGACCCGATTCAGTGCAGCTGAAAGAACAGTAATAATATGGATGATGATGATGCAACAAGGTTTACATTTTATTTGTGTGCATTTTCTATGCAGTGAGCACATAAAAGAACGTAGATATGTATGTGTTTGGTCTAATAGAGAGATTTCCAGCTGATGCTAATGATTCAGTCATTGTGGTGTATAAATAATAAATAATGCAGTAATAGACATAAACTGTAAAGCTACATCTATTCTTAGAGCACTGTTCTTCCTTTATAAGGGTATAGTGAGGATGTGCAGATATACAATATAAGTACACACTGCAGAAAGAGACTTAACTGCTGGAGAACATTATCAGTGTAGTCACTAGGCCCTATTAACCATTTATTTACATTGAGGCTTTGAGTACAGATGTGTGAAACTATGAACATGTAATTTCTGCCTTACCAACATTTAAAGGTTCCCTTGCTAACCTCTAAGAATAGCTGTGTGAGATTTGTGTGTTTAATCTTTTTCGCTGCTCTTATTCTGATTGTTCCTCCATATTTGGTCAGAAACCCTCTAAGAATAGTTTTGCAGATAATCTTCCAGCTGCCTGCTGCTAATCCTGTGCTATGCCTGATTACTATGGATTGACATGACCCTTAAGGCTTTGCTAGCTTGGAAAGAGTATTCAACTGGATCTATCTCCCACACACCATCCAGTGATCAAAGGTTCACTTCCTGACCAAAAATCCATATCCACATGCTCAACTAATCTACATATAAGATATAAGGATTGCTACTGAAAAGACATTGGGAGATTTAGTGGGAAAAGTCGCCGTCTTGTTTCCAGCCATTGAAACAGTGCCAGTTGGTAATTTAAAGATGGCTGTCCCCTGAGTTTTTGTTCTGTACAACACCATACACCTATAAAAGCATGTATTTTGGAAACAACAACCACCTTATAGATATCTGACTCCACCTCCTGATGCTACTACTCATTGACAGCCAATATTCAGACCTGTCTTTTAGGCTGCCCAAGATTTGATGGCCACAGGCAAAGTCGAAAAGGGTAACATCAGACATCTTATTAAAGTGGTTAACGCATGTCTAAGGGGTTTATACCCAGAAAATGTAACGTTTGTCATAAAATGTCCCAAATGTTTGCTAAAAATCATTACCCTCCTCTCCGATCATCAAAAAATGGTGGGGGAGGAAACTGCAGATATAATCATGGCAGACACAGCATGTTTTTTATAGCACACATCATTAGTCTTTACCACAGTAGATCTGTTGTTGTTTTTTTTTGTGGTTTTTTTTAAGCAACAAAAACTTTGGGGCATTGCCCCACCTCCTCCTATGATCCACCTCTGCTGGTCACAGTAAGGGTTCTCTAAATTCCTAACACTAAGCCCCCTTTAACTTTGTGTCCAGGGTCCCAATGCTCCTGTAGACTTAACTGATAAAAAAAATAACTCCCCGCACACCAGTTGTGTAAAATAATATTAATAACTTGGCCTTGCTTATTATTGTGAAGACAGCTACTCTAGTAGTAAAGGGACACTGTAAGAACCAGAATCACTGCAGCTTTATATAGTGGTTGTGTTGTGAAGAGACTCTCCGTGCAGTTTAACAATAGTATATACTGCCTTTTCAGAGAGTGGCTCCACCACTCCTCATTCCTGAGGAAGGTCTACTGCACTATCCACCAGTTCCACCTCTACTTAGAATGCATACATTGTCTGAGCATGTCATCTGATTCTTATGCTTCGAGTGTCACTTTAAATATACTGTGACTGCAAAAGCAATGTAATCCATTGATGCTAGCTCAAGGTTAACAACACAATAATAAAGTGAGAAAATGAATTAAAGAATAAGGAGGTAGGAGAGGCAGAAAAAAAGTGTGCAATGGGATGAAAGCGGATACATGAGAAATATATCTGAATGAGTAAGAAGAACAGACTTAAACAAGAGAGAGCAGGTAGGAAAGAACGGCATATGTGCCAGGGTAAGAACAGGTTATCGAGGATAAAGAGAGAGGGCTTAGGCAGGAACAGTAATCAGGTACGTGAAAACAAACAAGGGCAAATCCAGGGAGAGGCAGTGTTATATGCCTTTGATAATGATCCTTCTGCCTCAGGTGGTCTTAGATTGATAGGTTAGGGTAAGGGTTGGGTACTCCTTAACTAACCCTAACTCTACTGCTAACTCTAACCCTACTTCTAGCCTAACCCTACCCCAACCCCAATCCTACCCCTATCCGTTTTGCCACTTTTCAGAAGTCCAGGGCACTTCTGAAATTCAGCACTTCGGCCATTCGGAAGCATCCAAATGTCTGAAATTAGTCTGAATTTCCATTCGAACCGAACTGAATTGCACATGTCTATTAAAGGAACACTATAACAAACCTGAGTTTCTAACGCTATAGAGTACCTGTCCCTATCTAGAGTAGACCCCCCACCAGTTTGCTACATTTACAACCAATGCTTTTCTACGAGCTGCTGCATCAGTGACTGTGTTTTACTCAGTATGACAGCCACTACTGGCGTTTTAAACTCTTCAATGTAAATATTGCCTTTTCTGCAAAAGGGCAATGTTCTGCCAGTCAGACCACATTCAGACCACAGTGAGATGAATTGGTCTGGGTGACTTTCGTGGTCCTTTAACTGTGTACTGTAGTATTGGATAACTTTGGTATTCCAGATTGTGTATATTCTATTACACAATGAGGTATGGTATTCATTTGTCTCTTTATGTCACAATACCCTTTTCTTACTGCATTCAGCACTGGAGAATATGTTGGTTCTTCATCAATAAATAATAACCTGTAAAACTCATTATTACACCACACAATTGATTCTCACTGTAGAACATCAATAGAACAGTATGTCCTCCCACACAGTACATAGACAATGACTGGAACATGAGATGATAAAATGTCTTGTGACATCGTCCAGACTTAACTGGTACAAAGCCAAATTTCCAAGAATTGCAGTTCCACATCACATGTGTTAAGAAGAAGCTCAGATTTCAAGGATTTAGATTGTCTTCACTAGGAAGGAAGACAAAGTATACATGTGTTCTGTGCTGGGCAGGGTACTCTACAAGGACACTGCATACCACAATGACATGTTGGCAAACTATAGAGGAAACCTTTTACTCAGTGTACCCATTGCCCTGCTTGTTTTAACCCTCTGATTCCATGTTTGGTGTAAATCTTACAGTCAGGGTTTTGAAGAGATATCTGGCACAAGTTTGTGCATTTAGTAGGTAGCTTCCCAGGCTTGGGCAGAATGACTATGTGCTCTACGAGGCCGCCATCAGGCAGCCTACCCTCCATACACACATACCATACATTTGTTGAAAAAGTTTAAGATACCGTTCTCTCTTGGTGTTCTTCCTACCTCTCCCAGTGCTCACTCAGTGTTTCTTTCTCTGGCTTTGCCTCTTCTCCCCAATCCCTCTCTGTTGGTGTTCCCCAAGGGTCTGTCCATGGTCCCCTATTGTTCTCAATCTACACTGCCTCCCTTGGTAAACTCATCAGTTCCTTCAGCTTCCGGTATCATTATTATGCAGATGACACGCAAATGTATTCGTCCTCCCCTGATTTCTCACCACCCCTCTTGACTCGTGTCTCTGACTGCCTCTGCTATTTCCAACTGGATGGCTGCTCATTTCCTTAAACTGAACCTGTCCAAAACAGAACTTCTGGTCTTACCTCCCTCAAGTGTTGCCACTCTCTTGTCTGTGTCCCTCCAAGTCAATGGCGCTACAATCCGCTCGCTGCCTAGATGTTCTCTTTGACTCCCACCTCTCCTTCACCCCTCATGTCCAATCAATCGCCAAATCCTGCCGCTTCCATCTCAAAAACATTGCGCGCATCCAACCCTATTTAATGCCTGATATGGCAACAGTGCTTTTCCATGCTGCTATCCTCTCTTGCCTTGACTACTGTAATCCACTTCTCCGTGGTCTCACGTGTTCCCAACTTTCCCCATTACAGTCTATAATGAATGCAACAGCGAGGCTCATCTCCCTGTCCGCCTGCACCTCCCACTCCTCCCCCTTTGTCAGTCCCTCCACTGGCTTCCTGTAAGATATAGGGCTCAATTTAAGATCCTGACACTTGCTTCTAAATCTCTACACAATGCTGCTCCCACCTACCTATCCTCCCTAATACACAAATATGTCCCATCCAGACCCCTATGCTCTAATGAAGTCCTACGCCTAACCTCTGTTCATACTCCTACCTCTGATGCTCACCTTCTCTAGGGCTGCACCGTTCCTAAAGAACGCCCTTCCTTTCTCTGTTAGACTCTCACCCAATCTCCACTCCTTCAAAAAATCTTTGAAAACTTACTTCTTTAGGAAAGCATAAACTGTGAATAGTTTTCCCTCCCTGCACCCTGAAACTGTCATCAAAACAAAACACTAAGCCCTCAATGAATACTATCCTAGCAACCTACTTTTCTACCCTATCCTTAAATATTGACCTTTCATTCAGCCTAAAGATAATATTAGTAGATTGTTGACTGTATTTGGGTAAACATGTTAATTCCCCAACTTGGGCAGAAACAGTGAATGCAGCCCAATAATATATACACAATCAAAGCTTCTTACATATAAATCAAATTCATCTGACACAATTGTAACAAACATTGTATGGAGAGCAGGAGAGATGTCATATCACCATAGAATTTGCAAAAGGAGCTCTTTTACCAATAAATGGTGAGATATACATTAATGCTTCTTAAAAACTAAAAATGAATCTTGATATGATGTCCAATTCAGCAAACACCAATTCAAAACATTCTATGGAGAAATGTCACCAATAAATTTTTCAAAAGGCGCTCTAATAAATGGTTGCAAATACTTAAACATACAGAAGTACACTCTCAATAACAGACACACAATCTCACTGATTTAAAACACACATACTGACAGACACTGACACAGACTCTCAATGACAAGCACACAATTTCACTGATTGGAAATACACACACTGACAGACACACACTGAAGACACACTCGCTGACAGAAACATTCACTGACAAACACATTGACACACACTCTCAATGACAGACACACAGTCTCACTGATTTGAAACACTCACTGGCAGACACACACACAGACACACTCATTGACAGTCATACACACCGACATACACAGTAACACATTCTTGCACACACACTCACAAATTAATTTTATTTTTTATTTAATTTTTTTAGGCCCATACATCGTCCCTACCTTTTAGAAGCGCTGGTGGGTGTCCTCTTCCTGCAGTCCAGTGGGGATCTTCTCCCTGGGGTCCAGTGGGGAATGGGTTTTCTTCCTGGAGTCCAATGGGGATGGATTTCCTCCCTGGAGTCCAGTGGGGAATGGATTTGCTCCCTGGGGTGCAGTGGAGAATTTATTTTCATTTCCTCTCTGCTCCCTCTTGCACCCTCTGTAGTAATGCAGGGGCCAGAATGACATCATATTCCAGTTCCTGGCATCATTACAAGTGGTTCGCAAGAGAGGAAATGGTGCCTACTCTGCCTTGCTGAATGAGTGTCTGCTTGGGGGGTGCCCTAAGGTGGCCACTTCCGGGTCCCCTAGTGACATCATTGGCATGCTCTTCGTGGCGCCAACCACCTTCAAGCGTCAGGAGGAGCTGTGCACAAAACCAGACCTTGTGCGCTCCCTCGAAAAATGTTGTGCACAAGCACACACCTTAAAGCGAACAGTGTTTGTAAGATTTTAAACTGTAATATTTGTGTGTGCGCTGTACCTTAATCAGTACTTTGCATATATTTTAGTCTTTATAGCAGTACCAATAATAACAAATGCATGTTCTGAGTGTACCCCCTCTCAACCTCCCTCCCCCCCACAGTTCCCTTATTTTCTGTGTAGCACGCAATGATAGACAAACACAGCACATTGACATGACATGTAATTATAGACACATCATCATCATGTAAATACATACACAATTTAACACACATCCTTAAAAACGCATATAGTAAGACAGACAAACACCTTTTTGCAGATGGGACTACCCCTGTTTCTAGCAGTTACACTCGTAGAAACAGTTTAATTTCATAAATTAAAGTTACATTGAAGGAATTTGTTTCTAAGGATACTTGTTGAGAAATGGAATGTAGTTGAAGTACTTTCACCTTTACCCTCTATTCCAGCACTTGGAAAACTCTACAATCCAATAGTTGCTATGTTTAGTGTGCCTAAAAATGAAATCTGGGAAAATGTAAAATTGTGCAAAGAGATAAAAATGCTTAAATGTCACCCTTCACCTCCCGCACAAATTCATTTCCCATTCCCTCAGTATCAGAAGAGAATTTGCTCTTTAAAGTTTTAATGGAATCCTCAGGCTCCCCAAACACAGTCACACGTTATAACAGTTTACCCAGATCTTCAGAGTAATGCATTTATAAAGTGACACCATTTTATAATTTGTAGCAAGTTTTATACTTTACAACATGATGATATAAGATCCATGTTTCAACAGAAGAAGCAGTGTTCACTAAACATGGAAGTCTCCAGGGATATTTAAACGTTCGGCTAAAATAGACAAAAATTCTCCAATGTAGTTAGTCTTGGCCTAAAATTTACATTTCACTGGCAAATTTCCACCAATTCCTGCTATAGTGAATCATAAATGTCAGTATGAGTCTGTGTATGAGTGTCAGTGAGTTTCCCTGTATGATATTGAAATGTGTATATCACAGCATGTTAGTTTGTGTATCGGTGTGTATGCTAATGTGTAATTTTGATTGTTAGTGTATGTCTACGTGTGCATGTTAATGGTGGAGGTGGGTGTGGGGTCTGCACATGAAGATGGTCTTGGTTAATCCCAAACTATCTTAAATATATAATAAAAAATAAAAGGTGCGCTATACATATCATTTTTGGGCTATCTCACTTTTAAAGGTGCAGCTTCCCTTTAATATATATATTATTGTTGCACATTTAAATAATAGCACAGATTGTGCTGAGTTGCTGGAAAGCCGGAGTGATAGCAGGAAAAGAAAGGTGATTTGGCTGTGTTCCTGTGACAGCTGAAACTAGAGAGAGGATTAGCACCTTGTCTTAAAATAAGATTTATTAGAGTGTTGGGTCATTGTCCCTTTCTCTCAGGATTCTGTGGCGATCACATTGCAGGAGATTAAACAGTTGGCTGCCCTTGCTTGCAGTCATCCAGCAAGAACTAAGGGTACTTAGTGACATAAAATAATTTCTAAGATTGTTCAGTAGCTTCTGACCAAACAACATCTGATTTTCTGGTTTGCACTTGTTTTTATTTATATATGTGTGTGTGCAGAGCAGTAGTGTTTACAGGATTCATATTTAGGGGGGGCACATGAGGGGCCAGGGGCAAGAGTAGGGGGGGCAGTTATAAAACATGTAAATATATATATGTGTGTGTGTGTGTAAACACACACACACACACATATATATATATAATACCAGTAGAGAGCACTCAGGAGTCTTTCAAGGTAAATTTCATCTGCTGCTTTATTGAGCAATTACAAATTCACACAACGTTCCAGTCGACGTTTCAGTCTGTAAAATACTTTTTTCAAGACCAAGGTCTGGGATTTGTCAGCAAACATTGAAGCCGCTGGGAGCTTTGAAGCTGGCTGCAGCGGGGAGCATGGAGGCGGTGCGTGAAAGAGCAGTAACCTTCCTGCAGTTCCTCTCTGCTCCCTCGCGCACTGTTTAGGGACATGATGTCACTCTGGCCCCGGCATCACTACAGAGAGAGCGCAGGGGACCAGAGAGATACTGCAGGAAGATTAGAGAGGAGCCCCACTGGACGCCATGTCCCCCTCTCCTCGTCCCTACTTCAGACACAGAGAGAGAGAGAGCTTGCTAAGTATTTTTTTTTTTATGGGAAATGTAATGCTATACACTGTTCAACATTTATATATATATATATATATATATATATATACACATTTATATATAATTAAATCAAAAAAGTGAGTCAGAAAAAAAATCAAAAAAATCAGAAAGTGGAGCCTATATATAGTGAAGAGGCACACCAGTGGTAGTAGCAAAAAAGGGCGATAACCCCTAAATTGTTAACATTGAAATAAGAAAAAATAAAACAAAACAAAATCTACTGTAGTGGAGTAGTAGGGGTTAATCCACAGTATCTCCGATGGTAGTCAGGATAAGCAGGTAAAACACAGGTAGCGTAGTAACAATCCCTTTCTCCCAAGAACTAGACGACACATAGCTTGGAGGTCAACTGAGGTTTTAATCACTGGTCACAGCATTTATACAATTCCCCATACACAGGGGTTTCAAAAGTGCCCTTGCAAGGGTTTTACAAACGTGGAATACATGGGAAACTTAAATTACAAGACAATTTCCCAGCATGCATTGTTACACCGGAGAGATGAGTGATAAGAATATACTGATAATCACTCGATCTCTCCATACAGCCCAAGTTACAATTTCACATTAAATTCTATAACTTAAAAAGAGAAAATTAACCGAATGACCGTTCATTGAATAGCTGGGATTTGAGTGCACCATCTGGGGAAATACCACTCAGATCCCTGCACATTCAGACGAATGCCAATCGAATGACCTGATTTCACGAACCACCATTGCAATTGTTAAATACAGTTAGAGTATTAATATGCTGAAAGAATTATTGTCCCGAATGGTCTGGAAGTCCAGCGGTGTTCGGTAAGTCGAGTAGCCGATTTTAGTTCCAGGCACTCGACGACCAAACACCGCTGTGCTTTCGTGAACAAAAGATGGCTGCCGCCACGTGTTCAGAATACGAACAGCAGCCACACACGAAACCCATTAATCAACTGGCGATACATTGTTTCAGTAGTTAATGGGAGACACACGACCTCCGTTGTGTGGTTTCCCATTCGGTAGTTTGTTCGTTTTATGAACAGTGTTTGAAAATCACTGTTTGTGGAACTCCAAACGGAACGCGGCGGTGTTCGTATGCTGCAAGCACCGAATGCTCTATACCCATACATATCAAAAAAAGGGGAAAGAAACGAAAAATGCAACATTATGCCTACATACAGTTCTTAAGTGGCTAGTTTTGTCACATCTACCAATAAGCGTGTCTCTTAATGTTAAATAAAATGTAACTTTTATTGTATGATTCCATATAAAATAAACAATATATAATAAGGAAAACGGATAAAATCAAGTATAGAATGTTCAGTCCTCCCTGTATATGCAGTGCTGAGTCATATATAAAGAAAGTAACAGTGTGTGTTAACAAATTAATGTTGAAACCAAATATAATAATGATACACTGTTTGACTAGTGTTAAAGTTAAAAAGGCTTCCTACATATATAAAAAGGGGGAAAGGTACTACTATTACTAAACTATTACAGTGAGAGAGTCTAATGTGCCTTAGACTAACTTGACTAACACTAGTCAAACGGTGTATCATTATTATTTTTGATTTCAACATTAATTCCTTAACACACACTGTTACTTTCTTGCTATATTACTCAGCACTGCATATACAGGGAGGACTGAGCGTTCTATACTTGATTTTATCCGTTTTCCTTATTACACCCTGTTCCAAATTATTATGCAAATTCTATTTAAGTGTCACAAAGATTAAATATTTAGTTTTTCAGTTTAACTCATGGATGGCATTGTGTCTCAGGGTTCTTTTGATCACTGAAAACAATCTCGGACACCTGTGATAATTAGATTGCCAGGTGAGCCCATTTTAAGGAAAAACTACTAAAGGAGGGTGTTCCATATTATTAAGCAGAGCACCATTTTCATGCAATATGGGGAAGAAAAAGGATCTCTCTGCTGCCGAAAAGAGTGAAATAGTTCAATGCCTTGGACGAGGTGTGAAAACAGATATTTCACAAAAACCTAAGCATGATCATCGGACTATTAAGAGATTTTCGGCTGATTCAGAGCACAGACAGGTTTGTGCAGATAAAGGAACATTGACGAAGATTTCTGCCAGATCCATGCATCGGATCAAGAGAGCAGCTGCTAAAATACCATTACATAGCAGCATACAGATATTTGAAGCTGCTGGTGCTTCTGGAGTCCCACGGACATCAAGGTGTAGAGTCCTCCAGAGTCTTGCAACTGTGCATAAACCTTCTATTCGGCCACCACTAACCAATGCTCACAAGCAGAAACGGCTGCATTGGACAGAAAAATACATGAAGACTAATTTTCAAACAGTCCTGTTCACTTATGAGTGCCGTGCAACCCTGGATGGTCCAGACGGATGGAGTAGTGGATGGTTGGGGGACGGCCACCCTGTTCCAACAAGGCTGCAACGTCAGCAAGGCGGTGGTGGACTCATGTTTTGGGCGGGAATCATGGGAAGAGAGCTGGTCGGCCCCCAAAGGCGTAAAGATGACCTCTGCAAAGTATGTGGAGTTTCTGACTGACCACTTTCTTCCCTGGTATAGAAGGAAGAACTTTGCTTTCCGTAATAAAATCATCTTCATGCATGACAATGCACCATCTCATGCTGCAAAGAATACCTCTGCATCAATGGCTGCTATGGGGATAAAAGGAGAGAAAGTCATGGTGTGGACTCCATCCTCCCCTGACCTAAATCCTATTGAGAACCTTTGGAGCATCATCAAGCAAAAGATCCATGAGAGTGGGAGGCAGTTTACATCTAAACAGCAGCTCTGGAAGGCTATTCTGACATCTTGCAAACAAATTCAAGCAGAAACTGTCCAAAGACTCACAAGTTCAACGGATGCAAGACTTGTGAAGCTGCTATCAAATAAGGGGTCCTATGTTAAAATGTAACGTGACCTGTTAAAATGTTTAAAAAGTTAAAATGTTGTTATAAGTTTGATTGAAATAGCTTTTGATTTCAGTAAATATGCTGCAAACACAACAAATGACAATTTTCAGTTCTTTACAACCTATAAAGTGTTTTGAAACTTACTTTGCCTAATAATTTGGAACAGTGCATTGTAAGTTTTTTATATTTAAAAAAAATACTGTTATTAGGAGGTTTGTTCAATAAAATTTGAATTGTACTCTTAATAGTTGATAACATGAGAATTATGCTGACTGTTATTTACATAAATTATTTAGGTAAATGAGAAAAATATCATTTGCATAATAATTTGGAACAGGGTGTGTATATATATATATATTTTATTTTATATGGAATCATACAATAAAAATTAGGTTTTATTTAACATTCTCTTGCTATTAACAGCCTAATGTAGTTGTTCTGGTGCGTATAATAGCTCCCTTCAGGCATTTTCATGCAAACACTGCCTTTTCAGAGAAAAGTCAGTGTTTACATTGCCCCTAGGGACACCTCTAAATGGTCACTCCTTAAATGGCCACTGGAGGTGCTTCCTGGCTCAGTGCTGCACGGTAGGCACTGTCCTGTCGTTCAGCGTCTCCACGCTCTGCATGGGGAGGCTGAATTTTCCTCATAGAGATGCATTGATTCAATGCACCTCTATGAGGAGGTCCTGATTGGCCAAAATGGTGTTTGACCCCGCCCCCTTGACGATTTTAGCCAATCCAATGCTTTCTCCATGGGAAAGCATTGGATTGGCTAAAAACGTCAATTTTGATAATGTCACCAAGGGGTCGGGGCCAGCGCCGGCAGACCTGCACGACGCTGGAAATAAGGTAAGTTTATCATTTTTTTAAGGGGAAAGCCACCTAAATGGTAGGTTTAGCACTATAGGGTCAGGAATACATGGCAGTGTTCCTTTAAGAGACAGACACACTTATTGGTAGATTTTGTTTTCTTTTCTTTTTTCTTATTTCACACACACACACACATATATATATATCACATGTTTTTTTAACTTATGGTTGAGGGATAGTGTGATTTTTAACCTTAAAAGGGATTGGTATTCACAGTTAGAATCACACTTATTACCGAGCCACTCTCTCACCATATTGGACTATTTCACTGGCTCAGAGCACAACCGCATGTTCTGAGTCAATAAAGGGGAGGGAGGGTGGAAGGGAAATTTTAAATGAAAAAAATAAATAAAAAAATAGAAGGCTCATTTTGATTTTGCTTCACTTACTGCAGTAATCTATTTGTAGATGTGTATAGTAGTTGCATCATTTGGAAGTGTACCTCATTTTGACCTCTAAGTCAGATGACAACGTTTTTATGACTCATAATTATGGCTTTTAATAACACTTTAGAAATGTCTGCCTTCTGATCTGTACTTTTAATTGACTACTTTTTTAAGATGTTACTGAAATTAGCTCTAAATCCTAGAACTCTCATAGTGACTATCACATTCACATTGAATTATTTATAGCTGTGCAAGTGTTATGTCTTGAGCAGTCTACTCCAGTCCTAAATGAAAGCCATGTACTCCCAGTCAATTCATCATGATAGAATGTCCACATCTAATTGTGATATTCTTTTCAAATAATTTTTATTAAAGTTTTTTTTTGTATAACAAATGATAATAATACAAACATTGTATTAAGGGTAGGAAAGGAGGGGTAACATGGAAATGGGAAGGGGTATCCATCCATCAATGAAATAAACATATTAAAGTATATGGCAAAAAGAAAAATGTTTTACAACAATGCACTTTAACAATAAATATATCAAAGACCATAAATTGTTTTGATTTTTTCCTCCCATTTATCCCAGTTGTATTTTAGTATTGGGAAACCATGCATATTGGCTCTGTGTGATAGTTCATGTGCCTTATTTTCTAAAATCAAATTAAAAACTTCTCTGAGAGATGGCACATTTTGAGACTTCCAATGTCTAGGTAAACAGGATGTAGCAGCGATCAGAATGTGACCTATGATTATTTTATCTGATCTATTAACAGACTCCGGGAGTTTTTTAAATAAGGCTAGTTCCGAGGTTAAGATACTAATGGTTCCGTTCACTTTAATAATCAGATTGTGGATCATTTTCCAATAATTAATTAACTTGGGGCAGAACCACCAGATATGGGCCATATTGCCCAATCCCCCACAGTCTCTCCAACATCGGTCCGAATACATATTGTTCATGTTATGTAATCTAGACGGGGCCAGGTACCAGCGATATAAGATTTTATAATGATTTTCAAAATGGTCGGTGCAATATGAAATACCTTTTAAACCTGTAAAGAAACCGAACCATTCTTCTAAATCGTACTGGGCACCCAACTCCGTCTCCCATGACAGCATATGTTTTAATTTAATTAAGGGCTTGGCATTATGAGATAAGTAACATAAGGATATCATACCTTTACTAGCGGGGCTGTATAAAATAACTTTCTCTAAAGGAGATATCTCAAGTGATTTATAATTTTTATCGGTTTCAGGTACCTGGTATAGTTCTTTCAATTTATCAATGATTATCAAACATTCCAGTTCACATGCATTCGACAATCCATACTTAAGCTTCAATTTTTCCAAAGAAAGAATAGCATTGCCATAAAAAAAATTGTCCAGATTAGTTATAGAGCAATCCTTCAATAATTCTATTTTTAAGGATGGTATATGATCTTTCAATAATTCAATAGGCATTGCTCTATATAAACTGGGAGACTGGTCATTTTTAAAAACAATGTCCCAGGCCTTAAGCGTAGTCCTGGTGGATAAAAATAATTTTGTAATTCCAGGTCTTTTCTTAGGATTTAACCAAGGTAATTCTGATAGTCTAACCGGTGAAATTTTTGATTCCTCTATCTCCATCCATCTGGGTTTATCATCCTGGTTGTTAAAGCTCACAACCACTGCAGCATTAGTGGCGAAATAATATTTGCGGATATCGGGGACACCGATACCGCCGTTCAATTTATGGTGCTGCAGGGAAGTGAGCCTCACTCGGGCAGGCTTGTTCCCCCATATAAATTTCAACATTGTCGAATGAACTTTATTAAAAAATGATAATGGAATGGACAGAGGAATGGTCCTAAAAAAATATAAAATTTTGGGGAGTATCGTCATTTTAATAGATGCGACCCTCCCCAGCCATGAGAGCTCCATCCCACCCCATCTCTCCATCTCTTTTTGTAGGTCTGACCATGCTTTCCTCAGGTTATGATTGTGCATATTGACCAAATTTTTGCATAAATTAATGCCAAGATATTCCATATATTCAGTTCTCCAATCAAATAAATATGATTTCTTAAGGGCAATGGTTTCCAAATTGTTTAAATGAAACGGAAGGGCTTGAGTTTTGGACTCATTTAATTTGTAATACGATATCTCACCGAATTGAGTTAAAATATCCTTGAGGTGTCTCAAAGATTCTTTTGGGTTTTTGATAGATAGGATTATATCATCTGCAAACAAACCAATTTTGTGAACGGATTCTTTAACTGCAATTCCTACAATTTGTGGGGTTGTCCTAATCAGTTCTGCCAGGGGTTCTATCGCTAAAACAAACAAAATTGGAGATAAAGGGCACCCCTGTCTCGTCCCGTTAGTTAGGGAAAAAGTTTTGGATGTGAAGCCAGAAGCTGAGACATGGGCGGAGGGTGCACAATATAACGCCTTAATTGCTGTGATAAATGATGATGGTATGTTGAACCTATCTAATGTTCTCCATAAATATCCCCAATGTATCCTGTCAAACGCTTTTTCAGCATCAAGAGATAGAAGCAAAGAAGGCGTTTTGGTCATATTGATGTGCTGAATCAAGTTTATGAATCTTCTAGTTCCATCTGGCGCCTGTCTATTCTGCACAAAACCTACTTGATCTTTATTAATTAACAATGGGATTAGTTTGGTTAATCTATTAGCGAGAACTTTAGAATAAATCTTTGAGTCATTATTAATCAGAGAAATGGGCCTAAAGTTAGGGCATCTATCGGGAGTTTTCCCTGGCTTTGGCAAAGTGACTATTCGTGCGCACAAGGACTCCTCTGGCATCTTTCCCTCGGACTTATAGGAATTGAACAATTTAGTCATATGGGGAATTAAAATTTCTGGAAAAGTTTTATAATATAAAATAGTTAATCCGTCGGGACCAGGGGCTTTTCCAGATGGCATAAGTTTAATTGCCTCAGCTATCTCTGCTGCTGATATTTCACATTCTAAGCTTTCTAAATGTACTGGAGAAAGCCGAGGCAATGACACTCTGTCTAAGAATTTATCAATTATTGTTGTAGAAGGCTGGGGGAGGTCCAAATTACATTCTAAATTATAAAGTTTACTATAATACTCTGCGAACATATCACTAATTTTAGTTGGATGAAACACTTTTTGCCCCTGATCATCAAGTAAATATGCTATTTTTGATTGGGCATTCACATGCCGGAGTTTGGATGCCAAAAGAGTTGAGGCCCTGTTACCTTTTAAGTAAAATGTTTTCCTGAGACGTCTCACCATGAGAGATGTACGATCTAAATTAATTTTGTTGATTTTAGCCTTAATTTCTCCTATCATTGCTGATAGGGAGGACGATGGACCAAATTTATTAGCTTGGTTCAAATTATACAGTTCTTTTTCCAATGTTCTTAAATTATTGCTATTAATTCTCTTCAGGTAAGACGCTCTAGAAATAAAATGACCTCTTAACACAGCCTTATGCGCATTCCAAGTCACCTCGCCAGGAACCTCAGGCGAGGCATTCTCCGAAAAATAATCACACAAAGCTTTCTCCGTCAGTGACTTGTTCACAACATCATTTAACAAATAATCACCTAATTTCCAAGTTCTGTTAGGGGCTGATGAGACAATTTCGTCAATATGCATTATGATTGGAGCATGGTCGGACCAGTTGATGTTTAAGATATCAGATTTCAAGATGTGCGGAATTAAAGCACCCTGGACCATAAACCGGTCCAGCCTGGAATACATATTTTTAGAGACAGAATAATACGTAAAATCTCTTTCATTCTCATGCAACAATCTCCAAGGATCGTATAAGCCACATTCAATCATATATCTGGAACATTTATACGCTAATCTGTCACTGTCCCCTCTAAGCTGTCGATCACGGTCTTCCCTAGCGTTATCCAACTCTCCATCCATCACAAAATTCGTGTCACCACACATTACCAAGTTGCCTCTCACATTCTCATTCACTAAGTCCATCAATTTCCTAAAAAACTGCAACTGACCGGTGTTTGGAAAATACATGTTCACAATAGTATATTCAATAGTATTAAGTGATCCTATCCATATTAAATACCTCCCGTCATCATCCTTTATAACTTTGTTTGTCAAGCATGCTACATTCCTGTGAAAAAAAATCGATGTACCTCTAGACTTGGATTTATAAGTGCAATGGTATTGAACTGGGAAAAGCTTTGACATGATTTTATGGTCTTTATCATCTTTAAAATGTGTTTCCTGTACACAAAGCACATCTGATTTGTTGGATTTTGCTTCTTTGAATAATAATCGTCTCTTGTGGGCGGTGTTCAGGCCTCTCACATTAAATGACATATATTTTAAGACCATGGTTTATATACCTGATAAAGGGTAAAGGAACATTCAATCTTGTGAGAGTCCCAGCCACCACCTTCCAAGAGAGAAACATGCAAGTCCAACAAAGCTATTAAAGCAAACTCAAGCTGTGTACTTGTGTGTACAGGAATAATGAGTAAACAGATGTTTACAATTTGCAGATGCCATGTATTATGCATTTTTGTATAAAGCATTGCAGTGTTTCGTGGTCTAAAAACATTTCTACTGAACTTTAAATGATGAATGGACAAAAAATATAAAAGAATAAAAAAGGGGAACAAAAAACTTGGATATATACCCCTATCAGGGGTAAAACAAAAACAGTGAAAGAGGGCCATGAGGGAGAACAAAAAAAGTTTCTCCATCTCAGGGTGTTAGGCCCAGGTTGGGGGGAGAGAAGGCTACCGGGTGCAGGGGGAGCTAATATAGGTAGTAAAAATCAAAAAGCAACTTTTCAAGTATGACAATTGAAAAGGTAAAAAGCACAGAACAATAAAAAAAAAAAAAAAATTAAAAAAAATTATAAAATTAAATAAATATGAAATTATATAAAAAAAAAAATTAATTAAATAAAAAATATTTTGATTGTATAAGTTTAGAAAGTTTTAAATAGAAAGATCGGTTTCTAAAATAAACCGAAAAGGCACAGGACAAATAACCGTTAGTGGAAGAACTCAGAAGTCTGTCATAAAAAGGAGAAACAAATCAAAATTCAAAGTAATCCCGATAAATCGCCGGACTGGAGCAGGACTCGATGATGACCATAGAAAAGGAAGACTATGCCTCTTTGGGCTGGGATCTCAGGAGGTGTCCGATTTGCTTCTCTTGCTGGCCTGAACAGGAGTAGATGGCGAGAGTCTATGAGGCGAAACCTGACGTCCATTCATAGTATTGATGAGTTCCATTCCTTCTTCAGGCGACGTGACTATAAAATTCCGACCATCCATACGGAAAAGGACTTTAACCGGGAATCCCCATCTATATCTTATCCCTCTTCGTCTTAGCTCCGCAGTAAAAAGTTGAAATTCCCTGCGTCGCTTCATTGTTTGAGCAGAAAAGTCTTGAAAGACCTTCATGCTGCTGTAATCTCCTGTGAGACCTGACGTGCGTACTGCACCTAGAAATTCTTCTTTAATGTGATAGTAGTGGAATCTCACTATCACGTCTTTGGGTGCAGCTGGAGGAGCATTGCTGGGTTTGGGCAATCTATGAATGCGATCCAGTAATAAATCCGTATTTTTTGCGTTTGGTAGAGCTGACTTCGCCATTGTCTGGAAATAGCTTTGTAAATCCTGGGAGTCGATATTATCTGGGATCCCCCTGATCCTTAGGTTATTACGCCTACTTCTATCTTCAGCGTCGGCAAGCTTTTCTGCTTGTTGGTGCACTTGCTTTTGGAGCTCTTTTACGGTTTCAACCAGATCCAGATGAGATTGCTCTTGAGAGTGCAATTTATTCTCTATTATTTCTGTACGCTGATTAATGCCCTCCATGGCTCCATATAATGTGTCAAAGTCATTTTTAAAGTCATTTTTCAAATCAACTCTCAAATCTTTGATAAGTTGAATTATCATGCCAGCTGACGGTGGCAGGTCTGCTGCCAATTCAAGTGGCATATTAGGATTATAGGTCGCAGCTTTAAATGTGGTAGTAGCCATATTGGAGGTGGCAGCGGTCATCTTGGAAGTGGAAAATACAGTATCCGGACTGTCAGCCATCTTTGTTGTGGCAACATAACGTGTTCTCTGTGGTAGTGCAGAGAAGGCACTTTTTTGGAGCACTTCAGCCCCTATTTCCATTGAATTATCATCTGGGCTTATTGTAGCCCTTGCTGCCCCTTTAAATACTTTGGGTCGGACAGCAGAGGCCCCCCCCGCCGGGACCGACAGCCTGGAGGCTGAGGATCCCGACGGGGAGCGTGACCTCACACTGCCCTCCCCTTTACTAGCAGCCCGGTCGCTTTTGTAAGTGAGCGACCGGGCTGCCCTGGAGTGAGACCGCGAGCGGCTTGCAGGGAGGTCCTTGCCGCTCGCGGGAGACACAGCACTGTGCTCCGAGCATGCCGAGTGCTCGGAGCACTCTGAGCCGCACACAGGAGTGCCGGCTAGTGCGGTCGCGGTCCCGCCGCCCTCAGGAAGTTGCGGACGGGTCGCGGCCGCACAAGCATAAGTTCTGGGGAGGGAGACCGGGAGGGAGGTAGGGAGGGATTTCCCCGACGCCACCAACGAAAGTTTAAGCGGCGAAACAAGCCGCGAGGCGGGTTTGGAAGCAGGGGAGCGAGCCTGGGAACCCTTACTCACCCCAGCCGCTCCTGCTTCCATTTTCTTCGTCCCAGGAACGGATTTTTCATTTTTCTTTTGTTTCTGCATGGTCACTGCTGATATTGCTTCTTGTATCTTCACTCAAAATTGTTCCATTCAAATTAAAATTGGCACTTTTGGTACAAAGTTGTCCCCCTTATCCAGGAGCCTCTCTATAACGTGGCCATCTAAGATGGTGGCCAAGACACGCCCCCTAATTGTGATATTCTCTAAGGACGAAGCTTTCACCCTTCATAGTAACTCTAACCATACACAGGAGGATTGTACATTAAAGTGTGCACCCGGAGAAATGTGGCATCTGAACTTTACTTTAGAAATACTAATATCAAAAAAGAGTTATAAAATACACATTTTTGCTCTAGTGATAACAAGGTGTAACCAGAGATCTTCTTTAACGTGATAACAAGAAAAACTAAACTTACACAAAACTTTCTAAAGAGACCTAAACAAGGGAAAGGGAAGACAATTTGGCACTGCAAAACAGAGTGACTAGTCACAACCTGCACATCCCCTGTGTACACCTATGATATAAATTGGTCATAATTAAATGTTTTGAGAGCACACACCACACACAATGGAAACTACCACTTTAAATCTTGAGGGTAGTAGTATTATTGTCAGACTACTAGTCAACCTTGGGAAATAAAACATTGCGGCATTGGGTAAGGACAAAGATAGGGGCCTATTAGTGTCTAGAATTTGGAGCTGTGTGTGATCAGAAGGGGCATGTGTCAGAACTTGCAGTTTAGTAAACAAGCACTTGATGTGCAAGGGCCAGGTGATTCCCCCCCTGTCCTGAGCAATCTGAAATATGTGAGAACATGCATTTCATCATTATAAGGTCCTAATATCAGTTGTTTATTACAATAATTCCATCAATGAACCATATTATTATTATTATTATTATTGTTATTTATATAGCCATATGGTTAATGTGAGCTCCTGTTTCCCATTACAGTTATTCTAGACTTCACAGGTTGTGTATATATATATATATATATGTATATTTTGGAATATATATACTGATCAGCCACAACATTAAAACCACTGACAAGTGAAGCAAAAACATTGATTGTATCTTTACAGAAGCACCTATGAAGGGGTGAGATATATTAGGCAGCAAGTGAACAGTCCTTAAATTTCATATGTTTGAAGCAGGAAAAATGGGCACAGAAAAGCTAAGCGAAAAAAAGTGACTTTGACATGGGCCAAATGGCTAGACAACTAAGCCAAAGCATCGCGAAAGCATCTCCAAAATGGCAAGTCTTGTGAGCTGTTCCAGTAAGAAGTGGTTAATACCTACCAAAAGTTGTGAAAGGAAGGACAACCAGTGAACTGGTGTCAGTATCATGGGCGCCCAAGGTTTATTGATGCACAAGGGGAGCGAAGGCTAGCCCGATCATACAGATATGCTACTGAAGGACAAATTGCTGAAAACCTTAATGCTGGCCATGATAGAATGGTGTCAGAACACACAGTGCATCACAGTTTGCTGTGTATTGGGGATGCATAGCCCCAGACCAATCAGAATGCCCATGATGACCCCCGTTCACGGACAAAAGCGCCTTCAATGGGGACGTGAGCATCAGAAGGAGTGGTCTGGGTGCCAACTCCCACTACCATTAACCCTACAACTGTAATTATTGCAGTTTTCATAAACTGCAATAATTACTTTGCAGGGATAAGTCCTCCTCTAGTGGCTGTCTACTAGACAGCCACTAGAGGGCACTTCCTGGTCCATATCACAGGTTTTCTGTGCTATAGCGTCGCTGGACGTCCTCACGCTGTGTGAGGACCTCCAGCGTCACTAAAATTCCCATAGGAAAGCATTGAAAAGCATTTTCAATGCTTTCCTATGGAGAGGGCTATTGCGCGTGTGCGGCATTGCCGCGCATGCACATTAGGTCTCCCCAGCCGGCGGGCAGGGTCAGTCTCCCCCGCCGCCTGACGTAATGAAGGGGAGGAGCAGCGACGGAGGAAGAAGCAGTGACGTGGGACATCGTCACTGCCTTTGGTAAGTGACTGAAGGGGTTTTCACCCCTTCAGCAACTGGGGATGGGAGGTGGGGGGGGACCTGCAGTGCCAGGAAAACAGATTGTTTTCCTGGCACTGGAGTATTCCTTTAAAGGATTTACTGCTAATGTCTTGGTGCCAGATATCACAGGACACATTTAGAGGTCTTGAGGAGTTCATGCTTGAAAGAATCAGAACTTTTCTAAGAGCACAAGGGGCACCGACACATTTCTTAGGCAGTTGGTTTTAAAGTTGTGGCTGATCAGTGTGTGTGTATGTATGTATATACATACACAAACACAAAGAAAAGATAATGGTTTGCACACATAAGAGAGACCCCTTCTGGACTAACTTAATATTACACTTATTCTTCAGATTGTGCACAATGAATTTATTGAAGACAGCCTCAGCACCCAGTACCACACAGAAAATATCTACAACAGATTATGCAAAGGCCAAAATAGTGTAATACAATTACAACACCAAATAGTGTACTTTTGTTTTACGGTTCAACTCACAAATGTACCGTAGGTAGAATAGTAAACCTGTCTTTAATAGTGATGATAATCTCTGTTCAAGTGGATCTTCTAAACGCTCAGAGATGCATGCAAAGACAAATAATAAAAACCATAGTGCAACACTTTTAAATCACAAACACTCTGCTTTATTATGGTACACTTACAAAATGTACGAAGTTAAAGGAACACTATAGTGCCAGGAAAACAAACTCATTTTCCTGGCACTATAGTATTAATAGGTCCCCCCCACCCTCATGGCCAAACCTCCCACTGGGTTGAAGTGGGAGGAAGGGGTTAAAATCTTACCTTTCTCCAGCGCCGGGCTCCCTCGGAGCTGGGGACTCTCCTCCTCCTTCCGACGTCATCGGCTGAATGCGCATGCGTGGCAAGAGCCGTGCGCACATTCAGTCAGTCCATAGGAAAGCATTTTTAATGCTTTCCTATGGACGCTGGCGTCTTTTCACTGTGATTTTCACAGTGAGAAGCGTGGAAGCGCCTCTAGCGGCTGTCAGTGAGACAGCCACTAGAGGCTGGATTAACCCATATGTAAACAAAGCAGTTTCTCTGAAACTGTTATGTTTACAGCAGGCAGGGTTAAACCTAGATGGACCTGGCACCCAGACCACTTCATTAAGCTGAAGTGGTCTAGGTGCATATAGTGGTCCTTTAATCAGCACACAATGTAGTGATAAATGGTGATTTATTCAGTAATCAAACACAGAGTGGCAACGGTTCAACAATAAACATGTCTTTCTCAAGTTTTAATGCAAGTGTACTATACTTAACAATACATAAGTGAACATACTGTGATTCATCCAATCACTAGGTAGTACACATGTGCAATTCGTTTCGGTCCGAATATGAATTCGAAAAATTTCGGGCAATTCGGACATTCGGGTACTTCCAAATGTCTGAATAGCCGAATTGCCGAAGTGCCGGATTGCTGAGGTCCCGAAGTTCAGAAATTACCGAATTTCCAAAGTGTTGAAGTTCTGAAGTGCCAAAGTATAGAAGCACTGTATTGCCTAAGTACTAATATACTTACTCAGTGGAAGAAGAAGAATGTTACACTGTAAACAAGTTAAAATAAAAAGTATTCAAACATAGCAAGGATTCAGCTGTAAGCATTTGCAACACTTACAACAATCAAGTAACATACATTCATATAAAATGTAAGTTACTTAGCCTGTCAATGGAATGACAGGAATTAATAAGTAGATAACTCCCTAATTCCCACGGTATTAGGGAGCTATCTACTAAAAGGCTGAAAGATCTGAATTGGTCTTTCAGCCAAATTTACTAATACTAAGTAAATACTAATTAGGGGGGGGGCCAGGGGGTAGGACATTAGGTCCCCCCTCAATTAGTATTTAGGGCCCCCACCCACCGCCCAGGGGTGGGGTCCAGGGGGGAGGACATTTGGTCCCCCCTAATTATTATTTAGGACCCCCACCCATCGCTCAAGGGTGGGGGACAGGTGGGAGGACTTTAGTGGCGTACATACCAGGGTCGCAGGGGTCGCGGTTGCGACCGGGCCCGGCCCACCAAGGGGCCCGGCCACCCCGCGACCCGCGACTCCTCTTCAGCTCCCTCGCGGTGCGCGAGGGAGCTGAAGAGGAAGCACTGAGTGCTCCCTCGCGCGCCCGCCTGCCCGACCGACCGCCCACCTGCCCGCCGGGGTCAGCAGCACCACTGGACACCAGGGAATCCCCCCAGCACTCCAAAAGGTAAGGAGGCTGGGGGATTACATTTAAAAAAAAAACGCAGGAGTGTGAGTAGAGTGTGTGTTAGTGAGGTTAGAGGTGTGAGTGTTAGGAGTGTGTTAGTGTTAGAGGTGTGTGCTAGAGTGTGTGAGGTTGAGTGAGTGTTAGTGTTAGAGGAGTGTGTGTGATGTTGAGTGTGTGAGGTTAGAGTGTGTGAGTAAGAAGGTTAGGAGGAGTGTGTGTGAGTGTTAGAGGTGTGAGTGTTAGAGTGTGAGGTAGGAGGAGGTTAGGAGTGAGTAAGGAGTGTGAGTGTTAGAGTGTGTGTGAGTGTTAGAGTGTGTGAGTGTTAGAGTGTGAGTGTTAGAGTGTGAGTGAGTGTTAGAGTGTGAGTGTTAGAGTGAGTGTTAGTGTTAGAGTGAGTGTTAGTGTGTGTGTGTCTGCTAGTGAGTGTTAGTGTGTGTGAGTGTAAGTGTGTGTGAGTGTTAGAGTGTATGTTAGAGTGCGTGTTAGAGTGAGTGAGTGTGTCTGCTAGTGAGTGTCAGTGAGTGTTAGAGTCAGTGAGTGTGTCTGCTAGTGAGTGTCAGTGAGTGTTAGAGTGAGCGTTAGAGTGAGTGAGTGTGTCTGCTAGTGAGTGTCAGTGAGTGTTACTGTGTGTGTCTTACTGAGTGTGTGTGTTAGTGAGTCTGTTTGATGTCTGTTAGTGAGTGTGTGTTGGTCAATGAGAGTGTATGTTTTGTAAGTGAGTGTGTATGTATGTCTGTCGCTGAGTGTGTCTCAGTAAATGTGTGTGTCTGTTAGCTAGTGTGTATGCGTCTGTAAGTGAGAGTGTGTGTCTTCAGCACTTACCTTTCTCCAGCGCCGGACCCCCTTGGCGCTGGGGATCCCTCAGCCTCTCAGCTCCGAATGCACAGCACGATTCAAATCGCCCATAGGAAAGCATTACTCAATGCTTTCCTATGGACGTTCAGTGTGCTCCTCTAGCGGCGGTCAGTGAGACAGCCACTAGAGGCTGGATTAAACTCAGTGAAACATAGCAGTTTCTCTGAAACTGCTATGTTTCAGCTGCAGGGTTAAAACTAGAGGACCTGCACCCAGACCACTTCATTGAGCTGATGTGATCTGGGTGTCTGTAGTGGTCCTTTAAGTGTGTGCATCTGCATGCACTGGCGTGATACCGCGGTCGCAGGGGTCGCAGCCCTGTAACCCCTGCGACCAGGTGCCCACCGCCATGTGTTGCGCCCCGCTGCGCGGGGGGGCCCACTGATCAATTTTCGCACCAGGGCCCCATGGGTCATGTGTACGCCACTGGGTCCTCCCCATTATTTTACTTTAGGGCCCCCACCGGGTCCCCCCTTATTCTAACACACAGGCTGCTCACTGTTTGCTAGACATGCCGCTACTCGCGGTATAGCGAGTAGGGGCTTAATTTACTAATACTAAGTAATCTTTACTTAGTATTAGTAAATTTGGCCGAAAGACCAATTTAGGTCTTTCAGTCTTTTGGTAGATAATTCCCTAATACCGTGGGAATTAGGGAGTTATCTACCAAGCGGCTGCAAGAGAAGTTCTGAAATTCCGAAGTTCAGAAGTGCTGAAGTTGCCGAAGTTCCGAAGTGGCGAAGTTACCGAAGTGGCGAAGTGCAGAAGATCCGAAGTTGCCAAAGTTCTGAAGTGTCGAAGTGCCGAATTGCCGAAGTCCCGAATTTCGGAATGCTGAACCGAAAATGTTTCCCATGCACATGCTTACTAGGTAGTGTATCAATCACTTGAACAACAAAGTAAACAAACTAATTAGGGTTTTAAACCTGAACCTTAGGCATGTAGAATAGCAGGGAATTAACCCTTAACAATCAGGAGTTTTAAAGAGTTTACAGTCATTATGCAATAACAATAATAAATGATCACTTTCAAAAGAAGATTGCAAAAGAGGGCAGGAGACACAGATGAAGGACAGCAAGCCCAGATAATATTGAGATGAATACTAAGGAAATGAATGCTAGGTCATATTAGAACTGTATTGTTGATTTCATCTCACGACTACTGTGATGCAACATAATGATTGAGAAAATAGTCAGCAACCTGATGGACTGTCTGAACTTAGAGGGTTACTCTAACCCTTTGCTGCAATTAGCATTTTTAAGTTTGCAATGCCCTATTGGACACAGGGGCAGATCCAGAACCTAATTTTGGGAGGGGCACTGGTAGACTATTTAAAAGAACAATCCAGGCACAACCACTACAGCTCAATGTAGTGGTTATGGTGTCAGGAGTGCCATGGTGCCCTCCCAGAATAAGTAGTCAAACAGTTTGACAGCTAAACTGGGGTTTGCCGGGATATGAGCTGTAGTAAGGTATAGGGTCAGTAGTGTGTGAGGGGTGAAGTATATGTGTTTCTATCTATATTTAAAAGAAGAAAAACTACCACAACAAGAGGACATAGTCTTAAATTAGAGGGACAAAGGTTTAAAAATAATATCAGGAAGTATTACTTTACTGAGAGGGTAGTGGATGCATGGAATAGCCTTCCAGCTGAAGTGGTAGAGGTTAACACAGTAAAGGAGTTTAAGCATGCGTGGGATAGGCATAAGCCTATCCTAACTATAAGATAAGGCTAGGGACTAATGAAAGTATTTAGAAAATTGGGCAGACTAGATGGGCCGAATGGTTCTTATCTGCCGTCACATTCTATGTTTCTATGTTTCTATGTTTCTATGTGTGTAAGGTGTGCAGTGTGTGAGAGGAGTGAAGTGTGTGAGGGGTGCAATGTGTGTGTAGGATGCATTGAGGGGTGCAGTGTGTGTGTTTAGGGTGCATTGAGGGGTGCAGAGTGTGTGAGAGATATATTGTGTGTGTGGAGGGGTACAGTGTGTGTGCAGGGGTGTATTTAGCCCAAGGCAAACTAGGCATTTGCCCTGGGTGGCACTATTTAAGGGGCGGCAAAACATGCCGCTCCCAAACGCCCATTGAGACGTCCCCTGTATTTTCAATGTCATGGCGGGGTGGGGAGGAGAGCAAGAGCTGGTCAGCTAAGAGACACCCTCCCCTTCTCTCCCCCTCTACCTCCCTCCAGCGGGCGGCTGGCTTACCATCCGAGGTGGCGAGGGAGCTGTGATCTCTCTGCTCTGCTCCCTTGCGCACCGTTTACATATACTCACAGACATACACACATACACTCACAGACATACACACACACATACACTCACACACACTCACAGACACACATACACTCAATAATTACCTTGAGGGGTTAACTCCACCTCTAGTGACTGTCTACAAGACAGCCACTAGAGAGACTTCAGGGTGGTTAGGTGACCAAAAGCCGCCTAACTGATGATGGACGCCCTCACGCTGTGCATGAGGAAGCCAGGCATCTGCTAAATCCCCATAGGAAAGAATTGATACAATGCTTTCCTATGGGGAAGCCTAATGCAAGCGCAGAGGAGGAGCTTGACCCAGCGCCGAGGGACATCGGCGCTGGATTCAGGTAAGTGACCAAAGGGGTTTTAACCCCTTCAGTGCCGCAGGGGGCACTGTAGAGAACTATAGTGCCAGGAAAACAACCTTGTTTCCCTGGCACAATAGTTTCCCTTTAAAAGTAGTAGGGAAAGGAAGGTGTGGGGAAAATTTAGATTAGTGGGTGCCCAGGTTTAGTCATGCCTAGGGCAGTGCAAAACTAAAATACCTCACTATGTGTGTGGGTGTGGAGTGGTGCAGTGCGCATGTGTGCGTGTGTGAGGGGGCAATGTGTGTATGTGTGAGGGGGTAGTGTGTGATGGGTGCAGTTTGTGTGTGTGTGTGATGGGTGCAGTGTGTACGAGGGGGCGTTGTGTATTTTAAGGGTAATAGTGTGTGTTTGAGGGGTGCAGTTTGTGTGTGTGTGTGTGTGTGAGGGGTGCAGTGTGTGTGAGAGATGCAGTGTGTGGGGCAGTGTTTGTGTTGGGTGGGCAATGTTTGAGTGTTTGTGAATGTGTGGTTGTGAGCATACGCAGGCCTAGGCCCTGAAGTGCCTCACGTGGATAGACAATTGCCAAAAACCTCTGTATGATAAGGACAAGGATCCAGGAGATAACAATAACAGTACAAAAATAAAAAATATTGTAACGGATCACCTGGCACCCCGACTGGGTACCTTCGTTGAAGGATGCTCCTAGCGCTTCCTGAGGACTCCAAGCACTGCAGCAGACACCACAATGGTGGTGGGAAAGTTATTGTGTGTGGGGGTAGGGAGGCAGATTAATATATATACGTTTTTGCTTTTTTTAATAAAAATAAATAATCTTTCTATCCCCCTCCCTTCTTACCTTTGCTCACTCCGGTGAGGAGTGAACTCTACCTTGTAGTTCCTGGGGTAGAGTTCACTCTTGCGAGATCGGAGCGTTGCCATAGTAACCACGGCAACGCTCCGACCTCGCGAGAGGAACCTGGTGGAGCTGCAGAATAGAGCTCCCCCGGATCCTCTCTCCCTCCCTCCCTCCCTAGCCGCATCTCAGTGCCTGTGGGCCAGTGGGAAGATAGTTTGTCTCCCCACCGGCCCATGAAGGCACACTACAGGGCCGGTGCTCTGATAGCGCTGGCTCTGCATGGGCCGGCAGGGAAAATACACTGATCTCCCCTGTCGGCCTCGGCCCTTGGCCATCGCGAGCCATGACTCTCTGTATCCAGCGCTGCAAGCCCGCCTTTCAATACAACGAATGCTCCTTACACACACACAAAATACAACCCTATTATTTTATACTTTAGGTGTTAGTGGAGCCTCATGCTTGAATTTCACCTAAGGCCTCATAAAGTCTAGAGCCGCCTCTGCCTGGATTTAAGTGCCTCCACTACTGCCATTTTGTCTCTGAACGACTGAAAGCAGATTAGGACATCTCAGGAGGCCATCACTGGAGCTCTAGTCAATTTTATTAGCTGGTACACGCCATCCACTGTTATTCTCTTGGAGCAGAATGTGAGCCAGTAGGCCTCGGATGAAATGTGGTAATGGGCCTAATGCACTTGCAGAACTTGCCGCATATGTGCATTAGCCCCCCCTTTCTGATAAAATTGGAGAAGCTGGAGCACTGTTCTAGCTCTGAGGAACATCGGTGTTAGAATCAGGTGAGTAAATAAGGTGTTTTTTTAAACCTTTCTGAGCTTGGGAGGGAGGGGGAGAGTAGAGGACCAGAGGGCATTATTGTGGTATGAATACAACTTTATAGAATTATAGAATCCCTCTAATTATTCAATTATTACATTTTGGAAGATTGCATCTTTCTCAATGCTTCTTATACAAATGAACATATAACATATTTGTAGAGAAACTATAAGGAGCAGCAACACCAAAAACAAAAAGGAGCCATGACATTGACCCTGAAGTCGAAACATTGCCGGTTCCACACTGGTGGAATAAATCTCTTTGACTTTTATTTTGGCGTTGCAGTTCCTTATTGTTTCTTTACTGCATGTGAGCTAGTTGTAAGGGGACCTTGGAGATTTGCATCCAAATGTCTAGTGGAGTGCTAGCCCTCCATATTGCTTTGTATGAGTATGTATTCAGGGCCGGTGCAAGGATTTTTGCCGCCATACGCAAAAAAAATAATTTGCCAACCCCAATATTGTGACATTAAAATGGGTGCCTACAACACAGTCTGGCCAACTGGCCAGTATTTAGGCTCTTTGCTCAGTTTGCCTGGGCAGCTCATTTGCCCAGACTCCAGTAAAGTCGCCACGTACTACGCATAGGCGTGCCCTGCCTATTTCATTAGGTTGTGCATCACCCTATGTTATTTTGTTAATGTTATGTAATGTGAATATTTATATAAAATGTTAAGTGGATGTGTGGTGCAGGGTTGCTGTAAGTGTAGTAGCTATGTGTAAGGTGTGTGTTGTGGCTTTCTGTGTGTGATATATTAGGCTGACTGTGTGTAATGTGTGTATAGCTGTGAGTGATATGTGTAGCCGTGTGAGTAGCCGTGAGTGATAAGTTTGGGCCGCTGTGAGTGTTGTGTGCGGCAATGTGTGATGTGTGGGACATACATATGGGAAGTAGTTGAAGATGGAAGAGGGGAGGTTTAGATGCTGTAGTAAGGGTTTAAAGGCAGCTGACAGCTTTAAGAGCTGTAGTGGATGGATAGGGGCTGTAGTGGGGGATAGGGGCAATAGTGGGGTAAAAAAAACAGTAGTGGGGAGCTAGGTGTTGTTATGGTGGGGGTTAGAAGCTGAAGTGAAGGTTACAAGATGTAGTGTGGGCATAGGGGGTTATAATAGGGGTAAGGGGCAGTAGAGGGGGGTTAGAGGCTTAAGTGTTGGGTTAGAAGCAGTAGTGGAGGGTGTGAGGCTGAAGTGAGGGGTTACGAGCTGTAGTGCTGCGTTAGAGGCTATAGTGGGCTTTTAGACCTGTAGTTAGGGTTAGGGACAGTAGTTACAGGTTAGAGGCTGAAGTGCTAGGTTAGGATCTTTAGTGGGGGTCAGGACCTAGAGTGGCAGTTAGGTGCAGTAGTGAGGGATTAGGGGAAATAGGAGGTCAGGACCTATAATGAGGTGTTTAGGAACAGAAGTGGGAGATTAGGACCATTAGTTGGGGGATAGGGGCTTCAGTGGGAGGTTAAAAACTGTAGTGGAGGGATAGGGGTATCAGTGGGGATATAGAGGCAGTAGTAAGGGTTAATGGATATGGTGGGGAATTAAGGGCAGGTGTGGGGGATTAAGGGATATGGTGGGGAATTAGGGGCAGTAGTGGGGGTTAAGGGATATGGTGCAGAGTTAGGGGCTGTAGTGGGGAAGATAAGTGCAGTAGTGGGGGATTAAGGGATATGGTGAGGAGTAAGGGGCAGTAGTGGGGGGTTAGGGGATCATAAGAGTAAGGTTACAGAAAATATATTTTTAAAAAATAAAACTAGAAAACTAAATGTTTCTTCCTCCTTCCCTGAGGCTTACCTTGGTTCCCTGGTGGTACATTGGGAAATGCAGCATGTCTGCAGAATCACTACAGTAGGAGGAGCAAGAACTTGGTCTGGTTGTATAGACCAAGTTCTCCCTCCTTCCTCTCGGCAGCAGGGGCGGCTTGTGACTGCGGACCGTGGCTTCTGAGGTAGGGGAGAACTTTGCCAGGCTGCTCATTTATTATTGAAGGGACACATCAAACCGCTAATACGCTTTAGCTTGCTATAATGATTTCTGTGAAAAGTGCCTCTTTTTTTTTTTTTTTCAAAACTGCCAATTTCAATAGAAATTGACACTTTTATAAATTAACCTTGTTACACCCCCATAGCTGAAAGGGAACAGGCCCTGTTACTTCCTGGTTGTTTAGTTCAGTGGAGCTAAACTAAAGAGGTTGGCAGTGGCTCAGAGCACCTGACATGCAAAGATTTCTCATTGAGCTGCATTGAAAAGTCTTTGATTGGACAGTTATAGAAAGTCTGGGCGTGGCTAGAAGGGGGGGGGCTTGCAAAAGTTGCAGGCAATGGATCTGCAGCTCTTGCAAACTGCTTTTTAGGTATATCTCCAATGATAAAATGTATAGTTAAATGCATGCATGTTTTCATTTGGGGCATATCTACTAAACAGTGATTTTATGTATATAATTGGTGAGGGGTTGGTGGGTGGACACTGGGCAAATTTTGGGAGTGTAGATAATAGTATGCCTATATAATTATAATTGATTTATTTGTATTGCCCCCACCTGTGACCCATGGGGTGTGTCTGAGCGAGACAATAGATCCCCCTGTTTACTTTATTAAAGGACCACTATAGTGCCAGGAAAACATACTCATTTTCCTGGCACTATTGTGCCCTGATGGTGCACTCACCCTCAGGGTCCCCCTCCCGCCAGGCTCTGGGGAGAGGAAGGGGTTAAAATCTTACCTGTCTCCAGCGCCGGATGGGGAGCTCTCCTCCTCTATAGCGATGTCATCGGCTGAATGTGCATGCGCGGCAGGAGCCGCACGCGCATTCAGCCAGTTCATAGTTCATTTACAATGCTTTCCTATGGACGCTGGTGTCTTCTCAATGTGATTTTCACAGTGAGAAGCACGCAAGCGCCTCTAGCGGCTGTCAAGAGACAGCCACTAGAGGCTGGATTAACCATATTATAAACATAGTAGTTTTTCTGAAACTGCTATGTTTATAAAAAAAGGGTTAATCCTAGATGGACCTGGCACCCAGACCACTTCATTAAGCTGAAGTGGTCTGGGTGCCTATAGTGGTCCTTTAAGTAAATATTACTTTTATTATTAGGTAATAAAACTATAAGCTACCATAAAAAAAAAAAACTAAAACTTATTAGTCCTCACCCACTGTACACACTTATTATTCACCTTAAAGACTCCACAGAGGGCGTGTTCAGCCCCATCCCCCATGGATAGGGCCCATCAAGAGTCAGAAATGGCTGCCCAGTTGTTAGTTAAAGGAACACTCTAGGGTCAGGAACACACTCATGTATTCCTGACCCTATAGTGTTAAAAACATAACCTATCTACTCTTCCTCCCTCCCTTGCCCCCCTAAGTATAGTAAAATCTTACTTTTGTTCATATCTGCAGCTGCTGGATCTGCCACTGATCTTCCTGCTTGGCTGACATTATCAGAAGTGATTCTCTGAGCCAATCACAATGATTTCCCATAGGTTTGGCTAACCTTGAGGGGTTTTCGTGTATTTTATGTGTAATTTAGGGTGTTTTATATATTGTATGTTTTTCTGTACCTGGAGATAATTGAGTTTGTTCAGTTCCTGACTCAATTATCTTACCCATATTACCCAGGCACAGGGGGAGGGATTATCCTGTTTTGTGTG